>JAIVEN010000025.1:5015000-6265000 GCA_026686845.1 Adenanthera pavonina | reverse complement strand
ATATCACTTGCAGACTGGAAAATAAATAAATACAATCTAAAGTCATCCACAAATAAACATAACAAAAAAGCTGTACTATATGTCGTAGAGATACAAGTTCAGACAATTGTAAGTCATAACCATGAAGGAAGGCTACCAAAATATACTCCCTATCAACTCAGCGAAGCTGGGTTTAAAATTATTATTATAATTAGAGTTGCATAGAAATAGGTATGACCTGACATTTTCCATTTGGACGTGCTTTTTTAGACTATAACTTAATGGCCAAACATTCTCAGGTATAGGACTCCTCATTTAGATTTGTCAGAACCTCAGTTGTGACAAGACACAAAATTGCAGCTTAGGCAGAGATGAATTTTAATCAGCAAACCTGGAATGAGAAGCTCTTATCTTGTGAGAACTCAATTAACAGCACAGGTATTCTATAATATCGCACCATTGTCTCCATCTGGTGGTAAAGACGTCCTGATGTGAAGCTCATAAAGAGATCTTGGATACTTTTTCTTTCCACACAAATCAATGGTGAGAGAATATAGTCACCAACTTCTAGGGTCACTGGAATAATGCGCATTCCCTTTTGATGAAGAACATTTGGAAGGCTGCTCATGAACTCTCTCATGTCCACTATGATCTGAAAAGTTAAATTTCCAGAATATAAGTTCTCTGGCGAGTAAATGAATTACATATCATAGATAAGAAAAAGTCACAGACCTGCATGTCTTTATCGACCTCCTTTCTTCCACCTGCTTTCCTCGTTATTGAGTTTTGGGAGGTAGCTAAGTCTCCCTCCACAGTAGAATTCAATCCCAAACAACGACCATCCTGATAAACGGCAGGCGAAGTGCACAAAACCAAAAGAAATGAAACCACTATGATGAACATGAGAAGTAACATTAAGAAAAAGAAAAAAACCTGGTCAACCGGAATCATCATCATAGATTTCTGCCTGATTAAAGATTCAAATGCACCATTCTCCCGGCGTATACTTGCCTCAAACTTCTGGACCTCAGTAGAATCTTCATAGAAAAGAAAATAGATTTTCAACCTTTTTAAAGGGTTTTCAGCTTTGTAGACTTCAATTTCCCTAACAAAGGTCATGTCTGGATGATATACAATAATTATTGAAGGCTGTAATACATCAAGTATAGGCTGATCACTTTCTAAGGCATAAAAATGAACTGGTGGTACTGGTTTTGAATTCATGGATCCTGTAGCATCCGCATTAGAATGCCTTCGAAGAACCACATTGCCTACAGTTGTCCCACCAGCAGTGACTGGATTAGTTTCCTTCAATTGGCCATAATTTTTTGAGTCAGATATCCTTAAATTATCACTTAGTGACGCCTTTTTACTACTTTGAACTCCAAAGCCATCAACAGTAACTGGGCCCTTTTTACTTCCTACTTTTCCCTTTCCTTTTCCACGTTTCTGTCCACCAGAATCAAGCCCTGGAGGATCTTCAACCACATAATCCTTTTCAGCTAGATCTCTTATTCCAGATGCTGCTGCCAGGAGTGCATCATGCTCCTGCTTGCTAATGCTGGCTCCAGCATTCTGTGCAGGTGCTATAGGAGTAACTCCATCGAGAACTCCAAAACCTTTGGGATCCTTTGGCTTCTTTTTCTGATGCACAACATCCCGCAGCTGTAATTTGCTTAGCAAGTACTTCCTCCATTCTTCAGCCATGACCTTCATACAAAGAAAGACAGAATACGTAATTCAGTTTCCTTTAAGTCTTTTTCACTACCAACCAACAACAACAAGGGCATAAAAAAGGCATTGCAAAATTGAATCTGAACCTGCCACCTTCCATTATAATAACAAAGAACTATTTTCAGTAAGCTATATACAACAATCAAATAGAATACTAAGTAATTTTCAATATTATTCTATGACACATATTGCAACATCATCAGAACAAATAAGAAAGCACATTGCAGATGAACAAAATTTAACTGACTTATATGGCCTAACAGCCCTTTCACTACTAACAAATGATCTTCCAAGGAACAAGCATCATAATTTTTTGTGAGTATCAAGCATATCCCCCAACCGAGAGTTGAAAACTCAACCCTTCAAAGCGTAGAGATCATCGAAGTGGGTTTTGACTCCCCCAACAAAACATTTTCCATATACATGGCTATAATTGCTCGCAGCTTTGTCCTAGAGACTCTTGCAAAAGGTACGCTAGAGATAAATATATAACTAATCATAAGCCTTCACTTAACAGCTTTAAGCTTTATCTTTTCCGAAAAAAATATTCATAGAAAACAGCTTTCATGTGTTAGGTAAAGTATGTGCTCTACTGTAAAAGCATTGATTGGGCCAATTTTGGCAATGTGGGACAACGCCAGTGAGCTAAAAAGTTATACAAATTACATTCCTGAAATTAATATTCCACCAAGTATAGACAGGGAAATGAAGTAAAAGAAAGGCATGCCACTTAGAATAAATTCTATAAGATCAAATGAAGAGAAGTAAGGAAAACCTTCTTTTGACTGTTCATGATGCATTCTTCAAGCTGCAAGCACGAGCGTTCATCTTTACAAGCCACTAGTACAATTCCATTGACATTATCACCTTCATCTTCAACCAAAACCTCCTCTCCTGACACCCTATGCTTTTGCCTTTCCTCTTCTATCTCCTCAAGAATCTCCTAATATGACATGGGCATATCAAAATTCAGCTCAAAAAATCAGAAGCTTACCATAATCAAAAGCTGCATACTGAAAACTTCATCAAGCCATCCAAATTCTGAAAAAAAAAAAAATTGGGAAGAGGAAAAAGAAAATTGAAGTGATGCCACAAGTTCATAGCTAACTTCTGTACCAAATTGAATCAAATGAACATGTGCCTATATTTTTCTGTACTGTAGAGCAGCTACTCTCTTGCAGAATAACTTTTCAGAGTTTTTGTAAATACTAAATGTGTCCTCCATCCTTGAGGCAGATCTTTATAGTAGGTCTGGAAGGATTTGGAACTAATATGGATGGTATTAAGGCAATGTTCCATTCATGCTATTGTCGGGTTTGAACAAAATGCACACATTTTCAACAGAATCTCTGTCCTTACATTATGGGATATAGTAGTTTTTATGGCCTATATTTTTTAATTTCTTTAAGAAAGTTTTCCAACCAAAATGAAAAGAGAATAGAAAGCTTTGCTGAATTTATTTCCATCTAAGGCATTTTGTTTACCTCTAAATTCACTTAGTGCCGGGCATTTTATTGTTATTCACCTCCCTTGCCATATTCTACCTCTAGTACACCAATAAAATTTCTTCTTCCACACAAAAAGAAAAAAATCATAACGTTGAGACTTTGTAGAATTGGAACTCACTGACTCACACGTAAGACTTTCCACTTTGGTGCTTCTTCCAAGACTTCCTCCAAAACTAACCCGGTATTGGAGATTTGGGGCGAAGTACCATCAACTGCTACACATGCAATTAAAAACGCTAGCTCAACAGAATGCCATCCAAAGTGCTTAGGAGTGTACATTATGTCTTTTCTACCTTTTTTTCATGTTAATTTTCTTCAAGTTAACTGATTAAGTCATGTAATAGAATCAACATTTATGCCAGATTGACATATAAAAACCGTGATATGTTCTTACCTTCTTCACGGTCATTGCCATTCCCCTTCCATTTTCTCTTTTTGCTTTTTACACTCTTATTTGACTCATTTAATTTCACACCATCTGACCTCTCTAGGCGATAAACACGTTTCTTGGCATAGTCAAATATCTTATAGCTCCCCTCTGCAAATATCCAAACGGATCGAAAACTTTCTGATACTCTCAATGTGTCCAAATACCTCAAGAAAGTGACTGCATCATACCTATACAGAGAAAGTCACACAATCACTCGCCATTCATAAAATATTCTTCAGGTGAATTAACTAATAAGAATGCCATGAGTTACTATAATTACAAGATTCCCCGAAAATCACGGGGTTCACACAATCTTCATTAATAATTGATTACTAAAAGCATTATAGGCATCGCAAAATGCTTCATGCACCCTCATTTTTCAGATGCTAAACATCACAAAGAATATATAGCACAAACCTCTACAATTTGTTGATAACGTATGGAGACTGTAAACACAAGTAACGCATGTACCTTACAAGATAATCTAACAATTTCCTCAAGGTCTTGAGGTCTGACACCAGCTGCTTTGTCTTCTTCCCCAAAGTATGCCAAATTGGATCCAACTGCCTCCGCACAATCTCGTCAAACGACTTGAACAACCCATTTTCCACCGTTAAATCCTCAACGTCAACTTTATTAGTTTTCCTCATCTCCTTTAGACATGCATCCATAACCTCGATAATGGCTTTTTGAATCCCCATCATATATTTCGTCATGGGCACCCTTATGTCCACTACAACCGGGGGGGCCTTCTCCAGTTCCTGTGAAACATATACCTGAAACCTCGGCCACAAGTGCAACTTTCGAATGTACAAACACTTCATAGTTCGCTCCACCTTAGCAAACCCAGAGACCATCGCGTGAGGCTTATCAGAGAAAGCCCGAATATATGCATCTCGATTAAGAGACCGGATAATTCTGACTATAAATGCTTCAGTTGAGGTTTCAGATAGTGAATGGGCATTTAGTATGATAAGCCCCGCAATATTGGATGTGGGTAATTTATTGGTTAAAAGATCCACAATTAGAATTCTGGGTGTGATGAAAAAAATTAATCCAGAAGAGTAAAGAGAATGGCGGTGGTGCGCAGGAAGATCGGCAGTGATTTCAGAGGGGATTTGTTGGAATTGGGGATTCTGAGCTTTGAGGTGGAAAAAGATTTTAGATTTGAGAGAAGAGGGAGAGGGAGAGATGAGCAGGAGGGTTCCTTGAGAATAAGAGTGTAAAAGAAGAAGAGAGGAAATGAGTTTCGGCAGAGAGAGACCGGATGAGAGGATGACAAGCCCGCCATTGGAATCATCTAGAAGGTCTGTGATTATATGCTCATGGAATTGAACCATCGATTTCGATTATAATTGGAGATTAAATCGATTTAAAAAGACTCATAGATAAAGAGAGCGACTTTGATTTTGAGGTTGTAGTTGCAGGACCAGGGAGAAGAGGAACAAGGGTTTGCGCGGTTACGACTTGGGACTGCAATGTGGCGGCAAAGCCGTGGAAAGAAAAATTAGCGCAAAGCGTGAAATAAACAGGTTTTCGAATAGTCGAAGGCAAGGCTTGCTTTGCGGGGGAAGAAAAAAGGTCAGAGACAGCGGGGGTGGGGCTCGCGAAAGTGTAAATAATGATTGAAAAAAAACACTTGGTTAGTGTAATTTTATTATTGGTATATGTAGGATCTCTTCGGTTTCAACAGGAGGTTCTTTGAACACGGGATGATGTAAGGAAGTGGAAGGGGATGGATAGGATGGGTTTAAAGTCTCCTCAAGGGAATTAGAGGAAAGGAATGAGAGAAATTTTAATAAAATGTTATTTAGTTTAGGAGATAATTAAATAATAATTTTTTTTACTAAAAAAGACTCTAATTTGAAAAATTAAAAATGAGATGGATGATTCTTTAATTTTTGGAGATAAATAAGGAAAGAGAATTTAATCTCATCTAATCATTTATTCTTTCCTTAAAAAATCCCCCCAAACTCTAAATAAGAATATATTATAATACTTCTTTAGTCTCAAATGCACTTTAAAAGCTTATATACACAAATTATAAAAATCTTTAATGATATAAAAAAAAATACTACATGAGGACTAATAATTACATCTCTTTTATAGTTGAGAAAGAAGAAAAATGGGATTGATTAAATGGGGTTATAGCTAAAAAAATATTAATTATACATTAAATTTCTAAAACAAAAAAAATTCTGGGATAAAAAATAAATCCCAAAACAACTAAAATTCTGGGATGGGGGAAGTATTAATTACTAGTAATACTTTCTCCCTCCTATCTTAAATTTTTTTTCTAAAAAATCCTTTATATAAACCAGTTAAAATTTGTTAATCTCATTAATTTGTAGAAAATATACTTTTTTCTAAAAATTAGCCTCCATCAATGGAATTGTTTTTACATTATCAATTAATGATAATTGAGAAACATAACATTTATTCAGGGATATTATTGAAAAAAAATTTATTGTATTAAGCAATTGCATTTGTTTATTATATCTTGGATCAATACAATTATGTTCATATTTTATTATGTCTAAGATGAGAGGGAATGGTTAAAATTAATCACCAAGCTAGAGATATTTATATTAAACTAGAAAGTTATAATCCGTACTGTGCATGCTGGAGTATTTATTGGGGAAAAATCATAATGTCATCATTTTCAAATGTTAAGTGAAAAGCAAAAGAAGAAAAAAAAAACGGAAATGTTAGTAGGTTAATATTAATCATTATAATATTATTAAAATAAAATATATATGGTTTAAAAGGTTTATTGATAAAAAATTCATCAAATTCTTTTATGATCATACAAGTCCTTTTTAGTTATGAACTACACTTATATGTTTTTTTTTAATATGTTTTTCATACTATTATCTAATTAAAATTTAATATGTAAATTTTTTAAAATTTTTTTAAGTTTAAGAAATTAATACTTTTAATATATAATTAATGACTAAATCTATAATATATTAAAAAAATTCACATATTAACATTTAATTAAAAATAATATAAAAAACACATAAGGAAAAACATATAAATATTTTCCTTTATTGATTATCAAGACTGCAAGATTTGATTTAGTAATAAAAGAAGCAAAATAATAAAAACTGAATGATAGAGATTATTATTTATATATATATATATATATATTTCTCATTGTTATTAAAATTGCAATTAAAAGGCCAATTGCCTAATAAGTTTTTTTTTTTGAAAAAATTGTATAAAAAAGACTTTCATGATAGTCTTTTTATAATTATATCAGCATGTTTGTAGTATATATATTTATAGTATATGAATATTAAAAATTAAAAGTACATATGTCCAAACACACACATATATATCTTTTATGCGACCATATTTAAAAAAAAATTTGAGCATGCTTTTTTTAAGTTAAAAAGAATATCATTAAACTGAAGATTGTACAAAGAGACTATAAATTAAAAGACAACAGATAAAATGAAGGAACAAAAAGCACGAGGAATAAAGGTTCGAAAGGCTTAAAAACTATAAAATAATATACTTTTTCGAATCATGAAATGTGGAGAGGGATCGTCTGAAGGTAGCGAAGGTTCAGAACAAGGGGGTGGAATGATGCATGAAAAGAAAAAAAGGCAAGACTGGGCAAGGAGGGATTGGTGAGAATGATGCTGTGGAAAATGTTCCCTCGTTCAAAGACAAACTTGTAGGGTTGGATACAGGGACGTGCTCAAAGGATAGAAGGGGTTGTAGGGTGTTTGATGAAGCATGAAGGGAATATATTGACAGCCTGAAGAGTTTCTTCAGTAATGGGAACGGTAAGGATGTAGGGGACAAAGGTGCGATAGATAAAGATTCCAATGATGAAGACTATGTGACCCTTGTGGTTTCTCAGGAGGAATATGAGCTCTGGTGTGCTCCTTGGAAGAAATCTCTAATCATTAAGCTCTTGGGAAAGACGATACCCGTTTGGGGAATGAAGAAGGGCTTGGAGAAAATATAGAAGACTTCGAAACCTTTCAAAACGAGGGACCTTGATAATGGCTTTTTTGTTGTCTCTTTTGAAGCAAAAGAAGACATGAATTTCATATATCAAGAAGGTCCTTGGATGTTAGCTGACCACTATTTGATGGTACAACAGTGGCGACCAAACTTTGACCCTTGGTGTGCGGAGAATCAGAGAAAGATTGCAGCTTGGGTTTGGGTACCGTTATTACCTCTTGAATTTTTCAACAATGCTGCGTTAAGGAAAATTGGTTCTCTCATTGGCAGGCCTTTGAAAATAGATCCGATTACTCATGCCAATGAAAGAGGCCATTATGCTCGGATTTGCATTGAACTTGATCTTCTTAAGCGTTTACGTGCTTCAGTTAAGATATTCTGAAAGAAAAGATTTGTTAAGTGTGAAGGTTTGCATCTCATATGCTTTTGTTGTGGTAAATATGGTCATCATAGTGATGCTTGCCCGGATAGATGTAATTTAAACTCTAAGAATAAGCCTGAGGATGTTAAGGAGAAAAAAGGATCAATGGCTGAGACAAACAAGAAAAGTAAAGGCAATGCTCACAAGAGAACATCTAAGATGAGCATGGATGGACTGAAAGACCTCAATGAATCACATAAACAACCAAGAGAGTTAGTCTCTGAAACTCTGGCGGCCGGCAACGGTGCTCTGCAGACTAGAGAAGGTCTCGATGTTTGAAACCTTGCACAATGGTCATATCGCGATAGAAAAGGAAATATGTATCGATCAAGATTTAGAGATTATCCTCAGCTGAGATTGACGAGATTCGAAAAAGATGATAATGGAAAGCAAGATTTTCGCTCACGGTTTAAAATAGAAACTCAAAATGAGGATAGCAAATCGCAGAATGTGCAGGTTTTAAATGGGGATTCCAAGATCTTTGGGAGAGACATTAGCAGCAATAAAAAGTGGATCCGCGTGGATCAGTCAAAGGGAAAGAATGGAACTAATTCGAAGGAGCCCAATAGAAATGGGAAAAGCCCACTAATGAAACAAGTTGAGAGATCTAACTTTCTTCAATCACCTAACCCATTTAGGGCCCTTTTGACTATTAACAGTGATGAAACCAATATGGAGAATAGTGGCGAGATGAATATTTTGCAAGTGGGTATCCATATAAGTATAGAAGCTGAGAATAAAGCTAAGCATACCAAAAATGATTAGGCTATGGAAGATGCCATTAATTCTTTGATTAATAAAAGGTATAATCTGAGCGATATTCTTGTTCATGAAGAAGGAATAATTCAACATAAAAAAGTTATACATAATAATGGGGTCCCTAAAAGCATTGCAGCCCCAAACTTAGTTGATAAATGAATTTTATTTTCTGCAACACAAGAGGCACGGGCTCAAAGTCCTTTCCTAGGTTAATTCATGAGATTTATAGGTGTCACAAGGTGGACTTTATTGCTATTTTTGAGACCTGTTGTAATGGTCTGAAGGCTGTTAACATTGCTAAAAAGTTGGGCTTTAGTAGATTTGATATTATGGATGCTAGAGGATATAGCGGTGATATATGGGTTCTTTGGAATGAGGAGAAATGGAAGTTTGATGTTATTAAGTCATCTAGTCAATATTCTCATCTTTCTTTGACTGATGGCATGACGAAGAGCTACTTTACAGTTGTTTATGGTAGTCTAAATCTTGTTAAACGTAGAGAGGCATGGTCAAACTTAAAGAGGATTAGAGCTAGTATTGATAGGCCCTGGTGCATAGGTGGAGATTTTAACAGTACTCTTTATGCTCATGATCACAAGTCTTCCTAAAGAATTGGGTATGTTGTTGATAAAGACTTTTGTAAATGGGTTGAGGATTTATCCCTCATTGATATGGCAGTGTCTGGTCCTTATTTTACTTGGAAGTACGGAAACAGTGAAAGTAGAATTGATAGAATTTTTGTTAACCAAAATTTCTTGTCCCATTACCCTGAGGCTTCATTTCATCATCTCTCTTTCTTTAAATCGGACCACAGACCGATTTTATTGAAACTAAAAGAAGAGAATGTTGGGCAAAGGAGGAATAATGGGCTTTTTAGTTTTAATGCTGGTTGGGTACTTCATCAAGGCTTTGATCGGTTCATGAAGGATACTTGGAATATGGAGAAGGATTGGTTTTTCAATGCCTAGAATTTTATTTGTGAAGTTGCTTATTGGAAGATGAACTTCTTTGGGCATCTTAGAAAGAAGAAGGGTCATCTTATGAATCGTCTTAAGGGTATTTTACGAATACCTCCTCAATGCTACAACTTATCATCCTTGTTTGAATTACAACAAAAAATTTGGCAAGAGCATGAGGCTGTTTTAATTCAGGAGGATATTATGTGGGCACAGAAAGCAAAATGTGAGTAGTTTCTGCTGGGTGATAGAAATACTAAATATTTTCACGCACGGGCTAACGCTAGATAAAAAAGGAATAAAATTGAGGCTCTTATGAATAATAATGGTGAATGGATTTTTGACACAGATGAGATCAAAGCTAATGCAGTGTCTTTCTTTCAAAACCTGTTTATGAAGAAGGGTGGTGACGACACTTTAATTGATTAGGTTGTGTCATATCCTCTTATTAAGCAATATACTCTTGAGATGCTAGAAAGTTGTTTTGAAGAAGATGAAATTCGTAGAGCTATTTTTGGCATGGGAGCTTTGAAATCTTCGAGACCAAATGGCTTGAATGCTCTTTTCTTTCAGAGTAAATGGAAGTAGGTTGGAGAAGCAGTGAATGCGTTTGTTAAAGAGGTCTATCATGATCCTACTATTATTACTGATATTAATGATACTTTCATTGTTCTCATTCCTAAAAAAGAGCGACCTGAAACTATCCGAGACTTTCGTCCTATCAGTCTTTGTAATGTTATTTACAAAATTATAACAAAAGTCTTGGCTACCAGAATAAAATGTTTCCTTCTCGATGTTATTGCTCCTAATCAAAGTGGATTTGTGCCTGGAAGACTTGGTGTTGAAAATATTATTATTGTTCAGGAAGTGATTCATTCAATGAGGAATATGAATGGGAAAAAAGGCTTTATGCTATAAGGATTAACCTTGAGAAGGCTTATGATCGCATCAGATGGGATTTTGTTCTGCAATGCCTCAACAAATTGAAGTTTCCCCAAAAGATTGTGGATTTATTCAACATTGTTTAAAATCTTCTAGACTTAGAATTCTCTGGGAAGGGAGCCAAACTGATGAGTTTTTTTCCAAATCATGGGATTAGACAAGGTGACCCTATATCTCCCTATTTATTTGTTATTTGTATTGAAAAACTTGCTCATTTGATATAGACCAAAATCAACCAACGAAGATGGCGCCCTATCAAGCTCAACAAGGATGGACCTCATATCTCTCATCTTTTCTTTGCAAATGACCTTATTATGTTTGCAAAGGCTGCTGTGGACCAAGTAGAAGCCATCAAGAGGTTCTTGGACGCTTTTTGCTCTATTTCAAGACAGAAAGTCAGTCAAGTGAAGACCAGAGTCTTCTTTTCCAGGAATGTTAATCATAATAGAGCTTCTTAGCTCAGTGACTTGCTTGGATTTTCTATTACTTTTGATCTGGGAAAGTATCTTGGGGTTCCTCTTCATCATGAGAGAGTCAAGAAAGATACTTACCAATATGTGGTTGATAAAGTGAAGAACAGACTTAGCAATTGGAAAGCAAACTGTATTTCTCTTGCTGGGAGACAAACTTTGGTATCTACGGTTGTCAATGCTATTCCTATGTATCCCATGCAAACGGCTTGTCTTCCTATGAGTACATATGAAGAAATTGATAAAAATGCCAGAAATTTTCTTTGGGGATCTATGGATGATAAACATTAAACTCACCTTATTGCCTGGGAAGAAATTTGTAAAGACAAAAAGCAAGGGGGTCTTGGGGTTCGCCACACTAAGCTGCAAAATCAAGCCTTTATGATGAAGGCGAGTTGAGGTCTCATCAAAGATAGGAATGCTTTATGGGCCAGGGTTGTGAGGAGTAAATACAAATATGGAGATGATTTAATGCCTAATATTGATTGTTCTCGACCTGGATCCCAGCTTTGGAAAGGAATAAAGAACACTTGGGAAAGAGTGCAAGAAGGCATGGAGAGGTTGTAGGCTAGGAATAATGGAGAAGATGTAAGATGGAGGCTTGAGAGAAATAGTCAATTTTCTGTTCTCTCTGCTTATAATTTAATTAAAGGTGATTTCGAGTCTCCGTCTAGCTTGTGAAACAAGGTTTGGAAATTAAGAGTTCCACAGAGATGTAAAACTTTTCTGTGGCTCACTGTTCATGGACGTCTTCTTACAAATTTGGAACGATGCAAGCGAAGTATGAGTAGTGATAGGGAATGCTCTTATTGTAAGCGAGACGTGGAGGACATTTTACATGTTCTTAGAGATTGTCGAGAGATTAAGGACATGTGGTTAAAGTTGATTCATCCGTCCTGTATATCCAGATTCTTTGCTACTAATTTGAAGAAGTAGCTTTATATGAATTTTATGGAAAAAGTGGGTAATATGGAAGAACAATGGGGTCATTTGTTCGGGATTATATGTTGCCTCCTCTGGCGCCGGCGTAATGAACGGATCTTTCAGAATAATATTCAGCGGATAGAGAGTCTTTAATTGCATGTGAAAGCTATATATAATGTTATGGTTTTTACTCACTCTTCTTTGTAGAGAAGTACTGTGAATGGAGTCAAAAAGAATTTAATTTAAGAATGAAGGATCAATTTGACGACAGCATTTGTGGATGGCGCTTACTCTTCGGTTACTAGAAAGGCTGGTTGTAGAGTTATTATTAAAGATTTTAATCAAAACCATATGGATGTTGTGTATATGTCTTTGCAGGATGGGGATGCATTTGTTGCTGAATTGTGGGCTTGCTTGCTTGGAGTTAAGAGACTCTGGGATACTGGAAATAAATGCGTCACTTTAAAGAGTGATTCCCTTGAGATTGTTCATTTGTTGCTAGAAGAAGGCCATCATTTGTATGAACATGCAGACATTATTAATGAAATTCAAATCATGATGAATCGGAATTGGCAAGTGAGAATCCAATGGTTGTCAAGAGAGGATAACTTAGAAGCTAATCGTTTGGCTAGACGTGCTCTTGACGAGGCTCCTGGTTTTTACTCGTTTCTTGTTGATTTAATCAGAGAGCTTCATGACTCTCATGATTAATTAGTTGTATTGTTTTTGTTCTTTTTCTTTTTCTATAAAAAAAAAGCATGAGGAATAAAAAATGGGCTACCTATCTGGTATCAAGAATGGACAAAATGTTACTGGATTTGATTAGAGCATGTCTTAATAGAACACTAAAGTACATTAGACCTACAACTAAAATAATCTAAAAATAATCTTATTTGAATCTAAGATAAATAATGTAACTTATAATACCAAAAAAAAATGTAATCTATTTTTTTTTCAATTGTAAAATTAAAAAATGAATTTTTAATACAAAAAAATTAGAATCTAAAAAATAATTAAAAATGTCAAGAAACAATGGATTTGTTTATTATTAAAAAAATTAAGTGTTTTTTTTACTTTAATATTATTATCCTTTAGAATAATTTTAATTAAAAATAAATATTGAATTCTTTAAAAGATTTATGTGTATTTGAAAATTTAAATAAGTTCAAAAATGAGAAATGAAAAAAAAAAAGATGGAGACAAAAAAGGAAAGTTGAGGGATTTGATATAAGAAGAGAACAAGGAGTGAAAAATAAATAAATAAAATGTTAAAATGTATGGCCCCATGTGATATAAAGATGTAGGTCCTACATAATATAAAGAAAAGTCACATGCATGAGTCCCATGAATAAGAAGGAAGAAGCTTCCAGTAAAAAAAATTCTTAATAACTAGAAAGCAACCCATGCTAATGCACGGGCCATGGATTATTGGCATTGGCTTCTCCCTATGTGTTTGTGGCTGTCGTAGTAAATGTTTCAATGGAAAAATAGGTAATTAGTATTTATACGGTGTATAGAAATGTTGGTGGGGTATATGATATAATTAGAGGTATGTCAATTAGAAAAAAAATAAGGGCTTCTCCCCCATAGTTTCTTGAAGAAATGTGACCCATGCTAACGCATGGGTTCTAACACATGGTATTGAAATTTATAGGATGCTTGTTATTTGTTTAAATTATATGATAATGACTAATTTGGGAAAAGATGAGTACTTTTACATTTCTGCTGGAGCCAAGGAATGAAGTAATAATCAAGTGGTATTTCTTGAATCCAAGTCATCATATTCATATGAATTTACGATATGTAGCAAAAACTTCAGGAATATTTTGAATTACTCAATTCATTAATGATGAATGCATTTACACTAATGTGATTGCAACTTTGGATTCTTAAACAGGGAAGAATAGCTCTCAATAGAAAATCCAGATTTGGTTTTAGAGTTGAACTCTCACAAACTCACAATTATTGACATATTCCTTCTCGACGCTCTCTTTTAGAGCTCCAGCATTGTAACCATTTTGACTTCAAATTTACACAAGAACCTAAACTATTGGTTGGTTTATAGACCTGGAGAACTAGACATGGGTATGTACTGTGGCCATGAAAGTGCACATCCTGCTCCAATGGAAAGTTTATAGACCTCAAGACAAAAATAGAGCTTTGAAGCTCGAAACCATTTCATTTTTTTCAAGCACCATTCCTATGAATGTCTTTTTTTACAAATAATATTAGTAAGAAAAAATGTTAAGTTGAGGATATTTCTTGAACAACTTGTGTTTTATTTTGTCTTCAATGAAATTTCTACCTAAATCTAAAAAGAAAAAATATCAGTATGGCTAAACCTAATTTCTAAAATTATAGTGTTCTCTTAATTAATTGGATAAATTAATGCTGAAATTGATACCACACAAACAAATACTTTAGACATTAATTACACAACGGATAAAACATTGTATATATCTGCTTGAAAGTTCCACAAAAAATTAATCCTAGATAGCCAGTTTTTATACTGCACTAAAGAAGATAATATCAATCTACAAAAGCTTAACCCCCCCTCCCAAATAAGTCCACTGGACTCATTCTAGAATAACTCCTTCCAATATCTAAACAACTAATATCACTTTTAGATTGGCCTTCAAGTTTGAATCATTCAAATGAGAATGCATTGTAGACTCAAATAGATCAAACCTAAGGCACCTAATCGCTCAGCAAGTTACAACATTTTGAACATTTCCAATTACGTAATAATGAATTTCGACTTAGAGTGGAACAAATATAGAAGAATGCCAAGATGGCCATTCCCTAAGATTTGTTATAACATTGAATGGAAAACACATTTTTTAAATGAATTATCATTTTTCCCTTTCTTTTTACTTTTCCAAAAGACAAATGCTATAATACCACATATTGCTACTGAATTAGGCATGTAACATAGACACCCAGTCTCAGAGTTTTTTTTCTATTTGTAAAATAACAAATGCAGTGACACTAGCCGAAGTTACTATGAATAGTTAATTCTACAAGTGCTATGAGGATTGAAGAGTGTTAAGTTTAATGTAAATATAAGTTTTGATGATGACAAATATAAAGAAATAAGGAACAAAAGTATCATATGTGTCTAACATATATAATATTTCTTATAAAAGTAAAATGTGCATTAATATATATTCAATTATGGTTATAATGCATATATCATGCTATGTACTAATATATCCACTATGCTCTTATATTGTATAATACAAGATAGATATATAAATTGGACTAACTACTTGACTTATAAGTGTCATAAATTTAATGTAGGATTGTCTAAGAAAGAAGAGTGAGCATTAGAATAAAGAAAAGAAAATCAACATCATGACTCACTCAAAGAAGAAAAAGGAAAAAGATTCTCCAAGATATGAAGAATTCAAGCGTCAAAAAATAAAAGATCAGAAAGAGTATGCCAAGAAGCAAATGATCAAGTGAAAGTGGAACTCATCATTTAAAGACCTAGTTACTAGGTATATTTTATTTTCACGTACGTCTTGAGATGGGATTAATCTTTGAAAATTTACTTAATCTTGTTACCATATGTTTTAAATGAGTTAGATTAAGTAAATATGATATTAACATAAGTTAGAATTGAAAAATAGTGGCTAACAAATTGGTTTTGTGTTTGGCTCATGTTTTTAAAATAGTTTTTATGAAAAGGTTTACTTTATGCGTATAACATTCAGAAGTTATGGGAATCAAGTCTCAATCTCAATGTTGTTTTTAAATGTTCTCTGTTCGTTTTCATGAAAAGAGATTACGTTATCCGTATAACTAAGGTCTGCACCATGTCCCTGCTTTTGTCTAGCTTAATTTCCTAATAAGGTGCTTATCTTATTCGCATAAGGGGCCTAACAGTAAAGGTCACTTACTATGTGCTGCCCATTATTAGAATAACCTAGGGAGGTTATCCACATAACCTATGTTACAGTACTCTTGGACCTTCCTCTGTTAAATTCGTTATCAACATAATCTTGGGAGGTTATCCTAATAATCTATGTTTTACAGAAACTTAGTTTATGCTAATTGTTTTTTCATAAACTTAGTTTGCGATGATTAAACATTATCTGAATAAGGAATAACATCCTAAGAGGATATTCTAATAATTCTCAAAGGTGTCCAAGTTTGTGAGACGTTATTGGAACAACTAAGTAAGTTTTCATGAAAATGTTTTTGAGCTAAAACTTAGTCATTCTGGAATGAATGTTATCCGCATAAGCTTGGGAGGTTATCCTAATAACTTATATTTTTCCAAAAACTCAATTTGAGAAAATTTAATGTTATCCAAACAACTGAGTAGGTTTTCATGAAAATGTCTTTGAGTTAAAAACTTAGTCATTCTGAAATGAACGTTATCCGCATAACGTAGCTAGGTTATCCATATAACGAAAGTCTAACATTGAAACTAAGAGCTAACTGTCACCTATTATTCGCATAACCTGATGAGGTTATCCACATAACCTCTGTCAGACACATTTAATGCAGTAGGTGAACGACTATTTTTCTGAGAATAACGGCTAGAACTTTTTTCTAATAGATAGATTTTGTGTCTAACGTCTAGTTACACCATAAATCTATAAATAGAATATCATTTAAACTTATGGATAACAATCTTAAGAAAGTTTGTGTGAAAAATGATGTTCATATACATACAATCTTTCTATATCAGCATTCTCTGAAAAACCCACCTCAATAAAGTGAGCTTTCAATGTATCATTTACTCTAAGAGAGAGTTTTCATTCTGTATTCATTCTTTTCTACATTTTCTGGGTAGATTCATAGTGCAAGGATAACACTAAGGGAATTACACATCTTTATAAGGGTGTGGGGAGAGTGGTTTCACAAGTGTCTACTGAAATTTGTGAAATATACTGAGGCTTCACAGTTGCCCAGATCAAACCTGCGAGATATAGTGGAAAATCTCAAGTAGTAGCTTGGGGATTGGATGTAGGCCAAGTTGTTAGGTTGAATTAGTATAAATTGTTGTGTATTGCTCTTCATCTTCTCTATTCAATTGCTACACTTAACTCTTTTTGTTCATCCCTATTTTGCTGCACATCTGGTGAACTTTGACTGTGATCCAAAAAGGGCGAACATCTTGCATCACCCAATTTACCCCCCTCTTGGGTGACCACCCAACCTAACAAAGAGTGGTATAATGCATTCTCTAGAGAAGATTTTACCTTCTTGAAAATATATGTTTCGCAAACAAATGTGCCCTATTGTATAGCTAACGTAACTTGAATCATACCATTTAAATTTCTAAAGAATCACAACTTGCAAAGTTTGTCCAAAAAAAAAACTAATGACTTTAAGTTACCTTTAAAAAGGGTAGAGGAGTATTTTTAATTAGCAGATTGTTAAAAGTAGATGCTAATATTTATCAAGGAGGTCCTTGAAAAAGGCATTTTACCACAAGATTTCCACTATAAGGATCAGCATTTGGTGTATTTTCCATGCCACCACCAAAGTATTTAGTATTTCCAATGCAAAGAGCTGTAGCTTGAGGACACGACTCCCACTTACGTTCATTGAGCTACCATATTTCACAAAAACACTTATGTAAGACTTTTCATGCATTAATATGAGGCCTAAATAGAAGAATATTGAGGACCTCTTTTGGAAAGTTATTGTAACATTTATAGCAACAGAAATTAATATGTTACATTGACTTTGACTTTGAAATCCTGGCTTTGACGCCCCTTAAAGGCTTGAAAAGCATCAATCACATAGCACAATTCACCAAATCTCTTGTGCCTAGAAGCATAAAAATCTACCTTGGAACTCCTGCAAATTTTTATAAGACATACATTTAATAATTATTTGTATGATTTCACCTAAGAAAAAAAATGATACGTATCATGACTCATGAACTTCAATCTTGTATTTCCAAGCTATCCTTACATATGAATGCCAGTGACATTTTTTAAGTAGTGTTCTTCTCTAGTCTCTCCAGTGATGACACCAACATCTATTCTTGATCTCACCCTTAAAGAACTCCTGCATTAGCATTTCTAAATGAGAAACCAAAAGCACATATAATAACACAGTAAAACCAATTAATTACAATTTCCAAGCTATTAGTTCTCTAACTAACCTCTCTCGTTAAGGCAAGGACACAAATGTTATTCATTATTTGAGCTATGAAAATGGATATAATAAGCACCACAATAATTTGGTAAATATTTAACTTACCAAGACCCAAAAGAAAAAAAGTGGCAGATTTTAAGTGAACAAAGCTTAATTATTTATAGTTTTTTTTCTTGCCTTCATTCAGCTTCTACTAACAATGGTTAATATCTAAGGCTACCTGTGTTTGTAGAAGAATGATTGAAAGTTTTACTCTATATATTTTGTTTCAAAGTGCCTAAATGTTCTTTACTTACACAATGCGGGGTGCCAAATTGCATGACAATTGTTCTTTGCTATTCATGCTATGTAGAGTAACCTTCTTACTCATGCCTTCTTACTCTATATATTTATGTATGAATGTAGGTAAACAAAGAAACTCATTGATTACATAAATTAGTAAAGAATTTGATGGAGGAAGAAGAGTACAAGATTAGAAGCAATAAGACAACATAGGAATTAAGAGCTAGAAAAGTGGACATTGATGACCAATATAGGAGGGAAAGTTTTCCCTCTCTTCTCTTCTCATTCAAATCGCTTAAATTAAATAGACCTTAAAGTACAAGAAGAGAAACTAAATTTGAAGCCAAAGTCCTACTTGATAGCTAGGTTGCAATCTTCTTTTGGGTTGGCAAATGGCAAAGGAGAAACCAAATTTTCTATTAACCAAAGTAGCTTCCATATATGCTCAACAAATAGCATTAAACCCCTTGATCTTTCATATAAGCTCAACAAATAGCTTCCGTATGTTTTTTTTATGGCCTTTCTACCAATGTATGTTGCTACGTAACAATGACTAAAATCTTGGTACCAATGATCTTTATGTTCACTATAATAACAGTGATGACACAAGAAAATTTACCTCTAGAGTTACTTTCTTAAATTTGTTCATTGCCCAGAATTGTTTCATTGTGGTTAGAACAACAATACCAATAGGCTTATCAAATGCATCCCCATCTTCTCTCCTCCAAGGAAGATCTAAAATATTTATATGCATAGCATCTTATTATCACTAGTTGATTTGAAGAAGCATTATGCTATTAATAGCACAAAGACATTGCTTATTTGCAAATAAGCAAAGGTATGCATGTAGATGATATATTATGTACCTTAATTGCCAACATGAAATGACCAGCCTAAGAGATATGGCTTAGTATCGTAAGCCTTATGAATCACATCAATAAATGAATCCATCTAGTGAGAAACTTAAAATAGTTTCTACCCCATTTTGTAAGGTAACAAGGTGCCGTGATGGGAGGCTGGGCAAATAATACTACATTGTGAAATATGACTTGAAGGGAAAATGGGCAAAGATCACACCCCACAACAATGAGATAAATGGAGCAATAAACTGACTTGCTAGAATATTAAATTTGTGCTAATGGTCTAAGAGATAGTTTCGTTGGCCCAAGTATCCCAACTAAGCTTCACAAAGTAACATAATCAACCAACAATAATATGCATTTTTCATGTGTGTTATGTTATATATATTGTGAACATCCCATTTTGTCCGGGCATTTTACAAAAAATGACAAAAAAATAATAGTAAAATAAAATAAAATAAATAAATAAAATATATATATATGAAAAAAACAAAATAAAAAAAAGAAGAAATTTGTAAGAATTAAATAAACAAAATTAATATACAAACACATAACAAAAAAAAACAACACAAAATAAAACAAAACAAAAAAATGAAAAAATAAAATAACCATTAAAAAAAAAGAAAAAAAGAGAAGAGAAGAGAAGAATAACTCAAAAAAAAGGGGGAGGGGGTAATATGAGGCCCAAATACCATGAGCCCACGATTGGACTCGTGGGCTTGGACCAAAGGGGCTGCCCTAAACAATTAGGGCAGCAGGTAACCGAAGAAAAGGGGATAGGGAAGCTGCAGGAGACAGCGACGGGACGGAGAGAAAAGCAGACCGAAAAGAAAAAGGAAGGAGGCAGCGTGGAGCAGAGAAAGAAAAGGGAAAGCAAAGGGAGTGAAGACGCAGCTAGAGGAGGCGTGCGCAAAAAGGAAATGGATAGAAAAGCCGAGAGAGAGGCGAGTGAAAGGGAGCACGAGGGGGAGACCGAGAGACCAAGAGACTGATAGCAGAGGGGAACAGAGGAAGGAGCTCGGTCACGACGGTGAGCAATCGGAGGAGGAAGCCAAGGAAGGGGGGATTTTTGACGAGGAAGGCGAACCAAGGACGAGACGAAAATTGAGAGGGAGCCGCAGACCGAGAGCAAATACAGAGGGAGCTGAGGAACCAAAGAAAAACTGCGGAAAGAAAAACGAAGGAAGGAGGCCAAGCTCGGGAAGAGGGGAACTGAGAGGGAGCCACCATTCAAGGAGAGTGAGAAACAGAAAGCGGCTGGAGGTGAGACGATGGAGACCGAGAACGTAGAAGTCGTGGGAAAACTGATTGACTAAGGCATTTGATTGGTAATTTTTTTCTTATTCGAATCATAATATACTTTCTGGACAATGACCCATCCCCCCCCGAGTTTTCTGGTTTTGAATTTTGCTGAACCATGAGTTGCTCTGTTGAGACTCGGTTTTGGAGCTAATTGAGTTTTTTTTAATAATAAAATAAAATAAAATAAAATGGTACATGATATGTTGGATAGATGGTCAGATGATTTTGCTCCTTTGCATTGCCATATTCACCTTTGATTGATCTAGGGCTTATCAGTTCTGCATTTGCTCTTTCAAGAATTATACATGTGATTAGTTAGGCACTGTAGAGGTCTCGTGGCCGTGATGGGCGTTAAACATGTTTACTTAGGCCTTTTGTCCGTTCCAAAGATAATGTTAGAACCCTATAAGTCTACATCTGAAAGCGTGGAATGGCATTTTATATTTCTATAATGAAAGCTTAGCTTGATTTGACAATAACTGTGGTGATTTTTAGCCTTGATGATTGTCTTAGTTGGAACTTAAGTTGTAGAGTATCGTGATGCTTGTTGAGGGTAATGCAGTGTGAATATGACCTCAAATCTGTTTAGATACCTGGAAATTTGCGGCAGTTTATTTTACTGATTAGATTCATTTTTACTAAGAGGCTTAGGTTGATGGCATGATATTCTTATTTCTGAAGCAAGTCCATTGTCACATTATTGAAGGAAACTAGAAGATAGTCATGGTCTTAGCTTTCAATAAATCACAACGGTTTAAACTCCTTGCGTGTTCTTTTGGCACTCGCGATATGGTGTCATTAATCCCGTTTTACCAATCGGTCGTAAAGGTTCCCTAGAACTTTCACAGACTCTTAAAACAATTACACCATATGAGCCTACGAGGCTGTATGAGTGTATTAACAACGTTTAATTATAATAATAGGTTCCAATGGCCTTTCAATCTTATTTTTATGTGAAAATAAATAAATAACTTTTTATTGCGTAAACTTATATATATTTCAAAATGCTTTAAACAAAATAACAGTATTTAGCGATTTTACTAAAAATAATAACAATAAAAAAAAATAATGATAGAAATAATTAATTTAATAACTACACCATGTAAGATTTTTGGAACCCACGCAGGCATTCGAGTTTACTGAGTTTATCACGTGAGATTGTGAATACGCATAGATATATCAGTTAAATAATTTTTTTTAAGAAAATAACCATATTTCAAAAATAAAAAAGTGTGACAAGTTTTTTCAAATTTTATTTTAAAATATTTAATAAAGGTATTATATGGTATTTTAAAATGTAATAAAATCTTTGTACCGCGAGGTTTAGAACTTCCGCAGGTAATTAAGAAATTGATCTATCGGGCATGACTGTGAGTCTGCAATAGGTAGATTAATTTTCTTTATTTGGAAAAATGTTCAAAGGTATAAAAGAAAAATAAAAGTAAAAATACAAGGCCTTTTCAAAAATTAAAAATCAAATAAATGCATTTCCAAAAATTAAAGAAAAATAAAAAAATATTTTCCAAGCAAAATAAAACAAGGGTAAGTAAAAGGAATTAAATTATCTTTTTGCCAATTAAAACGCACCAACTCAATTCCAAAAAATTGTTTTGTTTGTAAAAAGATAAATTATTTTCAATCAACTTTCTCTTATTGCAAACTCATGCAAAAAACCAACTAAAATAAAAAAAATATCAACCAACAGACACGCATTTCTAGTCCCGAACTACGTGGACTTTGATCTCCACCACAGGGTACGTAGGCCCTAGGCTTTGATACTGGGTCAAGTCCGCCTTTGTAAATAAGTAAATATTTTCTGATTTATTTAGTTTTTTTTCCCTTAATTTAACAAATATTTCCCAATTAATTTTCTCAATCCATTTTTCTCATTTTGCTTAAATATCTTTTAATTTTAATTTAATTTATTTTCTTTATTTTGTTTTCCAAATTTTATTAATTTTCTTTTCCTTTATCTTTTTCTCGCATGTGAACGATAAAAGAAAACCAAAATACATTGTTAAACCATATTAATCTACACAATCAATGTAAGATAAACGTTCCTAGGAATGAGTGTCGTGGGGTGCCTAACACCTTCCTCACACACAATCGACTTCCGAATCCAACTTTGATTACGCAGACCATCCTTTCCTTTTTAATTTGGTTTCCCAAGATTTTCCTCAAAATTTTGGTTGCGACTCCTCACAAGTCGGTTTCACTCAAAAACCAGATTTGTTCTCTTTTTTTCTTTCATCGTATTTTTCCGGGTGCGACATATATATAAATATATTATAAATACATATTAGAGAAAGCACCAACAATATAATAGTAATGCCATATGTAAGCTGAATTCTTTGGTAGATTATATATTCACTAAAAGCCATTTGTCCTCCATGGAACCGGCAGTTGTTGCTTGCACTTAGAAGCCACGCTAATTAATCAAAACAGCTTTGAGCCTTTCACTACTAAGTGACCATTTAAAGAATCAAGACATACTCAATAGAGCATCCAAAATGCTTCTAAACACTACAAAAAAGGAAAGCATTTACCTTATCAAATAAACCATTGAACGTAAAATGAAAAGGAGGGCGATATAGAGAAGCAAGATTGTCTCAAGAACTCTCTGCTGTAGAAACAACATCTTGCTCCAACTCCCATACCCCAGGACATCTTATTTACTCTTCAATACTACGAAATGCAATCAAAGATCTAGCTTCTTGAGATCAAGGTCCAATCTTTGATGCTTTATAAAATGCTCACAAAAAACAACTCAGTGAATAATTTGATAGACAACAACCAACATTTCACATTAATACACAATATTAAAAACAATGATAAGAAATCACTAGAACACGGCAAAAAAATGATTGAACCCTTATTTTGGTATTTGACAAATGGAACTTTTCTCTATTTGGACAATCAAAGATCCTAATTTCTTAATTTGGTTCCTCATAAAATTTCCTTCTCGATTTGGCACCTCATAAATGGGTAGTTTTCATTTCAACTTGTTTCTCACAAATATCTACATACCTATCATGGAATGCCCACAAATTAAAGAGATATCTGAAATGCTATTGTGTTGGGGCATTTTGTCAAATAGTTTTTTAGCATTATATAATTCACTGCATTTGCTATACATGTAAAGAAGGTTGTTGAGTAAGAACAAGCAAGGTGACGGTAAAGGTTTTAAACACTTAGAAGAAAACCAATAAAAAAAAAAGAGTATAAAATGATCGGACAAAGAAATACCTTCACTGAGTAAAAAAGGTTATCTTCATGAAGCCTCTTCGGTAACTTGGATGGTGGCTGGACCACATCCTCATCTCTTGCTGGGAATTCTATCACAATCTCGCTACCACCGGCTTTCCCCACAGATAACTCCACTCTGACAACCATCTACTAAAGGTTACGATATGGTATGCACGGAAGTATTTGCGATATGAAGAAAAAAACCAAGTCGAAACAGAATTGTGCAAATGAAGGAAAGCTCTCATCTTCTGAGAGTGAGCAACATGACTGAGGATGATCAAAACCTTTTGAGAAAAAGAGAAAAATGACCATGAGAAAGGGAAGTTGTTGTGATGTGGAAGAATTAGTTTGAGTGTGAAGATCGGTGCATCTGGTGATGGGCTATGCCGTCGATTTCTCAATGATGGATAGTAAGAAGCACAATTCATAATCATTCCTTGCTAGTGGGATTGCATTGACTTGAGAAGTAACATGAAAATAGAGTAAATAAATTTCATTGATTGATTTATAGTTATTTACATCCTTATGGTAGAATATATATATGATAAGAAAAAGTGAAAAAACAGGACATGTATTAGATAAGCATAACAGGGAAAATATTCTAGAATAGTCTCTATACAAAAGACAAACTAGTGCTGAGTAGGCTAAGTTTTGTGATATGGCAAGTCAATAGATGACTTGGAATTATTTTGACCAAGTGCTTCAGCATGCCCCCGCGAGCTGAGCTAGAGAGGAAAGACAGTTAAGCTCGATCGAAGGAAATTGAGCCGTGCAATAGATAAAGGTTTGGTGAACAGATCAGCCAATTGATCCTGGGAAGAAATGATTGAGATGTGAAGGAGCTTGGAAGCAACTCTTTCTCGAATAAAGTGGTAGTCCAGTTCAACATGTTTGGAATGAGAATGTAGAACAGGATTTATGGTAAGATATGTAGCTCTCACATTATCACAATATAAGGTAGGTGGATCAGAGAGAAAAATGCCGAGATCACGTAGGAGATTTTGCACCCAGATTAAGTCACATGCAACAGTGGCAAGAGCCTTGTACTCGGCTTCGGTAGTAGAGCGGTCAACAGTGGGTTGCTTCTTTGAGCTCTAATTGATAAGATTTGGGCCATAGAAAATAAAGAATCCTGCTGTAAAGAGTCTATCATCGAGAGAGCTAGACCAATCAGCATCAAAGAAAGCTGATAAAGATATGGATGAGGATTTTCAAATAAGAAGACCAAAATGAGATGTGTGCTTCAAGTAATGTAGAATTCATTTAACAGATTGCTACTGAAAGGTGGTAGGCTAGTACATAAATTAGCAAATCTTGTTTGTGGCATAGGCAATATCAAGTCTGGTAAATGAAAGATACTGTAGACTGCCAACGATGCTTCTGTATAGCATAGGATTGGAGAAGAGAGGACTATCACTAGTAAAAAGTTGAGTAGAAGTACTCATGGGTGAAGTAACAGGTTTGGCATTGTGCATGTTAGCTTTGTAAAGTAGATAAGAAATATATTTTTCTTGAGATAACATAATGCCAATAGACAGATAAGTAACTTCGATGCCCAAAAAATAGTGAAGAAGACCAAGGTCTTTGATAGGAAAAAAGACAGACAATGCTGTGATTAAATTGCAAATAACAACATCAAAAGTGCCTGTAATAATGATGTCATCAACATAGATAAGCACATAGAGAGAAAAGGTAGATGTGCAATTGATGAATAGAGATGCATCGGAACGAGATTGAGAAAAGCCCAAGGAACTGAGAGAGGAATAAAGTTGAGCAAACGAAGCTCTGGGAGCTTGTTTGAGACCATAAATGGCTTTATTAAGTTTACAGACATGATTGGGAAAATCATGATGTAAAAATCCAGAGGGTGGAGACATATATACCTCATCTTCAAGAATGCCATGAAGTAAGGCATTTTGAATGTCAATTTGTCGCACAAGCCAATACTTGGAGACAGCAATAGAGAGAAGCAGGTGAATTGTGATGGGTTTGACCACCGAAGAGAAAGTGTCAGAGAAATTAATGCCAGGTTGTTGATGAAAACCTTTAGCGTCAAGGCGAGCTTTACACCGATCAATAGACCCATCTGGTTTGTATTTTGTATGAAAGATCCATTTGCACCCAATGATGTTCTTAGCTTGAGAAGATGGAACCAGTGTCCAGGTATTAGTAGATAAGAAAGCTTGAAATTCATCAGTAAGAGCTTGGTGCCATTTGGGATACTTAGTAGCTTCAGTGACAGAGGTGGGTTGAACAGGGGTAGAAGAAAGAGTAGTATTGTGAGCTTGAAGGGGAGGCCAAGGAATAGTACCATCGGTGTGGATTTTAGGGCAAGAGATATTGCGTTGGGATCTTGTGATCATAGGGTGAGAAGGAAGAAGGGGTAGAGGAGATGGGTTAATAGGATTAGACAAGGAAATAGGAGAAGTAGATGGTGAGAAAGAAGATGTTTGAGCAGAAGTAGAGGAATTTGGGTAAGGTGAGTTATTTAGGCTAAGAGAAGAAGATGAGTTCGGATCAAAAGAGGATAAGTTTGGACTAGGACATGTTTGGGTAAAAGAAGGTGATTGGGTAGAAATAATGGGCCTGGGTAAGTGAGGAAGAAAAGTCAGTTGTGAATTGGATTGGGTTGATAAGGATAAAGGGGTAGAAAAAGGGAAAATGCTCTCATAAAAAATTACATCTCTGGAAATATATATACGACCTGTGGACACGGCGTAACAAAGATAACCTGCATGATGAGCACTGTAACCAATAAAAGAACAAAGAATAGATCTGGGTTCTAATTTGTTATGGTTATATGGACTTAAATTGGGCTAGCAACAAGAGCCAAACACTTTCAAGAATTTGTAATTGGGTTTTGTGACAAAAAAGAATCTCAAATGGGCTTTTATGTTTGAGTGTGTAGGTTGGAATTTTGTTTAACAAATAAACAACAATATTGAAGGCATAGGTCCAAAAATGTTTGGGCATAGAAGCATGGGCTAAAAGTGCAAGACCAGTCTCAACAATAGTCCTATGGTGTCTTTCAACAGTGCCATTCTGAGAGTGAGTATGAGGACAGATTCTCCTATGTGAAATTCTATAAGAGTGTAGCACCTTGTTTAAGGATCAATATTCTCCTCCCCAGTCTAATTGCAGTGATTTTATTTTGCAATTAAAATAATTCTAAACATGTTTTTGAAAAGAGAGAAAGGTAGACAGAACTTTATTCTTGCTTTTAAGAGGAAAGAACCAAATATATTTGCTATAATCATCAACCAAGATTACATAATACCTAAAACCATCAAGAGAGATAGTTAGGGAAGGACCCCCAGACATCACTAAGTATAAGTTCTAATGGAAAAGAAAATTGGTGTAAAGATGGAGAAAAAGATAAAGCATGACTTTTAGATAGACAACACGAAGGACACAAACTAGATAACTGTTTGGTAGACACAGGCAGATTATTTGAAGTTAAAACTTACATGACAACTCTAAAGGCAGGGTGACCAAGATGATAATGCCAGTGAATAAAGGATGTTCGTTCACCACAGTAAGCCTCTAGTGAACCAGATGCAAGAAGAGGATAAAGATTATCTCTAATGGAACCCTGAAGCAGAAGTTCTTGGTTGCTTTGTGCTTCAAAAGAAACAAATCAGAGTGAAACTCAAAATAAACATGATTATCATGAGAAAAACGTTTGACAGACAATAAATTTTTATTTAAATCAAGAACATGGAGAAGTTAGGTAAGAAGATAATTGCTATGGGGATTTGGTAAAATGCCCGATCCTAGATGTTTGATAGGCAAGGATGATCTATCACTAATTTTGACCGTAACAGGACCATGATAGGGCTCAGCATGAAGATTTAGCTTTGATAGATCTGGAGTGATATGATGAGAAGCTCCACTGCCTAAATACCAAATGTCATTGTCATTAGATGAGATAGACAAATAGTAAGCAGCAATTGATGGAGGTGGAGGTGCCTGATACGCTTGGTTAAAACTATGGTAGCAGGTGAGTGCAGTAGGACCTGGTTTTGAGCATACTTGACATATGGGATTGGATTTAGGCCCAAAAAATACAAATGGGTCACGTTTGCCTCGTATTGATGTGCTTCAACCCGATCTGCTGAATCTGCCTCCCCGTCCATGAAAATAAGGGTTTGAGAATCTGCCGCCATTGCCACCACGAGGAAAATTGAACGGAGGACATGATGAAGGTTGAAATGGAGATGAAGTCTTGATAGCAACATTTGCCAAGATTTCAGTGGCAGGAAAGATGGAGGGAGCAAAGTGATGTTGAGAAAGTCAAGATTCAAATACTAATAAGTGACTTAAAAGTTCATCTAGAGATGGAGTCTCAAGTCGCATTGTAAGAGAAGCTACCACTGGGTCATAGTCGGAACCAAGGCCGGCCAAAAAATAAGTATTAAACTCCACATCAGAAAGTGGTTTTCCTGCAGTAGCCATTGAATTGGCCAGAAAGGTCATTTTGTTGTGATACTCTGTAATGATGGGAGCACCTTTCTTCAAGGAAGTAAGTTGGTGGTAAAGTTAAATAAATTTCACCTAGGACGTTTGAGTGAAAAGAGTTTCCAGACCTTTCCATAGAGCTTGAGCTGTCTTATGCTTCATAATGTGTGGAATCAAAGTTTCAGAGACAGATGAAATAAGAAGAGATAACACCAATTGATCTTGTCGAACCATTTGGAGTACTCAAGATTAAATGAGTTGTTGTCAAGAAAAGGTGATGGTTTGGGAGAGGTGCCATCGATATGCCTAAAAAGTTGCTGCCCATATAGGTAGGGCACCATTTGAGCTTTCCAGATTTGATAGTTTTCATTGTTAAGTTTTACTGTAACAAGATGAGGGAGAGACAAAACTGAGAGCTAAGAAAAGGGATAGGTAGAATTAGGATTAGGAAGGGTAAAGTTAGGATTAGAAAGGAGAGTATTGGAACTTGAGCTCGTTTGCGTGGTAAAGGATGATTGAGCCATATCTGACAAAGGTCAGATGCTCTGATACCATAACATGAAAATAGAGTAAATGAATTTCATTGATTGATCTACAGTGATTTACATCCTTATGGTAGAATATATATATGATAAGAAAAGGTGAAAAAATAGGACACATATTGGATGAGCATAATAGGGAAAATATTCTAGAATAGTCTTTATACAAAAGACAAACTAGTGCTGAGTAGGCTAAGTTTTGTGACATGGTAAGTCAACATATGACTTAGAATTATTTTGACCAAGTGCTTCAACAAGTTTGAGCAAGAGAAAAAAGAGAGGAGGTTGAATAAGGTTCTAGATAGAAGAGAGTGGCTTCTCAAAGAAGCCACTAGGAACCCTCTCTAGTGGCCCCACAAAAGACGCTTGTGGCATGAAGCTTCCAACAGAAGCCATTGACGGAATTGCTTTGGGAGCAAGTCGAGGAGGGAGGATGCTTAAAAGGGACACACTTTCACAAACACACAAAATGATTGAGACCATCAAGGAAGTAAAGCTCAACTTCATGCTTAGAGAAGTAGTGTTACAAAAAAATCCTTTGAAACACATTTGTGGATTTATTACAAAAGCAAGGGTCAAAACTATGAAGAAAGCATTGAATGGGCTTATCCAAGACTTGCAAGATAAAGAAGTTTTCTACCTTAATGAGATAGAAGTGTCTTCCAAGCCCAATAATCCCTCAATAATGGAGTCTTCGTATGGAGTAAGAAGCATAGTAGTTTATTTACAAGTTCAAGCCCAAGAGAACCAAGCTTCTAATGACCTTATAATTGAAGAACTTACTTAAGGGTTTATAACGCTACTTTTAAGCCAAAATCTTTAATGTTTAATTCTTAATGGGTTTCAAGTTATTTTGTTTTAGTTATTTATTAAAGTCTTTGTTAGGTTCCTAATTATATTTCTAAGGGTCAAAATTAGTATTTTAAGTGTCTTAGATCCATTATGACTACTTGACTCTTAAGTATATTATAAATTAGATATGTTTTTGAGTAAAAAATGTCCTTCTTTGTGGTTCTCAAAAAGTGACTTTTTAAAGTAATTTCCATATTTATTTAGTGCTATCTAATATCTTTTAGAATGTTCTTACTTGATTAGTAAGTTAAAATATTCTAGAGTAATTTAGTTTTCAAATAAGTGAGTTCTTACAATCTCATAAGATTTAGTCTCACAATTTAAATAATTTTTTTTTATTTGGAGTCCATTAGTTTTATGAATAATTAATTGTCTATTTTATAAGATTTTCTAATTATTCTAGAGAATTCTAGGGGTCATTATAAATATATATATTTAGACCTGCGTTTTTTACAAGTTGAATAAGAATTATTTTCCTTCAATTCTCTTGTGTGAGAATTATCTGAATTTGTGTTCTTTTGAGAATTCATGACCTACCAATCAGAGTGATCAATAGAGTGGGCGTCATTATTAGAGTTCAGGGATGAATTTCTTTGGTTCTAGCATGCGATCATTAACTTGTTCTTATTCATGGGATCATTTTTGCTATATTTTCTAGTTTACTTGGTCATCCACCAAAAGGGCCATGTCACAAAACATTTGGATGAACCCTCCACCAAGTTGACCTAGTAAAAATAATAAATAGGTTGTATCTTTCTCAGGATCAACCCTCAGTGAAAGTTGGGCCAATTGCTACCTCAAATTAATTCAACTCAGATCGCACAGTATTAAGAATAGTAAAAAACAATGCGCTGATGGTATCACTTTTAAGGATATTTAGATTTAGATGAGTGTTTCTCTAACACGGTGCAATTAAAACAGAATAAAGATCAGCAATAATTGCAATGCTAAAACTGAAAAAGGGGTGACAGAAAAAGCATTAAGGGCATGTTTGGTATGGTGGAAAGTAATTTTAAGTGATGGAATAGGAAAGAGAAAATCCTACATTTATATGTTTGGTAGGGTATATTTTGTTTTCCAAGGAAAGTGGGCTTCCATCAAACAAAGGAAGCCCACTTCCTTCATCTATGGCTCGAAAAGTAACTTTCTGTGGGTTAAAAAATACTGTATTTCCAAATTTAACCTTCCTAATCAAATGTTATAACAATTATTTGCCCCTTTCATAAACGTAAAACCCCCAATCTAAATATCGTGGTCTGGAGATCCATTCTGACATCGCCAAAGCTCCTCCCATGCACCACACCTAGAGCTATTGAAAGATCAGAGTGCTCGACGTTGGCAACATCACTGGTAAGGATCAATCGCTTTCCAGAGGTTTGAGTTTTTAAATCTCTCTCTCTCTCTCTCTCTCAGATCTGCCTCTTTCAGTTTGTTCATTTCATTATCGATAGTTCTTGTGCTTGTTAATGATGATTTTATTAGAATAATAGCATTAATTGATTTAGTCCAAATAAGATATTCTTACCTTCATACTTGCTAGGCTAAGACTCTGTCTCCATTCGTGACTTTCTTTGATTGGGTTTTCTGGATGTCAGAATATGGGGTTTTTTGCACTCGCTCATCATGATTGTAATTTTAAGTGATTATACATGTATAAATAGATGCATTGAATTGCCTAGATACATGCCCCCTTGAATGTTGTGGGAACTGAATTCTCGTGATAGAGAAGCCATCAAAACTGGGATTTCTAGTTAGAGTTTTCAAAGTCCTCCCAAAAGAATGGATACTATATAATTATCTGGCAGCAACTTTTCCGGATTAGTACTATATATCAAAAACAAAAACGTACTGTTCTTACATGTGTGTTAGTAAATATATAAAATCTGTAATAAACAATTTTACATGAGGCTTAAGAAGCTTTACTCCAAACCATGATGGGGTGTACGTTTCAGTGAAGGCATTCATTTCTTTTTCTTCTTTTTGGTTTTAGTAAAATAGTCCTCCAAGTACTTATGTGGCTTCACAGTGTTAATAATGATGCTAACATGTCTTGAAAATAATGATGTACACCATATGACTTAGCTAAATTTTGCATGCCAAGCCACTTGCCAAATAAATATTTATCAGTTAATACTTTCATTGTTCATTAATGAAGGTTTCCACCTTCCCATTTGCTACATGATGCACTAATGCACTCCAAACCAACACTTATGTTGTGACAAAAAGCTTACAAGCAAAGACTCACTCCACATAATTTTTCTTTTAGGAAAAAAAAATAGCTGAGATGATGCCAAGCTTTTTCTACAACCAATAACAGATCAATAATTTTATAGATTGTTTGTTCTAATCTTTGAAATATGATATTATTTTTGAACTTATCTTGCTTCTCCCTTCTCTTTGAGTAATCTATACTTTTTTTCTTATAATTAAAAGGGTAATCTATACTTTTGTTCTTTTGGTTTTGTTTTGTTTTGAAAGCTGTGTCCTTGTTTAACAACTTTCTTTTACTTTTTCCCTCTCATTGATCTAATTCTACTTGTGCCTAGCTATAAATAAAATATTTTATAAAAGGATTAATCCACTGGACAATTTTGAATCTTCTTGAACTCTTTATTGTAAAGTTCTTATGGAGTGTCGAATGAAAATAGAAAATATATATTTAGTTGCCTAGATGATTTATAATGACAAATTAATTGTGTGTGTGTATGTGTATATATATATATGTAATGCAGTCAAAAAATAGATGAAAATAAGATACACAAAAAAGAAGTGAATCCATTTAATTTTCACTCTCATGTGTCATTATTTTTAAATGTTTGATTGTATTAAACTCAATTTAGATAAGGTGACTACAAAGAAATAGTGTAAATTACACACACACACACACTTAAATTACACACACGCTAGCCAGGAGTGCCTTAGTGCCTTTAATTAGTGAGTTGAACTAATTAATTGATCAACCAGGGTAGAGTTAAAATTCCAGAGTTGTACTTTGATTTGATGCTTTTAAAATGCTTATTATACTGAACAATAGATGCCTTTTCTTGCTTTATGTGTTTTGCAAAATTGATTATATTTTTTTATTACACAGTGATGGACCCCTCAAGGAGACAATTGATTGCCCGGGTTTTGATTGCATGGTTGGTTATAACTCATATTATGCATAGATTCTTTTTTGCAATGTGTGTGATTGTTGCCTTACGAAGACGTCGAATATGTAATAAGTCATACACCATGAACTTTTATGCCAAGAGGGCTCACCTTAGGAATTTAGTTTATAGTAGTGATATGTCTTGCTATAACCTCCTTAGAATGCATAGGGCAACCTTTGATCGCCTATGTCATATGCTTGATAGTATAGGGGGACTAAGACCTACTAAGAATATGCTAGTTGATGAGCAAGTAGCTATGTTTTTGCATATACTTGCTCATCACATAAAAAATAGGGTCATACAATTCAACTTTGGAAGATCTGGTGAAACAGTTAGTAGGCATTTCCATTTGGTCTTCAATGCTATGATGCATCTTGGAGGAGAATTATTTAAGAAACCTGAGCCTATTCCAGAGGATTCCACAGATGAGAGGTGGAAGTGGTTCAAGGTAAGATGTAAACATTTTACATTAATTTTAAGTATTAAACACAAATGCTTACCATAGTCTTTTGCTTGGATTTTCTAGCATTGTATAGGTGCTCTTGATGGGACTCATATAAAAGTGAAGGTGCCAATGGCAGATAAACCAAGGTACAGAAACAGAAAAGGTGAAATTACTACCAATGTATTAGGAGCATGCTCACACGATGGTCAATTCATATATGTCCTACCGGGGTGGGAGGGTTCTGCAGCTGATGGGCGGGTTTTACGCAATGCAATTAGTAGGAGAGACGGGTTGAAATTCCCACAAGGTTAGCATTCTGTTTGTATATATATTTAAAACTCCTTGTTGCTCATTGAATAAAATATGAGATAGTGTTTTCTTTTATTTGCTGACAAGTGGTGAATTGAAATTTGAATTCTAATATTTAGAATTTATTTTTTTGGTTGTTTGTACAGGAACCTATTATTTGGTTGATGCGGGGTATATCAATTGTCAAGGATTTCTTGCTCCATATAGAGGGCAAAGATATCATTTAAGTGATTGGAGAAATGGACGTTATCCCATAAATCCACATGAATGTTTCAACATGAGACATTCTTCAGCTCGAAATGTGATTGAAAGATGTTTTGGAATATTGAAACTAAGGTGGGCGATTCTTAGGAGTCCGTCATTTTATCCCATCCAGACGCATAACAAAATTATAATTGCGTGCTGCCTATTGCATAACTTGATTCGTCAACAAGGTGAAGACCCCCTTGAAGAGGAGCTGGATGCTATGGAACATGAAGAGCAGAATATTGACCCCACACCAATCCAAAGCATGGAGACATCTGATGCCTGGGCTACTTATAGGGAAACATTAGCCAATGAGATGTTTGCTGAGTTTACCCGCCGTAGGACAAATAGATGATTAACTGTTTACAATGTAGTTATGTCTTCTTGAAATGTTATGTGTCATGGAACTAATTGGTTATAATAATAGATAATTTCTTTGTGTACAATGTAGTTATGTCTTCTTGAAATGTTATGTGTCATAGAACTGATTGGTTATAATAATAGATCATTTCTTATTTGTAATGTGGTTGTGTCTTATTGTTTGTTTTAACTAACTATTTGAATGTTAGATAGCTTGAATCATGGCATCATCTTCCAAGCCAAAGACCCATGTTTGGACTCTAGAAGAGGATAACTTGCTGGTGGAGTGCTTGCTTGAGCTGCGAGATAAGATTATTGCTGACAATGGGTTCAAGCCAGGTTATTTAACTGTTGTTGAGAATTTGTTGAAGCAAAAGGCTCCCGGATGTGGCTTGACAGGCCTTCCACATGTGCAATCTCGCCTTAAGACTTTGAGGACTAACTTCACCACTGTCTATGATATGTTGTTTGGAGCAAATTCATCTGGTTTTGGATGGGATCCTGACAGACATTGCGTTACTGCAGATCGTCCTGTATGGGATGAGTATATTAAAGTAAGTACTAATTATATTTATATTGGTATTGTTTTATTTGTTTGCTTAATAGTGATAGAATGAAAAATTTGGATAGTCCATAGAATTTTATCTGACCTTTTACTTGATTAATTATTTAAAAGATCAATCAACAATCCAGTGAGTGTATTAGTTGAGAATCTTGGATATGCTTGCACTTTGTGAAGCAGAGATAGCACTACAATTGCATATGTGACAAGATCTGCACTTGATGATGTATTTGATTATTACAAAAATTATGTGAAGTTAAATAAATTGGGAAAGGGAATCTCCTACAGCAGCTTTTTATCATGTGAATTATGTGAAGTTATTTGTTTGCTTTTTAGTTGAATAAATAATTGATATGTGTTTGCTTTTTTAGGTGCATCCAAATGCTAAGGGTTTTCGTTATAAACCATTTCCACACTTCCATGCATTATCATTAATATTTGGAAAGGATAGAGCCACAGGAAAAGATGCCTATTCCTACAATGAATTTGTCAAAGAAACTGATGTTGCTGCCAATGATGAAGGAGTAGATGAAACTCGTGATGCTGATGCTGATGCTGAAGATATAGATCCTTCTCTAGCTCAAAATGGATCTGAGGTAACAACTCCAAGAAAGAAAAGGAAGTGCAGTGAAAAGGATGAATCAATTATTATAGCTATGAAGGAGATGACAGAAGCCATGACTCAAGGCTTCCAACTTGCCATTGAAAATCTTGGCAGTTATTTGGCACGTGAAAAGATGCTAGACGAGCGAAGGAAGGTGTTGTATGTTGAGCTACTTCAAGTTCAAGGATTGACGGATGATGAGCGACAAGATGCACATTTGAAGATGGTATCTGATGAAAGCTTACTAGTAGGATTTGCTAATATGCCAGACAATGTGAAGCCATTTGTGGTTCGCAAGCTACTACGTTAAGACTTGATTGGAAATAGAACAAATGAAAGCTTGTTGGTAGGATTTGCTATGGTGCATATTTTCCTGCTATAGGAAGGATGTTTAGTTTACTTTGATGTGGATTTGGACATGAGTTGATGTTTAGACAATGTTTACGTAGTTGGATTTTTTTTTTCTTTTTTTTTTTTAAAGGGATATTTGTCTTGGAACAAGGTATTATTTCACTTTTTTTATAGATATATACATGAAAATGATGTCTGTTGGTTATTATTTTGGCCAATGTTATTTTATCTTTTGAAGATAAATATTGCTTAGAGAATAGTGGTAGAATATATATATATATATATATAACATAAAAACAAATTCAAATTATTAATATATTATTTAAGTAAAAGTAAAATGATAGGATATTGTTATTCTAGTAATGATTGATGTTACTGTTAATTTTTTAATTTTATATGATTTTTAATAAATTTCGTATGATTTTAAAATTATATTTTTCATAAAAATATAAATTATTTTACAATAAAATTTATATGAATTTTTAAAATTTCACATATTTTTTAATTCAAAATAATAATATAGATTAATTCTTTTTTAAAATTTTTAAAGGTTTAAAAAATTTACATCCTCTTACAAGTGCATAAAATGAACATTAGTTTTAGATTAACATGTGTAATGGAGATTTTTTATTTTTTTTTAAAAAAATATAATAATGAAAAAGCAAGAAAAGAAGAAACACATGCTATTTTGATTTTGAAGTTATAAAAAAATCATTTTCTACCCGAATTGTTATTGTATTGTATACTCATTAGTTATTAACTAATAGGCTATTAGGAGAAAACAATGAGGGTGGGAAATTATTGATGTTTTCTACAAAAAAGAAAAAAAGATATTTTTTTATTTATAAAAATAAAATAAAGATCTCCAATAATAAAATATAAAGATAATATAAGCAAGGAAGAGGGACATGGAAGGGTTTTCATTTTATTAAAAAATTACTAATGATTTTGAAGACACAATTTGTGTATTTTAGTGAGGGGTATTTAGGTTATTTGGTCATTTTAGTTCCTTCCTTTCCATTATTAATTACATCATACCAAACTTTCAAGGTAACAAAAATATTTGATTTCTTCCACCTTACCAAATATACTTTTGGATAAAAAATAACATTTCCATGGAGACTTCTCTTCTTTTCCTTCTCCCTTTCTATTTCCCTAAAAAATAATTCCATCATACTAAACATGACCTAAGTTAGACCTTTTCAGAGGTATTAAAAATGCAAACGCTTAAAAAGTCCACCCACATAGAAGGTGCGTACAACATACGATGGAGGAAAATAAACCAATATCCCACAGAGAAACCGCGTACAACATAGGATGGAGGAAAAAAATTTTAGAATCATCACACTATACAAAAATTCAGCAGAATGTGAGGTAAAAAAAAAAAAAGCATTAATGAGAGACGTTTGTATGCTAAAAAGCAATTTCAGCAAAATGTGAAGCGAAGAAAGAAAAGCATTAAATCAGACAATTGATTATAATGTCAGTCACTCGAATTAATTCTACTGCCAGACACTCAAAAGGTTATGAAAAAAAAAGAATGAAGTGCAAAGAAAGAATTAAGTTAACCTTGTCAAGCACCAGCATTAATTTTAATGTCAATCAATCAAGTTCTAAAAAATACTAATAAATAAATAAATCCAGTGAGAGGATTCTTCTATTGACAAAAACGCGTGAGAGTAGAGAAATAAAAACCGAGAAAAATAAATTCAAAGGGAAAACATGCGCCAAAAAGATTGAACAGTAGATCCAACAGTTTTTTGTGTGTATGTTGGACCAGGATATCCCCCAAGACCATACTTATTTACTAATGGTTGCACAGTGTGCATTAACATTTTAAATATTTTTAATAAATGTTTTAAATTAAAAAAAAACTTAAATCATAATTAATGTTTTAATGTTTTAAAAGAAATAAGTACTAGGAAGTTAAATAGTTTTCACTCTCCCCATATATCAATAAATGACATCTTTATGTAATTGATTTGCTACTTTTTTCTCATTTTATTATATTAATCTTCAGCTTCTATGACCAATGACATCATAAGGCTTCAAGACTGTATTAGTATAAACAACACTACATGGAAATCCAAATGTGTCGACCATGGCAATAAGGATGCAAATTGATCTACATAAAGTATACGAGTCAATCAAACCATCCTCTCCCTCTCTTTTGTCTTTTAGTACCCGTTTAAATTACCTTTTTATAAAAATTCTTTTAGAATAACCGTAGTTTACAAAAATAAAATTTGGATAAAAGTAAAGAAGTTTACTATAAACCTATTTGGATAAAAAAGAAAAAAATGATAATTAAAAACTATGATTTGGTTTGCATTATCATGGTTTGTAAAAATGCAAACCCAACAGGCACTTAGTATCCAAATAAAATTTTCTCATTCATGCATTTAAAGAGTGCCAAAAAAGAATGTGATCATCAGGAGCAAACTTACATAAATGGTTTTCATCAACAAGAGCTCTTCAAAAAATTGAATCACTTTCATATCAATCTGGCATTGAACGCTTACCAGTAGGGAACTGTAATCCTTCCCACTTAGGTCCGTCTTTGGCCATTTTTGTGATCTTAAGAGGAAACAACAAAAGAAACCTTGATCAGGGATTAGCAACAAAGCTTGAAATCTTATAAGAATCAAATAGGCTATTAAAGGCTCAAAAGTTATTATTGCCACATATATAAGAGACTCTGAAGTTATTATTGCCGGGAAAACATATGCCCTTTTGGATAATTTAAGGGTTTATATTGTGATTGAAAACAAACTGTACTAGAATAAAATTTGAGCCACTTGCTTTTGTTGATGTTTTATTTGTGGCACTTTTCTCCTTTATACGAATTCTCCCATGTTGCCCCTTTTCAAGTGCTTCTTCCTCATCTTTGTCTTCATTTTCAATGATATAAAATCCACCGATAAATCAATCCATTGCCACAAGGAAAACAAACAAATGTACTTGGAGCCAATTTTTTCCTGCCTAGCCTCTGGTTAACATGTTTCTTACTTTATTCCAGTGAGACAACCAAACACAATAAAAAAAACATCAACAAGGAAAAAAATCCAAATACAAAGACCTATATTGCAATCAACATCCTTATTTGAACTTCCATGGCTGCCATATCAACACTCACTTCAAATTGAAATATGTCTCACAAAATAAAAACTGAATAGAGGATGTGTTTGAGGGAGAAAATAGATTGTGGACAACAGCAGAAGGGAGGAGCCAATGCATATGAAGATGAATATGACAATAGAAGCTAATGTATTTGACTCTATTAACGCATCTAAAAATGAAGATCACAAAAGGATGTTGATTAGTTGACCCCATCCTTCTGGCTTTTCTAGAAGTATTTTTACATTTTGGTGTTTCGAAATTCAAATTTTGAAAGGCAAAATTCGTCTGTTACACTTGAAGTTCAAATTTTAGAAACCAAAATTCGTTTGTCAGTGGCAAGCTCAACTTTGCACAAAGGTTCTCTTCGAAATTTGAATTTCGGAGGCCCGAAATTCGTCTATCGCAGCGAAACCTCCGCAACTTCAAACTTTGCACTATAGACAATTTTACAGAATCTATAACTCTCTCATTTTAACTCCAAATTAAGTAAATACCTATGGTTGGAAAGCTCTCAATGTCTACTTTCAAATGAAAAAATTTCACTTCAAAAACAAACATGTTCTGTGAGATATGATCGAAATAATGATAAGAGGTCAAAACCGAAAATTCATATCTCACTACTCAACTTTAAATAACCATAACTTTTTCATATGATCTTTATTTTGAGTGAAATAACCTTCTTTGAAAAGCTTATTAAGTCTAGTTTCATATGAAATAAGTTTTACATCAAAGCCATATGTATTTTGAGAGATATATTAAAAAGACTAATCAAAGGTCAAATTTTAGATTCTTGAAAACCAGATTTCACTATATTTAAAAGTAAGGATATGTTACTTTGATATCTAAAACTTCTTGAGTTAATCAAATGTAATTGTAAATCATTGGGTTTTATTCTAAAGTTCAAATTTTAAAATTAAAATTCATCTATCGGAGGGAATGTTTTTAAACATTTTTAGTGCTTAAATATCAAACGAACTTTGTCATGCCTTCAGATGAATTTTGCACATTTCACTAACTACGCTTGACTCGAAATTCGAATTTCAACACTTGAAATTCATCTGTCAGAGGTAATATTTCTGGAACTTCAAATTTCAGTCAGCAAAGTTCATATTTTCACAAAGTATATGAAGTTTAACTTCTCAAAATTCGTCTGTCATCAGAGTTTTTCAAATCTAACTTATGCTAACATCAGATTTACTTAATCTAATTCATTTAAAACATATGGTAACAAGATTAAATAATTTTCAAAGATTAATCTCACCTCAAGACCTAAGTGAAAATAAAATATACTTAGTGACTAGGTCTTCAAATATTGAGTTTCACTTCCACTTGGTTATTTCCTTCTTGGCATGCTCTCTTCTGATCTTCCATTTTTGGAGCATCCTTTCCTTTCTTCTTTCTTGAGTGAGGCATGATATTGATTTTCATTTCTGTATTCCAATGCTCACTCTTCTTACTTGGACCAACCTAGATTTAATATATTACACTTACAAACCAAGTAGTTAGTCCAGTTTATATATCCAACTTATGTTATTCATTGTAAAAGTATAGTAGATATATCTATACATGGCATGATATATGTATTATAACCATAATTAAATATATGCTAATATGTATTTTACTTCTGTACGGAACATTATATATGTCATATACATATAATGCATTTATTCCGTATTACTCTATATTTGTCATCATCAAAACTTATATTATACCAAATCGTACACGTACATCTTTTAGCATTTTGCATGATGGCTATTGTCTCTACTTGCAACCTAATTTCAAAACATATTAGCCTATAACAACTTCAGAAACTACTTAATTTCAAAACAACCAACCACTTCATCCTTAATTTATCCTATTTCACATTCCTTAATCTACTCCCATAAGAAACAAAGAAGAGGAATAGAAAGAAAAAACAATTTGAACAATTCATATGATGCAGAGTCAACTTACAAAGCCAACTATACTTATGATGAAAATTAATGTAATAACCTATGCTTTCCACAATTTAATTGTTTATTCATTTGCTGAGAGAATAAACAGTAATCCATTTTATATAATACACCACCTCACTTTCTTAATCCTCCCTGCAATTGCCCCATTCTTGAAGTAATCAATTTACATAACAGAATTATAGAAATAACATGGAAATCAGTTAGACACACATACCCAAGATTAAAAAAAAATCTAGAATGAAACAACCCTCAACCCAATCTAAAGCGACAGAAATGCTAAGCATATAAAAGAAAGATCTTTGATGCTAAAATGATTCCAAGAATATCACAGAATTAGATACAAAAGGTAAACATATTTAAAGCCTGAGAAATCGACATGATTGAAAAATGTGAGCCAAATTCAAGTGCAACCCAAACGATGCAAAAAAGATATAGTAATTTGAGATTGAAGATGAAATATGATACTCACATTATTTCTATCATCTCTTTAAAATATTGAAACATGTCAACCTTGATCTCTAATGGCAAGATAATTACCACGCTTCCCAAACTCAATAGCTGTTATGATATTATCTAATTCAAGAAACTTGAAAGATTAAAATTTGAAAGAGAATAGAACAAATTTTTATGGAAGAGAAAGCTACCTTCAAAGACGACATCAAAAAAATTTTTTTACCATTTCATTCTCCGTTGAATCATATATGAGCTGAACTTAATTTTGGGTCTGTCTCTACCTTCCTCAATTGTTTTAAAGTCTAAAGATTACTGTACATATAATAGGATGAATACCTTTGACCAAATCCCTACCCTCATCTGTTCGCCAACCCTGCTAAATTGCCTCGGCTTTGCTCTAATCTCCAAGGTGAAGATGAGGGAAATTGTGAAAAGAGAGATAAAAGCATATTGAAAAAGGAAAGAAAATTTACAAAGTAAATCTTGTTCATCATCCATGATGTAGGCGTCTCTGCTCTGATGCCACCACCACCGCACTTATCCACAGAGCCCTTGCCACCTCCAATGTCTTGGGTTCTAAGTTCTTCCCATTCTTGAAAAGAGAGAGAAAAATCAGATAAAAAAAAATGGAAGAAGTAGAAGAAGAAGGAAGAAGAGAAAGAAGAATAATCAAATCATTTGGAAGAGAAAGAAAAAAGCTTTGGGAGATAGATAGTGAGATTAAAGATGATGAAACAGTTTGAAGAAGAAATTAATAGAGACTGAGGAATAGATAAAAAGAGGAAAAATGTGAGGTCAGGAAAAAAAGCATCCAGTCACTAATGATAAAGATTTTCCCTTACCTTCTTTTCTTTTTTTTTAAGGAGCCACTTAAGGGCAGATTACTGATTATTCATGGCAAAAGCGTTTTGAGCATCCAGATACAATAATTGAATACAAACAGGAGGGGGCACATCAAATTGATTAACAACAAACACACTAGTACTAGTTTGTTTTGTAATCCAATCAGCCCTTACCTTCCTTTGAGAGACTGAAAATGTGACCTACTAAGACTTTGTTTGGTTGGAGGTTTTTTAATAGGAGGGGAGAAAACTGGAGGGGATTTAAATCCCTTCCTCTTATTTGGCGAAGAAATTAGAAGGGATTGGGGGGGATTTAATCCCCATCAATCCCCTCCCCCACCCCTTTATAAATTTTTCTCAAATTGAGATTTTTTTTTAGGAAATTGAGTAATTACAACTCAATCCCCTTCAATTCTCTCCTGAATCAAACAATATTTTATTAAAATGTTTTCAATCCCCTCCCATCTAATCTCATTAAACAAGGAAATTTTAAGATTCTTCCAATTGCTTTCACTCTAATTACCTTCATTAAAATTTACTCCAATATCCTCCCCTCCAATTCACTCGTCGAACCAAACAGACCCTAAAAGGAAGAGAAAAACGACTGTAAAAAAAGGGTAGAGAGGAGAGCAAGACTAAAAATGAAGGATTTTGTTCTAATTATATATTTAGAATAATCCGTCACCTTCTCGTCCTTTTACTGTCGCTATTCGCATCCTTCTCTGTGTGTGAACCGTATAGTGTTCATGATTGGTAGATGGAATGCAATTCACCTCACCTAGTGTCATCGCCAGACTATGGTTGAGGGCGCTTACGTCTTAGTCCTTGCTTGTTATGTGGAATTAGTTAAAAAATGAATACAATTAACTTAGATATAAAAATTAAAAGCAATTTGAAAAAAATTTCAGATCGCATTAATTATTGTAGCTATAAAGATTCAATCTTTAAATTAATTTACTATACATTTTCCATTTGAAAAAAATGAAAGAAAAAAATTTGAAGAGAAAATAAGGAGAAATATAGATATTTTTTCATTTAAAATTTTTCTTATTTTTTTTTTAATATTTTTTTTCATTGAAATTAGAAAAATTTTGGGATCATATTTATCATTCTGCCATGTTGAATAGCGAACTCTTCTGTGGGACCCACAGCATGGAAAAAACACCACACTGGACTCAGAGAAACCAAAAAATAAAGGAAAAAGGGGAATTTTGAACACTAAATTTAATAATAAAATAAACCTGGGTGAATAGTATTTTTGGATTTTCGATTCTGAAGGTTATAGATAATTATGCTCAGCAACACTTTATTAAAATGAATTGAGTTTTATTTAAAAAAAAATGGAGTTTAATTGAATAAACTGAACAGGAGCATTTAAATTTGTGTAATTGAGCATTTATTTTGATCCTTATAATTGATCTTATACATATTTTACTAATTTACTCTGCAGACTCATTTTTCTCATGTTGATCCAAGTGGGTTGAAAAATTTTCTATCTTATCCACTATCCTCTCCTCCTTTTCATCATTCTTGTGATAACCATGGATCTCAATCTGTTATGAGGTTTGTGCTGTCACTTTCATACCAATTAATTTAGGACACAGAAGATGTATTTTTATGTTTTTAAAAATTATTGTGGAAAAAATATTATAAAACAACTATGTAGCTTAAATTCATAAATTATATATTTAGTATGTTATTATTAAAAATTAAAAACTTATTATTTCATAAATAAAAAATCAAAAGCAAGTGAAGTATATAGAGAATTACATGTAATATTTTCTCAAAATTATATCTTACTGGTTATAAAAAAAAATCTTATTATTTATTTTTATTCCATATTCTTACAAAATATTTTTTAATTTTTGTTTTATAACGAAGTATTTTTGTTCCATCTTGTTGTGTAAATCGGTTAATTTTTATTGAGAGTCTTGCTAATTCAAGTCATTCATATGGGCAGAGAAAAATAAAAGATCCAAATCATTCACACGCATTCAAAATGTATTGGGGTTTTTGAATTGGCTATATATTATCGACTTATCGCCCACGTTTATGGCACGGACAGAGCCTATTTATTTTATCATTTTCAAAACTAAACCATGATTTTTTCCAATAGTTTTTTAAGAAAATATGTTTGGTCAAGTATAAATTATCTTTTTAAAATATAAAAAGTGAGGTTAAACTATAATTTTAGAAAAGAAATAAGATAGTTACTTTTTTATTTGCAAAATCATGGTTTTGAAAAATAATGGGATATTAATTTTACATTATACATATAAAAATGTTTTTTACTCTTATCATCCAAATATATTTTTTTATTAAACTATAGTTTTATAAAAAAAATATCTAAATATAATAATTTACAACAAATTTATTTTTACCAAACTTCATTTTTTCAAATTTTATTCTTTCTAATTTACTTTTATATAATTGAAAACTAAATGTACTCCCAGTTAACATACTTCTTATTCTCCACCCGGATGGAATTTAAGCCCAATTAGCTGCTTCTATTTGTTGGAAATAAAAAAAAAAGCCTCTTTTTCGAAAATATTTAGCATACAAGGTAAACTACAATATAAATTTATACAGTTTGGCAAAAAAAAAATTTTTATACGGGATGTTTGAAAAATAGACCAAAATATTTACTAATCATTAATTAGTATATTAAATCAATATATAAATACAACAAATATATATAATTTGAGTTATAATGAGCGGTGCTTTTTTTTTTTGTAAACGAAATGGTAGTTAGAGAAGACACTTCTATAACCATTGGCAAAACACTCAATTCTAGTAGTTGAGGATCCATCTTGTACCTTTGGCCACCTCTAACCACTGGCAAAGCACCTAGTTCCAATAGTTGAGAATCCATCTTTTATACCTTCGGCCACTTTTAAGGGCCTCCTCACCTTGGATCCTGGGTGTAGGCCAACCATTGGACACTCACATGACTCATTAATATTGCCTTTGAATGGTGTGAGAACTCCCCACAACGGATTTGCCATTAACACAGGACTTGAGTAATCAAGAGGTGACTCGAACCTATCACTCAAGAGGAGGTGACAGACTTTGTCCGGATCCTATAACCATTGGTGCCAACCTGCATTAGCATAAGTGGCGCTATTTTATAAGAAAATAGGTGGGCTGGGCTTGTCGACATACGGATGGGTCAAGTTGGGCTGGGTACGTCCATCAACAGTTTGAGAGACAGCTTCTGTTCATGCCGTGGACCTTCTCAGACGGAACAGAAATACAATGGACAGCCCCTCTCATCCCATGGAAGCTATATTTAATTATTATAAAGCCCAGCTCAAGAGAAGTTCACACTGTCTAGTGATCCCTTTTCTTTCCCATCTCAATTACAAATATAAGTCAGTTTTCATTATCTTATAAATATCAAGAAAAATTGTTAACTTCCTTAAATTTGTCTGAAATTTAATTTATTTTACAAATTTACTCAGTTAAATGATATACCTTTTTAATCATAATTTTAATCTTTTGGATAATTTCTTTTTTATTCTCTAATTTTTTAAACACCCCTTTTTTATTGTCCAATTAATAAGAAATATTCATGGAAAATTTTATTTAATTACATAAAGTGAAAATTTTTCTCTCAATAATTTATAATGGAGCTAAGGGAGATTGTATATTATGAGTATCTCCAATGTTAATAAATACTACTCTCTTTGGTTAGGATTTTTTCATAATACAAAATAGTATTTATTTTGCATTACTTAAAAATGCTCCTATTCATTTGATAAGAGAGAAAAAAGAAAAAAAATTTATTAAAGGTAGTTTTAAAAAAATATTGTAATTTTTTAACAAATTAAAATACTTAATTATTTTTAACTTGGGAGAAAAATAATTTAGGACCTCCATGTGAAAATATTTCCTAATCAATACCCATTTTGAAAATTCTCAATTTAGGTAAATTGAATTTTTAACTTGGACAAACTAAATTCCCAATTAATAATGTTCATTTATAAATATTTTTATATGAAAGTCTCAAATTGTCTTTCTCCCTTTTAACTTTTACTTTTAACTCATAAAGTTATTTTAACTGAAATACATGAATTAAAAATGAAAGATAAATTTAACTAACTACTTAAATTTTTTTAAAAATTATAATATTTTTTAAAAATTATCCTTATTTAATTTCTATCTTTAGAGGTATTGATTGTAAATTCATAACAAATACTACCTCTAATCCTTAATATAAGATCATTTTAACCGAATCACGTGGATTAAGAATTAGAATTAAAATTAATTAACTATCTCGATTTCTCCAAAAATCTCAATATTTTTCTAAAATTATCCTTATTTAATCTATTTCTCTTTCTCTTTCGATACATTAAATATGAATATTTTTTGAAAATGTATAATAAATATTACCTCATATATTGTAAAAGGTCTTATATTTAGGACCAAGATAAAAAATTTTATATAAAGGATCGAAAAGAATATTATCAAAAGTTTTATATTTAGAATTAAAATAAAAAAATTTATATTTAAAATAATTGGAAGTATCATTAAAAAAAAATGTCAATTTTGTTCCGCATTGGAAACGCTTCCAATCCCGACGGCGTGTTGGAGGAAGAGAAACAAATACAACGTGCGCATTTAGATTAGTAGGTTAAAAGAGCAACACCACAACTCGCACTTCTCCCCTCCTCCCTTCTCATCCTTGATCTACTTGCCTCTGCCACGCGTCTCTCTCCTATTGCTCTAACTACCTTCCCACTTGCTTCCCTCTTTCTACCTCTCTCCCCTTCCATTCGCACCTCATCGTGTCTTCCGTTTCAGTTTTCACTTGCATTGCGTCCTCATTCCTCCACCCCACTTTTAATTTAATTTTATCATTATTCAATACTAACGAGCTACCTTATATGGACTCCTCTTTTGTCCCATCTCCTTAACTGTCTCACGCCGTTACTCCTTAATTTTGTTTTTCTCCTTTCCATCAATTTATTTAATAATTACTTTTGATTCAAATCCTTTTTTTATTTTAAAATTTTAAAACTTTATTTTTCAGATATTCCCTTATTTATTGTTATTATTCTCTTTACTCCTTCTCTCTCTTAATTACAATATAAATTAATTAAATTATGATATTTTTATCAATATATAATAATTAATAATTTCTTAATTTATGTTTCAAAATCTCAAATAACAAAAGTTTTGAGGTGGACGAACTAATATTGAACACAAGATTCCATTAATAATCTTTCCTTTTTAATAAAAAATAGCCTAGTACTTTCTAAATATGCAATTACATATTCTTACTATAATAGAAACCTTATCAATATATGGGGATGATCTCTGTACTGTAATTTAATCAAGTTATTGGAGATTTAAAAAAAAAAATATTATATTAACATTCCCTCATACTAAGGAGACAGATTTGTATATATGAAAAAGAACTGTGCCATAGTTCTTGCTGGGAAAAATACAAATTAATATAGTGATCTTTGTCAGGTTACCTCCACTGCTTCGGTTCTCACAAAATTGTTCTAAACATAATTTAATGAACAACTCAATTGAATAGTGATCTCATGTAATCTTTTTATTATCTTTGTTGCTCATAGTTTGAAACTTGAAAATTGTAATAGTTTTCTAAGTAATGAGAGTATATGATGTTATATTATTTTCAGCCTATTTTATTTTAGAATAATAATGAAAACATGAAACAAGAGAGCAAACATTCTATTCCAATAATAATGAAAACATGAAACAAGGAAGCAAATGGTGAGTTTGTTGTATAAAGTTGAAAATGCAACAAATAGAGTAAGGAAATCTTCAACACAATTGCTCCACCAAACACGCACATATATATGTATGTATGTATGTATGTAGATGTATACACTCTCACACATATATAGAGAGAAAAATTGCAAAGAATATAGAAAGACAGTCCTTTCCATTAGAGAAAATTTGCCAAGCATTCACTTTAATCAAAGTCAAAACTCATATGGCAATTAACAAGATAGTATCATAGATAGAACCTCATAGAAGAATCATCAATTTATGTAGGAGCAAGATGAATAAGACACCCGCGAATAACATAAGAAGCTATGGCATACAATTCAAAGGAGTCTAAAATGTCCAAGAACTGACTTTTCAAGATAAATAAACAAGTCGCAAATGACATAAGCAAGATGAATGAACAACCCACAAGATAAATTTATTGCTTTATTCCAATCTTCCCATGGACACAAAAAAAAAAAAAGACTTTTAGCACTGATCCATGAGTCTTCCCAGATGTATACGTCATATTGCAAACAAGCATAGCTATTGTATTTCGGGTAGGCTTCAATCCACAAATCAGAAGAAAAACAGAATCGTGCATGATAAAGAAGGACAAAATTATTGATGCGTAGGTACTTTCAACGGTAATCGATGGGAGCTACAAAGAAGGAGGCTAGATTACAGGATGTGATGGAGTAATTCGAGATGACACTGGTACGTGGTTTCATCAATAATCTAGGTACTAGATCAGTGGTAGGTGCATAACCCTGAGAGTCTGTTTGGTTCAACCGAGGGGAAGGGAGGGGAGGGATTTTAATGAAGGGGATTGGAGGGGAGGGGATTGGAGAGATTTTAAAATTCCCTTGTTTGGTAGAATTCGAGGGGAGGGGATTGGAAGGATTTTAATGAAAACTTGTTTGGTTCAAGAAGGGATTGGAGGGGATTGGAGGGGATTGAGTATTATTACTCAATCCCCTCCAAAAAACCCCAAATTGAAGGGGAAGGAAAAAGGGATGGGGGAGGGGATTGGGGGGAATTAAATCCCCTCCAAAAAATCGATCCAAACAAGGGGAGGGGATTAAATCCTCTTCCTTTCCTTCCCCTCCTCCTGAAAAAACTCCAACCAAACAGGGCCTGAGGTATTCTGTGCGGATTACAGCTGGCATGGCAGTGTGGAATTCGAGATCGTTGTCTTGAAGCAGACTCGCAAGTCGCGGTGCATTTGGTGACCAAAGGTGTCTTGCCATCTCACCCTTTGGCTAACATAATATCTAGCATACAGGCCTATCTGAAGAAGCAATGGAAGGTGGACCTACATCATATAAACAGGGAAGGGAACCGAGTTGTTGATTCTTTGGCGAATATGGCTATTTCTAGATCTCCTGGCTTTTCTCTCCTGGACTTTCCACCAAGGAAATGTATTAGTATCTTACTGCAGGATATGGCGGGGTTCTTTTGGTGTAAGGAAGTTCCTGTGTAATTTTTCCTAGTTTTTCCTGTTCCTCATAAAAATAAAAAACTTGTACTGTGTAAAACCTCCTGACTTATGAATGTGTATCACATGAATGTATAGAGATATGGCATGGCAGAAAGATACAAAAAAAAAAATACATAACAACTATAAATTACTCCCTCCAATCTTGTATATATCAATAGTTTTTTTAATCCTGTATAGCTTCAGGCAAAAAAAAGGAAAATAGCTATATTTCTTCACATATACAGAACACAGAAGGAAGGGAAGCAAGCATCGAACCTAACTTGAAGCCCTAAAGGTAGCAAAGCACGAGAAGGAGGAAGGGAAAATGGCTGCCAACAGACGATAAGAACAATGATCGGAATAGACGGGGCACAGATCAAGCAAATGCTAAAGAACTTCAATCACAGATCCGAAAATATAGAGTCAGTCACAGATCAAGGAAAACACAATCGCAGATCAAGCAACTCAATCACATATATAAAAATATAATCACAAATCAAGAATGAGAACTCACTGGAGTAAGCCACAGAGGAGCTAATGATGTGAGCGTGTTCGGGAATAGTAGCTTATGTTGTTGAAGGAACATAGGAGACTGGCTGAGAACGAGAAGAGACAAGAAGAGGAGGCTGACGGTAACAAGGAACACAGGAGACATGCCATTGAAGGAATGGAGGATGCTAAAGGTCACAAGGAGGGACGCGTTGATCGACTTTGAACTCAGAAGGTGAGAGCAAGAATCAGTGAGAAAAAGCAAATAGGAAGGGAATAATGGTATTCTTGTGTGATAACGATGGGTGATAATCTACCGCTCAACCTACTTCCAACAAAAAAAATAAAGCTAATATTAGTTTTCCAAACAGAGAAGGATGGGGATGGATCTATTGAGTAAACGTGGGTTGAAAGCTAAGTGACCTTTGATTTATTTTTTTATAAAAAATTTGTTAGAATAAGCACAATTTATAAAAATAAAATTTGGATAAAAGTAAAAAAGTTTATTAAAAATCTATTTAGATGAAAATGAAAAAAATGATAGTTAAAAATTATGATTTTAATTTACAAAAATACAAACCAATCAGTTCTTGTTCCGTCAAAAGACCGAGAGACTATTCCCCTTCACCGTGTGTGGTGCAATCCTCCTTTTAGGCTTATCTTTTCTCCTTTTTATTGACATTTTCCTGACCGTTAAGGTTAAAACCATCTCCTTCTTGTAATCCCTAATTTATCGGGATATTTCATAAATGATCATTATGGAGTATCGCGCTCTTTTTGCATGATCACTGATTTTTCGTCCTACAGTTTTGATTCCATAACCGTTATGATCCCATAACTGTTACTCCTAGCCAGGTGTTTTTGGGGCAATACAATTTTTGTTGAGAAATTAGTCGGTCATATGGTCGAGATGTTGTTCATTCGGACGATCATTTGGCCATACGATTACTTGGCCTTATCGTTCGATAACCGATGTATTACTCGGCTCGTTGCGCTTAAGCTCGACCTCCGAATTATAGCTCGGTGTATATGAGCCCGGAAAGTGAGACTTTAAAGGGGCGTCCATCCATCTTGGACTTGTAATCTCGGCACACTCGTTTTGGCCTGCACAATTCTAAACTTCATATTCTAAAATGACGGTTTAAAAAGCACCAAATACACCTCTAGGAAAAATGAGATTTTAAAATCACAATCTAGATTTGGAAATAATAAACCAAACAGGCCCTTTAATCTTCTGGAAATTCTCTAGAAGTTTATGACTTACACATAATATAATCTTCTACAAATTTTCTTTGTAGATTTATGACATAATATTATCTTCTACAAAATTTCGTTGTAGATTTATGAATATCAATTTTTTGAAATAAGAGAAGACACCGTTTTTAAAATGGTAGCAGACAATTTTTTTTAGTGGCATTAGAAAGCTTGTAACAAACAGTTGATATGGTCAAAATTAACAAAAATTTAAAAAAAAAAAAGATTACAAGCCATATTCATTTGATTTTGTTAGTCATACTGAAATTAAATGAATATCACTTGTGTAACCGTTTTGTATTTTATTTCTTAGGTAAATTATCCCTTTCATTATCATACGTTCAACTCCACTTTTTTTTCCCACCATGAGAGAGCTAGTAACAATCATTTTTATTGGGGATAAGCTGTCAAGGAGATATACTCTTTTTTGTTCGTTTTTTACCAGAGTCAAGGAGATATACTCTAATTCATGATAAAAAAAAATTAAATGAATAATACTCAATTTCAATTTATAGTACACTTTTAACTACACAGATCAAAATAATAATTAGTAATTAAAAAAATTTTTCATCTTGTCTTAAATTACTCTCATTAAATGTATTGAAAATGAAACATTTTAATAATAAACAAATATTTGGGCCTATTAATTAGGAGTAATTTTGAAAAGAGAAAAAATACACACTATGTAATATGTAAAGTGCATTATATTATGAAATATAAATTTCTTAAAAAAACGCACTATATAGCGGAACAGAGAAAGTACAAGTGAGGAAGATCCAATTTGGATGCATATAGCAAAATATAAATATTTCATTTATGTCATTTAGATTTTATCACGTTATTTTTCGGCAAAATTTTTTTTATCATGTTATTAAATTATTATTTTTTATAATTAAAATTTAATTTGCAAAATAATAAAAATTAAATTTGAACTACATGAAACTTGCACCCTGCTCTCAGTAAGTGTACACAGAACAAGGGCAATAACATAAAAACGGAGGAGAAAGGGATCACGTTTCCGTTGAAGGGCCGCAAAGATCACGTGCTTGAATCATCCGGATAATGAATCAACCAATCCAAAAAGAAGCGAACATGTTCCAAACAGTCACATATTCCTCGTGCTTTAATTTTCCACCTCTGAATCCACATTATAAAATGCCAAGCGACATTTTATCCATCCCAATACGTTGAGTGTAAAACAAGCCTCACCTGAGAGTCCAATCATCTTCTGCTTCGATACAAGTAACCTCACCGACCGAGATCGACCCTTGAAACCATCCATTTCAATAATCCTCTGAAGTAGATTCTTGGCTTGTTTCTCTTTAGTTGTAATTATCTGGCTTTCTCTGTATTCATCGGAGTACTTGCAATTTTACGAGCAGAGGCCGGTGAAGTCGCCGGTTGATCGACGTTTACTCAAACTTATTGTGAGTGCTCGTAGATCTTTCCCTCGGGAGTAGGGATATGACTTCTAACGTCGAAGGAAGTGGTATGGATTAAATTGATTTTCCCCGTTCGCCCTATCGATCCGGAATTTTTTTTTATGTTTACCGTCTTTTCTGGAAGAATCGCATGCAGTTAGTTTTCTTTTTGATTCCCGGAAAACATACTTGTTTAAATCATAAATTACTAATTTTCATGGTCCCCGGTTGGTCTTTCTTCGTTTTGAAGTAAAATTACCGTAAATTGGAGTAAACTAAAGTTGTGGCTTTTTCTGAAATTTCATTCTTTCTAGGCTAGGCTTGGCTTTCCACCTCAAGTTTCACTTTTTAAACTTTGTAAAATTAAATTGGAGGGAGAATGGGATAAGATTTGAGATATTTTCAGTGGAGAAAAATTGGCTTGTGTATGTAGTTAAAATTCCTGAATTGCTAAACTTATAAACGTTGACAGGGTTAGCCGAGGTATCTTGGGAGTCTTAAACAACCATGAACTTGTTTCCGACCATGGAGAACAATAGGACTCCACAAAACTTCACTACTATGAACTTATTTCCGCATCTCTCCGCTGAAGAGATTCGAAAGATGGCAAATTCCAGGTGTGTTAACTCAATTTCAAGCCTTTCACAGATCCATACCATTTCTTCAGAAATATGATGACTATACACCAGTTTATGACTCTTGTGATTTAAACTATCATGGTGTACAGTGTAATTAAGTCTGTCACTAAGGAGCCTAAAGCTGCACAGATGACACTCTTTTATGGTGGGCAAGTTGTCGTGTTCGATGATTTTCCAGCTGAAAAAGTTGCGGAGATCTTGGCCTTTGCTGGCAAAGAAACATCCCCAGTACAGAACACCTCTGCTCATGCGTTTCCTACGAGCCAGCCTTCGTTTCCTCATAATTCAATCAGATTTTCTTCTGATTCCCATATGCCAATTTCTCCAAATTTTAGCAATAGTTTGGTTCAAGGGCACCCTCAGTCACCATCTGGGCCTGTGGTTGGTGGTAATTTTCTTTCCATCACTATAATATCTATACAGATGGATGATTTGTGTCACTGGTAATGTGTTTGTAATCACAACTTCCTTTCCTTACAGATCTACCAATTGCTAGGAAAGCTTCACTCCATCGGTTCTTGGACAAGAGGAAGGACAGGTGGGCTCTCTCAAACGAATCAAGGATATTCAAAATCAAGAATTATTTCTTGTTCCTTGGTTCATCTGTTTACATCTATTGCCCTTTAGTCCTTTTGTATGAGTGATTATTGATTCTAATGAACACCATGTCTTGTCCTTGTGTAGGATTGCTGCTAGAGCGCCATATCAAACAAGCAACCCCATGGCGGCTCCAAATAAGCCGGCCGAATCCATGACTCGGCTCGGATTGGCTGCAAAGTCGCCGCACATCTAAGCGTAGCTGCAGTTCTGTCTTTTTATGTAATTAGGATTTTGACGGCCCCTTATATAGCCATCTGTCATATAAGTAACTTCAATTCTGCTAGGTATGTTTAGATTATCTTTTTTGTAAAAATCTTTTGGTTAAAATTCCTGTAAAATAATCACAGTTTATGAAATTAAAATTTAAATAAAAATAAAAAAATTTATCATAAACTTAATTGGATAATTTAAAAAAAAATTACAGTTAAAAATCATAATTTAATTTATCTTTTGGTAACCCAAATACGCCCTTCCTAGATCTAACAGTTTATTAGTCCTATTTGTTGCTCTACGTATTTTGCTTAGGAATTTCTGATATCCGGGTTTTCAACTTTTGGACGCCTTGTTCATTGTGCCTAGTTCAATTTTCAAACTGACAGAGTATAGAAGTTGGAATAGCGTAGAAGTTTCTGTCGAGTCTCTCCTAGAATATCTGCTGTACACTGCTGTTTAGTGTGAATTATGGATTCTCTTATGTGCATCTGTTCTCTTCCTCTATATTTTCCTTTGATCTCAGGTTATATCACAAGTACAATACCCTTTTTCTTTGTTTTACTTTTTTCCGTTTTCAATTCTTTTTCCCTTCCTCCTAGTCATTGAAAGGCATAATTTACCCTCCCTTTGGTTTGTTTAAGAGATTTAGAGTGAATGAAAGGGAAAATTTTTTATCCAAATCAAATAAAAGGAGGAAAGCATTTTTCATTTTATGCCCTCCTCTTCCTTTTATTTATTTTCCTTTTACCTAAAGATGGGAGAAAAATTATTCTCTCCTTAGTTTGTTAGAGAGAAAAATAAAATTAAAATTTTTTTCTCTCATTTCCTCCAAATTCCTTGACCAGATAGAAGGTTAAACTCTTGTCCCAAAGAATTCATATAGAAGTTTGGTGTGTACTCCTCCATTTCATATTATAAAAATTAGTGTGTACTCCTTTCATATTACATTATAAAATAACAAATAAAATTTTATGCATATTAAAAAAAGTGTATAACATCTTTAAACTTTTAAAAAAATCTAAAAATCTTTATTTTATCCCTATTAAATATTATTAATCAATACAATTTATAATACTAATATTATTGGATGATAAAATTGACAAATGAAACTACGTTACCTAATAACATACTCCCTCCGGTTCCATTTATAAGATGTTGTTTTGAAAATTTGTTTGGTCCTATTTATAAGGTGTTGTTTTATTTTTTTATTTGAATTTCCTTTTTTACCCCTCATTTAATAACTTTTTTTGTCTCGTAAATTGTTCCAGTCTTTAATTAGTAGGGGTAAGATTGAAAATTTATATTATTTTTTTATAAATTTAAGAGCATAATTATGTCTTCTTAATACTCGTGCAATGAAAAACAACATCTTATAAATGGGACCGGAGGGAGTACATTAAATGACACACGCTACTAGGAACAAGTCACAACATAAATGTTTATTTATTTGCACTATATCTTTGTGGTAATACGTTTCCTCTCAAGTAAAGAAATTGTCGGTATCTCATCAGTCAGCTGCTGCTAGTGCATCCCCATGCACGCTGGTTAACATAAAGTATATTGGTTCAAAGAAGAGAGCAAAAGCTCTAAATTTCCTTTCTCATGAGCTCTTCACAGATGAAGTTCATGGAACACGTATGCACTTACAAACCAAAACTGTCATATCTATATTTGCATAAACAGCTTATTTTAAGCTGAATTTGCATTGGTGTTACTATCTGCGTGGTTTTTCTGGATTCTTCGTAGCAACAAGGGAACGGGATTTTCCAAAACAGAAACGTTGATATTGTTCCAAACATCAGACACTGTGGGGAGTGCAGCAATTTTCTCGGCTATACTCATGTCTTCTGGAAGAACAGAACCGAAAACTGTATATTGTCTTTTCCACTCCACATGGTTAGCAAGGCCAATGAAGAATTCTGGTCCTGAATCAATCCAAGCAATTGAACCCCTTCTTATAGTTGGACAGTCTTCCACTGGAATTTTCTTGAATGGGTTTCCCTGAGCTTCCAATGTTCCCTGAATTAGTGCAAAAGGGGGCCCAAAAGGAGCCTGTCGAAACAGAAGATTTGCTTCAGGGAAACAATTCAGACAAGATAATAGCTGAAGTGATATAGATCAATATTGTGAAATTCAATATGAGAGTAGTGTAGGTCATACTTTTTTTATGTGGTTTCCTTCTGAATCCCATGCTTGACCACGGCTTTCCGCACGATAAAATTGGCAGCCTGCGCAATGGCGCAAAGAGAGCAACTCTAGAATATAGGCAACTGAATGCGGAGCACAGTCAGGGAAAAGCTGCACCACATAAAAATTAAGATATGAAAATTTGACTCTTCAGATTTACTCCACAAAAATATGACACAGTTGAAGTTACATTTGTTAAAAGGAAGATGATTAGAGACTTGATAAGTAAACGGATTAATGACAACTAATATAGATTCATCGCATATACTTCAAGGAAGAAGGTAACAATAGACTCATATCAGATAACAAGGACGAAGGCTCAAAAACTACATTAAATCAAAGCATCGAGATTTTGGAGCTCCTTCAAGCTTGAGCACTTACTTTTATGCGAAGAGTTCCGTATTCTGTTTCCAATTCAACAATACCCTGCAAAAATAAAAAAATACGGTGTCTTACTCAGATTCATAAATATCAGAAGAGACTTGACAATAAATGGCTTGGCATCTGATGTATAGGGACTTAACAATCATGTACTGTTAAGTGAACGATGAAAGATACAGATTCCCCACATCATCTCATCAATTCCACTTAGAAAGAGGGTGGATAATAACTCAACTTTTTAATATAATCCCAGCAAACAATTAAAAGGTATATATTAAAAGTACATCACCTGGTTGAATCAGAGAGAAACATAATTAAATTAAAACACCCCCCCCTCTTTTTTCTTTTCTTCATTAGTCCTAAATATGCAGCCTGTGACCAGTGTGAAAAACGATCCCATGCCCTGTTTTCTCTCCACTTCCCCCACCCTTATCCACTTCCTGCGCCTTTCTAAACCACCCCATTGCGAATTAATCAATCATATCAATCCATATTTACATATCAACATACGAAGGTCAATAAAAGTGATAAATTAAAAGCCGTCCATTAAGGAGAAACACTAGACTCTCCAATATTTGGTAATGCTCTTTCTGAATGGGCTAGCTTTTCCAAGATAGTATATGTGAAAGAGAATATTAGATCTTGTGTCAGTTGCACATGCATATTTTATCCATTATTATCGAGTCAATTTTGGAGCAAGAAGGGAAAATAACGTTTACATAAATTAATGTATTCACAATAAAATATAAAAAAATAAGATTCTTGTCTTACTTCTCCTTTTCCAAAGATGAGACCGGAAGTCCAACTAACTGTTTCCCCAGCTTCTTGGCGTTCAGGGGCCAAGCTATCCTTTTGTTTCTTCAACCAGCACTGGAAAAATGAAGGTGTAGGACGTGACTACTAAGCAAGATCAAAAGAAAGATAAAATCTGATAAACCTCTTAACATATAACACATCAATCAAACACTGCAATGTACAATTTTCTGGGGTCGGTAATGTGAATTCAATGAATATGAATGATCGTTTCTTCAAATAAAATGACAGCTATAATATATTTGACATATTGCATGGTCCTCTGAAGACGTTCCCGTAAAGTAAAATTAGATTCCAGATTAGCAAAAAATCTGAATAATCATTTAGTTCTGAAACTATGATTCCCCACAAAGACCACCCAAAATCGAAAAACCAGCAGATCGTCCAACAAATTAAAAATCACTTACCTCACCGAACTTGGATCCGCAAGTATCACGATTCCCACAGAACACCCACGTATCACAGAGACAGGGCCCATCGTTGCCACTACACATGGATTTACATGCGTTGCAGCAATCTTGGGAATTATTAAATTTAAACTGAGAACCCCATTTTACAGCAGCTCCCCATAGTTCCAAGTTTTCAATTCCTCTACAGCATCCCCCATTATCTCCCCCGAAATTCTCCATTGCCTCACCATCTCCAACCAACGACCCAAACTCTGAAACTGAGGAGGTCCTAGTGGTTGTGAGCACTGCCGAGACGAAGGCGTAAACCAAACCGCACGAAACCAAGCAAACCAACAGAAGGATCAAACGGCTAGGAAGAGTGGGCTCCGGCTCGTTAGGTTTACGACCCATTCGAGAATTAGGGAAGAAGTGGTAAACACAGAAAATGGATTGAATTAGTGTGTTTGGTGATTCTGGGAAATGCTGGCCGTTGACCACCGAAAGAGGCTAATTGGGACACAATACAATAGTGCCTCTTTCGTGATGCAAGTGAAACTTGGAACGAGACAGATGGTGGTCATAGTAATCCAAAGTACAGTACAGACAAGGTGTGGGTGAGGCGATGAGCTGTTGAAATTGAATATTCTAGATTTAGATTTTACTTTTGACAATTAAATAAATAAAAAAGGGAGTTAATCATTTTTATAGGCATGGGTTTTCTCGTTGAGGCGCTGAATTTCACGTTTATCATTTACTCCCTGTTGTCCCATTTATTTTATTTATGAGAGAAAAATAAATATTAAAAAAATGATTTTAATCAGTTAAAACTAATTACTCACTCTTATTCTTAATATGAGATCTTTCTAACCGAATTATACGGATTAAGAATTAGAATTAAAACTAATTAACTATTTCAATTTTTTTAAAAATTCCAATATTTTTTCAAAACTATCCTTATTTAATCTCTCTCTCTTTTTCTTTGTATACACTAAATAGGGGCATTTTTCTAAAAATGTATAATAAATACTACCTTGTATATTGTAAAGGATCTTATACTTATGATCAGAGTAAAAGATCCTATATATAGAATCAGAGGTAGTAATTTATTTCACTTTTTAAATTTTTTTAAAAATTATCCCTACTTAATTTAATAACAATTTAAATTACTAATATTGTTTTTCTAATTCTTAATGTAAGTCATTTTCAACTATTTTACATGAACCAAGAAATATTGGTTACATTAATAAAATTATCTAACATTTGCTTTAATTTTCATCCTTACCCTTAATTAATATCATATATTTAAACTTTCTAAAATAATTAATACTTCATAAAATAATTTTTAAGAAAGGTATTTTTGGAATAAAGTAATTAATACTTCACAAAATTTTGTAAAACAACTTATATTTAGAATCATATAATCATTTTAGAAGGTATAATTATTCTAGAATATAACCTGTATATAGGATGAGAGGGAGTATCTAATCTCTCTTCATACAATTAGTGAATGGTAACTTTTAAAAAGAAAAATTTAATGTTCATTAACTCTTTTTTTTATTATATTTAAAACTACTAAAAAGAAAAATTTTCCCTTGTAATAAGGTCGGAAGGATTATTAAACCGAACTCATGTTATTTTATTTGATTGAAGAAAAGTATCTGATTAGAACGAGCGTCGGAACGTGCTTTGGAGGATAAAAAATTCCCAAAAGTATTAAAGCAAAGGATTATAGGAAACTTTTATTTTTCGTTAATAAGTCTTATGGAAAAAATTATAAAGTAAAAACATACCTTTATTATCAAATTTTGTGAATGACCTAAAAAAATATGCTCCTTCCTTTGTAAAAATATAAAAAATAAATAACTAAAACATCATAATAAAAAAAAACACTTAAACATCTTAAATATATCACAAAGATGTTATTAAAATATATATATCACAAAGAATTTTTTTCTCCACAAATGCATCCATTTAATATTTTCAATTAACTTTCCTTTAATTTATACATTGTAATAATAAATATATTTTAATTAAGGACAAAATAAAAAAAATACATTAATTTATCAAACAAAAATTATTTATCTAATACATTTTGAAATAAAACATATTTAACAATGTTTCATACATTTTGAAAGAGTAACTTTTTGTAAGTTGTAGCTTTATTATCAGATTTTTTTGGTAGAGTATTATCAAAATTTTTAAATAAAACAATAACAATTATTTGGCTCTCCAAAAATCATGTAATATTAAAAATATTTTTCTCTTTGTTTTTTTTTAGTTTTCTTTTTTTATTTATTTTTAGATAATTTTTTTAGTTTACCTATGTTTTTGTTTAGTAGCTTCAATGTTCCAAATCTTAAACAAATATAACAGAAAATACCACATAGAAGCTGTGAATCCGTGGCGCAATCGGAGCACGTCTCTTCAAATTAGGGCGGATTGGTTTTCAGTTAATTAAAAATAAATTTTAATAGAATTGGTTCTGTAATGTAGTTATGATAAAAATTGATTTTGGATTAACGTGTTTATGTTTAGATAACTTATTTAACAATTGGTTTTGATAAAACTCATAATTTTTCTCTAAATTAAGCTTAAACTCTATTTTATAATTAATTTAATTTATTTGGACTAAAATTTAATCTGCATTTATTTAATTGAGAACATAATATATCTGATATAATATTTTTTTACAAGTCATGATCTATAAAAATTAAAATTTTGAAAGAATATTTTAGTCAATAAATAGGAGATATTTTATGGAAATTTTATTTTTCTAATTTTTTTTATTTTTTATCATTTTTATTAGTTTATTTTTATCTAAATTTAAAATAAATATAGATAAAAATGAAAAAGTATAAGGGAAAAGCATCAACGGGACTGCTTCTCCTTCAACGCCGGTTTCAGCAAAAATCACGGTGGCAACCAAAACTCATTTTAACACACAAACATTCACAAAAAATAAGAAAAGTGATTTTGGGATGGAATCGAAGTTTGAAAAACGATACCAAACGTATCCTTAGAAAGTTGCGTGTTCAATTCACGTTGGGTTCAAAATCCCAAACCATCAATTACCTAATGGATCACTTTTTTTCATCTTAATACTTCTATTGTTAAAACCATCATTTAATCTTAATACTTCTATTGTTAGACCGTCAATTCATCTTAATACTCCTATTATTAAAATCTTCACAGTGGTAGACCTAACTCATACTAGTTAAGTCCTCCAATATCATTATTTCTTTCTTTTTTCTATGTCAATTTTTGCTAATTCTTTATCCGACCGTTATAGTGGTAGACCTAATTCGTAAAAAAAAATAATCACATAAGATGATGAAAAATGGAGTTTTTTTCGTTCATTTCTGTATCTATATTAAACGCCATATGAACCTCAGATTTATAAACCAGACAACCTCTTAACATGGCCAAACCATTTCAAAAAAAGGAAGAAAAAGGTAATTTACAACCTTTGCAACATTGTGGTTTGCAATTAAAGTAACACCAATCAAGCCATTTTACAAATAAGGAATCTAATACATTATTAAGCTAATAGACACAAGCGGCATCTCCAAATGAGGCTTGATATGTACTTCAAGAAAGTCAAATACTGCACATTGTGATAGTTGTGACTATGCTGCAGCATAGTCACCACTAACATCAAGTTCAGATTCCTCATCATCATCCTCACCGTCCAATGACCCTCCTCCACCAGCTTGCCCTCCAACCTTGTAATCTTGCCCTGGTGTCCTTGCCTCTTGTACGATTCGCATTATTTCTTCTACACTCTGGCTCGGATGATCTTTTTGTGCTTCCTCATTCACTCCTCTCTCAGCTTCATTGATCTCTTTAGGCAAGTTCTTCAAGAACCAAGGGTGCTTTTTAATCTCTGGGATCGTTATCCTCTTCAATAAGGATCACAGACAGTTAAGTTAGCTTTGAACACATAATTTGCTTAATTATAGCGCGAGTATAATAAAATGTACTTACTTTTGCAGGATCGGCAACAAAGATGCGAGAAAGAAGATGTCTGCAATCTGTAGAGACACGAACATAGTCGGGTATGGAGTATTGAACACCCACTATTCTCTGCCCATAAGAGCAACCCAAGTTTCAGTTTCCTGTCATAGATATTCAAGTGTGAATGAACCATAAGAACTTTGATGTTGATTAAACAGTATCTCACTCCAATAGTCTTCCGGAAATTCCTAGGATCTTCAGGATCTTCAAATGGGTATCCTCCGACTAACATGACATAAAGTGTAACACCACAGGACCAAACGTCTGCAATCTACAAAACAACCAAATCGGAAACAACATTGAGCATGGCTTCCAAAATACGTGTCCTTAACACTATTTTCAAAGGCAACCCACAATACCTTTCCGTCATATTCTTTTCGTGACAAAACCTCTGGAGCAATGTAAGCAGGAGTTCCGACAGTAGATTTTGGCTGAGAGTGCAGTAAAGCCGACTGCATTTACATATCATAATAAAAAAATTCAGGGTATGCCTCGAACAAAGGCTCATTTTTCAGTGACAGCATACTATATACCAACCTTGGAGTAACCAAAGTCACATATTTTAAGTCTAGGTGTTGGACTTCCATCTAACAAGGTGTTTTCCAATTTCAGATCTCTGTGACAAATTTGCTGCAGCAAAAAGCCTATAAGATTGTATGGAACATGAAAGGTCTTGTAATGAACAACACACAGTGCATAGTGCATATACATACCATTGAATGACAGTAGCTAACTCCAGATATTAGCTGCTGGAAGAAGAATCTCGCCTGTCAGATAAACAGTCATTTGGTGAATCTTTGAACATGGATGCTTTTGAATGCACTAAGTAAATTAAATATAAATTCTAGGACCTCATCTTCACTAAATCGACCAGCATTGCATATTCTCTCAAAGAGTTCACCACCTGCAGCATACTCCATGACAATAGCTAAATGAGTAGGGGTCAGCAAGACCTGCACAAAAATCTCACATTAATCATTTGCAGAAAAATCTGTGATTTCTGCAGATTCAAACTACTGCTCTTATTTTCAAGAGATAATGCAACAAGCAGGGTAGTAGATCAGGCTTTTTGCCATATTATGTTATGTTCAACAAACTGCTCAAATTTGCTTCAAGCAAAGCGTGTAATATTGGTATGCATAACTATTTACTAGGTCCAAGATGTCCAATTGCATGTCTTGAAACATAAGAAGGAACAATTCGATATCAAAAAATTTTAAAAAAAAGGAAACCTTTACCTCTTTAAACTTGATAATGTTTGGATGTCTTAAAGATCGGTGATTAATGATCTCCCTCTGAACTTTCTCGTCAATCTAAAAGTACAAACAGTAGACATTCACGAAAAAAAATGCAGGGTGAGCAAAGCAACTGGAAGAAACGTTAAGAAAATAATTTGTAAGTCTGCCTCCGATATCGACATCCGGAGTGTTGAGTGTGATGACGTTATAAGCCAAGGGTGATAAAGGAACAAACCCAAAAAGGAAAAAAAAGAATTGTGTCTCCTGGTTTTATGAATATGATAAGAGAAAAATTATGAGAGATAAGCTTTCGGTACAAATGTTGCCAACATTTGCGACCACCTCGAAGGTTTCGACATCAGTGGCAAAACGATATCTAGGAGAATAACAAGTTAGAGTGGTCTTGTAGAGATGATTAGTCTCCTGGCAAAAAAAATGCAGGGTGGCCTTGTAAAGGCTCAAAGGGCTCATGCAGCATGGGACATTGTTATATGAAACTACTGTTAAGTAAGAACAACAAAGCCGTGGCCACTACGGCCGAAAAAAAAAAAAGACAAAGCCGTGGCGACATTGTGTAAGCACATGAAGGAAGAAAAATCATGAACAGAAAGAACAGACATTTCAATAATCTACAAGATTCATTGATCATTACCAAACCAGTAGGTGGTACCTTGAAATCTCAAAATGAGTAAAATAAGAGCGAAGTCCACCTATGAAGCAATTACAAGAGGGTAATTCAGATAGGACAAGGTAACAGAAAGAGATGAACTTGATCTTCATTAATAGCAGAAAATCAAAAGATGCAACAAATAGCATTAATGTCCTCCAAGAATTCTTTGCCTATTCATATAATCTAGTAAAAGATTGTACCTTTTTCCCTCTTTCTATGTACTTAACAGCAACAAGCTCTTTTGTGATCTTATCTCTCGCCAACCTGGCCACTCCGAAATTCCCAGAACCAAGTTCCTTCAGTGCTTCATACCGTTCCTCCATGTCCACGGTCACAACCACCTCTGAAGATCGCACACTGAACGACAAACCCAGAATCAACAAAACAGAGGACCCCATGAGCACCAAAAGAATAAAATTTTGAAAAATAATAATTATAAAAAAAGACAAGAAGGTTAATTTAATAAAGAAACTTACGTCAGCCTAAGAAGAGATCAAAACAAGAAGCATACACAAATCATAAGAGACCCTAAAAAAGCAGTTAAAGCTGTCTGAAAACAGAGGAACCACCCAACTCACCTTTCAGCAAATCAACCAGAAGCCCTTCGAGTGTAGTAAAACACCTAAGTTAGAATATTTATATATATAGCTCAAACAAATTGTACTGTGTATTGTTATGTGGTATCTATTATCAATAACATGCGAGGGTGTCGCCGTAGAGGTAGCTAATTTCGGCTGACACTAACTAAGATTGTTACACAAGAAAAAGATAATTGCACAAAATTGCGGAGAAATCCCATCCCAATCGAGAAAGAAATGAGAAAAGATCTTATTAACAGAATCGCAATGAAAATTTTTTTTGCCTTGTCAAACATTTTTCGAAGGATTGAGGGACACGTTTGCTGAAATGGTTAAGCTTTAAGAGTCGCTTACAATAGAAGCCTCGTAGGGACACTAACTGACTAATGACTGTCTACCATATGGAATCATGCCCGTACGCGACACGCGCACGACTATTCGTTTATTCCAGACTGCGTCTGGTGTGCGTGCGGACAACGTAGGTGCACTGTCTGTGGGCGTGTCTATTGTGCATAATTGGTCGTTTTCGGTGTCCGAATAAAAATATTTGACTTTTTTGGTACATACTTTTTCATCTACGATATTATTAGACCCAAGAAACAAGTTACACATCATATATATATATATATATATATCACAAAATAATTTATTTTACAAATATCTTTATTTAATTTTTTTTATAAATTAAAATTGTAAGTAAACCTCCTTTCACTTAACTCTTTCCACAAAAATAACTCTACTTTAATTATGGATAAAATTAGAAAAATATATTAATTAATCAAATAAAATTTATTTATTTTTTATATTTTAAAAAAATTAAAAAACATCTTCAATATCTTGAAATGGAGGGAGTATCTACATAAATGTAGGGGCGTGGGGGTGGGCGTAGATAGAGTCATATGAACTTCTAAGGTTCGAATCTTATTGATATAACCAAAACAAAATGTAAGGGTAAATGTTTATTTTGACGATTTAATTTACTTGACTTTTTTTATGACTTATTTATTTGTTTTATGAGAAAAGGGAATGAATTTTTTATGTTTAAATATATAATACACTGGAATCACTTTTTGATAAATGAAAATTTTTAAATGAGTTGAATCTCAAAATTTCATAATATTAGTAAACTTTATGATTTAAAAAGTGTTTATAAAAATACTTAATAATTACCCACAAATAAATGTCTTTATGGGATATACATCAACTCCTCATCATCTGAATTAAACTTTGTCAGCTCAAATTTTTTTTTTAACCTGCCCTAACATTATTGGTTAAGTAAAACAATTTAATCATCCTTAAAATCATTCATATTATATTGAGATTTGAGACGATGTCCTAGGATTGTTAGTTTTGTTCACTTTTAGTTCAAAAAAAATTAGACATAAATTAATTTGAAAAATAATTATAAAATTAATAAAATTAACAAGTAACATCATGTTTATCAATTTAATTGGACTAAGCATAAACTACATTATCCAGATGGCCGACGAAAGCAACGCGCTGTTTATGTCTGGAGCAATGTTTTAAAAACCGGACCGGCCGTGGAACCGGAAACTTCACCGGGTCACGGTTTTCATGGTTCAACCGGTTGGACCGGCGGTCGAACCGGTGACGTAATAATTAAGTAAAAATAATATTATATATAATAATATATATATAAATAAAATATCAAATTGTTAAGAGAATAAATTTAAGTAGTTTAAGTTTATAATAAGTTAATAAGCTCATATAGTAATAATATATATTAAATCATTAAAAATAATGTTAAAATACTTTAACATAATAACAATATATGACTATAATATCATAAAATGACTATACTCCCTCCGTCCCCAATTATAAAAAATAAGTAATTAATTCATCTATATCAAGAAAAAAATAGTTTTGGTAGTTAAATTCATTAATTCTACTACAATTTCAATTTTTTTCCAAAATTACCCACATTAAAAGTCTGAAGTAAGATTAATTCATTATTAGTAATTATCAATACAACCTTAATTACTCAAGGGTGTAAAAGAAAAATAATATTAATTACTCCACAAATTTTATCCATGTCTCTTATATTTTAGGATAAATAAAGAGTCTTAAAATTCTCTTATAATTTGGGACGGAGAGAGTATAATATAATAAAATTTTTCATTTTTATAATTAGTGATTTTAAAATAAAATGAAAAATAGTGTTTTACTCTCTAATAATTTTTATAATTAATAATTTTGGCAAAAAAAATTAAATTTAAGTTAAATTTTACCCAATTTAAAAAACCGTCCGGTTCTCTAAAAACCGCTCCGGTTCCCGGCTCAACTCCGGTTCTCGGCTCAAAAGCCGGTTCAAAACGGTTCAATCCGGTTCAACCCCTAAAACGGTCCAAAGCTAAAAACCGAGCCGTTCTTCACACCGGGTGACGGTCCGACCGTCCGGTCCGGTCCGGGTTTCAAATCATTGGTCTGGAGGTAGGTGGCATGGAAGTCTTGTGGCCCATCTTTCCATAGCCGCCAAGTGGCAGTTTTCTGTTTTTCATATAAAAACAATTTTTTAATTTGTCATGTCTTTATTTAAAAATGAATAAAATAATTAAATAACTACTGTTAATTAATACTAACGTCATGATATATATATATATATATATCACATATTTTGTTTTTCATTTTTATATAAAAAGATATGGGTGAATTACTATTTAGTGCCAGGGTGGTAATTTTATTACAAAATGGGATCAACTGTACATTTAATTACAAAAATAGACTAAATTTTTAAAATTAAAAATAAAAAATATATTAAATTATCAAAATACCTTTAACTTTAATTTATCCTTCCACCATAGCTGGTCAACGGATGCTGGTGACCAGCCAACGACTATGGTGATCGGTTAACATTTTCGGATGATCGGTCAACGACCACCGGTGCTGGTCAATGCCGATCAACGGTCGCCGGTGCTCGGTCAACATTCACACGAATAAAATAATTTACCACTTCTTCTTCTAGATTTTACAACTTGTTTATTCTAAATTAACAACTTAATTTTTAAATTTTTGTTTTGTAACTTTTTTTTTCAAAATTTGCAACTTTTTTATTCTAAATTTACAATTTGTTTTTCCAAATTTTCATTATGAATTGTTTTAGTGCTTTTATAATTTCTTTTCCAAATTTTACAATTTGATTACTCTGAATTTACAATTTATTTTTTGAATTTTTATTATAAATTGATTCAGTGTTTTACAACTTCTTTTCTAGAATTTGTAACTTACTTACTTTGAATTTACAATTTATTTTTCAAACTTTTATTATGAATTATTTCAATATTTTTGCTACTTATTTTACATGTTTTACAACTTACTTATTCTGAATTTACAACTTATTTTTCAAATTTACAAGTGTGTAACCATTTATAATACAAATTTTTTTTCAAGAAGTTGTAAAATTTCAATGTTTATATTATGAATGGTTTTAATGTTTTACAACCATTTTTCAGTAATTTGCAATTTGTATACTCAGAATTTGTAGCTCATTTATCAAATTTTTACTACAAATTCTTTTAGAGCTTGTCAACTTTTATTCCAAAATTCTTTACCTTGGAACAATTTGTGATAAAGATTTGAAAAACAAGTTGTAAATTTATAGTAGATAAGTTGCAAATTCTAGAAAAGAAGTTATGAAATACTAAAATAATTCATAGTAAAAATTTTGAAGATGAATCACAAATTAAGAGTAAGTAAGTTGCGAAATATGTAAAAAAAAGTTACAAAAGTACCAAAAAAATTTATAGTTAAAATTTGGAAAATGAGTTGTAAATTCATGGTAAAGAAGTTGTAAAACATGCAGAATAAGTAGTAAAAATATTGAAATAATTCATAATAAAATTTTGAAAAATGAATTGTAAATTCAAAGTAACTAAGTTGCAAATTTTAGAAAAGAAGTTATAAAACATTAAACCAATTTATAATAAAAATCTGGAAAACAAGTTGTAAATTCAGAATAACCAAGTTGCAAAATTTGGAAAAGAAGTTGCAAAAACACTTAACCAATTCATAATGAAAATTTGGAAAACAAGTTATAAATTTAGAATTAAGAAATTACAAATTCTGGAAACAAAAGTTACAAAATAAAAATTTAAAAACTAAGTTGTGAATTTAGAATAAACAAATTGCAAAATCTAGAAAAAGAAGTGGTGAATTATTTTGTCCGTGCGAATGTTGACCGGTCACCAGCAACCGTTGACCAGCGCCATTAGCTATTGACCAATTATCCAAAAATGTTGACCGGTCACCACAGCCGTTGACCAGCTATGATGGAAGGCTAAATTAAAGTTAAGCGTATTTTGGTAATTTGATATTTTTTTATATTTAATTTTAAAAATTTATTCTCTTTATGTAATTAAATTTACAGTTAGTCCCATTTTATAATAAAATCTTTATCCTAGTCCTAAATAGTAATTCCCCCAAAAGAAATTATATTTATCTTTTTTCTATATTTATATTTTTTTTTATTAAAAAGATGAGCTAGGTTTGAAGAGGACCAAAGAGGTAGGGTCACCTAATAATATGGAAAAGATACTGAAGTCAACTTCAATTTCTTATAAAATACTTTTTTCATTTCATATTATAATAAGATAAAAATAAGAATTTTTTTTCCATAATATTAAATAATATATAGTAATTTGTCATTTTTATTCCTAATTTATTATATTATTAATATTATAACTTATACTATATTTAATAAAATAAGTAAAATTAATAAGAATAAAATTGAAAATTCTTATTTTTTTAGGACTTTAGAAATGTAATAAATATTTCTTAGCATACACAAAACCCTCTCATTACCTTATAATATGGTACGGAAAGAGTAAAGTAATTAATGTTGTTTGATTAAAAAAAAATTGAATGATTCCAAAAGGTTGAATTTAACTTGGGAAATTTTATTTTCCATGCAAAATTTAAGGAAATTCTATTTATGAAGTGTTTTACAGTTTTTTTCTGAAATGTTCCTTTATTCATAAATCTATTTTCTTAATAAAAATGGTATTTATGTATTTACATGAAAACATAATATATTTACGTTACAAAATTATTTGAACTTCTTGAAAAATTAAAAATAAAATAAGTAAGTTATATATATATATATATATATGAACTTTCAGTCTTCGCCAAAACTGGGAAGTTATTGTTAAAAACTTTTATGAAAATTTTATTTATGGGTTTATATCTATTATTTTTGTGTTTTATAATTAAAAATGAGTTAACAGTGGTTAAGATATCGAAGTCCAAATGATGCTCTAGTTATCATCCACTATCAAATTTGATTCAATGCATTCTTCATTTCTTGCAACTTCCATGGAGCACAAAGATTATACACATTTGTAAAGAAGGTAGTAGAGTTGCAGATAAACTAGCTTCACATCTTTATGTTTTTCACTTTTGCTAAAAAAAGGTTTTTAATAAAATTATTTTTGCGCTAATATTTTGGAGAATTTGAAAACATATTACCACAAAATTGTTTACAACTGATTTTTTTTTCCCTTCTAAAATCTGGTACCAATTACATTTACTTATACAAAAAGTATGTGGCATAAATACTAAAAGACAAAAAAACCATGTGGCATATTCGGAGATTCCTAATTCCAAGTGGACCGATCACTTATCATTTTGGCCAAGATCAATCATTGGTTATATATATATATATATATATATATATATATTGTGAGAGTAAGGGGGCCAGAACACCCCAAATAAGAAATACAACAATAGAAAGAAAAGAAAAATACAACAAAATAAAATAAAGAAACAAATCACACATAAACATATATATATATATATATTGTGAGAGTAAGGGGGCCAGAACACCCCAAATAAGAAATACAACAATAGAAAGAAAAGAAAAATACAACAAAATAAAATAAAGAAACAAATCACACATAAACATATATATATATATATGTATCAAGGCATAATATATTTATGTATTTACATGAAAACATAATATATTTACTTTACAAAATTATTTGAACTTCTTGAAAAGTTAAAAATAAAATAAGTAAGTTATATATGTACTTTCAGACTTCGCCAAAACTGGGAAGTTATTGTTAAAAACTTGAATCAAAATTAAAGCATCTGACTCCATGATGATTTTCCGTAATCCCAACTTTCAGCGTGTTTCAAGGCCACTAATAATTGCCCACGCTTCTGCATCAAGCTCACCACATACACCCACCCTGTGCATGAATCCACCTATCTAGTTGCCATTATCATATCTTATGATGCCCCCTCCACTTGCATTACCTGGTTCGCCTTGAGCAGCACCATCAATGTTTAACTTTTCCCATCCTTCAGGAGGTTTATGCCATTTGACTAGGATATGCTTGACCACTTTTAGTTCTTGTACCATCATATGCTCATCCCTCCACTTCATGTCCTGGATAAATTGCAAGATAATTGATTTCGCCACTTCCAAATAAACCAACATATAGTTACAAAAAATGCATTCCATTTAATTCCACTTTGATATTCATCTTTCACCTGGAAATTATTTTCAAGCCAATCGAAAAAGGGGTTGACATAAAAAATAGATTTGTTTGACGGATAAATAAATATGTCCCATATTACAACAGCTTGTTGACAATCTCTCAAGGCATGGGATATGTTTTCAACACCAACACATCTTTGACAAATACCATTCCCATTTGTCCAATTCTTATTATTTCAGGGACATTCAACTTCCATGTAATTTTCCCAACATTTCCTTCTTCCCTGTTATTCTCCTCTATTAGCATCTTGTAGGTACTGGCCACTGTAAAAGTCCCATAATTATTCGGGATCCACTTGATAGCATCATAGCTTTAATTTTTAGGAGATACTGATTATGAAAAAATTCTTGTATATCTTCAAGTTTCCACTCACCATTGTTATCAACAAGGCTAGCCACTTTTAAATTCTCTTGAACTTCCATTCTATTTCTCACTTTATTAATCAACCTCCCTTCATCCAAACAAGAGTTCCTTGACCATATCTAATGTTCCAAAATATTTTTTCCCTAACTTTCTCCCATCTCCTCATTCTTTCTCTCCAAAGGGGTGAACCAGAAATTTTTGCAACGAGCCCAAACCTAATATTAGTGAAATCACCATATTTGCCACTTAGAACTTTCACCCACAATTGCTCCCCCTTAGCAATAATTCCCCAAGCAAGTACATAAAGAAAGGCCTCATTCATGCATTCTAAAGATTTAATTCCAGCCCCTCCTTTTAGCCTACTAATACACATTTTATCCCACCCAATTGCATGCCACTTCTTATTGCCATTTTCTTCTCCCTATATAAACCTTCTTTCCTCTTTCTCAATCTCATTAATGATTTTCTTTGGCAACTTTTCATGCTGAATTTGGTGCAAAGCCATATTACCAGTGATAAATCTACCAATTAAGGATAAAGTCCTAGCTTTCCAACAACTTAATCTTTGTTTCACTTTTTGAATATTATGTTTAAACTTGTGAGTGGCTCTTCTTTTATTAGTTATCAAAGCACCAAGATATCTTCCTAATCATTGGTTGCATATGTCTTCCTTTCTGGAATATTCTTCCAATTAGCAGAACAATACTTGGCTGTCAAAATCATAACTTAATAATTTTATAATAAATAGTTCATGCGTCAAACACACATAAAGTGTTTATCTTCTTCAATTGTACTTTTTAATAAAGGAATCTCATATAATAAAAATTAAATTATATCATATGAAATATGAAAAATAAGTTTGATTTGGAACACTTTGTTGGCTTTATTAAGATTCAATGGCAAAATTGTATTGAATGTTGTTTCGAGTGGGATAGCATCACTATTTCTACCTAGTGGTGGAACTACGCATTCTCAACTTTACCACTAACAGCTAAGGCAAACTCTACATGCAATATCAAGCAAGGTAGTTATTTGGCCGAGCTATTGGTTCATACATCATTGATAATTTGGCATGAGGCACCGATGGCACACAAGAGACCCTTGACCAAAGCATTAGGGATATTGTCAAGCAACAAAACCCAGATTGTGACAACATGCCATTTAGATGGAAGGTTATTGTATTTGATCGAGATTTCAAACAGATACTTCCAATTATCCCAAGAGAATCTAGAGAGAACATTGTATTTGTAACCCTTAATTCATCTTATATATGGAGAGATTGCAAAGTGTTAAGATTGACAAGAAACATGAGGTTGTTGGCATCAACTTTAGAAAGCTATACTAGAAAATTCAAGGATTTTTCAGATTAGATCATTTCCATGGGTAATGGAACCACTAAGTCAAACAATGAAGGAGAAATAGAAATTACAATTCTGCCAGATCTTCTTCTATATGTGCAGGATGATCCAGTTCAATGCATTATCCAGTCCACATATCTTAACATGCTCGACAACCTCAATGACCTATGTTATTTTAGAGACAAAACAATATTAGCTCTCACTTTATCAGTAGTAAATGATGTAAACCATTACATGCTATCTCTACTCCTTAGTGACGATGTGATATAATTGAGTTCTGATAGTATATCAAGGTAGGATGAGAACATTGATTCTATTGACGATGTTAATTCTACAAACTTCCTTAATTCTATATCTATGTTCTAACATTGCAACCAAGACTAGTAAGCATGTTCTTGGGGCAATAATGATGTTTGGTCCTAATGAAGGGTTGAATGTATGTATCCCTAGCATTATGATCACCCCTTTTGACTCCAAGCTCCCATTTAATATGTATAGGAGACAATTCCACATCATGTTATCATTTGCAATGACCATAAACAAAAATCAAGGAGAAAGTTTGTTTGATGTTGGTTTATACCTTCTTATGCCAGTTTTCATGTATGAACAACTATATGTTGCAGTTGTACATGTGAGAAGTAGAAAGGATTTGAAAATATTGATTTCAGATCAAGATGGTAGGCCAACAAACAAAACCTTAAATGTAGTTTACAGAGAAGTTTTCAATAATGTAGATTGATAATTTTTATTTTTACATACATGTTGCTCTTACTATTTGATTTTGTAATGTTCTTCATATACAGATTCCAGAACATATTTGCTCATACCTAATGATTTAATGTTTCTTATCAGATATGATAGTTTTTACTACTATACATTTAAAAACACATCTACCACCGAATGCTTGGATTGGCTGGCAGGAGTCGTTCCAGTTTAACCACGAGTCTTGAGTTCAAGACGTGGAAATGCAACAGCATGGAGTGATAGGGGGGCTTACCCTTATGGTGTCTGTCGGGCCTCGAATCCAGATTAGTCTGGGTTATGTTGAAGTTCTCATAGTTCGAGTGAGGCAAGCTCCAAGATACCGAATACTCACGCGAAAAAAAAAACGCATCTCGTGTAGTATAATAAAAATTAAATGGATCCATATATATCATACCAAATATGAAAAATAAGTTTGATTTTTCGTAAGTTTTATACTCTCTCCGGTCCTATATATAGGACCTTTTGCATTGGTCCTAAATATAAAATTATTTACAATATACGAGGTGATATTTATTATACATTTCAAAAAAATACCCCTATTTAATGTATCTAAAGGGAAAAAGAGAGAAATTAAATAAGAGTAGTTTTGGAAAAATGTTAAAATTTTCAGAAAAATCGAGGTAGTTAATTAGTTTTAATTCCCTTTCTTAATTCACGTGATTCGGTTAAAATGGTCTTATATTAAGGACCTGAAGGAGTATTTCATATTTTTATTAATATTGAAATTTGATTTTTCGGTAATATTAAATAATAATTTTTAATGCATGTAATTTATTGCATCTTCGGAGATCTTGATAATAATTATGCGATAATCATGAATAAACTCACTCATATAAGTTTTTTGTGTTTCATTTCCTCTTTCTACATTTCGCTTTCTCACCCGACCAAACCTGGTTTTTGGCAACAAAAAAAAAACCCTGACTCTTTTCTTTCCTTTTTTTTGTCCTTTTTTTTTTTGCAAAGTCTTCGTATTAACTGCTCCCAAAAAATGAAAAGTGCCCCGGAAAAAACCAAGTGTGGTTAGTGTCTATTTGAATTATTTTTTTTAAAATTTTTTTAAAAATAATCACAATTTATAAAAATAAAATTTTAATAAAAATAAAAAAATTTACTATAAATCTATTTAAATAAAAAAAATAAAAATGATGGACAGAAACAACAGGTCCTTTGTCTTTATATTAACTGAAAAGTGCCCCCAAAAAATGCATGGATATAAGTGTTATAATAAACCTATACGCAGGGGCGAAACTAGGAATATATTTTTTGGGGGGGGGCATTATAATTAATAATAATAATAATTTAAAATATCACTTTAAATATTTATTAAATTTAAATAAATTGATATAATAATATTTATTAAATTTTAAAAATAAAAATACAATGTAAAAAAATTATAGGAATATAATTTATAATATTGTTCTCAATATGCAACAAAAATTCATTGTAATAAATTTGTCTTTTATTTATTATAAAATTGTATTTTTATATAAAGAGTAGAGAGTATTATTAAAGAAATTGAAAAGAAAATCTTTTTTATAAAAGAGTAAGGGTTAAGATATACTTGTATTATTAGTCATTCTTTTAAAATAGAAATAAAGATCTTTCTTAAGAAAATTCATTATATTTTATTTATCTTAAAATAGATATTATTTTAAAATATTAACAAGAGCACATAAAAGTTTTATCCTCTGTATTTGAATGAGGGGAGAATATGTAGAATAGGAAAATTAGGAAAGAAAATGAGAGGAAACGTAGATATTCCATTTTTTATATTTTTCTTTATTTTTTCTTCTATTATTCTCTTTCCTAATTTTTTCTCATTCTAAACAAAGCCTTAAATAGGATGATTTATTTTTTTAAAAAAAGTAGATACATATATTATGAAGATAAAATAACATTAAATGATTTTCTTAAAAAAATAAGATTATATCTATTAAAAGTAATAAAAAAGTAAGACATGGAAGTCTTCTTCAATTCCTAGTTCAATGTGTTTTGCTTGCAATCATCAGTGCATTACTAGTGTGAAAAATTCTTAAGGGGGCAATAACATTAAATAAATATACTACACATATATTTTAGGGACTCTAAGGGGGCGGTCGCCCCTAGATTATTACATGTAGTTCTCTCCCTGCCTGCCTGTATGTATCCCAATATAAAAAAAAAAAATGGGATAAAAAGTGATTTTTAAGATGTGATTTCTTCTTATATCCCGAATAAGAAAAACAAAAGGTCAGTACTGTTGAGTAATTATGACAGGTCAGGATGAGACCAAATAAAAAATTATGATAGAACAGAATATTTTGCTCTAAATATTGCATATTTCGATTTGCACCTTATGAAAAAGAATTCATTTTCCAATTTCCACCAATTAAGCTAATCTGGGCCTAGAAGCTCTTGAGAACTCCTCAGCTACAAAATCAATTCGAACACTTCACCTTACAATATCTTTTTCTTTGTCTCCATTTCAAGTCTTGATCGTTGGATCCATTTTAATGGTCTGGATCGGCTCCTAAACACATATTGCTTAGAGTCAAGACAATGCATTTCAGGCTAAATGAAGATTGACGCACCAGAGGATTTAAAAGGCAATAAAAAGGTTAGGAAATAATTCCATGACAAATTCAAATTTTTTAAATTGATCAAATGATTAGGAAATAAAACGAAGACAAAGGCAAATGCAAAGGCTTTTATATGCATTAATTAATGGGCTGGGTTTTCTAGAAAATATTTGAAAATAATTAGAGTAGTTTGACTCAATATTGTAAAAAAATCCTTTTTTTGGGCCAAGGTAGAAACAAAATCTCCAAGGTTATTATCTCAAAATATTTACCATTTTCCCTTTTTTATTCTATTTATATTTTAAGTTGATTGATCATTATTTGTTGCTTTCCTTAAAAAAACAGAGACCCGGGGGGTGTTAAGAGAAAAAAAAAAAAGAGACAGAAGCTTCATTATTTCTAAATGGACAATTAAATAGTCCTAAAGTTGACTAACTGATCAACTCATCAGAACGGTAATCACATGCACATGTCTTAGATTAGTCCGAATGAGTCAAACGACCTGTATCCATCAAATAGGAATAACCAAGAAGCCAAACCCATCTTGGCATGTTACTTTTCAAGACAGGAATATGTTATTTTGTTCAGCCAGTGGGCGATGATGATGATTTGATTAAAACGTTTCAATTTCCTTGCATCACATTTTTAAATTCGTGGGAAAGACCATTAAAATGTTGAAGAATACTCCCTCTATTCCCTATTATAAATATCTTTTAACCAATTTACGCATGTTAAGAAAAGTGGTTAAAAGTAATTAAACTTATTGAATTTTGTAAAATTTATTACAACTTTTCAATATTATTTTCATTAAATTATAACATATTTTAATTATATTTTTCTTATTCTCTTTCCATTATAATTATTTAATGAGGGGTAAATATGAAAATATATATTTAATACTTGTAAAGTGATTTATATTTTACATCATTCAATTCTTCTAGAATATGACTTATAATAAAAAATAAATGGAGTAGTAATTCAGAGGAATAAGAGGCTTTGAATGCTCCTTCACACTAGAAAAACTATTTCATTTGAATCCAATAATAATTGAATTTGAATCAATAACATCAAATATTCCATCCATTCCAAAATATAGTATATATTTCACAATTTTTTTTTGTTTCCAAATATAAAAAATAAATGAGTTTCATTTGATTAATTAATGTATTTTTTTTTCAACTTTGCCCATGATTAAAGTAGAGTTATTTTTATGAGGAAAGCTAAATAAAAGGAAGATTTATTTGTAGTTTTGATTTACAAGGAGAATTAAATGAGGGTATTTATGGGAAAAAATTTCTTTTATGGCATTTATGATGTGTGACTGTTTTCTTCATTCTGGTGATATGATTATTTATTTTTTATATTTTGGAATGAAGGAAATACTATTAAGAGCATGTTTGTTTCAGTCTTTTTTTTTTTTATAAAAAATCACTTTTTTATATAAAAAACACTTTTAAAATTTTTTAGGATGTTTGTTTAAACTTTAAAAAGTAATGAAAATATGAAAAAAATAATAATTTCTTGCTTATTTTGAGAAGCTATTTGAAGTAGTTTCTAATAAACAGCTATGGTAAATGAGAGAGGAACAAGTGAAGATGTGGAGATGCCTCCAACTAATTTTAAAAATTACAAAAATAATAATATTTAGTTTTAGAGAATGTTATAATATATTTGCTAAACAATTCAAAAATTGCTATTTTTATTTTAAATGAAGATAAAATAATTTCTGTATTTCATAAAATCTCTAACAAATTGATCACTCTTTTATACAATTTAAAAATCATTAAAAAAAAAACTTAAAATAAATGGGCCTTAAGTCTGAAAGAAGGGAGAAAATGAAAACGGCAATGTAGGCTTCCTCCACCCAAAACAAGTCGCTACCATGTTCTATCTAACCCTAATTCAAATCGAAAATGCTCGGGTGGACAAATCCCAACCACGACCACATCAATTACTTGTTTGTGTTTAAGCTTTTGCCCCTTTAATATAACCATATGATATTAGATATTACTCCCTCTGGTGCTATATAGGATCATTTTATCCTAATTTTAAATATAAGACTTTTTACAATATATGAGATAGTATTTATTATATATTTTTAAAAAATGATCATATTTAATATATATAAGAGAAAGAGAAAAAAATTAAATAAGGATAGTTTTAAAAAAATATTTTAATTTTAAGAGAAATTGAGATATTTAACTTTCAAATAGTAAGTTTAAACAACAAAGCTCTTGATTTTTTTATTAATAACATTAAATTTAGAATATTGTCTTAGGACATAGAGTCCCATCACTTGATTAGGTTGAAGTTTGTAATGGCTTCTTGGCTCCACTTGGAAGATTGAGGTGTTGAATCATTGAATGTAGACCCAATTTTTTCTACATTCAACCGGGGCTTGTCCAATTTCACATATTTTTCAAATTGCAAAGTGCAAAATATCAAATCAAGTTAAGTTGAACTCTTACTCCATCTCCGGCCAATAAAAAAAAACAGAAAAGAAAAACTTACTCGTTACTCTATCGTAAAAAAAGTTCAATCTGTATTTAATTAAAAATAATTGTATAGTACAAGTTAAATAAATACTCATTTTTTTAAAGGATCTAGAAAAAAGTGTAGTCCATTAGTGACGCGTAGTTTTAGAGGAGAATTTCTTTTGTTTATCAAAAAAAAAAAAAGAATTTCTCTTTGAATGGAAAGGCCAGATGCTTCAGACTGGAGAAAATGGAAGCATATCTGAAGCCCCTTCTTTGAATCCATATTTATCGGAATCTCTCTCTCTCTCTCTCCACACACAAACATGATATATTTAAGGGTATTAAAGTCATTTTAAGTGTCATCTCTTTTATTTTTGCCCAGGAAAATGACTTAATTAATAATTACGTTAACATAAGAAAAATGATTGTGTATATATATATACACACATATAGTAAATATTAATTCATTGTCTTCTAGCAAAGGAGTAAAAGATATCATAGGATCTTAATCAAATTATTAGAGGTAAAAAATATCAACCTTCAGAACCGGTGCAGAGGTGGGCATTTATTTTATGCACACTGTATTAAAATGCATTTTTAAAAATAACAGAATAACTAGAAAACCAAAATATAATAATATATAAATTTCGGGCAAACAAAAGTGCCCAGAAAATTAACGTAGAGGGAACATAATAGTACGTATGTAAAAAGAATATTATGTACTCCCTCTTACCCATATTATAGGGTGTGAGATCTATTTTTATGCCCATTAAAAAGGTTAAAAAATATTTTTAAACATATTAAAAATTTTAAATTTATTCCTATTTATTGAGAGAATATTAAAATAATTAAATGAAATAATTTTTTATAAGCTTTACACATATGAGAGAGAGAAAAATAACCCATTCACACAATTAAATAAAACAAAAATAAAATGATACATTTAAGTCTACATTTTTTATATTGTGGATAAAAAAAAAGAATTTCAAAATATAGTATAAATGGGTGGTATATTGTTGCAGGGAAGCAGGCAATGAGTGTGGCAGAGCAGAAGGGAACCAGGCAATTAATAGCATGCATGTGACTGTGTTGAAAACTACCCCAGTCACAGCCTTCCTCCTACCATATTCAGCTTCTGCCAAAACCATGTGCCTATCCTCAGTTCTTCTATTTTTTTTTTTTTCAATAGAAGGCTATGGCTCATGGCAATGAAGCGTATAATAATAGAAACAAACACTCATGAACTACTGATTACATAAATAATGTCCAATTTCACATAATCAATTTTCATCATAGGTTTTTTTTTTTGGCAAATCAATCAGCACAAGAGTTAGCATCACTATGCATGGTTGGTCAATATTCACAGTCCACATCTTGTCTTGTTCATAATGCAAGCATGCAGATATACTCATTGTTGCCATATTCTTGTTAATAAGATTGATGGCTTCTAGAGAATCAATACACGTGCCTGTACTCACCTACTCTCCTTACATATGAGGCTTCCCTTCTTCCGTTAGTCAAGGGGCATTCATTCTTCGCTTTTATATCCATACTTGCTCTCCTTGGCAATCCACGTTGGGTGTCTCGGTTGACTTATTTTCCTCACCCTAATATTTGATTTTTGAGAGGCTCCTTCTCCATAGTGCCACTTGTTCATCCCTCACTGGTTCACCCAAATTTCTATATTCTCATATATCCCCTCGCATTCATGTATTATATCATTTTAATCAATATATATATATATATATAAATTCATACATAAATTCAATATAGATGAAACAAATCTTATTTATATATAGAAGAAATTTTAATTTTTTTTTTGGATAAACCATAAGTGTCCCCCTATTTGAGGTAATTTTGTTTGAGACATGATCAGACACTAAATGTGGGCACCTCTCCCAGTAGAGATTCAAATCTTAATTCATTACGTTATGAAGAATTAATCCCTTCCATTAGACCCAACCTCCATATTATATTTAAGGGTATTAAAGTCATTTTAATCTTTAAGTGTGTATTATAGTACTGCATCTAATTAAGAAATTTTCAAATTCTGCTACAATTTATTAGAGGGATAATGTTTATCAAAATGGTGACATCAATGTATATTAATTTGAGCACAAATTGCAATTATTCGTTTTGACTACTATTTACTCCCTCTGTTTCTTAATATAAGAAATAATTGGTGAAATTTTCATGTTTTAAAATATGAGGGGCACATGGGGTATGTCTAATATATTTAATGATTTTTTTTAAAAATACCCCTAATGAAAATGATATGTTTTTAATATAATTTATTTGTATTAATTGTATGATGAGAGAGTTATTAACATTAAATGAGAGTATTTTTGAAAACTATTTTATATTTAAGATAAATTTATTATTTTTCTTACTCTATGTGATTTTATCTTTTATCCCTCATATTAAAGAACGGAGGGAGTATTTGCCTTCTTTAGCTTGATAGAATCATTAAAATAGGGTTTTTTTTTATTTAATACATTCAACAAAATAATGTCATATTCCAGAATTGAGCAGAGGTTACTTGGCCTGTGTCTATTACTTGATTATAGAAGGCAGCTCAAACATAAAAGTTGTGGTTAAGAAAATGGAGGAAAAAAAATTATATATTCAAAGAGCATGTCATAAAATTTCATTATTGCAAAAGAAAATTTCAACATTGAATCATGATGATGATAATCCGTCGATTCAATTCATTCAATAGCTCTCGGTTGCTGCAATATTCAGCTTTCTGTCGGTTGAATTTGGAAAGCACGTGATTCTCACGGACTCGCCCATATATGATAAATCTCGTGTTCGTCATGTCCAACTGCACCATTTGCTTTGCGTCTTCCCTTTTGCTTCTGGCGCCTTCGGGCAAGAGCAGCGTAAATCTCTCCTGAGTTCTAAGGTCGAGATTCCTCCTCTTGAAGAACTCTGCGTTACTCTTGCCCTTCTTCTTCCTTCTACAGCTCTCTCCACTTCTGTGCAAAATGGCCTCTTTAGTTCCTATAACCGAATCGGAAATTGTCAGCTGAAATCCAGTGAGTTTCTTCCCTCACCGCGTGGACGCATTATGCTCACTTTCAATGTGTGATATTTCCAATTTTTTTCTTGAAAAGTTTGTCGTGTTCAATTTGATTTAGATATTATGCTGAGGTTCATTTTGAAAGGATTCATAAGAGTGAAGGATGAAAAGAAGAAAAAAATAAACAATGTAGGTTTTTGAGCTTTGTGGATTTCTTATCCGTGTCATTTTTCTATATAATCAGTTTGTTTATTAGCTATTCATGTTCTTGAGCTGCTGCTGCTGCTTTGGTTCCCATGGAAATGGAGAAGTGAATGTTTATAGGTCTATATTTATCGGTTGAATCTTGAATATTTGAGGATCTGGCAATTTTGTTGACGTTAATTGGTCTTTTTCTTTTATATAATCTTTCATCTTGGTAGTTTTCTTGGGGTAACCGAAAAAAGGGGGAAAAAAAATCTTACTTGAAGGTCAAGTTTTTATCTGCCTTTATTAATATGTTTATTATGCGGCTCTAGTGCAGAACTGGTTTTAACTTCCTTTATTTTTTTCCTTCTTCTCGTGCTTCATGTTGTCTCGATGTTAGGCTCCTTGAATGATTTCGGTGAATTTTGTCCTTTTGTGATCTTATTCATCCTTTCTAAATCATTAATTCCTAATCTGGCAGCCAATGGTGGGTTTCTGTATGCATTATTTCCCTCTTCTATACCCTTTTTCTGCCTTTTATGTTTTTTATTGTCTTGTTGTATCATGTCATTTTTTGGCTAAGACGACATATGCAGTCATGAGATTGATTTATTTACTATTATTTCATGTTGCAAGGCTAAGCCGCTTTTGATGATATCTTGTGGTAAAGCCCGCTAGTCTAGTGCTGCGCTGCCTGCCTGCACTTCATACATAAATGGGCTGTTTCCACTCTAAGGCAGCATGTAAGAGAAAGTTCCCAAGTGGGGAGGACCCTTTAATTCTTGCATCAGAGACAGCCTGTAAGTCGATAAAGTTATTTGGTAGAATTATTCAAAGCTGTATTTATTGCGGAATTATTAGATTGTGATTTGCTGAGACTGTTCTATTGAATTAGAAGGGCTGAAGTTAATAAGCTTCTTAGCTGCATGTGGTGAATATACTCTTCTTCCGGCTGAATAAATCTTAAAAGGCATAATAATGATAATTACAATATTCTATTAGGCCTTTCAATCACTTTCAGGTTTGCTCAATGTTACGAGCATGAGTTTAAAGGAGAGAGATCATCCCAAAAGACTAGATAATTAGATAGGAGAACCCATTACACTCATGAGCCCCATCTTTAGGAAATGCTTCTCAATGTGGGACATGGCATGGCCTCTTCAGCTTGTATCTGTTCTCCTCTGCATCTTGGCCTCTCAATGGAAGCATCACTTTATGGGCATAAATTTAAAGGGGAGAACTAAGATTAGTCCATTAGATGAGAAAATCTCTTTGGCTTATATGCCCTTCTTTTTGGAAGGCTCTTCAATATAAGACTCATAACACTCACTATGGGGTGTTTGGCAGGAAGGAAAAGGATTACACTAACACTGTCTAAAGGCTTTCTTTCCATGCACTTGCGCAGAAACGCCTTCATTCAATGAGCAAGCCTTGATTAACCGAGAAAAAAGTGAGACTTGTTGGGTCAATGTCCCTTTGCTTATTCACTAAAGGATGTTATAACACTGCCTGTTACTAGTTTATTTTTCATTGAAAAAGCTTACTTTATCAACATCTATCCAAAGCATCTTTGTTATAGAATCTCTCTCTCTCTCACACACACACACTGGAAAATAAATGTTAACTTTTTAGTTTAAACTGTCGATTTTTGGTTTCTCAGTCAGTGTAAGTGAGGTTGAAGCACTGTTCGAGCTTTTTAAGAGCATCAGCAGTTCTGTCATTGATGACGGATTAATCAGCAAGGTACCGTATAGCAAACACTCTTTTGGCAACAATTGGTCCATTATGTTGAACTACTTGTTTCGGTTGTTTTTATCCCCCTCTTTTCTCTATTATTGATGTTACTTAGAGGCCTATCTTGCGTTGTGGATAGTGGTATGAAAATTTGGTTATTACTTAGGCATGTGTATTTTGTTAGAAGTATTTTGGTCATTAATTCGCTTGCAGTGTAACTTTTTAGAATCCTTAGGTTAATCTAGTACACTATGGATTCTGAGTCATAAGATGAGATTGGTTGCCATGTGCTTGTGATGCTCACTAACATGAATGATCTGCAATATATTGCCCTTTCAGTTTTTACTTGTCTTTTATATCTTTTCAATATTCATTCGTAGCGTAATTGATGGTTTCTTATTAAATTTGTTATGACATTTTGCATTCTTCAAACATTACAATGTAGTTTCATGTTGTAATTATAAATCTTCTTTCCCTGCAGGAGGAGTTTCATCTGGCAATTTTCAAGAACAAGAAAAAGGATAATCTATTTGCCAGTCGAGTATGATAACTTCCCTTTTGCATTCTTAAAAACATTGCTTGCAAGCATGTCTATGCCCGTAGACGGATTCAAATTGCAGATACATTTTGGATCAGTAATATATAATTCTAGTAGCTAATTGAGAAATTTGCACTTCACTATATGCCTTTGAAGCAAACTCCAATATGTTAACCCTTTCTCAAGCCTGTGAAATAATTGTTGTGAACCAAGTAGCATATGGTTTGTTGGCTCCATTAGGTATTGAAACTAGATATGCAGGTTATTATTCATTTCTATTTGTAAGTGGAAAAAAGTGGCCTCTTTTCTCATTTCAAAGTGAAATCTATGTTTGTTTAGGTTCTCTTGAATTTCTTCATTTATGTTTTACTAACTCTGTTTTGATAAAACGTCATGCAACTTCTTCTATCTCCATTCATTTGCCTTTTTATTATTTGGATAGTTGGATTTCTATTAATATTACGCTCATTCTGCATGCAGATCTTTGATATGTTTGATGTTAAGAAGAAGGGGGCCATTGATTTTGGCGATTTTGTTAGATCACTCAGTGTCTTCCACCCTAAAGCATCACAAGAAGACAAGATAGATTGTAAGTTGAAGATCAATGCCTTGAATTTAGATTGTAGATCATCCCCAATCACATGTGATCTGCGTGTACTGATAGGTAATGTCTGGGATTTCTTGCAGTTTCATTTAGGCTTTATGATTTGCAAAATTCAGGCTTTATAGAGCGCCAAGAGGTAAGATGTTGTTTATATATTTTTCAGGTACTGGTTGTCTTACTTAGCCTCTAGATTGATAGTGATAGTCATCAGCTCATTTGAGTATAAGTATTTTCCGTTATAGATGCCTGCTAATCTCGTGAAGCATTGCTTTGATGATTTGCGGCAGGTCAAACAAATGTTAATTGCTCTTCTTTCTGAGACTGAAATGAAGTTGGCGGATGAGGCAATAGAAAAAATTCTTGATAAGGTGAGCTGTCATGGATAAAGTGCTAGATAATATAAAATATATATGTTAACAGTCCAAAAAATTAGAATTGAGCAATATTCTGAACAGCATACGCGTGATTGATGCCCTGATTGAAATACAAGATTGAATTGCTGTAAAATTTTCTTCCGGTGGTAAATATCACAAAATTAAAGGTTTAAAAACCTGTTATTCTGTTTTTGTGGTCAGACTTTCTTGGATGCTGACATAAACCAAGATGGGAAAATAGACAAGTTCGAATGGCAAAACTTGGTTTCTAAGAATCCATCGCTTCTAAAAATCATGACACTACCCTACCTGAGGTATGTAGACGTGTGTAAAACTGTTTATATGGTATATATTTTTTAACCACTCTCGGTTTCTCACTCAGATCGTGTCATTGTGAAATCAATGCAGGGACATAACAACCACCTTCCCAAGTTTTGTATTTAATTCCAAGGTTGATGAAATTACAAAGTGAGAACATATCTATTTAGTTTATGCAGTTAGTAACTATATTAGGTGTAAATTTGTTTTCTAAGTTTCAAGTCACTACGAGTGGTGTAGTAGTACAGATTAAGTAGTTAAAAGAGGACTTCGATTTAAACTACTCTTCCGTCGTGTACCGGAATCTATTTTTTTAAAGAGGGAGAGTAAATTAAATGTTTTGCATTGCGGCTGTAAATTGTATAGAATGTTCTAATTGAAACTTTCCAGTCAGTTTCCATGTTAAGGTTTTGACAAGCTTTTGTTTTTGTTCCTATGAGAATTGGCTTCGGTGGCAGTACTCCCCAACAAGGATAAAATTAGTTAACAAGTTCAAAGAGTGCCTGAGTAAGAAGAAAGGCATCTTTCACCTATCCTGATAACTAGAACAATCGGGAAGTAATGCCCAAAAAAAAAAGCAAAAATTGGGAAGTCAATCTGATAAACGTGTGTTCAAAGAAGTTTTTTTTTGTTGGAAAAAAGATGAAATTAAATATAAGTTATGTTGTCATTATTTTAAACCTTGAGCAGTCTGAAATGAAATGTTCGCAAAATATCTATAAATTAAAAGAAAAATAAAAAGATATAATAAGTGTAAAAGGGAGATATTAAATAGGGAAAATGATAAACAAGGACCTGTTGAGCAACATAATGATAACTAAGAATCATAAAATTTTAAAATGACAAAGAACCATAGGTCTTTTAAGAAATAATGAAGGACAAAATTGCCTTTCCAAAAATTTAACACTAAGATCAAGTGTAACACTAATCTCTCAAATTTTGCACTTCAATCCAAAAACTTTTACAACTCATCCATTTTTTATATGTAGATGCCAAAATATATTCTTCCAATACAACTTAATTGATTTTCTTTTAATATGTAGGTTTCAGAAATTTATTATTGAACTTCTATATTTTGCAACTAAGTTGAAAATTTTTTACAACTCATCTTCCAGTTTTTGTAACTAATTGTACAAGAAAAACTTACTATTTTTTATGCATAGGTTCCAAAAATTTAATGTTGATCTCCCAAATTGTCTTTTTAACTTTTTTTCAATTGACTAGCAAAATTTATATCAATGTTGAATTTTGTCTTTTACTATTTTTTAAAGGACCTTTGGTTCTTTTTCATCGTTTTGAAATATTATGGTCCTTATTTGTCATTGTGTTAATCCTTGTTAGTATTTTCCCAATTAAATACACGGAGGACACTTAACTAATGTAAATGGTATTGTTCTAACAAGTGAATTATTCCTAGTATTTTTTTTTTGTTACGGTAGTTGTATTGTGAATAAAAAAAACTAGTAAATTATTCCTTGGCAACAATTAAAAAAAACTTATAATTTGTTTTTTTTAATGATCTCTAGTATTTGGTCACAACTTTAAGTTTTAATTAATTTAAATTGAGTTACGATTAAACCCATTTAGAGGGAACTCTCCTGAAAATGTTTTCTACAGTCATATGATCTTGAACTCAAAACATCGTGTTTAAATAATTTTAACTTCTTTTCCTAGAACTAATACCTGTTGATACTTATTATCTGTTTGATAGAATGGAATTTAATAAGTGATGGAAAAGGAAAGAAAAATGGATATAGCAAAATCCTTCATTTGGTGTGCTGCATATACCTTTCTTAAGAATTCTCAAATTCTAATTTGACTTGGGAACCCAAGCTTTCATCAAGAATTGAATTCTTTGTTGCTGCTTGTGCTATTGTTTCATCTAACAAATCTGGACGTTCCAAATTAATCATATAATTTTTTTAAAATTATAATATTCTTTTAATTTTAGAGAATGCAAAACATAGAATAAAAATAATCTTTCAACTACAAGAATTGAAAAAATAATTATTAAAAAATAAAAAAATAACATAAAATCTTGGTTGTCTATATTTAGTTTCGTTCAGTCTAATAAGTCCAAATCCGCTGCTGAAAAACCCCCTCAACCGAATCTTTTTCATCCATATAACTAAGGAAAATTTGAGCTTTTTCAGGAACATTATTTTCATGACCAAAATAACTTGTTCTCAATAATTCCAGACAAAATTGCCCTCACCCATACCACGGGTTAATTGAAATATATGTATATATATATATATATATTTTTTTTTTTCTTTTGATAATGAAAGAGAGCGAGGCATGATGAAAAGTTGAAAACTAAGCAATTTTCTGGGGGAACAAAAGCAAGGCAAAGAGTCCGCATATACTGTATATTGAATATTGAAATAAATGGTATTGTTCCAACTTACAACAAATTAGAAAACAGTACCAAAATTATAAAACAATACTGAGATTGGAGAGGTGCCAAAATACTAAGGTTGTGTTTGTGAGTTTAAGATGGAAGGAAATGAAATTAATATTAATGGAATATATTGAAATGGAATACAGTGGAATGGAGTGGAACAAAATATTTCATTATTTAAAAGTTTTATAAGCAGAAAAAAGCTATTTCATCTCACTATTTTTTAGATATTATTATAAAATGGATGGACCATGATGAATTATAACTTTTCTTCATAACATTAACCTTATAAGTAAATTGAGGTAAAAAAGTGTGTGAATAATTTCTTATGACTTTTACCTTATAACAAGAACATCTTCTTTTTATTCTTCTTCTACTACGACCACTAATAATAATAATAATGACCTCAAGCACAAGAATGCTAGAAGTAAATTAAGAATACCATGTTGGATAAGTAAGTTATGTAGTTTGTGCATTATAATTCTGTGCAAATTATTATGACACTAAGAACTAATAACCTCACCACATTATATTAAAACACTGAAAAGAAAGGAGTTAAAGAAAAGTTCATAGTGTAACTTGATAGAAAGCCAAAAACGAAGTGAGCCACCTGAATTTAGCCCCTATGTCTATCATGAACTAGTTCAAAAATGCAAATGGACAATCAATATGACATGTGTGCATTGTAAAACTTTTTTTTCTTAGAAAAAACACACCGATTATAAGACTTGGATGTGATAACGGCAAGATCACAAGAGAGAAAACACACCAATTATAAATTTTTTTTTGGAGAAAGGGGAAATATATTCAATCAAAGAACCAAATTACAAAAGTAGCTAAAGAATAAAAAAGGAAAGGTTGCAACCATATGTACAAAACAAAAGAGGAAAGTTAACGGTTAGTTCGTTGAGACAAAAAATGAGTAATGGTGCTAGCATTAATGGTGTGCTACATTATGGCTAATGCTTCTCCAATAAGTTTGGGGCCAAAAATGTTTTCTTTGGAGAAGATCTGCTTGTTCCTTGCATTCCAAAGTTGCCAGCAGGTAACCCCAAAATGGATTTGCCACTTCTGATCATGTTTGTGATGAATGTTGGACAAGAGTCAATCTTAAAAGGGCTTGGTGAGGAAGTTAGATTGTAGCATGCCATGGATTAGAAGTTGCCATCTTGAGAGTGCTAAGGTACAACCCCTAAGAACATGGTTAATGTCTTATATAGCTGTGCCACAATGCTACAGGTTGTCGTGTCTATCATATGCCTTTTAAGAAGTACAATGTTTGTCAGTAGCCTATTATTGAGGGTCAACCAAAGGAATACCCTGACACGTTGGGCATTGGGTAAGTTTCATGTAGTCTCCCACTTCCAGCTTTGATTGTTCTACTCATCATACTTCAATTTAGTGTAAGCAGACGCCACTGTATAATCCCTATCTCTTGTGTGAGCCCATCTGCATTGTGCCATGCCTTCAGAGGGAAGTGGGGTTAGGGTCATTGCAAGTTGCATTAGAGTAGTCTAAGGTAGGAGGTCTTGAATAAGCTCCCATGCCCAATCACCATTTTGATTCACAAAGTTAAACACAGGCTTCTCTAAGTCATTATCAGGTATAGGTGCATAAGAGAGCCACTTTAGGGGTCCAAGTTCTCCAATCTAGTTGTCCTCCTAGAACTTGATTCTAATTCCATCTCTAGGTTTCCAAATGATTCCCATTTGAAGATCATTCCAAATTTTTGCCAAGCTTTTCCACAAGTATGAACTGTTATTACAGTTAAAATTACATCTAGAGTCTTTATTCCACCCATATTTAGCTCAGAGGACCTGCACCTAAAACAAATCTGGGCTTGCTACAAAATGAAAAGTAAGTTTTATGAGGAAGGCATGATTCCGTGCTTTTATGTCCTTTAAGCTACATCCCCCATGTTTCTTTGGCTAACACATGTTATTCCAATTCATTAGGCTTACTCTTTTCCTCTCATCTGAACTACCCTAGACAAAGTTTTTTATTAGAATGTTAATTTTGGTGCAAGTGGATGAGGGGATTTTAGTGGATTGCATGGCGCAAAGTGGAATGGAAGTGAGTACAGATTTGGCTAACATAATCCTTCCAACTAAGGACAAGGAAGTGGCTTTCCATCCTTTAAGTTTTTGTTGTACCCTATCAACAATGTAGCTATATGTTGTTGTTGTGACTTTGCTGTGCAAAAGGGGAACCCTAAGATACTTCCCCAAGTTTTCAATGCTTTGGAACCCCAATTGATTGCAAATTCCAGTTGCATCATGATTGCTAATATTCTTGGAAAAGAAAATTCGAGTCTTAGCTTGGCTATCCCATGTCCATGGGCTGCACAAAATTCTGTCATGATATTGTCTTGGTGAAATAGAGCTAAAGAGAATGAGGTTATCGGCAAAGAAGAGATGGGAGAGGAGAAGACCTCTTCTTCCTAGTTTAATGGTCTTCCAAGAACCCATATTTACTTCTTTAGCAATTGCTTGGGATAGACGTTCCATGCATAAGACAAAGATGAAACAGGATAGTGGGTCTCCTTGGCAAATCCCTCTTGATGGGGAAAAAGTCTCTATTGGCTTCCCATTCCATAACACTTGCATAATGGATCCTCTAATACATTTCATTATAATTTGAACAAGGAAGTATGGGATTCCTGCATCAGTGATTGTGTTTTCAATGAAATCCAAATTTAGTCTATCAAACACCTTTTCAAGATCCAACTTGATTGTCATCCATCCCTACTTGCCTTTCTTTCTTCGCATAAAGTGAATGGCCTCTTGAGCAATTACCATATTATCTATTATGTTCCTGCCTTTTATGAAGCTCGATTAGTATTGAAGCATCAAGATAGGCACGACAAGAGTGAGTCTGGAGACAATGATCTTAGTGATTATCTTGTAAATCACGGTACAAACGGTAATTGGTCAGAAGTCCTTTAAGCATTGGGCTTGCTTTACTTTTGGAATAAGAGCAATCATGGTATGATTGAATTCAAGATCAATATCTCCACCTTCAAAGACTCTCTTGATAGTATTAAAAACAACTTCACCTATAATATCCCACTGGCTTTGAAAGAAAAGAGCATATAATCCATCTACCCCTGGGATTTAAGAGGTTTCATAACAAAGGGAGCACTCCAGACCTCATCAATGGCTAATTCTTGCTCAAAGGAGTGCAACAAATAACTAGGAATTGGAGGAAACTTACCGGGGATTTGGTAGGGTGCTGTGCTTGTATTGTGTATAACTTATGGAAATAAAGGTTTGCCATATTATGCATCTCGATTTGATCAGAGCGCTAGTTACCATTATCATCCTTGAGCATAACTATATTATTTCGTCTCTGCCTGATTAGAGCTTTAGTGTGGAAGTAAGAGGTGTTCCTATCTCCTTAGTTAATCCCCTCACTTCAAGACCTCTACATCCATATGAGTTCTTCTTGGAAGCACAAATCCTTGTATTCCTATTTTAAGGACTACTCCAAGCCAATCAATCGGAGACAGTGAGGCTTGGCGTCTGGAGCTTTTTCAATGCCAATTAATCGAGCCCTAATTCTTTTGAGTTTTCGCCTTACATTGCCAAACATATTAAGGTTCTAGTTTTGGGTAACACTAGTAAAATATTGCACATTCTGATGGAGAATTCTGCTATTATCCCAATTGCTTGCACCAACCAACCTAAAATCAGGATGGGCTAGCCATGCTGCAACAAATTTGAAGGCCTTGATACTTGGGCCTAATGCAAAACTAGCCTCAGATTTTAGCAAGAGAGGCCTGTGGCCACTTTGAATCATTGGTAAGTGCATAACTGCATAATTGGGATGGTTTTCAATCCAAGTACGTGTTGACAGGGCCTAATCCAATCTCGCTGAATGGTTGCTGCGCTTCCATGTAAATTTGGGTCCAGAGAAGCCTAAATCCAGGAGGTTATTAGTGTTGACGAAAGAGTTGAAGGATTTACATCCCAGACAATTTCTTCCTATACTTCCATTCCTATCCCCAAGGCTGAGAGTTTTGTTAAAATCACCTATGAGGAGACAAGGGAACTGGTAGTTCATCAAAAAGATGGAGAGGTCATTCCACAAGATTCCTCTTTGTTGTGCTTGTAGTCATGCATAAATTGCAGCAAAGAGGAGAGAATCTCCAATGAAGGGGTTATTAATCACTGTAAGAATGAATAAGCGATAACTAAATAAGATCTCCAATTTCACCCTTTTTGACTAGAGGAGCCATATCCCACATGAAAACCCATTGGCTTCAACGATGTGCGAGTGGTCAAAACCAGTTTTCTTTATCACATGATTAGCCTTTGCACAAAAAATAGTGGTTCTAAAAGTACTACAACCTCCGATTTATAATCATGAAGGAGGGATTTCATAGCTCTAAAAAACTTACTAGATGCTGCCCCTTGGTAATTCCAAGATAGAATATTCATGGTCATTGGATGAAGGATTAATGCTCAATGCTAGAGCCTTTTAAAATAGCATCAGAATCCTGGAAGTCCATATAGAGGGACTCCTTATCATCATCTTGGGTCAAGTTCATTCATTTGAGAGTTGCAAGTTCACTGTCAATTGCTCGCTTGCCCCTTTAATCTTTGTTTTAGTCTTTTGAACCTCACAATAAGTTGGACTTTAACTCCCACTTTAGATGAGCTCTTATCCGAAGGTTTTGACAGTATGTTTTCCTTACCAGATAGGCAAGGTGAAGTAGGCTTGTTTGGAAATTTGTTTGAGGGTGGCCTATTTTTCTGTTGGTTTACTGCTTGGAGGTCCATGATTAAGATTGTTGTGTGCCTTTCTGTATTCAGGTTAGAATTAGAACTGCTAACTTTGTAGGTGGTTGAGTCAAAGAGAGACTCTTTTGATCTGGCAATGGGGTCCTTCATTTTAGGGCTTGAAGAGCGTATCTCTTTCTTGTTCTTTGTTATATTTGACTTCCTAGGATGTGCTATTTTCCCTTTCTTATTTGAAGAAGTTGATAGAAGGGCACTAGAGGGGGACAGATTGATAGCATCATGAGAGGTGGAGTTGTGCATAGGGGTTTTCTTCATCAAGGGATGACAAAGCATCAAACGGTGTACCTGCTCTAGTTGCAAAGGACGAGTTATCAAAAGATGGCTTTTTCCCCGATTATTGTACCTTCTAACCCTGCATTGGACCTACATCAAGGGTCCATATTGTTCAAACTTGTGCCTTATCATGCACCACTTTTGGGGTTGCAAAGCTTTATGCTACTGAAGCAGGGGTGGCATTCGTGGCGACTTTCTTTGGACAAGCACCATCTAGGTGCTCGAAAAGCCTACAATAGTTGCAAATTGTGGGGAGTCCCTCATATTCAACATAGTGAGTTTCCCTATCTAGCTTGATCTTTGAAACAAGAGGCTTGGTAAGATCAATGAGGACTACTACACATGCGAATCTAGCTTTCACCCTCAATTCCGTTGTATACTTGATTCTAAGGACCTCGCCAAGCACATCTCCAACAACTCTTAGCACACTTTTGTGGTAATATAAGTAGTCTAACCCAATACATACCCATCCAAAAACCTTCTCAACAGTAAGCTTCGTTGGTGAGAATTTTTCATGCCACTAGTGAACAGTAAGATAATGCCCGAGAACAATCCATGGTCCTCCAGAAAGTCCAGTGAGGTAGTCATTTTCGCTATCAAATTTAACAATGTAATAACCACCCTCAAGTTTGATTAGCTCAAAGTGACTAGTTGGCTTCCGAAGCAGCAATATCCAGTCATGTAGGGTCTTATAACTCACATTTCAAAAGTAATTTTACCACAATAACATGTTTCGTCCTTCTAATAATAAGATTTTTTACTCGCTTTGAGAAAGAGATTAAGAGAATGGCAGTTGCTTTTTCATTGATAACATCCCCTTCTTGTAGCACAATCTTATCATCTTCCTCACTAGTAGCTGCCTTATTGGCACCCATGAGTTTATCCTTGAAGGATGGTATTTTGAGGGTTGGTGATGCGATTCCCGTTCCATGGGTGGTGTTCTTTTCTTGATCGGTGTCAGTGTCCAAGTTTAGCATAACATCATCTATCTCAGCTCTAGCTTTTTTAATGAAATTACCTTTTCCTAGATGTGGCTGCCGTGCAGTTTTTTCCACGGTGGAGACTTGAATAATTTGTTTGAATCTATGATGGGGTGGTTCTAGAAGAGGTTGGGTAATGAGATCTCTTTTTGGTGAGTGTTCACAATCATGGAAGGGTGGGTCGGTGGCAGCAATTGGATGGCCAGACATAAGCACGAGGAAACCCTTGCAGACTTTATTTCGTCTTCTCTTTAAAGTAGAAACAGTACACCAATTATAAAATTTACTTGTATGTAGTTGATCACTAATTATAAGAATCATATGTAGTCAGCTAAAGGTTGAAGAAAAAGCAATAGAGAAGGTGCGGTATGATGAGAATAGGTTTGATGGCAATTATCGGAAAGAACATGTGCATATAGGAATATGTGTTTCAAGAGGGGTAATTTTATAATTGAGATATTTATATCTAGTCATTCTATCATGGATCCCCAATTTGAAGGGACAAGAAAAATTACATTTAGGATGACTTAGAGGTGATCCCTTGACATTCTACTCCCTCATGAAAAAAATCTCCCAAATAACTCAACTTAACCATTTTACTTCGTTCCCACAAAAATAGATGCCAAACATAGAGGAGGTATGCATATCGAAATTCAAAACTTAAAGTCATTGGATGTGAATATTAAGTGCCTATTTTGGATAAGCAAAAAAAGTGCTTATAGAAAAAAAGAGTAATTATACTAATTAGTTGCTAAACATATTTAAAGATAAAATAATTATTTATAATTTTTTAAGTAATTATTTTTATAAATTACTTTTTTATACATATAATAATTATTTATTTTTTTATGATCATTTATTTCACTTTTTTTATTACCTATTTAATAATTTCTTAAACTATAAAAATTTAATTTAAATACATTTCTTTCCTCAAAATAGCAAAAATATACAAACACATAAATCATTAAACCAATTCACACCCACGCTAATTGTTTCAATCAATGGCCATCAACTTTCCACCGAAGATATTGGCCTGAGGACGTGTCCGAGACGCCGAGCAGTGGTACCCGTGATATTCGAGCCTCACTCCTACGGACGTCCATCAATGGCAAAGCTCCGAAGTCCGAAAACGTCAAAGCACTACTGACCACTGGGCTGATCCGACCTTCACAGGCTTCCTTCCTTCAGCAATGGAAACGGCGAAGCACGGTGAAAATCAGAGGCTAAGCAAGGATTTAGCTAGCTGAATCCCTCATGCGGTAAGCTATCTATGCGAAAATTTTCTGGTTCCACTGAAAACGGCGTCTTATACTGAGTATTCTTATCTACCCGCCCATGGTAGTCGGATTCTCCCAACCGTATATGAGCTATTTTCTTAAAAAAAAATAATAATTATGGTTCTCCGGGAATACTATCCAAGCGTACCCGATATCGATACTTGGGGTTTTGGCCCATATCATTGCTTTTGGCAAATGATAAACAAAACATCTTTGGCGTGCATTTGAATGCTCACGCTAAAGAGCCGATATAGGAATGGTGCTTGGTTTCACCAAAGAAATTTCATCACTCAATCGCTGCATTAAGTGCTACTTGCTTAGAAGGGCTTCTGCCTTTAGGAGGACTTCCTTGACATCAAGCATTTATGAATTTGTCCACAATTTTCGACTACGAGGGTCTCAGGTATTATATGTTCACTGCATACAGTTCAGTCCATCTCTGAAAAATTTTTCCACCAGTAACCACTGTGAAAGATTATCTTGGGAAGGTTCCTCTCATGAAATTCTGTTGAGGAAGCTTGAAAATTCTTTGAAGAATAATCAAGTTCATGAAGCATGGGATTACTTTCATGATTTTAGAAGTCTTTATGGCTTTCCTGCGGTTTGTCTAGTGAATCAACTGGTTGTTCAATTATCTTACTCATCTAATCATGTCTGGGTACGAAAAGCATGTGACTTGGCTTTGCAAATTGTCAAAGATAAGTCAAACTTACTTCAGGCTGACACCTTAATAAAACTTGCTCTCTCTCTAGCAAGGTTGCAAATGCCAGTCCCTGCCTCAGTGATTCTCAGATTGATGCTGGAAACTGAGCGTGTACCCCCTGTGAATTTATTGTCATTGATTTTCTTGCATATGGTAAAGACAGAAATTGGGGCGCACATCGCATCGAATTATCTGTTTCAAGTTTCTGATTGTTTTAAATCCTTAAATGACAAAAAGGATCAACAGGCAGTGCTGGTCAAGCCAAATACAATGATCTTTAACCTTGTGCTTGATGCTTGTGTGAGATTCAAATTATCGTTGAAAGGTCAATGCATCATGGATTTAATGTCAATGATAGGCACAGTTGCCGATGCACACTCACTTGTCATTATTTCACAGATACTAGAGATGAATGGTCTGAGGGATGAAATGAAAGAATTAAGGGGCCATATTGATGGAGTTTCAGGTTACCTTCCTCATTATCGTCAGTTCTATGATAGTTTGTTGAGCTTGCACTTCAAATTTAATGATATCGATGCTGCTGCTGAGCTTGTTTTGGATATGAATAAACATGATTGTCATATTAATAAAAAAGATAGGAAACACTCACACAAGCCTTACCTAGTTGCAATTGGATCTCATCACCTCAAGAATGGATTGAAGATACAGTTTGATCCTGAGCTGCTGCAAAAGGATTCAGTCCTTAAAGTGGAAGGCAGACAACATCTCATCTTTTATACGGATGGAAAACTTGTCCTTAGTAACAGGGCTCTTGCCAAGTTCATCAGTCGATACAAGAAAGATGGGAGGATTAGTGAACTGACAAACCTTTTGTTGAGCATTCAAGAGGATTCATGTTCATTAGCAGGATCTGGTTTATGTTCTGATGTGATTGGTGCTTGCATTCAGTTTGGCTGGCTTGAATCTGCTCATGATATTTTGGATGACATGGAAGCCTATGGATCTAGAATGGGCTTAGATGCATATATTTCTCTTCTGTTGGCATATTACAAAAGAAAAATGCATAGAGAAGCAAAGGTTCTCATAAAACAAATGAAAAGGGTAGGTTTTGATGAAAAATTATCTGATGACACCATTAACAAACTTACCCTCGATGCAGAAGCATCATATTCATTTGGTTTGTCAGATTTAGCTACCACTTTGGGTCAAGTATTGAAAGATGAAGAGGAGACATTTTCCCCTACAGTGTATGAGCTCAATTCTTGTATCTACTTTTTTAGCAAGGCAAGAATGACAGAAGATATGTTGAAGGCATATAGAAGATTGGGGGAAAAAAATAGTCAGCCCACTGTCCAAACTTTTACTTATATGTTGTGTGGATATTCATCTCTAGGTATGTATCGTCAGATCACAATTTTATGGGGAGACATTAAGAGATTCATGAGTAATGGCAGTTTTAAGGCAAATAGAGATCTATATGAGTTACTACTGCTAAATTTTCTTCAAGGTGGTTATTTTGAGAGAGTTATGGAGGTCATTGGACATATGAAAGACCAAAACATGTATACTGATAAGTGGATGTACAAAAGTAAGTTCCTAAGACTTCATAGGAATCTTTATAGGAGTTTAAAAGGATCGGATGCTAGAACGGAAACACAAAGCAAAAGGTTTGAGTATGTTCAGGCTTTTAGGAAGTGGGTGGGTATTGATTGAATATATCTGAGTAATATTTATGTGCAGATGCACCAGCATAATTTCGAGCAAACCCTTAGTGCCTTAGCATAGTCAATTTTATTTACTGAGGCTTATTTGTGATCTATCAGTGTTAGTTCTGCCTCAACTTCAGTGTTCTTGGAAAATGAGAGTGAAGTTTAAACCTTAGTTTCATTCATGCCGGAACTGATCCCTACAATTATATAAGAATAAGTTTCTGCAATGCTGATGGTGTAATGTCTCATTGCAATTTTAAATGGATTTGAATGGATTCTGGTAAATAGTGGAACCCATTCATGGATGTGATGCTATTCTTGGGTGAAAGATGGCATGCTGCTTCCTGCTGTTATGAGAGGATGTAGAGGTAATCTATTCTCACTATTTGCCAAGGAGTTGGAAGATATCTGACAGATACACCTTTTTCCATTCACTCCCTTGGGCTTGATGATGCCTGAATGGCCGCCTCTCTTTATGTTCCACAAGAAGATTTTATTTGACTGTAAGTTGAAAGGATCTTTAAGTACATGTTTTAGTATGTAATTGTATAACTATCCCATGTTCTATATTATACTGGATGTTTATGTTGAGCTCATCTACGCTGCATAATTTGGGTATATGCTGTCCAAATGCAATTTGAACATTGTTTTGCTTTCCATGATGCATGTATCTGGTTTGGGAGATTAAGTTAATTATTTGTCTTTGCTTTGTTTCTTTACTAGCTCAGAATCAGGAAAATTTAACTTGAATAAATGTAGGGAGGGGGAACCATTTGGTATAGCTCAAGTGGAATAATAGGGTGTTTTACTTTATGGAAGTTCATATTAAACATTAGAATTCGTGTGAGTTCCCCAAGATGTTGGCTTTTCTATCTCAATTGCATATAAGAAATTCCCATATTCCTCTTTTATTTTCTACTAAAAAAGTTTTAGGTGAGTTGGGTCCTGGAAGCTCATTAGGGTTAGGATAGTCCTCACAACTCTAAGAGTGCTTATGAAGATATTTACAGATTATCCCTTACGAGGTTCTCACATCAACAACGAGATTTGAAGTTTGAATTCACACCCTTATAAGGTATGAGCCATATTCTTATCAATTGAATCAATTTTTATTGGCTCATATTTCTCATTTTCTTATGAGGTCCTTATTTTCTTTTCATTTACTTTTAGAAAAAAGTAGATGTCCTGCACCTTTTTCTTTCCTCACTTCTAATGTAATAAAACTTGTAATTACTGATGTTTTTCTTTTGCCATCCAGTGGATCACCTCATATTCAAAAAGACTGTTGTAACCTTTCAAGCATTATTCTACTGCCTATGGTTGAAAAATTTTTAAACTCCTGTTGAGTTAAATCTTGAAAGGAATCTGTTAAATATTACCTGTAATAAGGCAAGTTTTATGAGCATGTTTAAATTTTTTCCCCTTCATTTCATGTAGTTTTCAGCATTCAGCATTTCAAGATCATAATAAAAACAAGTGACTGCCCAAGTGCTCTAAGGGTCATAGGTCTACTGTTATAAAAATATTTCTACCAGGTCATTTTAACTCCCTTATTGAGTCAATTAACTGCAATTTATTTGCTTACAGAAAAAGTCTTTTCAACTTTTTAATGATTGAAATGTTTATTTGAAATCCCAGGTATGACAGTGCAGTTTGTTACTATTGGTTTTATTTATTTGTGGATCGAAAATGGAGTTGGCTTGGGATTCTATAGAGATAATATTAATATATGCAGCTTTGCACATAACAGATTACCTGAGGTATGTGTTACTAGCCCTTTTTTTTTCATTCAAAAGAAACTTTATTAGATATTTTATTTTCTTAGAACTGGTCAATCAGATATTTAGAAACTCATACTTGGTCCTGCAGTCTTTCCCTATTCCACTATTTAGATTTCACGGGTGAATACAGCTGTTGTAGTTATCATTGCATGAATGACACAACTCGTGTGAATTTTTTCTTTTTAAATGATATCAGACATGTCTGACTTGCGGAACTTCGATGATGAGGATTTAACAATTTTTAATATCACTTCCCTCCCAACCTTGGATTTATAACATTCGATCTATACACTTACTATCAAAATTACTTCTTCGCTTCAAAATATTTGGGAAGGTTCTTTTTTGCAATTGAATAAAACCTGATTGGGGGGCTTAAACAAATTCACCAAGAATAGTTAACTCTCAGACACTAGGCGTCAAGTCCGAGTACGTCAAGGTAGATTATCAACTTGCAATGGCAATTTAGGCTATGTTTGGCATCACTTTTAGAACCAAGTTTTGGGGTGAAAATGGAGTTTGGTGCATTTTGCATGTGTTTGGCTGAATTTTGCTTCTCAGTTGGAGAATCAGTTTTGGCTCAAAATGTGGTTTTTGCATAAGGAGATGACTACCTGCTTCTCTGTTCTAATTCTTCATTTCCATTTACATTTATTTTAAAGTTAGATAAAAATGAATCAATAAAAATGAGAAAAAATAAAATTTTTGTAAAATTTTTTCTATCTAATAATTAAAATATCTCTTCAAAATTTTATTCTCTATGGACTACAACTTGCAAGAAAATATTATATCAGATATATTATGTTTTCAATTAAATAAATGTAGATTAAATTTTAGTTCAAATAAATTAAATTAATCATGAGATAGAATTTAAACTCAATTTGAAAAAAAAATGAGTTTTGTCAAAATCAATTTTCAAATAAATCATCTAAATATAAACATGATCTAAATATAAACATGTTAGTTAAAAATCAATTTTTATTATAATTTCGTTACAAAATTAATTCTACAAAAATTTATTTTTAACTAACTGAAAATTAAACAGACATTTATTTTGGTTGTCAAGTAGAGCTAGTAACTGGAGTTTTCAAGACTATTTATCTTCCTTGGTATGGTTTATAAATTCCGATTACATTCTCTGAGAAAGGTTGGAATAAATCACGTCGAAAAGCTCTTAAGGCACATTTGACAGAGAAGACGTCAGATACATCCTTGAGAATGGAATGGAGAGCAGGAGAAGGCAGTAGCTCGCAAAAGGTTAGAATCCGTCTCTCCAGGATGAAAGTAATTTGTGGCAAACCAGCATACAAATTTCTTCAAGTCATGCATGAGGGTTCTCCGTGTTGTAAATTTCATTCCAAATATGGAGACTGAATACCAGTTTTGAGGGCCGAATTGTAAGCTTCCAAGTGTTCATACATAGTGATACCCGCTGACTTAACGGTGTTATTGGTTAGCTATATGCTGGCCACAATTGTTTTAATAATGTCTTTCCCATGGTGTTGTTGTTGGAATAATTTTATAAAAAAAGTATTTGTGTGGATTAGCATTAATTAACTAAAAGGAATAATATTTAAGAATATTAAGCCTTGAATTTGAGTAGATTGTGTCACTGACATGTGTGTAATCTATAATAGGCTGGATTATATATTTAACTTGTTGGGTAGTTTAACTCTGTAGTGGTCAGTAGTTACCCATCATAAAACTATCGTAAAACTGATTGTATTCAGAGTATGAGTTTTTTTATTTAATGTAATGGTTAAATTTAATTACTTAACCTTTAGAAATCTTAAAAGTTTATTTTATTAATTAATTGACTTCGTGAAGTTCTAAAAGGTTTTAATTAATGAATTTCTTAGAACTTTTATAATGTATTATTGAGATGGTGACGACAGTTTCTACCTCATGAAATTCTCTTGACTTATAAAAGGAAAGGAAACTCGCATACTGTCAAGGGATCATTCATTCTGAAGAATTTAAGGAGCCAAGTCCGTAAACTCATCTATGGCTGCTAGGAAATCTGCGGATAAGCATGAAAATCACTATAACAGTTGTCACATTCCTTTGATCTTTTCATTCTGGTTCTTTTACTTAAAACACTTGGCGACAACAATTTTTTAAGGACCAGATCATTTCAAAACTTTGGGAAATGGTCACGTAAATCTTACCTTAAATTGGCAGCGAACGTCACATGGTACCTGTAAATTTTACGTGTGCAGGTAATATATTAACATATGCATATAATATATTAATGATTTAATCATGCTCTTATCTCTAAAAAGAAAAAGGGAGAAAAATCCTCAATTATTAATTTTCGTCTGCTTGGTACTTTTTAATCTCTTTTTTTTTTTAATTTTTGGTAACAATCTTTTGAATTCGTTACCGTCATTTACAACCCAATTAGATAGAGATGTCACAACAGCCCAGGTCCATTCCCAAAGTTTTTTTTTTGGTAAACAGGCCAATTCCCAAACTATAACGACATGACAAAAAGACAGTGACACACAAAAAGGGGAAAATAATAATTATTAAAAAACGTGAGGGGGAAAGGAAAATAGCACAGGCAATAAACGGTGTGGTTCACATGGCATCGGCCCCGGTACGGAGGACCCAGGATGAATTGACGCTTGGGGTTCGATCTCACTTCTCCCCCCCCCCCCCCCCCCCCAAAAAAACAAAAGGAATCGAACTTGCTTGTTCGACTATAAGATACAAAGCTCCAGGCGCACGCCAAAGTAGACGAGGATCGTCGGAATGGATTTCTCAGAGCAGGACCTAGATATATTCGGCGAACATTACGATCAGGACCCCGACAGGGAAGCCCATGACGACCAAGATGGGACTCACTCCTCATCCCCGTCTTCATCTTCCTCCGCGTCTTCTTCTTCATCCTCTTCATCTTCAGCCTCTTCATCCAACGCTAGTGATGGCGATGACTCCTCCAGTGGTAGCGGAAGCGCCAGCAGTGCTGCCGATGAGAACGAAGAGAATGGTGAGGAGGTTGAGCATAGCAGTAAGGCCTGTTATGACCTTGACGAGAAAGACCTATTTGGCTCTGACAATGAAGATTATTGTAAAACTCTTGCCCAAAGTCCTTACCCGATTCCTGGTAAATTCCTCAACAGTGTGCCTTCTCTAATTGTATATGGGTTCGAGTTAACGGGTTTCTAACTTGACCTATTATACTATATATTTGGCCAATTTTTTACGATACTTTACTCGCTACTGAGTACCGCCTCATATGTTTTTGCCACACACTGAGCGTTCTCTCTGTGCAGCTACAGTAAATTGTGCATATGCTTATGGTTTAATGGCTTTCCCGTTATGAACCTGTAGGAAGTTTCAAAATCTTAATAACGGATTAGCATAGATTCTAATTTCTTATGTCAACATATTACATCTCTGCATCTACAAGACAGTGAAGGGAATTATAGTACATCTAACTTCTGGAGCAGCCAAAAATGCTACTGAACTTAAATAAATATCTTTGTTGGTTTCCTTTCTCAGTTTGTTTTTAGCAAGATGTAAGTTTCTTTTGCAGTATTGCCTGTCATCCGCAATACAAATAATCAGGGTAGAGGGGGTTTTGGCCGTGGTCGTTGGCAGCCTGGATATCAAAATGATAGAGGAGCAGGCCTTCTTCCTCGTCCCGGACCTTATCCTCAGAGGCAAAATTATGGTTATGGAAACAGGTTTTCAAATGGTCGCCATGATGAGCGATTTGTCTCTGAGCTGAAGCTTTCCAAGAGTGAAGAAACTTTGTCAAGAAAGTGTATTGCTATTCAGGAGGTAGGGACATTCCATTCTCTCTGCTTTATTTGCCTATGCACTGAGCATTTCAGTGGTCAAGTTGCTAAGAGTGCTAAAGGAATTGTTTTGAAGCTGGAATTTTATGTCTCACATTAGATGTTTGGACCATGTCATCCCAAATTTAAATTTTTGGTGTGTTATATCTTGCATGTGAAATGAATGATCATATATACCTTTAAATATTTAAATGTTGATCATTGGAGTTGTGTATCCCAGTCATGTATTTGTAATCTTGGATATGCTTATATTGTTGGTAAACTGAACTTATGTTTGGCTGCAAACTAACTGGGCCGCATATGTGTTCTGACTATTTGTTTTCTTTTTTAATCTGGTAGCCATGTGAAATTGCCTGCTATAGTCGTGTAGAAGGTGGAGAGGTCTACTTTGATGATCGTAGCTTGGTAAGCTATATAGAGCTAATCTCATACTTCACTCTTTTTATATTCATCTTTTCCATGCGTGTGGTAACCTTGCAGATGTTTTGTATACTGAAGTGTTTCCATTACCCTTTTTTAGAGGCTCTTTAAGCGCCTTATCACTGAAGATGTTGGAGCTGATTTGAATGAGGGTTATGATACATTTATTGCCAAAAAAGGTAACATGTCGTTTAAAATCTTCAGCTGTTGCTTCATCATTATAGAAGTTTTATTTTATAATGGTATTTGGGGGATATGTATATTGGAGCTGACGCAATCCTTTTGCTTTTCTTGTTAATCCCTGAAGCAGACTTAGGCTCAGAGGGCTTTGGTGATCTTCTTGCTTGCATTAGAGACAAAAATATTCCCCTCCAAAACATTCATTTTGTGGTATAAAGAACATGATGATTTAAGCTTTTGTAAGCCTGTTATGCTTTTACATTGTAAGTCCCGAAGGTTCTTACCTTGGCCTTCTTTTTGATCCTTTGCAGACCTTTCGTAATAATCTTAACAAGGTAATGGTTTCAGAATCTTTTCATATGAGAATATTTGTATTATTCCAGCGAAGTGGTTATTACCTTCGGGTCTTTAAACTTATTTGAGAGTTTCTGATGAGCATTTCTAAATGAACATTATACTAATACTTTTTTAACCTGTTTTGTAGATAATGGCCACGGCTTATATCCGACACGAGCCTTGGGAAATGGGGGTGCATAAAAGGAATGGAGTGGTTTATCTGGATGTGCATAAACTACCAGAAAGACCACAGAGTGATTTGGATCGCCGGAGGTACTATACTTGCATATGCTGTTATTATTCTGGATATATTGGTGTCTGTGTAAGAGAGAAATCAAGAGAGCTGAGGTGGAGCTAGTGGTAAAGTAATGGATTGAACCCAAGAGTGAAAAAGAAGTGTGGTGAGAGGGGGGGAATGGAAAATTCTCGATTATTTGTAAATCTGGATTCTGGCCTAAGTAGATCTGTCCCTAAGAGAGAGTAATCTGGATAACATAGAAAAAGAGATTTGTTTTTTTGAAAGGGGGGGAGAGGGGGGGGGGGCCAGAGGCTGGGAAAAGGGAGAATGATCTTGTTGAGGACAAGCATTGAAATTGTATTAGTTGAAAATATGGGCATCAATTGGATGGTATTCGCCTCTCTACAAATGATTGGATGCAAGTGCCTTTTAGTCTTATACTATGATACAATATGTGTATTGGGAATGGCTAATTTTAAAATTTTAGGATGCAAATACTACATGATACAATATGTCGAATATGATCAATTTTAGAATAAAAGTACGGGAGACATACATTTATAATTATGTATGTATTCAATACAGTAGCACATAAAAAATGAATAATATAATTAGATTTAAGTTTTAAATAAGTATTTCAAAAGTAATATAAAGATATTTTTAACAAGCAACTACAAAATGAGTTTTTGTAAAGCTTTTGACTTGTTTTTGGAATATTTTACAAAATTCATAATATGAACGTTAAAATATGTATATAGTGGAGTATGGTACGTGTATCATATCGGATGTGTATCAGATTCGGATACACTTTTTTTTTTTTTGGAAGTACTAAGACCTACTTATAAACTTAGGTTGGTGGATAGATGAAAGTATTGACAGTAAATCAATTAAATTCTACCTAATTGATATGTAATTTATAAAAGAAAGGGGCTAAAAAGTGATGTTTTGCTTTATACAGCTTAGTTGGGCGATAAATGGCCTAACTGATCTCTTCATTGCTTTGCTTTCCTTTTTCAAATTTTGATTAGTTAAACTTTATAATGAGTATGTTTTGGAATCAGATGTTATTGGGGATATTGTTTTGAGAGCCTTGCCACTGAAGATCCTAGAAGGTCTGATGGGGAGGGGATACATCATGTTGATGCCAATGTTGAATACTGTTCTGTGATTAAAACAAAGCTAGGAGCTCACCGCATCTTGATGGGTGCCGAGATGGATTGCTGTGATTCAACTGATGATGGAAGGAGATTTTATGTTGAACTAAAGACAAGTCGTGAGGTTTGACAAAGTTCAGCTTCCTTGCATCTTTTCCATCACTTCCATCCCTTTTTTTCCAGTTTCTTGTTATAGCCATTATTTAGGCTTTTAACAACAATAATATGTCATCTTCAATGATGCAGCTGGCCTATCATACTGAGGAAAAATATGAGAGAGAAAAACTGCTTAAGTTTTGGGTAAAGCTCATCGCATCTTATGTTATGAATTTATAAGCTTTCCTCTCGAGTATTTCCAGCAGTTCTTTTTCACGTGTGTCCTGCTTGAGTTAGATGTTTGTTCAGCTTATATTTTTTGGATATCAGCTTATATTTTGGATTTATATTTTGGATATCAGCTTATATTTTTTAAGAATATTCCTCTTTTTTGGTTGTCTTCTTTATGATTCTACCATGAGATAGGTTTTCTATAATGTGGTCCTATTCAAAACGATGAGTTTAATGTATTTGTTCATTAACAAGACCTCTTTTCTTGCTTGTTGCAGATTCAGTCATTTTTGGCAGGAGTTCCATATATTGTCATAGGATTTAGGTAATTGTGATGATTATCATTAGAACATCTTTGTTCTTGCACAAGCTTTCATGTAATTGATGTGAACTTGACATGCATGGCAACTTATGCTCAGATGGACCATTCTCCATCTAGCATGCATTGCAAATGTGAAAACTTGCTAGTGCCAGTTTCACTTGATGTTTATGGTAAAAATATTTCGGCTTTAATGCAGAGATGATGCTGGTCGTCTTGTTCGGACAGAAAGACTAAGAACCAAAGAAATCACTCAAAGAATAAAAATGAAGAACTACTGGCAGGTAATTTTTAATTGCTACACGGCACATGTTAGCAATCTTTGCTTTGGTTGGTGATTGCAATACTGAATCTACTATTACTGTAAGCTCCCCCTTTTCCCTCCTCTGGATTCCAGGCTTCACAGCCAAAAAGAAAAATGTTCACATAGTTATTTTTCTTCTGAGGCATGACCAAATATTTGTTTATACATGCTATTATTCAATCATCACTTAACCCCTAGGAATTAGGATCGGTTTAAATTACCTCAGAAATCTAGAAAATCGTAGTTAACAAATATAGAGCATGACTTTATCCTGGTATTAATAAAATTCGTTGGCAGGGAGGAGTCTGCCTGGCATTTGCAGACGAAGTCTTGTGCTGGCTTTATGGAACAGTCAAGGAAAGTGAGTACTACTGAACCATTCAGTTTTTTGCGCCAGTGCCAACCCCCCCTTTTTTCTGCTCCTCTTTTTCTTTGGTTGCTGAGCCAGCAGATAAAAAAGGAACACGATGACAGCTGGAAAAATGCAACTTTAAGTACTAAACCTACTCGTTTGGTGTTTATTATTAAGTAAAATCTACGTCTTGGTTTCAGATGAAGATTACATATTGCAGTTTGCTCCACCTTTCACCCGTTTGGAGCTTCTACAGGCCCAGTCTTGTCCAGATGTAATTACTAGTCATCTGGAGCTGTTGTGAAGAATCAGTGACCTTTCAGCTGTTTATACAATTCAGTCTTAGAAGAAACAGGAATCAAGTCGGGATTTTCTCCCTTAGCTTGAATCGGTGCATGGTTGTTTTGATACTTGATGGAAACCCTTGAACAGGAGTAAGCTGAATTTATTAATGGAGAGGAAATTACACTCCATTGGGTTATAATCTTATACTACTTTTGGGTTCAATGATTTGTGATGGAAATGTTGGTGAATTACTAACCATTTTTATCCATACAGTAGACAAATAGTTAGGGCATCCCCCTCAAAAATTTTCATGAGGTGTATGTAATTCTTATTGACTTTTTGGCCTACAGAACAGAACTAATAACGAAAATTTTAGGCAGGACACCAGGAAGAAGTTGACGATTAGGAGGAAAATTTTCCAGGATTTATAATAATCTTTTTGTATATCAGTTAATCTTGTAAGCTAATATATCTCGGTGAATAAAATGTTTTGATTGACAATGTATCAGAAAATTCGAATATGTTAATATGTTATCTAGTTCAGTAGTCAAGCCTTTTTTGTGTGTGTGGTGTGCGCCTTTCCCTTACGAATTTTTTTGGCCGACTTTCGTCCATGCGAGATGTTGCGTGGAGATGGCGATAAACTGTTTCTGTCTATTTCTTTGCTTCCTGGATGAGAGCAAGAAGCGTTTCTGTCTTGTGTCTTCTTTACTTCTTTGCTTTCCTGTTCCTACCGTTAACTGTTTTCTCTCTATCCTCAATTTTTATAATGGAATTTTTTTTCCTCATCCTTTTGCACATGGATATAAAATACTTGTTGGGTTCCCAATTTTTTTAATAAAAAATATATTAAAGATAAAGGAAATTTTTCAAATTTAAATTTAAAATTTGACTACCTTGTTTAAGAAAAACTCAAAAATCTAACAATAAATACTACTGGAAGTTGCAGGAAAAAAAGAATATTGTCAAGATCGACGATATTTCTGTGATCGAATAGATGAATATCCCAATGATTAACTTCAAAATGAAATTCAAAGCTACCCAACTTAAAATTAAGGGGAATGGAAGAGAGAAGAAAATGAGATACAAACTGATTAGACGGGGAGGGCATGATGATGGCCTTATGGGGTATGGGAGAAGAAAGATGATCCCTTCAATAATATCCAAAAATTGAGAATTTTTATCATATGAGCGCTCTGTTTTTGATAAAAATCATATGAGAGCCCAAAAAAAAATGATCAGAAACTCAAAATCTGAGTAAAATGGGCCATTGTGTCATGAGAATAGGTCCAAAACAAAATGGGGATAAGATAATTCGGTTCCCAAACGCGATGTCCTGAATGGTGGAGATCCGCCGACCTAGGCTGGAATAGCGATTTGGTTAATATACAAGAAAGGAGCGGGCGACGCGAGATAGAAACGCAAAAAAGACGAGTGCGAGATGGAGGAGAAGCCGACTGATCCAGGAATAAGCGGTGAAGCTATGGAGAGAATATCAGAGAGGTTATCATCTTTGGAGAACCTATACTTCCCTCGTGCTCTGCAATCAACTGCCACCGACCCTTCTCAACGTAAGGCCATCTTCCTCGACCTTCTCTCTCGAGACGTTGCCCTTTTCTTAGGTAATTTCTCTTTCTTTCCCCTTTTTGTTTTTATAATTTTCTTTTATTTCCGATAATTGCAGTTGCAAAATGCTCAACTCTAATAAGATGAAGTGGAGAAGTTTTAAGAACAGGCAGCTAAAACATTTGTAAACATAATTAGACATTTTCGATTGACAGCTTAATGTGCCAGCAGTTTCACTGCTTTTTTGTATTGATTTAGTCTCTTGGATTGAATCTTGTGTAGAACGGTATGGGTCCCAACTTACAAGCAATGAACTGCACGAGTTTGACACGCTCAAATACGACTACGAAATCAATTGGCATTTGAAGCGTCTCTGGAGCATAATGAGCCCAACATCGGAGGAGTTGAGGATGAGGTCCGTGACAGTGAAGAACCGCAGGCGGGCTTACTTGGATAAATTGGTATGCGATGGGAACTACTTTTCCGAAGATGCAATGAGGGAGAGAGAGCCATATCTTCATCACGAGTATGTGGGGAGATTTCAGGACCAAAGTGGTAGAGGCATGGCAAGACCTGGAGAGCGGTGGTCGGAGACTTTGATGAGGAGGTCAGAGGAAGCCTTTCTTGTTGCAAAAATCAGAGGGGAGCAGCAGAGGTTGGGTGTGGCTGAAAGGGACTGGATTGGTAATGAGAGGATTCAAGAAGAGGAGGAGGAGGAGGAGGAGGAGGAGGAAAGGAGAAAAGTTAGTAGCAATATACATCCTACAGAGGTAAGACGCTATGAACTATGAAGGCTTTTTAGCAATGTTAAGAAAAACGGACTGGATCAGCCGGTTCAACCAGTCCGACCGGGAACCGGTCTCTGGCCCGGTCCGGTAATAGATAAAAATTGGAGGGATTCGAAACCGGTGAGAATTGGTCAAGAACCGGTCAAACCGGTTTGAACCGGTTTGCCCTTTTTATTTTAAATTTTTTAAATTTTTTAAAAAAATTTTTAAAATAAAATATTATTATTTTTAGTACTAAGTAGCATTTTTTTAGTATAAATTTTTTTCTTTCTATATTATAATATGTTATAAGTATTATTATAATACATAATTATTAATAATGATAAATTTACTTAACAAATAAGATAAAAATAAAATATCAATTGATTATTTTGAATTCAAAATATAATTATACATGAATATTAACTTGTTTAGATTTTAATATTAGATTATAAAACTTATTAATAATATTTTTAATTTTTCATATATTATTAAATTTATTTTTTATTCTAGAATAAATGTTAATTTTATAATCATGAATAAATATTTTTTATTTTTTTATCTATATTATTAAAAATATATTAATTTATTCATAACTGACCACTGAACCTTGAACCGTTGCCTCATCCGGTTCAACGACCGATACTGTTTTTTGAACCTTGCTTTTTAGTTTTTACTCATCTGTATTTTATCGTGGTTTATGAGATATGGCTTTTAAATCATTGTGTTGTCAACTTGTCTTTCCTGTAGAAGCATGGTTACTCTCTGTTATGTCAATTACAACCGTCAGTTGGTGAGCTTGCTGGCAACGTTGATGTTCTTTCGCTATATCATGCATTGATGCTTGTTAATATTTGGCTAATTTGGTTTCACTAGAAACTAGATATGGATTGAATATTCTGCATGTCATAAAATTCAAATCCATTTCAATTATTGTGATCTCACGTCATCTTGCCTCACGAAGATGCTCTGGTACATTCTTTAACTTCTAGTTGACCAAGATGAAGAAGTTGCGCTTGAGACGATGAGTTGATAAATTTTAGTTTACCCTTTGTTCGGTTCAAGGGATTTGGAGGGGGAGGGGGAGGGGGAGGGGGGGGGGGTGGTGGGAATTTTTATTCATATTTTTCTCTCTAACCATATAAGGCGAGTGAGTACTTTTTCTCCTCTCTTTAGACAAGAAAGAGAAGAGGGGATAAGAGAGAAAATGCTCCCCTCCCTTTGTTTGGTTTGAAAAAAAAATAAGATGAAAAATGTTCCTTCCTCTCCTCTCCCTTTTAAATCTCTTGAACTAAATAGAGGGCTAATGATATCGTGTCATCTCTTCCTTATTTGTACATTTGGTTTCAAGTTGGATCTCAGTCATCTCATGGAAATGGAAATACTGAAGATATATGAGATGACCTATAAATGGTTAAATCTAAAACTATTTACATTTTGGTTTTTGTTATCCTTTCTGTTTTTTTGGTGTTCTTTTTGTTTTTGGGATCTGGTTTAGTATTATAACCTCTGCCCTCTGGACTTGTTAGTCGTAACTCATAGGATAATCTAACTCAACTTAGCAACACCTCAATCCTGACTGCCTTCTGTTTTTCTGCGGTTCCACTTCCTCATTATTGTTATCATTGGTGTCCATTATGAATTTTCATCTTCATTGATATCATCAGTGGAACAATATACTGTTGCAGCTGATATGAACAAATCAATAATATGGGATTTGGCACACCATATTTGATGGTGACTTAGTGTTGAATGCTTTGTTGTCTTCTTTGGGGAGGAGTTTTGTAATCCTCGTTAGTGCTATTATCTTGCTTAAACTCTGGTTTATTTCCATGACATCAATAACTTGAATTGTCTATGTTGAATGCTCTAAGTTTGATTATCTGTGGAATACTATTTATTGTCTGATTTTTTGGATCGTCTTGCTGGAGATTTTAGTGCTGAAATGGTTACTATGTGTATTTTAGTGCTAAAATGGTCACTATGTATTTATGGAATCGATGAATATAATCTCATCTGTTACTTGCAGATGCATTTAAATCACGTGGATGACCTATCCGACCAAACAAGAGAGAATGAGGAATCGTCTTTATCTTCAGAAGAAATGCAGGATCGGTTGAATCAATTCACCTACATAATGCAGCAGAAGTTTCTGTTGGGGGAAGATAAGGAACATTTAGATTACTCTCGGATAGACAATGATGAGACCCTTGATGATCATTGGCAGAGGGAAGCCAACGTTGATGCGGAGGAGAAGTATTTTGCTGATGATTAACCTAGAAATTGGATGTGCAAACGTTGCATGTAATTACTAGTACGGTTTATGTTTGCAATTACAAAGGTCGTATCAATCTGTGGAGAATGAATGTAATCAGTAGCAGCTTGTGGTGATGGGATTTTTTTTTCTTTCCAAATTTCTTTTTGTGCATACTTACTAAAGGGAGTCTTAATCCATCATTCAAGGAAGGATCTCCTCTTTTAGATAAGATTCTTGGTGGGTAACCTAACTCAATAGTATCATTATATAATCGGATTTAATTGAATGGAAACGACTTGATTTTTCTTAATAAAATTTGGAGTTCAAGAGTATTGTAAAATTAAAAACCATGCCAAGAGAGTTAATTTAACGTATGGTAATATTTATAATATGATTTTTTAAAAATGATACCATTATTCTTTCATTCTATTTTATCTGTTTTTTTAGAAAATTTTGAATTTATTCAATATTTTATAAAATTTTAAATATTTTAATTTATTTATTATTTTGTATAATCAATGAAGTATTAATTATTTTTTTTCCTTTTTACTCTATATTAAAAACAATAGTTGGTGGTTCAAAAGTCATTTTTTTAGTAAAATGTTATTGAATTTTATTCCGAAACTTTTGTTGTAAAGAGATTTCTATTTTATTATAAAATTATTTTTATTTTGGAAATCCAATACATAATATTTTTTACAACTATATTCCTATTTAATCAATCCTATTTTTCTTATCTTTCATCTATAAAAGGGGAGTAATTAAATAGGGTATTTTAGTTCTCATATAGCATTATTTTACATCATTAAAGCCTTTTTTTTAATTTGTATGCATAACCTTATGTTACAAATGATTTGGGATGAAAGGACTTCTATAATCTAAGCTGTATTAAATGATTATGTTTGACAATATATTTATTATATGATTTTTTTAAAAATATTCCATTATTCATGTGTCTCATTTTATAACGTTTTAAAATTTTTTTATATGAACAAATAAAATCATTAAATTATCTAGATTATAATAAAATTTAATTATAATTTATCAAAGTATCTTTGAATTGAATATTAACAGATAATTTATACTCTATTTATTATTTTTAATGGAGGGTAAAATAATAAAAAAAAATTAATATTTCATTGATAATATAAAATAATGGATAAATTAAAATTTTTAAAAATTTTTTAAAATAACAAATAAAATAGGGCGAGAGAATAGAATATTAACTGTAGAATGCACACACTTCATGCAATTAATTAACACTCATATTTGGGGAGGTTCATAATTAAAGCAACTAATTCATTCAATAAATATAAGTTAAATAGAGTAACAAAAGAAAATACGTATGCTGATGAGTCGAAACTGTCAATTATTTACCGTGGATAGAAGATAGTTGTTTTTAATCAAAATAAATTAGAAAACCCAAACAAAAACACTCAATTAATTAGAGTAAGAGAAGAAACACATCAAGGTGACTGGTCAAACATACTTATCTTACCAAAAAAACGTAATCCCTCCCACTATTTTTTATAAGAAAATTTTGAAAATATTTTTTCCTATTTTAAAAAATAAAGTTCCATTATCTTATTTATTTATTAAATTGTTTCTTTTATACATCTTATTTATGAGAAAAATTGTTTTTACTATGCAATCATTATTTTTAATATAAAAGAGGGAGTATAAGTTATTTAATAGGGGTATTTTTTAAAAAAAAAATCAATATGTAAGGTATTAATAACACCTAATTGATTTCAACTATTTTTCTTTATTATAATAAAATATTAGCTATTTGTTCACCATGAAATAAAAAGAAGTAAGACTTACACACAGTATTATCTCCATTTTTTTATGTGTTATTTAAGATTTTTGTATCTAAATTAAAAAATATAATTAATATGTTATAATTTATTTTAAATTTTATAATCTTCTTTCCAATAAATAGAATGATAAAAAAATTAATTAACGCTATTTTTTATTTGTTAGGATAAATAAAAATATAAATAAAAATAATAATAGTTAATGTTGTTTTAAAATTAAAAAAAGTCACAAATAAATAAAAAGCAACTGACGGTGTAATTGGTCCCACGAAACGTGGAAATCACGTGCGATGCAGAGGATGGCTGAGCTGAGAGACTCCCTCCAAATGAAGTCCAAGCCGAGTTGTTCTGTAATCCTGTCCCGCCGATTCATGGGAGCGATATTCCCAAACTCGAAACAAACAAATAAACATATTTGCAAACCTTTTTGCTATACTAGTCGATCTTGTTCGCAATGGGAATAGTATATTGGTTAATGCCACACTCTTTTTCTTCCTTTCCATCTCCCTCACATCCACAGCTCTCCCCCAACCTAACCTCTTATGAGATGCCATAGATTTGTGCTATAGATTCTCTTTCAAATCCCTAACTACCACCACGATGCTCTATTTTCGCGATTGGCTTTGCGCGCTATGATTCGGTACCATTCTGGTTGAATTTGGGATTGGCTGAGGTGTGAAAGGTTGAGGAGGCATGTATAAAGAGCGAGGTGGTGTTGGGTCCAAGTCCGAGGCGGTTACCGTTGATCGCAAGCGAATCAACGACGTCCTCGATAAACAGCTCGAAAGATCCTCGCCGTCCACTTCTAGGGCAATCAAGGCGAAGGATAGGTCGGCGCATTCCGTTTTGGCTGCTAAACTACCTCATGATCATAGGGACTCTCGCTCGGCCTCCATCTTCAAGAATTCCGATGCTTCGGATGGTTAGAATCGTTCTCTCCCTGCATGAGTTAATTTGTTTGTTCTTCCATGTAGAGGGAAGCACTTATCAATTTTTTTTCGTATGTTCGTTTTCTTATATTAGGATTTGCTCTGTTTTCCAATGCATTAATAGCAGGGTTTTAATTTAATTTATTTTTTTAAAAGAAGAGCTGTTTGGTAGGAGGAAACGTTGATGTAAGATGATGGAATATCCTACATTTTACCTTCGTTTTTTTCCATCTATTTTCTGCCCTCAATTTCCTCCTGATAGACCCCAGCATATTTTGTACCACTTTGAAAGTATCGAATTTTTATAAGTTTGTTGCATTAGGGGGATCGTGTTCAGCTTATCTAATTGGATACATGGTGTCCTTGAGGAGGGTAAATGACTGTAATTTATGGCAGTAGAAAAGCCAGACCATACAAAATGAAGTTTAACTCCAGTAGATGAGGGGCAGGCATATATATCATAGAAAGGCAAGAAGGAAGAACGTTGGTCAGAAGTGGAGGTGAGAGCTGAGAATACGAGAGTGTGGGAGATAGATAGGGAGAAAATAACGTACATGAACATGACATAGAACTGCCAAGTGACATTAATTAGCTGACCTCTATATTATACGTATTGACTGCAGAGGAATCTGAAACAGACAGTGAAGCAGCAGATCTTAGTGGTTCTGATGGGGATGACACATCTTGGATCTCATGGTTTTGCAATCTTAGAGGAAATGAATTCTTCTGTGAGGTTGATGATGACTACATACAAGATGATTTCAACCTCTGTGGATTAAGCAGTCAAGTGCCTTACTATGATTATGCCCTTGATTTAATTTTGGATGTTGAATCCTCTCATGGTAAGCTTATGTTCATACTCGTATATTTCATGCTATTAATTTGGATTTGACTGAATTAATTCAATTATTTTTCCTCAAAGCTGAATTCATTTTGTTCATTGGTATGACTGCTTCTCTGATTGCCTATCTGATCTTTCTGCAAAATTTGTTTATATAACTACAACTTTGGCTTAATCGGATTGTATAGGTGAAATGTTCACAGAGGAACAAAATGAGTTAATTGAGTCAGCTGCAGAGATGCTATATGGTCTGATTCATGCTCGATATGTTTTGACAAATAAAGGGATGGCTGCTATGGTGAGTTTGCCATCAGTTATCCATGTTTAATGCTTTACTGTACATAAAGTTGGCACTTCTAATGTTTTGAATTGTCTGCACTCTGCAGATGGAGAAGTACAGGAACTATGACTTTGGCCGGTGTCCAAGAGTTTACTGCTCTGGACAACCCTGCCTTCCTGTTGGTCAGTCAGACATTCCTAGGTCAAGTACCGTGAAGATATACTGCCCAAGGTGCGAAGACATCTACTATCCTCGGTCCAAATATCAAGGCAGTATCCTTATATATAATATATACGTATTGAAATATGTAGCCTGTTTGTGTTGATTTGAATGACATGTTTATTATTGGAGTATGTTTATTATTAGAGTCCTGGAAGTTGGCCAAAAAAAAAAAAGAGTGCTGGTATAGAAAATAAAAAGGCAAATTGAAAGTGGCCAATAAAGAGTTTTGGGATATTCTTAAAGAAAAATTCTTAGCGTACTCTTTATTTTTTGAAATTTTAGAAAAAGAAATAAACTGGAACTATTACTCAGACAACTAATTATTTTGTTAATTACTAGGTTTGTTTCCCATTCTGTAGAACTTAGTGTGATGAAATTCTGAGTTTGATATGCTAATTTGGAATGACTGCTTGTTACTCTGTTTTGGCATTTGTAATTGTGGGTTCAACTCTATGGTCTTAACTGTCCATCCTGCAATTCATATCGAAGTTTCCTTAACGTTTATAGACGTTGATGGATCTTATTTTGGAACTACATTTCCTCACCTCTTCCTGATGACCTATGGGTATCTGAAGCCATCAAAGCCATCGCAGAGCTATGTGCAAAGAGTTTTTGGTTTCAAAGTTCACCAGCCATTAAGCTGAATGGAATTTCAAAGCTTTCATCAAAGGAAGAGTCTTTACGTGTTGGGTTTAACTCACTCTGCCGTAATCCATGAAAAGTTCAGTGGCTAATAAGCTGTATGGAATTTTTATTTCATATTTTTCGTAGTCCTCGTTTATTGATTTAGGAACATGTTGTAAAGATGATACATGGGGACATGTCCCGCTGGCAGCGGGCGCTTAATGTTGTTTTCAGATTCAAATCCAGCCAGCTTTTAATCGCCAATAAGAAAATCAGCGAGCTTTTGTAAAACTTTTTTAGGTTATTAGGTTAGGCACTCGGACCAGAGGCACTTTCATTATTATTTTTTTTTTATGAGTTTTTATTCTTGTATTTGAAATTGTCTCATGCCTAGCTTCCCTTCGGAGTTGTTTTGATTGTACCTTGATTACAATTGCTGACTTCAGCCGCATTTTATGATTATTTTACTTAGGCCTTTTGTTTATTTACGTTACTAGCCTTGGAAATTTGGAATATGGGAACCTAACCTCGGATTTCAAAGCGTTATTTATTTACATTATTTATTTACTTATGTACAGTTCTGGAATTAGATTTCATTTACCCAAAACATAAATTAATGTGAACACAAATCCCTGGGATCTGTGTACTAGAGTCGCTATACTGTGACTAGGGGTGAGCAACCAACTCGGTAGGCCCGGCCCTACCTAGCATACCGGGTTGGTCCTGAAGATCGAGTTGGGTTAGATACCGGGTTAAAGTTAAACACGATCTTCCCCGGTCCTAATATATATATAATTATATATGTATTTAAAAATTTATAAATATTAATTTTATATAATATTTTCTTAATACATTATATATAATAAATTGTCTACATTATTATTGTGAATATTTTTAAAAATCCAATCTTTTAATTTTATTTAAAATTTTAAATTAATTTCTTAATATTATTTAAAAATAATATGATTATTAAGTATTTATAATTTTAATAAATTTTATTTTTATTATAATATTATTTTTTAAGAAAATATATTTGGAATGAATATAATTATAGTTTTGTTAATAAATAAAATTAATTTATTTTTTTTATTTTTAGATACTTTTTAAGACCGGGTCAACCTTGATCTATGGGACTGGGTTGGTTCAGTCCCGCTTAACTTCACAAAAATCGGACATCGGGTTAACTATCAACCTGATCTTGTCCAGTCTTTGTGTACCCCTAATTGTGACTCTGATAGGAAGCTGTCTCACTACTTGGGCCGGTGCCTTTCGGGTCGACCACACAGACCGAACAGGATATATCCCTTTCAGCCACAGAGAAGACACCCACCACGATATTTTTTGCCCATCCGTCTGTTTGGTCTGATGTGACACTGAACTTAAAATACTAAGTGCTGATTGGATAAGATTAAAAAGCACTTATGAGGTAAAAAAAATAATTATGTTGCCACTTTCTAAACACAATCCAGATCAAAATAATCACTTATGGTCATTTAAGTGATTATTTTCATAAGTTACTTTTTTCAACCTATGATAATCACTTATCCTCCCATAATCACTTATTTCATTTTTTCTTCTCATTATCCACCCAATAATCACTTAAATCACAATATCCAAACACATTTATTTTCTCAAAATCACTTATGAGGTAAAATTATCCAAACAAAAATCACTTTTGACATAATTACTTATTCTCATAATCTATTATGAATAATCACTTATCCTCATAATTACTTATGCATAATCCAATCCAAACACACCATAAATGTTTGTTGTTTATCATTTTATTTAGTAAAAGTGATATGGTGGATAACCAAACAAATTAGAAAATACAGCAGAAATGAACACGCATAAACAAAGACAAGAAGATGATCACGTGCTAAAACTAAGGAAATTCATCCCTAAGCTCTAACGACGCCCACTTGGTTGATCACTCCGATTGATAGGTCACAAGTTTTTAAGAGAACACAAATTCAGATAATCCTCATACAAGAGAATTAAAGAAAAATGATTCTTATTCAACTTGTAAAAATAGTAAGTCTAAATACATTTATTTATAATGACCCATAGAATCATCTAAAATGATTAGAAAATCTTATAAAATAGGTAATTAATTATTCCTAAAGTTAAGATACTCCAAATAATAGAAAATTACTTAAATTTTAAGGCTAAATCTTATGAGATTACAAGAATCTCACTTATTTGAAAAATAAGACATTTTAGAATATTTCAACTTGTTAATCAAATAAGAACATCCTAAAAGATATTAGATAACACTAAATAAATATGAAAATTACTTGAAAAAGTCACTTTTTGAGATCCACAAAAAAAGTGACGTAAACATACCTAATTTATGATCTACTTGATAGCCCGATAGTCATAATGAATCTAATACATTTAAAATACTAATTTGGACCCTTAGAAATATAATTAGGAACTTAATAAAGACTCAAATAAATAACTAAAACAAAATAACTTGAAGCCTATTAAGAATTAAACATTAAAGATTTAGACTTAAGAGTAGTGTTATGGATTCTCAAGTGAGTTCTTTAATTGTGAAGTCATTATAAGTTTGGTTCTCTTGAGTTTGAACTTGTAAACAAATTATCATTCTTCTTACTCCTTGTGAAGACATCATTGTTGAGAGATTATTAGGTTTAGAAGATGTCTCATTTCATCAAGGTAGAAAACTTCATTACGGTAAAAAACTTCTTTATCTTGCAAGTCTTGGATAAGTTCATTCAATGCTTCCTTCATAACTTTGATCATTACTTTTGTAATTGGTCCACCAATATGTTTCAAAGGATTTTTTGGAACATTAATTCTCCAAGTTTGAAGTTGTACTTTGCTTCATGATAGTCTCCATAAAAAAGTAGGTATGCAAAACACACACACACACACACATATATATATATATATATTATTAATTTTGTATCTATCTTTTATCTCTAAACATATTTTTAACTAACAAAATATAGAATTTATTTTTCAATTTATAAATATAATTTTATTTCACAATTATTTTATCAAATTTACTTTTATAATAAAAAGTATTTAAACATAAATCATATTACAACAAATTTATTTTAATTAAAACTTAATTTTTGTAAATTTTATTTTAATCAATTTAAATTTACAAACTGAAAATCAAATACAAACTGAAAACCAAACGCTCTCCAAGTATACAGGTAACACGTTTTTTCATCCGTACCCTCTTGTTCCACCAGTCCGGGGCATCCAAAGGGTGTTGCTTGGGCATGCTCGTTTTTCACAGCTGCTTCGCTCCGCTGAATCTCCCTAGTTCTTGCAGGATCAGTCCAGGCAGTTTTCATTATTTTAAGGCTTTCAGCGTCCCTAATCATTGATTCATCTCCCACTCCTTACATGATTTTTTTTTTCCCAGTTAGAAATCGAATTTTTGCTGTATTATTCACTTCCCTTTTATTTTCGAGTTCTGATGGGTAACCTCTGTAATTCCATCCAGTCTTTAGTGTGTTGAGCCCATCAGGTTCTAAGCTTCACATGGTAAGACTACAATTTTTTATTTAAATTAAATGTCATTATGGTGTTATGGAAAGTGATCACTTCACTATGCTCAAAATAAAAAGTACATGCAATAAATTATGTATTCACTTATTCAAAATGAAAACGGTATATTAAATTATGCATCTTATTATTTAAAAAAAAAAGTAAATTAAACGACAATTGAAAAATCCAAACTCAAAATATGACCAACTGGATACTCCACACTACCAGGATAACAAGACTATGATAGAAATTATTTTAATCCTGATAGCTCATATTCATTTTAACTTTGTCAAAAAAACATTTATTTTACCCTTAATTAATATCTTATTTTATCAGCAAAACGTGATAAAATTAATTATTTGTATATATTTTAAAAGCTAACATATATTTCCTAAAGTACAGGCTATATCTTAATTTTAAAACATAATATAATTTTCATTTATTTAAAAAAAACACAGTTTATAATTTAATCATCTTCGCAATACTAATTTTGTCTTATAAAAATATCGCCATTTTATTTTCTGTGAGGTTCTCAGGAGGCTGTGGCCTGTGGGTGTCTCGCTGATTTGCCGGTTTGCCCATAACTTGTTGTCTGAGCAGGTGATAGCCAAAACAAAGAAAAGAGAAAGGATAGAAATGTACTAGCTTCTCCCAGGAACTAAAGTGCGTCAGAAACCCTAGCTTCTTTCAAAAACCTAAGGGGGTCTTCATCGCGATTTGTTGTTAAGCTATGATTAGCTGACATTTTGTTGAAATTGAGTCAGGGCAAGGAGGAAGAGGTGGAAAGAGGTATGTACAGAGAGCGAGCAGGTGTTGGGTCTAAATCGGAGGTGAGTTCCGTTGATCGGAAGCGAATCAACGACGTTCTTGACAAGCAGCTGGAGCGATCCTCGCCGTCCACTTCTAGGGCAATCAACGGCAAGGATAGGTTGGCGCAATCTGTCTTGACTGGCAAGCCACCTACTGATCACAGGGATTCTCGCTCTGCCCCTATCTCTAAGAATTCTAACGCTTCAGATGGTAATTACACGCTTTCGTCTCTTTCTCTGGATGAGCCATTGTTTGATTGCTGCGTATCAAGTAAAAAAAAAAAACAAAAGAAAAAAAGAAAAGTGAAAGTCATTTCCTTTTTGCGTGGGCGTGCGTGCGTGCGTGCGTGTGTTATTATCAGTATCTGATCTGTTTTCCAATTGTAATAGCTCTGTTTTATTAGGAGTGGAACTAAGAGGACGATTGAAGAAAATCATACATTTTACAAAGCAGAGAGATTTTTTTTTTTTGGCCGGATTACGAAGCAGAAAGATAAACATTGCGCCCGCGCATTTTAGTTGATATTTTATCCCATAATTAGACCTGTTGTCCTGATAGATGGTTAACATAATGGTGGAAGCGTTGTGAAATAGATAAATAATGAATTTCTTTCGGTCCATATTATAAGATGTTTTATATAACAAATTTCTTATTCACAATATAAAGTGTTAGATATATTTTTTCCAATTTTAGCCCTCATAGTAGTGATAATGGATCATTTAATAATGATAAAATTGAGCATTTAATAATGGTAAAATGTGAAGCTTTGGTACTTTTTTCATAAATTTAAAATGAAAAAGTAATTTTCTTAATATGTGTGCATTTCTTATCAAATGGATTGGAAGGAGTATTCTGAATTACTATAGTCACAATAATGAGATTAATGGATATTGAGCTAACATAAATCTTATATGTATTAGCTGCAGAGGAATCTGAAACAGACAGCGAGGAGTCAGATGTTAGTGGTTCTGATGGTGATGACACATCTTGGATTTCACGGTTCTGCAATCTAAGAGGAAACGAATTCTTTTGTGAGGTTGATGATGATTACATCCAAGATGACTTCAATCTCTGTGGATTAAGCAGTCAAGTTCCTTACTATGATTATGCTCTAGATTTAATTTTGGATGTTGAATCCTCCCATGGTAAGTCTATGCTCACATTTTTTGACTTATTATACAAGACTAATACACATGATGTGAATTTTTGCATTTGTTCATGATAGTGCATTGTGATATGACTCTAATTGTGAAAATTATTTGCCTTTAAAGTTCTAGGATGAATTCAGATTATACTTTCATGCCTGTAGGGTAACCTCTCAGTTCATGCTATGATTTGTTTAGTATAACTGCTACTATTGGATGGTTGGAATTTTTAGGTGACATGTTCACGGAGGAACAAAATGAGTTAATTGAATCAGCAGCAGAAATGCTTTATGGTCTTATTCATGCCCGGTACATATTGACTGGCAGAGGACTGGCTGCTATGGTGAGATTCTTCTATCACTTATCCCTGTTTAGAATCTTTAGATGGTTTATTGCTGCAAGAAATTGGCACCGATAATAATTTTTTTCAGCTGGACAAGTACAAAAACTATGATTTTGGGAGATGCCCAAGAGTTTACTGCTCTGGACAACCCTGTCTTCCAGTTGGTCAGTCGGACATTCCTAGATCTAGTACTGTGAAAATATGTTGCCCTAGATGTGACGATATTTACTATCCTCGGTCCAGGTATCAAGGCAGTATCCTTATATTTAGTGTTGAACATTTTCTATTCCAGGTTCGGCATCCACCTCTCAAACTGTGCTTTTTAAATTCATTATTTAGTCTGTCAACTAAGCTTGCCATTTTGGGTGTCAGCCTGAATCACACTCCATGTTATTTGACAATTGTCTATATTATGGTTGCCATTTATAGGGGAGTGCCACTCTAGGTCATGAATTGACAATGAATGCCTCATTGACATATACCAGCTACTTTTTTCTTCTTAGTTGCAATCTGGGAAGAAATGCATGTGGATTTTGGAATACTTTCTCGTCGCAAGAATGAAGCTAGGAACTTCAGTCGCTGATTTTTGAAAAATTACTTGTACCTGGATTCATGAATTGGTAATGTATACAAAAGTAAGCCATGTGTTTTAAAATGAGAATGTCTAAATAATGCTCATACTTCAAACCAGGAATGATATCCCATCAATGGTGGTGGGCTCTTATTCTGGATCTTTGTGATAGATATGTATCTATCCAGTAGGTTATCTCTGAACCACACCATTTTATGATACATTAATTGTATTTGGTGACTTGCATATTTCCATTTGGAGAAACATTTTACTCTGTAATATGCACTTCCAGCAGTTGCGTGTCAAAATCATGAAAGCCCAAGTAGCTTGATGAAAAAAGCCACAGAAAAGTGGAGCCTTTTTGCAATCTTCTAAAAGTTTTCCGAATACTAATTATGGGATTTTAAATCTTTATTTCTCTTAATCTGTTCGCCTTTTGAGGAGATTTTTTTTTTCTCATTTGGTGAATTTATCAAAAAACCCAAGTAGACACATTGTTTAGTGTTTGTCTTGCGTCTCTCTTCCCATTCTCTAGAGCTTCTCTATTGTGGTTAAAATCTGAAATGTTTATGATCACACACACTCATTTGGGTTTGAGGTCCAGTTTGATGGCGGAGCACTAAATCCTCTAGTTTCCAAGTTTCCTTGATCCTATGTAGACATTGATGGAGCTTATTTTGGAACTACATTTCCACACCTCTTCCTGATGACTTACGGACAGCTGAAGCCACAGAAGCCCTTGCAGAGCTATGTGCCAAGAGTCTTCGGCTTCAAAATTCATAAGCCATGATGCTGTATTTTCAAGCTTTCATGAAAGTAGAAGTATGTAAAACATTTGCTAACTCTGTATTGTAGTTTCACAGGGGAAAAAAACTGGATTGTAGTATTTCTTGTATTGATCTGCAGATCATTAGCTTTTCAAATCGGTACAATCTAGATCTCTGTTTTATTATTTGTCTTAGGTCTGTTGTATAGAAATATTAAGACATATCGCAGGGTGTTTGATTTCACTTTCAGCTTTATATTTTGAGCTTCATTGGTTTATTTCAAATTAGTTTCATACAAATTGTTACACTTTATGCTGTTTTTTATTGTGTCTGAGATATTATATCCTTTCATATAAATTTTATTTTCTTTTTCCATCATTCGCGTAGCATTTAAATAGTTACGTTTGACCTCAATTGATTCAGGCACTAATTTTATAAATAAATTCAAGGCTGTCTATCCAAACAGTATTTTGTTTAACGATTGTATGGAATATCAATACAATATGCATCTCAAGTCTCTTAATTGGGGTTGACTATATGCGATAATACCCCCATAAGCATCTATAATCCCCTGCTTTGCCTTCCATGCGTACATGTACACGCACACGTGAAGTGGGCATGTTTAAGTTAGATAATACAGAAGGCAATGGCGGGGCAAAAGAACCAGAGAAAGTGTGCTTACCGATGGTCGAAAGTTTAAGCCGATATGCTTCCTATTCCTATGGATTGGCAGCACTGTATTCATGTTCTAATAATCAATATTATCTAAGTATTTCGTCTGAATTAAAGAGACACGTGAAGATGACTTTTACTGTGTTGAGTTTCAAGGGAATGGATTTCATTTCTTTTCTTTTTCCTTTTTTCTCCCCCTCTTGTATTTACTTCACTTTAAATTTACTTCAAGGGATCGCTTTTGAGCAGAATCTAACTTTCATGTTTAAATCGATGTGCTCATATTCTTCAGAGGATCTCGCGCGGCAGCAAATACATAAGGTCTGCTATGCTGCGTTGTTTTCTTCCCTTGTGGGGATCTATATGTTATGGAATCTGGATCTTCTAAAATTAAATATATACTCCCTCGAGCTCATATTACAAAACATTTTCTATGGTAAATTTTTGATCCAAAATATAGTGTATTAAATGTTTTTCTTTTCATTTTATCCCTATGTTTAATATTTTTTTTTTCTCATTTATAGTTCTACAATGATAATAGAATGTGGTATTTAATAAGGGTAAAATAAAAAATATGAATACTTTTTGCATTGATTTTAATTAAAAAAATGATTTCATTATTATGCATATAATTGATACAAAATGTCTTATAATATGGATTGGGAGGAGCACTAAGTTTGTAAATTTATCAAGAAAAGGGTAGAATAATTTAATGTGTTTGTGACTGTGAGACTGAGACCCCTAGAAATACTTCATATACTGAATGCTGACATCAGAGCCCCGTTCTTTTCGGCAAGAGCTTCTCCTAAGGCTACATATCCACATAAATCTCAGTAAGGCCTCTCAGAATTATGATAATAAGAAGACCTGATAAGAACAGAACAAAACTCTCGTGTTGTTTGCTTTCAAAACACTCAAAAGTTTTGTTCCACTAAATAAAGTCAGCTACATAGATAAAATAATGTCATTGCATTGTGATTAGGATTTGAAAGTTTACATTGCGTTGTGTATCAAAAAATAGGACATTTACATTGCATTCCAGCCATGTTCTACGATGACATTTCTCAAGTCTAATTGAGCATGAAATGGTTTGGTTCGCACAATCTTCGAAAAAGGTGCTCCACGCTCTCGCAGTACCGTTAGAATAATGCAAGAAGTTGTCTGCTGGCTGATTATATTAGGAAAAATTATATTTGATTGAGGGGAGCGAGCAAGGTGTATTACTTCGAAATGTAGGCACCAGCTGCTTTCGCCATTTTCATTAATTCAGATACCTATTCTTATTTTATAAATTCAAGACGAAGCCAAGGCCGTCTGATCAAACAGCTAGCATTTGACTAAATTAAGTGACTTCTTCCTGTATTACACAAAATCTATAAAATAAACCTGTACAATGTGCAATAAATTTTTATATATTGATATGGGTCATTGAATGGAATATGAATAAAAATACCTCCCAAGTTGATTTCTTGGAGTTGGCTAATATGTGACCCTGCCAGCATAAGCACCTATAATCCCTGTTGTGCCTTGCACCTTTGTTAGGTTCTTACGTTGTTTCCTCAATGAGAGGCCATTGGATCGATCTTGATCATGCAAATGCTATGGCCACCTTTTTTTTTTTTTACCTTTTAGTGAACAACGAAAGCAAATCACAACAATAAAAACTCAAGGGAATTGGGACCCCAGAAGATCAAGAGAGACACAAGAGCACCTATTTCATTCGGTGCTTCCCTAAGAAAATTAATACAAGGAGCCTTCAACCGAAATTACTCAAATGAGCCAGCCTATCGGTTGGCTTGTTAGCATCCCTGCTTATATGATAAATCTAACCCTACAAGGCCGTTCTAGAAGATCAAAAATCATCCTCAACACAGTGTTGCATCTGCCACGATTTGAAAGACCACCACTGATCATATTAACCACCGAAAGAGCATCCAGTTCAGCTAAAATGTTTCTATGACTCAGATCCCAAGCCAGTAAAAGACCTTGTAGCACCCCCCAGAGTTGTGTTTCTTCAGCATTACAGGAGCCCAAATATTTATAATTACCTACCTTCCAAATACCCATGTGATCCCTAATCAAGCCAGCGCAACCAGCATGGTTCCTTTGCTCCTTCAAAGCCCCATCAGAATTTAATTTAACCCAGCCCTACTCTGGTGGCCTCCAACAACAAGAATTAGACTTGATAACATCCCCTATGGAATGCTTATTGGTACTGGCAGCATGCATAGAATTATTCACTCTCAATATAATATCAGCAGGATTGTGTGGTCTTCCTTCATCAGGATTAAACAAAGCTGAGTTACGCCATTTCCATAACAACCAAATACATGCCCATGGAACCATACCATCATGTCCGATTAACGCCAATTAACGTCCACCTGTGATTGGTCAAAAAGTAAAAAATAAAAAAGGTCCACGTGTGCTTGTTATCAAATTCTAAATATTAAACATCACATATCTGATGGAAACTAGCTAGCAACAGAAGTTTTCTCTTTTTCCCTTCAGGCTTTTAACCAAAATGTTATTGAATTTCTATGAGAGAATCGACATGTTGGAAAAACTACAAATGCTTAAGCCATGCTGATATGGGCTAAAGAAGTAATTCATTTCATGATAAAAATCAGAATTGAATACAACTTGTCAATTGAAAACAGGCAAGGCATAATCACAAAAAGACAAAAAAAAAAAGGGCAAGGCCTCCATACCTCTTCCACAAGAACAAGACAATGGATATTGGATGACTAATTGAAGTCAGAATGCGGTTGTACTACTCTGCACTTTCCAGCAAAAATGAAACTCCTCCATTAGTGGTTACTTTTTCAAAAATATGTGTGAGCTTGTCATTTTGAACCATCTTTTCCAGTATTTTATCTTCAAAATCAACAGATGAGACGTTCTGGTGGCCAGCTCCATTGGGACAGTAAAATACTGACTCAGAGAGCTGATCCTTCTCAGCCTGACGACAGCATTTTTGTTCATCCCTTGACCCTGAAGTTATGAGACGGTAAGTGTACACAACTTTCTTTTGTCCAATCCGATAAGCGCGACATACAGCCTGCCTTTCTGCTGAAGGATTCCATAAAATGTCGAGCAAAACAACCCTTGAGGCACCAACCAGGTCGATCCCTTCAAAACAAGCCTTGGTTGATGCAAGCATTACCCTCACTTTGCTCGTGGGATCATTGAATTCATCAATTGAGGCTTGGCGTGTCTCTTCATGGGTTTTTCCATGAATTACTACCATCTCCTTTCCTTCAATCCAATTAAAGCAAGATTTAATCTGGTTGGTCAAAAAGGTCAAGGGAACAATATACTGACTAAAAACCAGAACTTTCTCCTTCATGAGTTCACTTAACCGGATGAGTTCCATTACAAATATGGTTTTGACTCCATATGCAAGATTCACTCTTTCTCCTTCTAATAAGTTTTTGTATTCAGCAACACAGAGTGAAGGATGCACAGTAGCTAGAGACTCCAAATATTCTAGTTTGAGCCAGTCCTGAAGTTGGTTTTCCCTTGTGTCCTGAATATATTCAAAAGCTTTCTTTTGCAACTCGGATGGCTTTAATCTAACCACCAACTCTCTCAACCCAGGTAGACTCTCTTTCAGAACAGTCCCCTTATGCACATGAACGAATGGTTTTATCATGTTTCTTATCTCAGCAACTATTTTGTTCTTTTCACTGTCACTCTCCACTTTGGTATATGATTTGAGAAGATATTCCAAATTCCCTTTGATTTCATTCCCTCTTGCTAAGCAGAGTGTATTATGAAGCTCATAGAAATTATTCTGAAAAGGAGTGCCAGAGAGTATGATGCGTCTCTTTGTCTTGATTTCTGACAAAGCTTTCCATATGAGACTCCGTGCATTGCGAGGGGTGTGACCTTCATCAAGAACTAATAACCCAGGAAGTTCAAGAAGGTCTTTCTTTATATCATAAGAGCTCTTTCTAACCAGCTGATCAAACAACGTGTAACTAATTCCCAAGATGCTTCTAATGTCTTTCCAGGAACACAACTTCACTTGACGGATTTTATCCTTATTGTGCAGCATATGACGACGCACATGACGACCATGTTGCCTCACAAGGCTCATAGCATGCTCACTCTCCTTGCCAGAGTACCCAGACTTGTTCAAATTATGAAAAGGAACACCTACCTTCCACTTCTCTAACTCCTTCTCCCATGTATGAAGAATGTTACTTGGAGCTATGATAATTGGCCTGCAATTTGGATATAACTCCATGAACGCCTGGAGAAAAACAATGGTAAGAAAGGTTTTCCCTGTGCCTGGAGCATGCGATATAATGCAACCATTTCCACTACCAAAATCTAAGGGCTTTTTCAGCTTGTCAAGAACTGTTCCACCAGCTAAGTTCGTCCAAAGAAACTCAAAAGCTTCCCGTTGATGAGGGAACATACTCTTTTTCAATCCAGGAATTATATCCCACACAGTTCCAGTGGAAGTATTTGGATCAAACACGGAAGAGTCATCATCACAACCAAAAATTTGATGCGGAAGGTCATCAATGACAGGGTGGTCAGCATCCTCCAAAGTGTAAGGGCGTCTGTTGCCTGATTTTCCCCAGGGGTTTTTGCACTGCATATGGAAAAATCATTTTTCACGAAAAGTTAAAAAATTGAACACAGAAAAAGGAACAGTTAAATAAAGCACCATTTCTAAATGGTTACTGACATACAAAAACTCAACCAGCACTAAGACTTGTACAAGGTATAGCTTACAACTAGAAGGATTGGTAACGATTAAGTTAAAGAGACCCATGCCACTTGGCTCTTTAATTTCTCTCTTTTTTTGAGACAAATGTTTTGGCTGTACCCCACACGAATAGATTTCTTCCTCATCATTACCGATAAATTTTGCATCATGCCACATAGTTAAAGCAGTAATTCAACCTGCTGAGCTAATATTATGCAAATTGATAAAGTTCCCATGAAATTGACACCGCTTGCACCCCCAGATTATATTACTCATGAGATCAACAAACAAATCCACATCACCTGCTGGATAACAATTACAGAGTTACAGCATCTACTTTTTTTTTTTGAGAGAGAGAGAGTTACAATACCATCAAACATGTTTGGTAGGAAGATTTCTACATACAAGTGCACATGGAGGAGGGAGAAGCAACAAGGCAAAATACGTACAAATCAAGCGACTTACAAATTGAGGGTCATGATACTTGATCTCCACAATCACTTGCAAGCAATTTCTACATATAACCCCAATTTCCTCGTTCAGAAAAGGATCATGTTCCCCTCGTTGACAAGGAGTAGCTCTGCTAACTTCATCCTCCAGACATGGGTCATCACAATGACCCATTTCAACCTGCTGACAGACACATAGTAAGAAAGCAAAAAATTGCATCATAAAAAAAACACGTGACACGAACTAGTCCAGGAGCACAATAATCAAAGTGATTTTGCACGTGTCCAGAAAAATTAAAACAGAGAGAATAAGAAATGACCCCTAAATATAGAGATTCGTCCATCTCAGCCCAAATTTCATCCAATCCTTTCTCATGCTCTGATTTCTCTAGTGGCTGTGAACTAGTTTCAAAAGTAGACTTCATCGGCAGACATGTCTTGGTAACTTCTGGATTTCCTTCTGCATCATTTGAGGAAGTGAAATTCTCACGAGGCACTTCTTCCTCAACACAAAGAGACTCCTGAAGAATTTTGACTGCATCAAAATCGTTCAGAAAAGGATCATACTCCCCTCGTTGACAAGGATTAGCTGTGCTAACTTCATCCTTCGGACATGGGTCATCACAATTACCCGTTTCAACCTGCTGACAGACACACAGTAAGAAAGCAAATAACTTGCATCATAAAACAATATGGGACACGAACTAGTCCAGGAGCCTAATAACCAAAGTGATTTTGTACGTGTCCAGAACAATTAAAGAAACAGAGAGAACAAGATTTGACCCTTGAATATATATAAGCAAACCTACCTGAACAGAATCTTCACAAGCACGTAGACAATCGTCCATCTCAGCCCAAATTTCATCCAATCCTTTCTCATCCCCCGATTTCTCTGGTGGCTGTGACACCTTAGTTCCAAAAGTAGACTTCGATGGCAGATATGTCTTGTTAACTTTTGGATTTCCTTCTGCATCACTTGAGGAAGTGAAATTCTCAAGAGGCGCTTCTTCCTCAACACAAAGAGACTCCTGAATAATCTTGACTGCATCAAAATCGCTCAGAAAAGGGTCATGCTCCCCTCGTTGACAAGGATTAGCTGTGCTAACTTCATCCTCCGGACATGGGTCATCACAATTACGCGTTTCAACCTGCTGACAGACACATAGTAAGAAAGCATATAACTTGCATCATAAAAAATGTGACACGAACTAGTCCAGGAGCACAATGACCAAAGTGATTTTGCATGTGTCCAGAACAATTAAAAAAACAGAGAGAACAAGATTTGACCCTTGAATATATACGAGCAAACCTACCCGAACAGAATCTTCACAAAAACGTAGACACTCGTCCATCTCAGCCCAAATTTCATCCAATCCTTTCTCATCCTCTGATTTCTCTGGTCGCTGTGACACCTTAGTTCCAAAAGTAGACCTCGATGGCAGATATGTCTTACTAACTTTAGGATTTTCTTCCTCATCACTTGAGGAAGCGAAATTCTCATGAGGCACCTCTTGCTCAACACAAAGAGGCTCCAGAAGATCCTTGACTGCATCAAATTCGTGTGTTCCCTGTTTATTGTGATTTATTACTGTCTCACTTTCCTCTTTCTCGTCGTCAACGCAAAGCGGATCACTGAATGTCTCATATTCGTCTTTCTCGTCATTTTCCTCTTCCTCGTCGTCAACACAGTGTGGATTGTTAAATGTCTCATATTCCTCTTTGTCGTCATTTTCCTCTTCCTCCTCGTCAACGCAGAGCGGATTACTGAATGTCCCAGCTTTGCTGTTTCTAAATTTTGAAGGAGCAAAATGCGACCGAGTTCTCCTAGCAATACATCTGCTGCTAGTAAACACTACCTCCTTCTCATCGTCATCATCCGATGTAGTGTCATCGTCGCCATCTTCTGAAACCGACAAATCATCATAATTCAATGTATTTACAACGTGGCGTTCTCCGATGAACATCACATCATCGTCATCATCATCAAACCTAGGATCGATTGAACACCCTTCTTCCCTGGCATAATGAGATGCAGATTCCTCACCCTCATTCCGCTTCCTACGCTTACTACTCTTCTCAAAGTCTTGTTTCTCAGTGACTGCGCGTCTAGAGCGAGTTCTTCCTGCCACACCCGCGCCGGAATACATTGCTGCAACACAAAGGTGTCTCCTTTATCCTTATATCATCTCAGGCGGACTCAAAACAAAAATGCGGTACATTTTTCCCAATACAACAATGAAGCATATAATGGCATACCTTTCTCCGGAAGCTAGCGGGCTCGTCAATCAAACAGTGAAGAAGAGAACAGAAGCTGGACCACGGACTGAACGCCCACTGCCTGAAAGGACTAACCCTCGACTCAAAGAAAATAGCTAACTGCGTACTGCAGAAGAGGTAACTTCTCTTTCAATTCATTCACGGAAGTCGCAAATAGCTGGCGTGGGGATGAAGGAGCCCTAGAAATCGGCACAGGCTTGATGGGTCCGAATACCCAAAGGATACAAAAGAAGATATATTAAGAACAAAGAGAAGGAAGAGGTGCAGAGGCTTGCATGATAAGAGAAAAAGTACATAGGAAAAGGTGCGAGCGTTGTCGATTTTCGGGGTCACGCCAAGAGTCAACATGGAATAGGAAAAAAACATTCGCCGCATGGGGTACATATTTACTGTTCTTTTTTTATTTAGGATAATTACGGTATACATATTCTTAAAATGGCATCCATTATTAATGGAACTCGATTCAACAACTCCCCCTGCCACTGCCGTTAAGCCATTAGGAGATTTACAACCTTTTACTACTCTCTCCGTTTTTTAATCTAAATTACTTTAACTATATTATACAGTCTCCAATACAAAATATAATGAGTTTTTAATTCCTATACGTCCATATTAAAAAAAATTAATTATACTCTTAAACTTAAAAAAAAACTTAATATCTTATTTTTATCCTTATTAATTATCATTAATTAAAGTTATTTTCACTTTTTTTCATTACAAATTATAAGACTGGTCATCAATGAATAGGAATAAAAAAGATAAACTGCCACTAAATATTACATAACACCTTATATAATGGATCAAAGAAAATTTCTTATATTTTAAAATAAAGAGAATGTAAATTAAGAAAAATTAATTATATTAATAAAATATCTAATATTTACTTTAATTTCTATCATCACCCTTAATTAATATCATATATTTAAATTTTTTAAAATAATTAATATTTCATAAAATATTTTTAAAAAAAATATTTTTAAAATAAAATAATTAATACTTTATAAATTTTTATAAAATAATTTATATTTGAGACTATGAAATTTTTTTTAAATTTAACTTATATAAAAGGCCAGACGAAATATGTGACAGTAGTAATGGTTTTTTTTTTTGGCAAGAAACAATGGGCATGGGTCGGGTTTTGGAATAGGAGTTATACTTTCTCTTCCTAAAAATTTGGTTATAATATTTACATTAACTAGACTATTTATGAGCCCGTTCTTTTGCACTTATGTTTTTAATAAAAAGGTTTAAATGATTTATTTTTAAAATGTTCATAAATTTGTATATTGACCTATTTTTTTAATAAATACCAATAGTCAATAATTTTGTAAATTTTTTTAACCTTTTGCACCATAAAAGTAATTTGTGAGGGGAAAGGAAAAGACGAAAAAAAGGAATAAGGCAGCCCCTCCCATGTATTCCCCTTGGTTCCTATTATAAGATATTTTTAACTTTCGCACGTGGATTAAAAAAAGTTGGTTACAATCTAAAATTAATGAAAAAAATTTCTAACATTCTCATTTTGTCCTTAAGGAGAGAATGAAAATACATTAAATAGGAGGTGATTAAATAGGAGGAGAGAGAAGTTAACTGAGACTTGTAATGAAAATATTTAATAGGGAAAAAATTGAGACTAAAATTAAATTTATTACTTAACATCTTATATTTTGGACCAGACAAGTTTTCTAAATAACACCCTATAATAAGGACCGGAAAGAGTATTTCTTAATATTTTTTTTTTGGCCAACTATTTATTTCTTAGTAAAAAGAGAGAAAAAGGCTCAGGGAATAGTAAGAGGCACCGGAGTGGCAGCGAGTACTTTCTTGTTTGCGTCCTCATTATTTTAATGAAATTATTTATTAACGTTAAATATCCAAAAGGCCCGTTCCCCATTTTTATTATATTATTATATAAGTAAAATAGTATTCAGATAGTTTAATCTGTTTGAATGCTGTTGGCCAATAAAAAAATTGTTTGAATGCCAAATACTACTATATGAAATAAGAAGTTTAAAAGTTTTTTCTGCCACAAAAAAAGTTTACAAGTTTATTGTTAAAAGTTTAAACAGATTTTAACTTTCTGGTAAAAGAAAAAACTTTAACTCAAACACACATTATGTTTTTACTGAAGAAAATACTGCGTTGTCAAATTACTTTATTTTTTTCCTATTTATGTTATTTTTTAGGCCAAGTACTATTTCTGGTATTAGAAAAATCGATTTCTGATGGTTTAAAAAAGCTCTTGCCTATCTGGCCAAAAAAAGAAAGCTCTTGCCTATACCAAGAAAGCGACGCTCTTGCCTATCGTTTGCCAAGAAAGAAAATAGAAGATCTTTTATACCAATTATGATTATGATTATGACTAGGTTATCAATACCTGAAGCATAATGGGAATAGAGCTTTCATATGCGAAAGAGAGCTAGCCGGAAAAAATGGCGTCCAAAAACAAACTAAGCATTAAAAAAGACACAGCACGAGGAATAACAGAAAAATGGCGTGGAGACGCCGTCCAAACACACCTTGAGGTCGTCGGGAAAAATGGCGTCCACACCCACTACCGTCGAGCGGAGGAAAAACGAAGGAGATGAATCATGAATCTCTCAATAGAACATAAGCAGAGGCTGAACGGGAACGCTGGAGTGGGTCTGAAGCAGCGTGCTGGAGAAGCAAACGGAACTGAAAATTTTGGAGGGCTGTGCGAGTTACGCGTGTTGTGCCTTTGCATTAAAACTCTCCGTTCATTGAACCTCCGAGATTCGTGTCATGTTTTGGACCGTTGATGAGTTGAAGGGCTGAAGATTTCCATTCGCACCTGACCAAATGGCAATAGTAGTTGATAGGGTTCACGCATCCCGCACTCTCCTTGAATAGGCAAATGTACTGTAGCCACTCGGGCGTTCTACCAAAGGTTATGATTTAGTGTGTTTATATTGAATTATATATAAGTGATTATGATGATAATTATTTATTTATAATAGATTATAAGAAATAAATAATTATATCAAAAGTAATTTTTATTTAAATATTTTTAATTTATAAGTAATTTTGAGAAAAGAAATATATTTATATATTAAAATTTAAGTGATTATTGAGAGATAATAAAAAGAAAAAATGAAATAAGTGATGATAGGAGGATAAGTAATTATTATAAATTAAAAAAAATAACTTATAAAAATAATCACTTAAATAATCATAAATAATTATTTTATATTTGAGTGTATTTAGCAAGTAATTCTCGTAATCACTTTATTTTTTTTATAATCACTTTTTTATTGAATCCAAACAGGTTCACCGAACCCACTCTCTTCTTTTTTTGGGCCATTTTCTTCAACAGCTAATTCCTTTTAAATATGGTTGAGGAGGGCACATTTTTGATAGCATGGACACGAAACCAGGGGATTCGAGCATATGGAAAAGGCTGATTGCTTGCTGGGAGTTGGGAAGTTAGTAGCGGAACTAATATTATTGCATGGTCTGGATGCTTATTTATCCTTAGCGGAACTAATATTATGGAAAAGGCTGACTGCTTGTTTGGGCCGCTGTTGGAGTGGCATGTTAGCTAATTTGGAATTGGATAAATAATGACATTAAGGAAAATTTTAAGATGCTGCTGCCAAAACCATATCTCATTAAGAACCTTCTTGAGGAGTATGATAAAGGGAAGGGACCAGAGCGTGTGATGCAGCATAGTGCTCCCTCCGTCCCATTTTATATATTATTTTAAAATTTTTTACACAGAATAATAAAAATATTAAATAATTTAATTATAGTAAAATTTAATAATATTTTATCAAAATATTCTATATTTAAATGTTAAAGAAAGATTTATATTCTATTTATTACTATTTTTTAAAAAGAGTAAAATAGTAAAAAAATAATTAATATTTTATTAATAATATAAAATAATAGATAATTTGACACATTTAAAATTTTCTAAAATAATAAATAAATGAGCATGAGGGAGTGTGCAATAAAGATTGAGTGCTTGTTTGATTCTCATTTTTTGAAATCAAACTGTACTTTCTAACTATCATTTTCTCCTTTTTCATTCAAACAGTTTTTCAGTAAATTTTTCTATTTTTTTTCAAATTTCATTTTTGTAAACTGTGATTATTCTAAAAGTACTTTTAGAAAAAGGCAAACGGATTGGTCGGGAGTTTTCTAAACAAAATGAATCAAGTAAAATGTGTGCCGGAGTTGCTAATCAGGGTAGTGTGGATTGTTCGCAATGAGTTAAATAAAAAAAATGCTTATTATGGGAGTTGTATCGTGAGTTTTGACCCCCAAAAATTGAGATTGAGAATTAAAAAATCATTATTAAGTTATTAAAATGAGTTACATGATCCATCCTGCAAAAAATTTATAACCTCGAGAATTTGTAATTATAAATACTATTTTTAAAAATGTAAAAGCTGCTAATTAGAAGAAGGAAGGAAAAAAAAAGTGATCTACAATTACAGTTTGGGTTCAATGCCTGTATTTTATTTTACTTAAATTATAATTGCAGACGGGTCCCGGTGGGCCATCCATGATGATTTCCCAAATTGCGGTTTAAACGGGCGAAACCTCTCTCTGGCCGTTCAGGCCACGCTTACGGCGCCTCTCAATAATGTACGCGCCGAATCTTCCCCAGAAGATTACTCAACAACAATAAAAAACAAACAAAAAAAATGTTCAAAGCTTCTGTAAATCACGAGGGAGATCCAATTTTGTCTGAACTCCTTGTTTGAGATCGAGAGACAGCGTGAAATTCCGGTTTCGGTCTCCTCGGTCGCTGGTTGTATCCTACATTGTTTGGATCCGATTCCATTTCGTGCTGTTCATGCAATTTGGTGTTTGGAAACCGGGCTCTTTGAATTTCAAAAGCTTCTGAGTGTATATGCTTCTCAATGAGGTTGTCTGGATGCAATGAATCTGCATTTCTATTGAATCAAAATTTTCAAATCCTGTTTTCTGGCGCATTCGTTTTCCCCTCTAGATCTCCCTTTTGTTTGTACATAAAATAGCGGGGTAGAGCTGTGAAGCATCGTATTCAAATACGAATTTCAAAAACTTTTGCGACGACCTCTGAATTTGTCATCTGAAGTTTGAAGATTGTAGATATCATTACTTTCAAGTAGATACGATGGATCAATTATCAGCAATCAGCGAGGGACTGGCGGACATCGACGGACAGATCAGTGACATTTTGCGTGCTCTATCGTAAGATTTCGAAGCTCGTTGGTCTCTCACATTGTAGTATCGATAAAATCTGCCTTCCCTTGAACCGTTGATATGTTGTCGAGGCTAGCATCCCCTGGCTGCTGATATTTGCAATTTTTCGATTCTTACGTCATAAATTCCATTTTGTTCAATGATGACGCGACTTGCGGCTGTTTATATTGTTGGTACTGAATAGTTGCAGTGTTATCCATACAGAAATGGATTTCAGAAGTTGGAGAAGATTAAGGATTCAAATAGGCAGAGCAGGCAGCTAGAAGAGTTGACCGAGAAAATGCGAGAGTGTAAGCAGTAAGTTGGCGTTTATCGCATTCTCTTTAATCTTTCGTACTGCATTCATTAGTAGCTTTATTGTATGTCTTAGAAGCTTGAATGCCGTTTATGGTTGCGTTATTGTATTTTGTGTCATTAAATAGTGCAATGGAAATTGTGAAAATCAAGAGGGGAGAGAACAGATACGAAGTTGATCAGAGGGAAACTGGGGCTATTTAATTGCAAGTGGGTACAAGGACCACAGCTATTCACGTTTATTCTAGTTTAGGAAAATCTATTATTATATATAAATTTACATTAGAAGTAAAGCAACCAAAATCCATCCCTGCTTAGCTTGCATATGTCAGTAAATGCAGCTTCAGCGCAGATTATCCATATAAAACCTTTTTTTCTTACTTTCAAAACCTTATTCCTGCTATTTTACTGAAACCATTGATCTTGGAAGCAAATCATGAATTTGGTTTATATTAATATATTTCATTGGCTCTATTTTCTCAGGCTTATCAAAGAGTTTGACGCAGAAGTCAAGGCTCTGGAGGGTAGAAATGATAGAGAAACCAACAAAATGCTGAATGAGAAAAAGCAGTCCATGGTGAGATGTTAACTCTTGATATATATAAGATATACTTTTATTTCTTAGTCCCTAAGACTTGTAGCATTTTCATTTTTTTCGGGGGGTCTCTTGGTCCCTATAGTTATTATTGACATTCTTCAACCAAGCTGATAAACAATTGTAATTTTTTATGCAGATCAAAGAGTTAAATTCATATGTTGCTCTTAAAAAGCAGTAAGTTAACCCATACTAGTAGCTGAATTTGGTCTGTTTGGCAGGCATGGATTCCCTAGCTCATATCGTGCATGATCTAACTTTGTCAATATGTCTTTTTAAGCTATTTATTTTCTAACATGAGTACTTGAGTAGGGTGCATACTTTGATACCATGGACCATTTAGCTTACAGTGTCGGTTGCAATGCAGATATGCTACAAATATTGAGAATAAGCGAATTCAGCTCTTTGAGGGGCCTGATGAAGGTTATGCAGAAGACAATGTCTTGCTAGCTTCCTGTAAGCATATGGGTCTCTTTAATGTATGCCATTTTGTCATAATGACCGCTTAGGTTAGATAGTTTTGATGCTGCTAATAGTCATAAATCCTGTTTCCAGTTGTCATATAAATGAAAGTCCATGATTTAATCTGTTGAACTAGTGATAATACAAAGTTATGTCTTTTCAACCAATGCATGTTTATCTCTTCAATTTTATTATTTTATATAAGGTCTCTGTTTATGTGTGATTTATGTAATTCATAGTTGTATTGATCATTTTATGAGAATCCGAGATCACTAGATTCTGGTAAAAATTGATGCTGTTTTGGTCAAGGGAGAAGCAGAGAATGAAAGATGTCATGGAAAGTTTAAGTTGAGAGTAATAGTCCATTAATTATTATAGTGACAGTGAGAGTGGGGAGGGTGGGAAACATGGTCATGCCTACCGCAATATTCTATATGTGGTGCGCCTATGATATTCACATAACTCATCATGCCTGCTTCATGGCACATGCTGTTTCTTACGTGAAGCCTTTATATTGTGAGAATCTTCTTCCTTTACAGCAATGACAAATCAACAGCTGATTGATCGTGGAAATCAGATGATGGATGAGACAGATCAAGCCATTGAGAGGGGAAAGAAGGTTGGTTTAATCTCTTGAAGATCAGTTATGTCAGACTAGTCAAATGAGACCTAACTAAATTATTTTTGCTTTGTCTGGGAAAGTAGGTTGAACTGGTCCTAGCAGTGATGCAAATTTGCAAATCCATAAAAGGAAGGCTTTGTTGTGGCAAGAGAACATTACACATTTAAAATAATTTGAATTTTTGTCCGTTATTCACTTGATACATAGTTACATATATCACTTCTGAAGGATCATCCAACTCAACATTTTCCTGTTCATTATAGAAATTAGTTAAATCTATTTACATATTTATGTGCCATCCTCTCTGTTTGAATGCCTTTGGTTGATAGGTTTAGCTGATAGTTGATTTTTGTGAATCACTCTATTAATAGGTTGTTCAAGAGACAATAGATGTTGGCATAGAGACTAATGCAGCTCTTAAGGCTCAGGTACGTGCATGGTTGTCCTGTCTCCCCCCCCCCCCCCGGGGGGGGGGGGGCGCAGGAAGAAAAAGAAATAAAATAAATATCAGAAAGAAAATTCTTGAAGTTGTCATGGGTACTAAGGACTGTAATCTCTTCCATGTTTAGACGGAACAAATGAGCAGAATCGTCAATGAGCTGGATTCTATCCATTTCTCCATAAAGAGAGCCACTAAATTGGTGAAGGAAATCGGTAGGCAGGTCAATTTCTACATTATCCACTCGGTTGCATGGTAATATTTGTATTATATTTATATATAATTGGTTAACCTACTGGAGTTTTACAATAGGTTGCTACTGACAAGTGTATTATGGCATTACTGGTCCTTATTGTGATTGGAGTGATAGCCATCATTATTGTAAAGGTAAGAGTTAGTTTTGTTCTCATGATTTAAACCAATTTGTTTTTTAATGGTTTTTCAACTATTTTTTGGTATGTCGAGGCGAATAAATTAAGCTTAGATAATTTGCTTACTAATAGTAGAAGAAGCAGCTGCTTGACTGTAATATAATGTGCTTTTGTTGCTTGTGAAGCACATTTTCATTTGTTGCATAACGGGTAGGTGTTTGTGCCTCCCAGTCTTTACCCAACTACTTTTGATGTACCTTCAAGGCTGCTAACACACACACACACACGGGCGGAAAATGTTCACTTCTGCGCCACTGTTCTCTGAATAATCAATCCATGCGGCCATATGATAATAATATGAAGAAAATTGGAAACAGTTAGCCATAGCATATCTATATTGCAATAATATATATATATACACCTACCTTTATATATATAAGTAGATATGTATATATAGCTGCTAACATTTATCGATTTGGAAAATGTTCACTTGTGTGCTACTGAATCTTTTGTTTTATCAATATGATAATAGTAAGAAGAAATTTCTGTCAGATTATGATCATAATTTATATACACCGGGACCAAATAAGAAATGTATGTAATGTCAATGTCAAGTCAATTCCGCAATGAAACACCATGGTTTCTCTTTACCGAGTAGGCCTCTATCCCTGAAGCCACCTTTGGTTCCCGTAAAACTTATTTTAGCTGATTAAATTTTCTGACAGTAATTAGATGATGGCATACTTAAGTTGCTTGTTTTTCAAATTTCAGATTGTGCACCCGAACAACAAGGACATACGGGATATTCCAGGATTAGCCCCGCCAGCTATGACCCGGAAGCTGCTGTGGAGTCATAGGTGAACTAGAATTTAACTGTGTGAGCGTTCAGCTCATCTGCTTGGTTTTCCTGTTCTTTGCTCTGACAGCGATGAGGTTGGCTGCAGCTGTTGTTTACATGACAGAGCTTGCTAAGTTGCTTATTGCATTGGATTTGTTGTTACATAATCTTCTATACAAATGGTTGACCAAAGAATGATAGACCCAGCTCTCTTATTTTGTGGTTATTGGAGGATTTCATGATTAATTATTCAATGAATTTAGCAAATTTTCTGTACAGAGCTACCGAGTCACAGGGATGGCCAAAACTAATTGAGCCTACGAGATTGTTTAATGTATTTTTATGTATCGGTTTTCTAGGACAAGCTAACGATTTGTTTTCTGCTATGGGAATTTATTCTATTATTATATATTTATTATTACTATTTGGTGAGCTCCCATTAAGTATTAGCCATCGCACTTGGATTCAGAGCTGTCCATGTAAATCCGTGACTTGGTCTAACCTAGTCCTATCAGGTCAATTGGATCGGGTCATAGTTCTAGTTGAGTCGGGCTTCATACAACTTTGGTTTGTCCAACTTATTCCATATATATATATATATGTCTTTTTTTAAAAAAAATCTATTATTTTATATATATTAATTGGTTTTATAAGATTTTTTTCTATATATCTTATATAATATATTTATTATTTATTATTATGAAAAGTTTTTAAGATTTTGATATTTTAATTTTATTTAACATTTTAAATTGATTTCTTAATTTAATATTATATGAAAATAATGTGTATAGTTATAAATATTCATAATTTTTTTAAAAAATTAATTTCTATCCTAACATTGTTTTTTAAGGAAATTTATTTTGTACATTAATAATTAATTTTTTTGTTAATACACAAAGTTGGTTTTTTATTTTATTTTTAATGTTTTAAAAAATTATTTGACCTGGTCCCTAACCCAGTTTATCCCGAATATTATTGGGTTAAGCAACGGATAGGGATGAAATCTAACCCGACCCGACCTGTGTATACTCTTATTTTGATTTTTTACACAAAATTCACTTTAATAAATTTTATGCTTAAAAAATATTAATTTTTTGTTATCTACTAGAGTATTCCTTTGGTACTAAAAAAAAAGTCATTATTAGTGTAGTGTCAAGGTTGTTCCTTGAATGATGTAATCACCTTGTTGACGAAGCTGTATTGCCATATTAATCCAGAATTTTAGATTGTTAGCAAAGTATCCCCTCAAGTTCATAAAAATTATCTTTTTAAGGTTTTTGAAATTTTTTACAATATCTATTACTTTAGAATTTCAATGAAATATTAATTATTTATTTTACTATTTTACTTTTTATTAATATCAAATATATCATTTAAGAGAATATTTAAATTAAAAATATTTTGATAAAATATTATTAAAATTTTGTAATATTCTAGATTATTTAATGATTTTCTTAACCTATATAAAACACCTTGAAAAGATCATTTTTATGAAACGGAGGAATGCCAAACGGGAAATTAAGATATGGGTACAGACGCTTTAACAGAAGATTTCTTTCTCATAATCCATACATGCTCATGACTGAATAAAAAACCAAAAAAAAACAAAACAAAAGAAAGGATCATTCTACCATTTGCTTAATATATTATCATCTACTGACTACGCAATAAAGTTCTTCTTGCTATATTATTATATGTTGTTGGTTTTCAAATGTAATATTTATTAATTTAACCGATGAAATCAATAATACGTTATATACAAGTGACATCATAAAAATGTATACTTTTTTAAAGAATGATGAAGAAGAAGAAAGCTGAGTTTGAGATCGCTACTGTGATTCCCAATTTCCAACAGGGATTAGATTAGAGATGGAAACATAAAAGTGGGTGGGTGCCGATGATCGCGGTGGTTTGGCAAGAATCCAAATCAAACAAGTAGTGGCAATTGATTGGCCAATACATTTTCGTGGGAACACCTGGCTGTGAAACGATAAAATCAAAATGGTCCATTACCACAGTCTTGACTTCCCATAAAACCAATGTCTGACCAACTGAATCTTGGGACTAATTTCACACGACTTTTGTTCAGTGCTTCTTTAATGGATGTCTTTCTTTTTTCTTGACTCACACAAAAAGAGCTGAGAAAAGTTTTTTACTTTTTTTATATAGTAATATCTTGACTTGACTTTTTGGGGCCAAAACTTGACCCAATCTTCCGAATTTTAATGACATGTCATTTAAAGATTAACAGAGGTGAACAAGTTAGTCCAGTGCGTCGTTTGCCCGATTTAGCTCAATCACATCTAGTCAATCAGACTGAGATTAGGGCAGGCACTTTAATTCCAGCCGCACCCGACATATATATATATATATTAAATTTTTTAAAATTATTTTTTATATTTTAATTAATTTTATAAAATTTTTATTTTTTATTATCTAATATAATACATTTACTATATAAATATTATGAAAATATTTTAAAATTTTAATATTTAAATTTTTTTAAAATTTTAAATTAATTTTTTAACTTAATATTTATATAAAAATAATGTATAATAATTAAATATTTATAAATTTTGAACAATTTTATTTTATTCTAAAATTATTTTTTAAAAAATTTATTTTTAAATATAAATAAGTATATTTTTTATTATTAAATAATTTTTTTATTTTTTTAAAATATATATATATATAGTATTGGGTCAGTCCGGCAGTGACCCGATACCAGCCCAAAAAAATCGAGCTGGGCACCAGGCAGGGACAAACCCGACGTGACCCGACTAATGTTCACCCAAAGGTGCGCTGAGACACGAGAACTGAAAAGTTATAAAATGCGGTAGCAGCTGTTCATGATCATATGCTCTTGTTTTGTGTGTTTCTGTAGTTTTTGTCCTCCTTTCTTCATAGCATTGCGTTGTATTACTATTTTCAGCGGAAGTCTTTTCCTCCGTATTTCTTTATTTTTTGAATAATGCCATCTTGTATTCTACCAAATCTGTGGCTTCTATTTTTTTGGTAATGAGTTCAAGCATGATCGGATGATAGACTGTTTACTTTCTTGGTTGATAATATTCTTTTTTAATAGTATTTATTTAAATTTCTTTCAAACATGTCCGATTCTATGATTATGCAGGAAGCATTAATTTAATTTACTTTTCTGCAACACATAATATAGTTTTATAACCATTTTATTTCAGTCAGGTAGATCATTGTAATCTAATTCTTCCATAAATCATTTCTCCAATCTATTTTTTATAATTATAATGTTCATTCTGTTGTCCTTTTATCGTAGTTTCATCCAAACTTTAGTGCCTAATTTAACACTTTGCTAATGCGAACATTTTTTTTATTTATTTAGCAGTCTTAGCTCAGATATTCCATTCAGGCATTTGGCATATAAATAAACAATTTGACATTAAATTTTAAATAAATATTACTAATATTTTAACTTATCTCCCATAAACTGAATAATTTTATCTTCTAAGTAGTTTCTATAAGAATTTAGAGTTTTATGCCATCCTGATCCATGACTTTTTTTTATTCAAAAGATTAAATAATTATCTTGATTTTTTTTAACTCTATTTGGCATTTTAAGTTGCCTTGTTTTTGTTTTGGCCAAATTTTAAATTTCTTTCTTACGTTTGAAAACTGATTCTTTGTATTTTATTTTATTTTATTCAATAAATATATTAAATTATTAAATTTTATTCATGTATATTTGAATATAAATTTTGCGTATTATTTTTTATTTGGTATAATATTTCAATATAATATAAATTCATATTCAATATTTCAATATTAATAAATTTTTTTCATAAAAATATGTGAAATCAAATTCAGCTGTATCTTTTTAAATTAGAATTGTATTGTTTCAATAAAATCCACGAAAAAAACTATATAATTGATTTTTTCCTTTATCCAACAAGTGTCTTAAATCATCAATTCTACCAACCTAATCATTATTAAAACAGTTCTAATTATGCTGAGGAAATTTACCTCCGTACTTTTCTTTTTGACCAACATTCCCTGTATACTTGATTTGTCTAATTTTTTAAAATTTTATTGAGTTGGAAATGAATTTTAGAAAAGGACCCAGAAACAGCTATAAAAAAATAATTAACCAAATCAGTAATTACACAAGAAGCTATCGTAAAATAATTAGAATCACTTTGGCAACAAATAAATTAATGTACTTGACATGACCAAAAAAATTAATGTACTTGACGATGAATGATAATTATAAGATTAAATAAAATAAGTGGGATATTTAGATACATTTTAAATTTATAGGATCAAAATACCAATGTCATTTTAAAAAAAAATGAAAGAAAGGGATAGTTAAGTCAATTTCACATTACGGCAGGGTACTGTCGCGAGTGGCGCCCGAACCTAACCAGAACGCGGTCCATTGAAATGCTGTTGGCGAAGCTCTCATTAATTATAAGGAAATTACAGTTTGTAACCGTAGGGACTTCTTCTTTAAGGGCCTTCGCCTGCAATGCGGCCGAGGGCATCGGAAAGACACATCACACGCCCTGACCCTTGCTTTCACCTCCAAAGATCGATTCAGAAATAGATGGATAATACTATTTATTTTATATTTTAATACAAAACACTTTTAATTGAGTTATATAAATTAAAAATTAAAATTAAAACTAATTAATTATCTTAATTTTTTTAAAAAATTAATATCTTTAAAAAAATATTTCTATTTAATTTTTTTTTATATATTAAATAAAAATATTTTTCTGTAAATGTATAATAAATATTATCCCATATATTATAAAGGATCTTATATTTAATATTAATATAAAAAATTTTATATATATAGCCAAAAATAGTAGTTTTTATTTTATAAAATGCAAATCCCCCGTAATTATTAGTTTATATGAAAAATTCGGGTCTTTGTCCCCTGCACGCATGTTTTCTATCTTCCACACTTTCTCATTTCTTTTAGGCTTTTTCCTTTCTTTAAATCAATTCCTATTCCTATAATTATTCAATCTCTTCCATTTCACGCAACAAAAGCTTTGAATTTTCATAGTTCAGTTTTCATTCCCACTGAATCTTCACCTTTCTGTGTATTATCATTCTGTTGTACATAATTTGCTCCTTTTCCATCTCAGTTTGTTTCCCATTTATTTTCCTCAGACGTCCCTTTTTCGGCTCTGCTTTCTGGATTCTCTTGTATCAATTCCCTCTCAGCTTCTCTTCATCTCAGCCTCTCTGCTTTCATCTTCCTGCCTACTCTAATTAATTTTTTTTTTTCCATTCGAAAACCTATTTGTTTTGCATGAAAATTTAGGGTCGGTGACCAAATGGAGTGCTTCATATGCAAATGGAAAAAAGGATCAAAACCCTCCCCAGAATTGCAAAAGAAGAGAAAGAGGAAAAATCCGGGTTCAAATCACGCAGTGAGTTCAACGAGTTCGCTGCCATCACCGAGAAGCATAACAGAATTGTACAGAGAGAAGGAGCACAATTTAAGAGTTTTCACTTTGCAAGAGCTCAGGGAAGCAGCAAATGATTTCAATAGGAGGCTCAAGATTGGAGAAGGGGGCTTTGGGAGCGTGTATAAAGGAACAGTAAAGCCTCAAGATGGTCGTGGTGATCCTATTGTCGTTGCGATAAAAAGCCTTAATACCCGTGGCTACCAGGTATACCTGCTTCATTCCTGTCCAATCCTCCCTCTTTTCTTTATCTTTAATTGTTCTGTGCAGTAAACAACTATTACTTACTCCAATTATTCATTTCATTTTTTACTTGTTTAAAAGAAACCCAATGAGTTTCTTCCTAGTTCCTTCACATGTCGAGGACTAACAATCCTTGCTAGTAATATTTGTTGAGTATAAGAAATGTAATATGCATGTACATTATTATCTTGGGGTCGTCTGCAAAATTTATTATTGTTGGTCTGCTGATCACATCCATTTCATCGTTGAGTGTCTGAATTATTATAATACTTGCACATTAATAATATCTTGCATATTTTTATCTCTGATCTAATGGTTGGCTTCTTTCTTGTTAAGGGGCATAAACAATGGCTCGCAGAAGTTCAATTTCTGGGCATTGTTAATCACCCAAATATGGTCAAACTATTGGGATACTGCTCTGAAGATGGAGAAAAAGGAATCGAACGGCTGTTAGTGTATGAGTTCATGCCCAACAGGAGCCTGGAGGATCATCTTTTCAGGCGGGCTTTTCCCCCCTTACCCTGGAAAACAAGATTGCAGATCATGCTTGGTGCTGCCCAAGGATTACTTTATCTACACGAGGGTTTGGAGATTCAGGTACTTACAATGATTTGGATTTTGGCTTTTGTGAATTGGACATTCAGATTCAAACCCCTATTTTTGTTGATAATCTTTTCGATTGTTCATTTGGTAGGTAATATACCGAGATTTCAAATCTTCAAATGTTTTATTGGACACCGACTTCCATGCAAAGCTCTCAGATTTTGGTTTTGCTAGGGAAGGTCCCATAGGTGATCAGACTCACGTGTCCACTGCGGTAAGTTGATGGTGGACTTGGACTATATATGTATTACCAAGTCAATATAAGCAGAGCATTGCTTTGATTGATTATCTACAAATGACAAGTACCCATTTCTTGGAAATTGTTTGAGTTGACACTAACAAGGTTCGCGTCTTGCGTCTGTTATCAGGTGGTCGGGACACATGGATATGCTGCCCCAGAATATGTAGAAACGGGCCACCTCAAAGTTCAGAGTGACATATGGACTTTTGGTGTGGTATTATATGAGATACTCACAGGGAAGCGGGCATTGGATAGAAGACAAGCGAAAGAACAGAAGCTTCTAGAATGGGTTAAAGAGTATCCTGCCGATAGTAGAAGGTTCAGCATGATAATGGACCCTCGACTCAGAAATGAGTATTCACATGGTGCAGCTCGGAAAGTGGCCAAGTTAGCAGACAGATGCTTGAACAAGAAACCTGAAGAAAGGCCATCCATGAGTCAGGTAGTGGAAAGCTTGAAACAAGCACTGCAGTATTCAGAAACTTCAAAAATGGTTTCTGGATCATCTCGATCTAAATTGCTCCCCAAAAGCAAATAATGCAACTCTTGGCTTATGCATAAAGTTGAATAGATTGTCTATATAGATTTATCCTTTCTGGGATATCTCTGGGGGACTTAGTTTCCATGTCATCAAGTCAATTTATTTATTGTGGATAAATGGAAGGTTGAAGTTAAAATCGACACCCTGCACTTTTTCCTTTTTTTGTTGCTTCTGTGTACTATTAATGTAACATTGAGGAAGTCGGTATCCCATTTCAAAGAAAGGGTGAGGAGTAAGAAACGGATCCAGCTGGCCAACAAAAAAATTTAAAAAGAAAAATGGCCGCTGAAGATGTTTTCAGAGGGTCTTTTTTCCCTGATTCTGTTGGGCCAATTTTTCAAAGGGTTCTCTAAGTCAACCTTCCCTCTTTTTTCAACGGAAACTTAAAAAGAATAATAAATGAGGTGAGTTTTTTCAGTTTTACTAATTACTATATGTTGTATTTTGACTTGCGGAAGGTTGACAGTTATAAGCCAATATGGAGAGTTTTTCTTGTCTTATAATATAAAGGAATAAGTAATAATTTATCAATTTTATCCCTTATTTATTATATTATTAGTATTGTAATTTATGTTATATTTATTAAAAGAAAGAAAAATAATAGAGATAAAATTAAAATTTTTAATTTTTTTAAAATTTAATAATATAATAAATATTATTAAATATACATATTTCTTGATACCTTATAATATGTAGGAAGGGAGGATGATGGTTTGGTTGTGAAGCATTATTTTGGGGAACAAAAATGGGCAATGTATCGTCTAGGAGGCACACTGGCATTGGCTTGAATAAATTAATGGTACTATATTAATGAGCCAACCAGAAGTGGATGAGATGAACTGAGGATGATTAGCTAAAGGTATTCAGAACTAATCAAAATCGATTAAATCGAATCTAACTGACTCAAATTGATCAAAATTAAACTAAAATAAGGTTTATTTCAATTTCTTTTAATTTGAAACTAACTTGATTCGGTTTGGTTCAGTTTCAGCCATTCGAAACCTAAACCAAATAGAATCAAACCTACTATATTATTTTTTTAATTTAAATATTATATTTATTTATTACATTTTCTTTTTATACTACTCATTAATAGAAGTCTTTTAAGTAAAAAAGAACTCATAAATAAGATTACAAGACATTTATTAATTTAGGAGAAAGAATATAGATAAGTATATTGTTATAATTAATTATATGAATCTATCAATAAATAAATAAAAATGTAAAATAATAACAAAAATTTTACATAAATTATTCATAATTTAATAAAAGATTTAGATATAATTTGTGTTCATAAAGTATCTATATGAAATTAATTTAATTTAATTTTTGAAGAAAATGATTAATTTTTTTTTAAATTAATTTAATAAATTAGTTATGATTCAAACTAAATCAAAACAAAATTAGAATCGATTAGAAGCAAAACTGAAAATGTCTCCAAAGGTAACAAACTGATTGATTTGGTTCAGTTTGATTTTAAATCAAATCAAGCTGAACCAAATCTTTGAACACCCTTAATTGGCACAACTAATAAATGAAGATGACTAAAGGCAACAGTGATACTGATTAGTGATTGTGAAACACTAACGGCCCCTGGTATTAGAATTTTCTATTAAATTTTTTTGGTGGATAGTTATTAAAATTTTTATTTTATTTAACCAAAGCATAACAAAATCACAATTAATACATAAAACGTTTTAATTAAAATAAGTTCATGTAATATTAGAATAAATGTGTCACTAGTCATCATAGAAAATATAAGATAATAAATGATAAATAAAAATTAAGAGATTATTAGTAAAAATTAAATAGTAATAATATGATCCTTAATGATTTTGAGTATTAAAAATATTTCTTTGCTTCATTTGAAAAGTTTCGGTTGTTTTTTTATTTGTGAAAAATAATTACTTATCTTATAATTTAAAAAATAATTATTTTATAATAAATAGAAATAAATATATTATTTAAAAACTAAGCAATTTTTCTTTTTAACCTCCAACAAAACTAGCCGAACAAGTTGATTCATTATTGGGCTCATCCTCCAAAATTTTAAGGCCCTCTTCTGTCAATGTCTGGGCTCCGGGAACTATTCCCAAAGTTCAGTTTCAAACAAAAAATTGTCCCATTTCTCAAGCCAGGTGCTCACAGCTCAGTGACGCTTCGGAGAAATGATGTGAGGGAAGGTTCCGATTTGGACAAATGGAGAAGAGCTTCACTCTCATTCAGACTATAGCCACGGCTGGAGTTTTCTCTGCGATTTCCTTTTGGTGACTCTCTCTCTTCCTCTTCTCTTTTTTTACTAGGGTTCCTCATTCTTATTAATCCCCTGCATCAGGTACGGTTTCATGTTCGGCAGAGAGTCCGCTCGCAAAGAGCTTGGTGGTTTAATCGAAGATCTCCGTCGGGGAAATCCCTCCGTCGATTCTCATTCTCATTCTTGAAACGGTATTCGTTGTCTCTCTTCGCTGTCACACTTTTGGACTTTCTTGTCTCCAATGCCAATTGAACTCATCACTGCTTGTTTTGCGATATGTGTAGTTCGATACAAAGTGAATTGTTTGTAGAAACGGCCGACTATTTTGCTATGATGGACTTGTAACTTTCTTTCATATACCATTTTCATTATATACAAGTCTTTTTATAAAGAAGCTTCACGTTGGTTGATTTTTATGTAATTGGGAATCTGTTTTGTGTGTGTGTGTGTGTGTATGGTATTCAACTGTTCTAGAAGGTCGTAATTCAGAGAAAATTGAAACAACAAATCAATTAACAGATTCAGTGCCAAGAAAAGCAATGCCTACAGCACTTTGTTACTATTTCACAAGATGAATCTTCAATGGTAACTCTATATTTCCTTATAAGATTTATAGATTTATGCTAGATGACTTGAACTTATGCCTCTTTCATTCCGAGAGACAAAACTTGATATACAAGCTAATGATTCAAAAAATTCTAACAATTCATTAAAGATTAAATTTCTAATAGATCATTTTCAAATATATATATATAAAGAACCATCCAATTTGATTTTTTTTTTCTTTCTACTCTTTTTTTGGTCCCCCGTCTGGATGATTGGATCATGTGATCTAACAATAACGGTATGTGACGCCTTCTGCTCCTGTTCAATAAAGATGGCTGGGTATTTCTTGCATACTTTCACTTACAATTACATGTTACCGAGTCTGTTATTTGAATTGTGCCATAATTTAGAGTCTGGATCAATTTTTGGCGGAATCGAGTGGAACATGGGAAAAGTTCTTTGATATGTCAACTAGAAAATCATTTAGATGCCTGGACTTAAGGCAAGGCAATTAACCAATCACTGGACCATCTTCAGCAGCATGTCTCATGTATTCCTAAAACTATATTTTCCCCCCTAGTTTTTCTCCAAATATTGAAAACCTTTGCAAGTCTCATATGGGGATGACTCTATTTACTGTGGTCCACAGGCTCCAGACAACCTTAGTTTGTGCTTTGTATGCTTTCAAAATTCCATTGCTCCCTGCCTCGACAATTTTGTAAGTAGTGTTGATTGTAAGGTAAGGTTTGAATCGCAACATTTTACTGTGGGAGAGTATATTAATTTATTGAATATGCACAGCTCTGTATGCATTATTTTATGATAATCTTGATTAACAAGTTGAGTGATTTTTATACGAGATAAGGCGGTAATCGAAATCCATATTTCTGGGTTTCATTTTATCAGCAGCTAAAAAAAATAAGGCTTGTATATTTCTTGGCTTAGCGACAAGAGAAAGTTGTTTTACTTGATGCTTTTTTTCACTAGGTTCTTGCTGTTTTTGCTTTGTATGAATAATTTATGAAGGAGCAAAGGAGTTTGCTTACCTCAATGTTTTTTGTCTCGTTTGTTCTTGCTTTTGGTTTGTACGAATAATTTATGAATGATGGGAGCAATTTGAAAATTTATGCAATCGAATACGTAACTTCCGATCTATGATTTAGACGTAGATCATTGAGCAGTTTGACCTTGTGACTGCTTGCAGTTATTGTGTTGATTGATAATAATCCTAGATCTCTTTAATAGGTGTTGATGACCCAAGGTGAATAGTTCTACGGATATCCAGAATGATAATAGGGGTATTTCCTCCGAACTACATATTGGCTTCATGGCGACATCGAAGCTACTTTCCGCATAGTATTCTCTGCGTTGCAGAATGAAGATTATTTTAGGAATATCGATATTGAATCGTGATGACTATAAATAAACGATAATATATAAAATTCGCTTATTCAATGGGTATGTTAAATATTGAGAGAAGTGAATGACATTAATGTTTTTCTGTATATATAATGAGTTTCGGGGCCCCTGGGGATCTCTCCCAAACAAGATCGATCTCACGAATAGAGTCCAATATCAGTAACAGTGGATATTTAAAACGGGGGATATAATGGTTTTCTCCAATCATAGTTGGAGTTATATACATGACATGAATAAAATAATATCTTCACGACCATCACAGGTTTTGACATGGCACATTACGTATGCCACAGTTCTTCTGTATACTTTGTCACGACTTCTCCATTTTTCTTTGATCCTCTGCCTTCTTATGATTTTTCTATACTATCTTACTACGCTCTTAGGTATACCCCACGACGCCTGTACTTGGCCTTAGTAAATATTCACAGAAGAGCTGCCTCTTGATGACCTTGTTTCTTCTTGGTTCCTCTGATATGTCCGACGTAAAGATCGGTCCCATTGGAATCACAATCTGGAAGTCTCTGTCTCCGACCAGCTTCAGACATGCTTCTCACGAACTCCACGAGGTGCCTCCAATTGTCACCTTCGAACAACTTCTTATTCATCCTCAGATATGTAAATGCAGCCAATCCATTGCCTGATTCTGACCTGCTTGTTGCCAAAACTTGAGCATACGCATCTGCATCATATCTCTCCAATGCATTCTCTCCAGCAAGTTCCCCTCCAGCAACCCTAGTTGCCATCTTCACTTGATGAACTAACCCTTCTGGTGAGCAATTTGCATGTTCTGGCTGTTCCCTGTCTTTCATTTCCATGCAGGTGAAATTGAACACAACCCCATGTTTTGCCAGCACTCGTGCTTTTGGTAGATACCCATCACGGTGTCGTGTATTGTAGTAACCAGCTGTTAATTCAGAGGCATGAGACCTGGATCTGTAATGCCAGTGGATTCCAGCAATTTTCACAGATAGTTTCACCCCACAAGTTTGGAATATTTCATTGGCAGATGCAAGGATCCTTTCACCGTGTTCTAGTAGCTTGCCGGAGTACCAGTTCAAGAAGAAGTGTCCATATTCAGTGTTCCATGTTCCATCCCTTCTGAAGAACCCAGTGTCCTCAGGAAATTGATTGTAATGCCCAGCATCATGGGGTCCACTTCTTCCCCATTCTTTCCTTCCAATGGCCTCTCCTGATGCTTCCAAAGACGCTTGCATATACTGTGAGTGTGACAAACAAGTCATTTTAATTTTTGAGATTTTTTTTTAAAATTATATCCTATGATGACAAAGAATTCATGATTATTATAATTTGGGTCCAATTAGATTGGGCATGAAACGTCGCCCACAAGAGTGTTCTTTTGAGCCGTGTTACGTTTAGAAAGATAATTCGAATTATATGCTCCCCCCACCACCACCGCAACACACACACATGCAAAGTCGTTGTATGAAACAGGTTCAATGAATTACCTTGTCATAGCATTGAAATTCTCCTATTCCCGGAAACCTCCAAGTTCCGTTGCTTTCTGGATAAATGGATACCTGAGCTCCCCACAAGGACCCATTCCCACTTGAATTTCCTGAAAAAGAGTGTGATCTTAGAATTTAAAGGGGCGATCTCAGTGAAAACAGGAGGAAAGGATAGGAAGGTGAAGATTGGCAACATATCAAACACTTCCATAATTTTAGAATTTAAGAGATGAAAGACAAGACTTCTATTTATTTATAATTAGAATATTTCTAATTCTAATGGTGGTGGTCGCCATCTGGATATCTATCTCCTTTGCAGTAGCATGTAAAGTTGCTAATATAGTTAATACGATAACATGGAGATATCAACCGCATATCTTACGACTGAACTTGTTTTATTTCGTGTTAATTTCTAGCGGAAGAAGAAGGAGTTTTGCTTACCACAATAACACTGCCCAAGTAATCTCTAAATCTGTCACGGAAACTTCTCATGTAATCACTATACACCTGAATAGGTGTCCTTCCTCTTAAAACAGGCAGGGAATCGCAGCCCAAGGAGATGTACTCGGGATTCCTCCTCCCCGATCTGTCTCTGTAAACCAGGTCAGGGTTCTTGCTTATATCTTCAAGCACCCACGGAGGCAGAGGGATGCTGAAAAATCCCAATTTTACAAGACAATTGGCAAAAGTATGTTTGAATTTGGAGAATATGAAAGAACCAACTTGCACATACATACATATATGCCATCGTAGAACAAACGAAAGAACAATATCACAACTTAATTTGCTTCATTTGATTCAAGCCTATCCTTACTGTTTGCTGCCTTTCATTCCATAAGATGGGGAACAAACACCCCAAAAGAGAAAAGAATATGACATGTATATTTCTACAAAGGCAAACATAGAAAACATAGAAATAAACTCCAACAGAGACAGACAGACAGACATATACCTGCAAGTGTCTCCGACATTTCCTCCACACTGATGGAAAGACATAACAACCTGAAGCTTCAAGCCATGCTTGTGCACCATGTTCATAAGCTCAACATAGGCATCCCAATTGTACTTGAAAGGCCCATCATTCTCCACCAAACCCCACCACGCATCCACCATCACCCCTTCAACTCCTGCACTCTTGAGAGCCATCAAACTAGCATTCATCGCTCTCGGCTTATTCAAAGTCCCTCCCATCGTCACTGTGTCTAATGGCAGCATCACAAACACAGGCACCCTCATCGAATCATTGTGACCAAGAGAAACCGAAGGCGCGTGCACCTTCTCCTTCTTACTTGCGTCGTGGATCGACGGTGCTTCATGAATTGAGCTTGACTTCTTTGCTCGCAGGCGGAACGATGGCTTTTTTTCTGCGAAGGAAACTGAAGAAGAGACGTCATCGAAGGTTTTGGAGGATTTGGTTTCCTTCTGATTAATGAAAGAAATTGAAGAATGAAGTGCTAAAGCCATTTTTGTGTTTGGTGAAGGTGAAGACAGCATATCGAGGAAGTACTCAACATGGAAAGCCTTATTTATAGAGAAAAAAGGTCTGGCTTTAGAATTGAAGCTGACAAAGTTGGTGTGGTCTGATTGAAAAGTGAAAGAGCGCAAAAAATCAAAACTAGTTGGCTCGCCTTTAGGAGGAGATTTTTGACTTGTGTTTCCACCTCACCTCCTTCTTTCTTATCTATGGAAAGTACTGTTTGAGCTGAGGTTTTTTTAACGGTTACCCACCAATTCTGTTTTAATTGTTTGTCTCCTGCATGGGAATTAAGGAGGTAAAGGAAAAATTATGTGGCGAAACCTTAGTTATGTGGTGTCGTCCACTCACTCCTCTTAATTATAAACACAAGATTAATGGCGAATTGTTTTAAAAGAAATGATTATTCATCGCTTGAAAAGATAAAGAGAACATGTCCTCCGTTAAGTTGAAATATCTAGAGATTCTAGACATGATGCAATCCCTTTCATATTTTCTCGTCTATCCCAAGCGAAGCAAGAGGCAGTTATGCCAATCACAACAGATAACTGTATAGATAAATATTTTAAAATAAATGAAAATTTCAGTGTGTGAGAAATTTCTTTTTTCTTCAATTTAAATTTTTTAGTGAAAAGCCAATCCATTTATTCTCAAATTTTTCCCTCAATGAAAATAGTCATTTTGTTCATTAAATTTCTCCAATTAGTAATTAATAATTGGGAGTTCACTTGACTTTCAATTCATAATTTAAATTTATGTGATATTTTTCTTTAAAATGATGTTATTTAAACAATTTTTTATCCTAGAAACAACTTTGAACTACTTGGCCTTACAAAATTTGTCTTAATAATATGATTTTGAAGAAATTTTGTTGCCTGAATAAGTTATATGAGTTAACAGTTATGTGAGTTCTTATTTATAAATTGAAGGATTTTGTCCAGTAAGAGAATTTCTCTTGGGAAAAAAATGTAAGGGGGATTAAATGAAAAATCATCTTTTAAAAAATAAAATTAAAAATATAATAATGACAAAATCTTTAATTTACTATGATTTTTATAATATCGGGCAACTGTGAACTCTTAGTATTTACATTAATTAACATATTAAGCTGAAAAAAATTAAAAATGTTAGTAAGATCCCATCTTTCAAGTGCAAAAGGTGAATATATATATATATATATATAAGAAGCATTAAATAAGCATAACAAAGCCAAAAAAAAAAGAATGATTTCTAATTTTTCCACTCTTAATTCATTTTCTGAAATATGTTGCAAACCTGTTGGTGCTCTATGGCTCGATAACTAATGAGTGGTGTTTTGTACTGCCACCGTAAGACAAACCCCACCAAGTGAGGTTGCAAGCAAGCTCGTCATTGGTTAGTTTCTGCCTTGCGCCTTTATGTCCCGCAAGCTTTGGTTTCGTGGATGAAAATATCTCACAATTTAAAAAATTCTCTTGGCTCTGTTTCAAGTTGCTCAAGATAAGGAACCCCTTCATGTCCTTTTTAGACATGTGGATCGGAGCAAGTCTTTTGATTATATATTTTTGTTATTCTTGTACTCTTCTTTCTGCGTGTCTTCCAAGTATCCAAATCTTACTACAACTTTTCAACTCTCACTCGCTATTAACAATCGCATTTGCTTGATGGGCTCTCATTACAACCTCATTGTTGACTAAATACCTTGTGGTCATTGAAGATAGGATCAAATTAAGGGTCTTCTCTGATATGCTCATTGAAGTTGCATGATCTGCTCTAACTTCAAGATCTGACGAGTGGTTGGAACAAGAACAAGTCCTTGCAAGCTTCACAATTACCATGCACGTGTATATGCAAGGAACTGAAGAAGTATTCTCCGTATACATGATGTTATTTCTTAATTAGTCTCTCCTAATTACTTTTCAAGGGCCAATGGCAGCTATTTCCTATCCTGGTATAAATACCAAATGGATTGATTGCCAGACACCTAAACATGCTGCCTTACCAAATTGAGAATCCTATTAATAATTAAAACCAGGAGCTTAATAAGGAAGAAATTTGATCAAGTAATGCGTGGTGATATTGGTGAGGATATCAGCATCAGAAGGAAATGAAAGAATTGAAGTTGGACAGAGAAATGGAGGGACAAGTTGGTAGTGTTGTTAATTCCGAATCTTTGAGGAGCTGTGACAAATGATGTTTTGTAGCGTATTGAAGGAAGGGTTAACTATCTGAGCTGTCGCCATGTAATGCAGAGCCCTACCATTTCAATTCTTTTGCGGAGGAAATGAATCCTTATCTCTTAATAGGGTTTCTCCCTCTTCCTCTATCAACTTTTGCGAAGTCTCACTACAAACCTGAAAAAATCAATTAACCAGAAACCCTGATGGGGTGGGAAAGACGTGCATGCCACCGCAAGAAACCCAAACAAGTGGACCTTAATTCCTGTGTCTCAAATCAACATTTTACGAGTCTGAACACAAGAAAATATTTTAACCGCTATTAATTGATACTCCCTCTAGAAGACAAATGTTCGGATCAAATATGGACGTACAGGCAACCTCAAATGATCATTGAGTATGAATTCAGAGCTCAAGTTTAAATGGGACTTTTTCAGTTATGAGTAGATGGGATCAAACTTATCCTCTCTCTCTCTCTCTCTCTAATGAGAATCTACCCAGTTTCATTGTCCACAATGCAAGGGAAAATATAGCATGTGCACAATTCTTATTTCCACGTGTAGTATAAGGCATAAAGTGCACTTATTGACTCGTAGAAAAGCGATAGTAATAAGAACAGCAAGGCAACCCCACCTCCGCCAATTCTGTATGCTTTTCATCCATCTTTTGCTTGCGTTGTAGTTTGGTATATGCCTTCACCAGCTTGAAAACCACGTAAAATGACTCTTGATCCAAGAGGGATTTGATAGAATCTCTAGCTTCTTATTTAAGGTATTGTAAGTATCAATATATTCTTACTCTCTAGTTACCGTCTTCTTCTCCTTGGAGTATCGGGTATGAATCTAACATAATTTTAATCTTATCTGTCAATTTATTCAAGCATAAACACCTGAGTCAGCTAAATATTTGGTTCGTGGAAATATAGTTTGTGAGTGATAATCTAATTACTGAGCCTTGAAGCCATTGGGTAGGAGCGAGCTACTGGTCAAGGCTTTTATGCAGCTTGCAAGAGGTTTACGGCAATCTCTGTGTCATCATTATACAAAAATATAAATCGGTTAGTGTTTTCAAACCAACAAAAAAAAAAAAAAGAAATCTTCCGACTCCCCAGATATTTTCATTCAAACTTCTACGAATTGCAATTGCAAATTGCAATGCTACTCTAAAATCCGAGGAGGATTCTCGGGGATGCATCTATGATCTATCGTCGTCACTTGCCTGCCTGTTTCCCACTCTTGAAAATGACGCAAACCAAGAAACACTGAGATATTCAATAGTAAGGCAGCGATGAAGATTGCGAAAGTGCAAGAACAGAATATTCTGCCGGAATCTTTTGTACCCAGGAGAATATATATTTACCTGACCCTATCTAGTAATAACTACAAGTTCAATATCCAGTTCGCATGAATACAACTCATAATTGACAGCCTTCACAGTCATAACTAAAAGTTCTATGTCCAGTACGCATAACAATATAAGATGTGAAATGATGAGCATTCAACTATTCTGCGATGGGAAAAACAGATCCGATTCGGTCTCCAAATCGATAGCACTTGATGTTAACTGAATATGGACCAAGCTGGACGTGATTACCCTCCTCACCCACATAGAAACACAGCGTATACAAGGCAAGTTCAAATTCTGGGCTCACTCCAACCAAAGTGCTTGACACAGATTTCAGAACACCATTCCATTCAAACTGAATCGTCAGTAGCTGGGTTTCAGAGTCTGGCTGCAAGTAAACATTGCCAAATACCAGAAAGTTTAGAATGATGGGGTCGCGGCTAAAATCAGGACAAGTTCTTAGTATAAAAGTGACTAACTGAAAAGAATATTATATGATTTTCATGTCTAATGCAGAAAGTGTACCTCCTGTATTCGGTGCAGTAAAATTAGTATTTTTATTTGGTGAAACAATATAAGAAAAATCAGGTCCATGGAGAAACAATTCTAGAAACAGCAGGCTAATGGTTATCCTTTTTGGAACAAATAAAACACCACAAACAGTAAGAAGCTGTATCATTTTCTTAACATGGCCTCAATTAAAAACGTCATTCAGAACATATATCTTATTGAAATGTTTCTAGGAAACTATTTTCCAGTGAAGACGTTTTCCACAATCATGCTATCTTTGGTAAAATAAAAGGAGCCTTAATCTGTTGACAACAATTATAACACAGTGAACTCTTGAGATAGTATATAGCTCTGGCTTCCTGCAGTTTGGTAGAGTATGGAGTCCGAATATATTTTTGACAAGATTCAGTCCCATAACTTTTGTAGATGCTGATAAAAATACACTCAGCATTAATATGGAATTTGAGTAGGAACATAGATGAAGTCACTCACAATTTCTCCCCGCCTACGAGGAAAGATGTAGCCTTGATAATCAACCCTCCCTTTTGCTTCTTCAAGGTAAAACTGTTATAAATAAATATAATGTCATGATACAGGAAAAACAAAAGTAAAAAACAAAAATATCTATCTGAGTCTCAGCTCAAATCGATCCATTTAATGACTTCTTATCAAACAAAAAAATTGAAAAGAAGCATAACAAATGAAAGTAAACAAATAAATATGCAACTCTGAATAAAAAACTGTAGATAAGAAACATGTCAATAGACAATTCACATCTAGAAAAAGCATGAACCTCATTGAAAATAAGAAACCGAAGATGAGTTACAGCCAACTCTGACAACACAAGACTGCTGGAAGTTATTACTTGAAATGTCAAGCTTTAAAGTTACGCTCCATGGACTACTATTTACAGTACCAGTGTACTGGACACATCAACGATACAACAATTGGCTTATGTATGAGCCTTCCAATATCTGATTTCATTAGAATGATGGCTTATAAGGGATCCAGATATGATTTCCTCATTCCTAATTTGGTATCACCTTTTATTTGGCAGCAGTTATGAGTACATCCCAACAGGTAAGGAAAGAAAAATACAAAGCCACACACCTGAAGCCAGTTATGAAAGCCAGAAACTTCTCCATTTTGCTTGATTTCTCCAACAAAAACATGTTCAAAAGCAGAAGAAGAACCAGAAGTACCGCCTCGGCTATAAAGTTCAAACCAAAGACTGCTAAGCATTCTTTTGAAATCTTGGTAGCTGTCTGATACAATGCCCTTGGATGCAAGATACTTATGAAGATATTTAATTGGTGCTGTCCTACTTATTTCTTCTATGAAAGCAGCTTGCTCTTGCCTCTCTTCAGATGTGACAACTTCCTTGTATCCTTCACGAGGGTTGTAGTTATCTAGAAGTGAACAAAAACGAGCAAATGTAGGCTTTCCGAATACGTCATCACTAACCAAAGTAAACAAGTTCCCTTGTGCCATATCTTCCTTTTGGGAAACCTTTTTCCCTTCACCACAATCAATTTCATAATCTTTGCCAGGAATCAAACGATTTAAATCAAGATCCCATAGTTTACTGCAAGCATGTGACAAATCAGCAAGTTCATCTTCAGAGGGCTCTAGAGTAGCACCAATTTCAATGTCATTAGAGTATTCTTGCTGATCAGTAGGTAATTTATAACCACCCCAGTGATCTTTTATAATCTGTCAACAAGTTGCAAGGGTACCTCTTTCAGTGAGCATTGCAGCATGAAATAATCTGGACTGGTTGCATCACAGACTCACTAACAAGTTAATTTAATATGCCTAGAAACAACACTAGTAGCATAATACACACTATTTAAAGTAATGCATCAGTCATTGGCCAATAAACAAGAGTACCGTATCAGAATTCATGTAGAATTTTTTTCTTTTTCGGCCACTGATTTCTTTTAGAATTTACAAAGCTATATTTTAACAAGTTGGGTCTAACTGAGATGTTTTGACTCCCAGCACATAAAACATACTCCCTTCGGTCCCAGTCCAAAATATAAGTTTATTTCAATTTTTTTGTCCAAAATATAAATCCCATTTGATAAATTCTAGAGTATTAAATTTTTTTTTTCTATTTTCCTCTAATCTACAATTAAATGTGAGAAAGGTAGTAAGAGAGGTAATAAATGATATGGAAATTATATAAACTTTGAATACAATGCATTAAATAGAGGTAATGTTAAAAAATAATACTATGTTTTTTTTTTACAAATTTAATAAGTAAAACTATCTTCCTTGGATCTTGTGCAATTAGTCAAACTCAACTTATACTTTGAATCGAAGGGAGTATACAAAATACAATAGCTCATTCCAATTGAGAACCCCAAAAGGGTACTCTTAAAAAAGATGAAGAATCCCAAATATGAGGGCACACACACATATATATCATTTTCAGAGAAAAGAGATAATGTTAGTTAAATGTCTTGTGCCTAAAATGAATCATTGAGTCTTTCTATATGACGTGATTAAAAATAAACCTTGTGTGGCTTCCTTGGAGGTTTCTTGCCAACAGTCTGCCATCCATCATCATTTTCTTCACCCAACTGGAAAAAATAGAAGTAAGATAGCTTTTAAAAGTTTGACAAAAAAAGTAAAGTTTCCATTTCTTACTCTTACAAAATTGACAAAAAGCAGGAGCAAGAGCGAGGGAAATAACCAAGCTTACACAAAATCTTCAAAGATGCATTGCAAGCGTGAAAGTTGACGCTCAGTGTACCATTTTTCTTTATTAAAAAGTAGAAGACAGATACCTTTTCCTTTTTGATATATATCTCTCCAGAAACAGAACTAAAACCATGCAGTAGACAAACTGTCTGTACATACCATTTAAAGAAGGAAGGAAAAAAAAAATTCACCGTTTGGGGTCTGCTCAAAACCGTCAAATTCTCAGCTTCCCACTCCTCCGGCGGGGGACTATACTGTTCCTGAAATGACAATATTTATCAACAAAGGCACAATATAGTTCGCGCAGTTAAATGTTTTGCTTCAATTGAAGTAGTCTGATCAATTGACCAAGTAAAATAATTCACCTTATGGGGATTGTTCGAAGTCTTGTAACTATCGACTTGCCACTCCTCCTGCTCTGGACGATATTGTTCCTGCAATTAAAAAAAAATGTTTATATAATTACATTCAACATAATTTGTACGATTAGCGCGTCAAAATCGACTGAAAAAATACAAGATTTCACCTTGTGGGGTCTCCTTGAAACCCTGGAACTGTCGGCTTCCCATTCCTGCTCAGGAAGAGACTGCTCCTACCAGCCAAATTCGCATTTCATCAAAATTTTATTTTCAAAAACTTCGATTTCATATCGCATGGAAATCAAAGATTACGATTCTAAACCAATTCCAAGCGCAAACCTCTTTATTCCAGTTATTTCCGCCGTACCCATGTTTGTGATCACCCCGGTCTTCGTCATTATCCTGATCTCCGGACACAACCTACACATTTCATCGCCGATCAAAGAACCATCAAGCATAAATTACTAAGCCAATGATTCGAGTGGAGCTAATTACCTGGGCCCAATTGGATCTGGAGCGTTCATCGCGGGACTGTGAGTCGGACTCTGGGTCATTGCCAAAGTGATCGAGAACAACCCCGGTCAGGCCTTTGATGATATCCTCCATATTCAGCGATCGAGATGATGACTTTGCAGAAAGCAAATGCGTGAATGTGAGTGAGTACACTCGGCAAGTCAAGGGATCATAACGAACTGGTTGGTTGAAGCGTACGAAGACGACATGATGGCGGGTAATGGCAAAGTTAGTAATATTTTTGGCCAATATATAAATGCACTGGATTCGATCCCATCGCCGACAGAAAGGACGATGCACGTGTTGGCAATCGAAAATTTTGGGTAAGATCCATGTGTGGCCCCACCCCACTTCCAGATATTCCACATAAAGTTCGCATATTTGCTTTTAATTGGGATCAGATGACGTCCGAGTTAATGTGATCCCAAAGCTTGCAATTACGGAGGATTGCAACTAGAGCGGGACACGGTAGACTCTTAGGCCCGTTCTCAGAAAGAGCAATAATGGAATAAAATTGAACTAGTTTTAATCTCCATTATGATATTAAAAATGTAGGAACGAAATTTATTTTTTAATATTTTATTAAATAAAAATAAATGCGAAAAGACCAAAAAGCCCTTCAATTTTTTACGGCCTTCAACATCATTGTCTGATTCATTTCCTCCTCCTCTTCGTCAGTGACCGTCTTCATCATTGCCAGGACCACCGGCGACCATTACACCATCGCTCGGAACCACCATCTCAAAACAAAAACAGTCAATCACACAACCAAAAACAAAATTCCCAAAATAGAGATGTGGATCTCCCAGAAATTAGGGCACAATCCTGTAGGTTGTCGAAGGTGGAGATGTTGGATATATTTAATTTAATAATGTTTAATTTAAATTTATTTAAATTATATATTTATATTGTTTAATTAATTAACTATATCTTAACTTAACGTGATTCTTATCTTTAAGAAAAAGAAAAGATATTGTCAGTTGAGCAATTTTAGGGAATAAGGGATTAACTCAGTTTTGATTTTATCTTTATCTTTATTTGAATTCAAATTTAAATTTAATAACTGATGATGACCAAAATTATTTAAATAGAGGCAGACTGAGTTGAGTTGATATACGCTCTGGTTCCCTGACTAGTTGAGACTAAATTTCAGGCTCCATCACTGAGTCTCGTAACTAGTTGGAAGAATTGTCTGCATAGATTATTTTTTATATTTCCTTCCAACTAATTTTATGATTTCGGATCTAATATTTAGATTGAATAACTCCAAAGATATCTGTATCAGATCATCTAGCATGTCGAGAGGTATTTATAAAGTCTTTCGCTACTCTTATAATTTTATGAGAAAATTCAATATATGGAATTTATATTAAAAATTAAATTTTTTTAACATGTGGCGTCAGAGCCTTAATTATCTTTGCCTGCATATATGTATTGTGATCTAATGCTGTGTAAATTTTCATTTATGAAGAATTAGCATAGCGTTGAAGTTGTAATTAGAGGTCTGAAATTTCTGTTTAATTTTATGCGTGTTTAAACCAACCTATAAAAGGAATCTTGTATCTGGATTGTTGTTATTGATTTCATATATATATATATATATATATATATATAAGAGCATGGTCTTTGCCTTAGGTCTGCAAGAAAACCGAGATCATATGTGCTGAGTTTCTTGGTTTGTAATCTAAGGATCTGGGTGCATTATGGACCGATTGGTGTGACGAGAAGTTTTCTCGGCCTTCTATGATGGTCTTTTGCTTTTGAAATTTCTAGGAACTGCGCCTTAAATCGAAGGAAATAGCTAGTGTGGTGATGGGTCTATCGCAGTGTTGGGTTGGGTTTTGGAACCTAGCGAGAGGTTGAAGATGAGCTTGAATGATGAGTCGATTTGGCAATTTTGTGACGACGTGTCATTCAAGTTTGCGAACTGGTCCTGTACTGCTTCGGTCCATTTGTCTTTTGGCATTATGCATAAACTAGGCTTGAGCATTTCTGGGCTGGCCAATGACTTTTGTTGGAACTAGAAGTCATGGGTCCATTGGTTTATTTTCCCAAAAACAAAAGGTGGAAAGAAAGTTGGTCCATGGTGTGTTTTGATTCTAATTGACCTGTAATTGATTTTTTGACCAAATGCTTGCATTTTTGTCAATCCGTGTGCCATTTTAAATTGTTTAAATATAGATAAGTTATTTTGGGCATTTTAACATATTGAGAAAATTTTGCAAAATTAATGTTTGAAAACTTTGGATATTGCAAAATTATTTTGAGTATGTTTGCCTAAAATTAAACTTTAAACAGTTTTTCTTTGGTGCATGAAAATAGTGAGAGAATTTATTTAATGATTTAATCATATATAGCTTATTTGATTAAAGTAATTAATTACATTCTCATTATATTTAGTGCATAGATGCACAAACATTTAGATATTTGTGATTTAATAAAATCACATATGGATTTAAAATATCAATTCTAATTATATGTATAGTTTTAATTTATCTTTACCTACAGGGAGATAATTATAATTGTATATTTAATTAGGATGAAATAGAATGGCCTTATATTTCTTAAGCAGCCCACAGGTATTAGAAAATATGAATGCATTCTAGTTTCATCAGGTTAATAGGACAAAATATTACATATTTATGATATAATCATACGGGGAGAATTTTTAATTAATTAGTCATATATATGATTTAATTGATTAATTAATTACATGATTCTCATTGCGTGATGCCTATATGAGTGCATATGTATGTCCTTTAAGCATAATAATTCTAGATGTCTTGTGATTAGCATGTATAGTTAAGGAGTAGCCACAGCATCCTTACATGACTGGATATATGCATTCTTGATTTGTTTTAATAAACAAAGATATCACATAAGGACTTACAGACATCAATTCTAATTAAGTGTATAATTATAACATATCTTTGCCCACAGGTAGATAATTATTAATATATATACTTAATTAGGATGAAATAGATGTTGCCTTGTGCTTTCTAAGTAGCTCACAGGTATTAGAAAGTATAAATTCCTTTTAATTTCATCATAAATGATACATAAATTTATGTTATGCTGAAATCTTTGCCCACATGTAGATTTTAGTGATACAGAATTTATGTTTAGTATGTGTTACATTGATAAGCATACATTTTTGTTAAATGTGATGGATGATTACCTCATATAGAATTGATGTAAGCATGTTTTAAGTTGAATCCTAAAAAATTACAGTTTTATTATCATCTATTGGATTGTTTGGTTAGGGACAACTATAGAGTTCAAAGGAGAAAAACCTTAAGTCTTTGGGAGATATTGACATAAAGTTCCTATACCCATTAATGTTAGTATGAGATAATATTGTATCAATGATAGGAGTAATACAATTCTCTCAATACAATAATAATGAAATCTCAATGCAGAGCTAAATATTTGGGTACATAATTGATTTGAGGATGTCAATATCCATTTATAGGCAATGGTTGAAATTATGGTATAAGTCACTATTTAGTGTTCTAACTCTAAAATAATTCTCCGTAAAGTAAATAGACACTAAAAGTATGTAATTGATGTACCATACAGGTGAGAGACATGTCTCTCAAGATAAGAGAATCTCCATTAATCTTTGTGCACACAATCTTTAATTAGATATCTCATCAGTGTGAGCTATTATAAATTTCTCACAACATGCATCAAGAGATATATACTGTCGCGCCCAGAAAAATGCGACGGACGGAAAAAAGAGAACAAATATGGTTTTCTTATGAAAACCGACTTGTGAGGAGTCGCCACCAAAATTTTGAGGAAAAATCTTGGGAAACCAAATTAAAGAGGAAAGGATGGTCTACTTATCCAGAGTTGGATTCGGGAGTCGATTGTGCGTGGGGAAGGTGTTAGGCACCCCACAACACCTGTTCCTAGGAACGGTTACCTTACATTGATTGTGTAAATTAATATGGCTTAAAAATATATTTTGGTTTTCCTTTTATAAATCACATGCAAGAAAATGGGTAGAGAAAAAAGAAATTAAGAAAGTTTGGAAAACAATATAAAGAAAATGAATTAAATTAAAATTAAGGATATTTAGGCAAAATAAGGAAAAGGAATTGAGAAAATAAATTGGGAAAACATTTATTAAATTAAGAGAAAAAACACCAAATAAATCAGGAAATATTTATTTATTTACAAAGGCGGACTTGACCCAGGATCAGAGCCTGGGACCTACGTACCCTGCGATGGGGATCAAAGTCCACGTAGTTCGGGACTATAAATGCGTGTCACTTTGTTGATATTTTTTAATTTTTGTAATACTTTGTAACAAGAGAAAGTTAATGGAAAATAATTTACTTTTTGCAACCAAAACAATTTTCTGAGGTTGAGTTGGTGTGTTTTAATTTGCAAAGGATAATTTAATTCCGCTTACTTACTCTTATTTTATTTTGTTTGAAAATATTTTTGTTTCTCTGTGGTTTTTGTCTTAAAATGATATATTTTTGTAATTTTGGAAAACCATCACATTTTTTTTATTCTTTTGAAAATTCCCCCCCCCTTTTTTTATATTTTATAAAAATGAAAACCAATTTATCTAACGCAGACTCGCGGTCATGCCTGATAAACTGATCCCTGAACTACCTGCGAAGGTTCTGAAACCTCGCGGTATAAAGGTTTTATTAACTTTTAAAGCAAAACTTTAGAATATACTACTATATTTTCTCAAAAAAAGAAAATTTTATTATGTATTTTTGGATAAAATTGAAAAAAACCTGTTAAGATATCATAATTGGTTTTTTGAAATGTAATTATTTTCGAGAGTCATTTAACTAATATATCTACGTGGGTTCACAATCTCACGCGATAACTCAGTAAACTTAAATACCTGCATGGGTTCCGAAAACTCACGTGGTGTAGCTACTAAGTCGGTTATTTCTATTATATAAGAAAAATCAACAAATATTATCCGTATAAAATATTTCAAGATACATATTATATTGCAAAATCATATAGCGTAAAGCTCGTTTATTATTTACGCCGACCTGCAGACTTACATGACAACATGAATAATGGAGACACCCGCGTGGGCTCGGAAAACCTCAAGGGGGCGTAGTCACGTAGGCAATTATTCATTCACTTTGTTACCTTTTATTTATTTATTAAGAAAACAAACTTTAAGGGCTAAAAATTGTTGGGACTTACTAAATGTAATCCCTTGCAATGTACACATGCTCCCCTATGGGCTTCTAGTGTCAGGCCCACAAAAACAGAAACAACAAGAAGCAAAACAAAAAACAAAAGCAAAAATTTCGTAGCAGGCCTCTCCACGTCAGGTTCATTCCAGAATTCATAAGGCCCAACTCGTAAAAGAGAGGGGATGGAATATCTACCACCTACGGCCCAGCCCATAAAAAAACGTATATTCGTAACAAATACATGGCCCAGATTAGAGTTCACGCGACCAAATAGAAGACAGAACCAGAAAAGCAAACGCAGCATTCAGAATCAGAAAAGGAAACGGATCCTTCACAGCATAATCTTTCAACTTATACTAAATTCTAATAGTTAATGGTATAATGAGCCACTTCACACTCTAGCAGCAATACTCAATTTAGCCACAATTCGTTCAAATCAACACGATTTTGACAGCACAGTAGCAAGCCAAGAATTCATACTAGAAACACCAATCACCGTCACGACCTTCATTGACCAGCAAAATTCCATGACAGCATACCAAAATCTCTAAACAAAAACTACCACTTAGCATGCATTAAAATTTCTTAAATCAATCAACAGAAGACCCCATCAGAGAATCCAGGTGTAAACTACAAACTCCTTTGTGAAATTCATACCGAAAATAAGGAAAAACAGTTGTAATCAGTAGAATGAACTGACCCAGATGACAATTATTCTTCACCTATGCTTCGGATCCCTTGCTCCTCTTCCAATTCCTGAATTCCAGTTCCCTCGGCCTCTGGAACTTCAACCTCTAGTGATTTTAGTCCCCAAACCTCCTCAGCTTTCTCAATGGCTCTCGGTGTCTTCCGTGGTTGCAGGCTCTCGGCTACTTGGCCTTGGGTTCACGGTTACAGACTCTCGGTTTCGGGTTCGGGAGCAGGGTTACGAACTCTCGGTTTTGGGTTCGGGTGCACGGTTGCGGGTTTTTGGACTCGGGTTCCCGGTTGTCCCCTCTCGGCCTCTCTCGGTTGTTCCCTCTCCTGCTCAGCCTTCACCGTGGCTCTGAGATTTCCCCTCAATCTCGGTCCCTCTTTTCTTCAGGTCTTCGTGGTCTCCCGGCTTTTATAGAGCTCCCGAGTGCGTGGTCCCCTGCCATCGCCTTCCCCTTTTTCTCTGCTCCGGCTACTTTCCTCTGCGACACGCGTGCCCCTTCTGCCATTCAAGCCGTGCACGTCTCCCTCCATTGCAGCTTTCTCTCACGACTGCCTCCATGGCAGCTTTTCACCCTAGCTATCCCCTCTGCTTCCTTTCTTTTTCTCTTGCTGCTGCTCGTGCCTTTTCTTGTTCAGTCTGCGGCTCTTGCTTTTTCTTTCGGTCTTTCCTCTCTGCCTCGGTGTCTTTTCTCCCTCTGCTTCACGCTTCCCTCTGCTCGCGGCCATGCCCTGCTTCTGGCTTTCTCTGTGGCTCTCTGCTTCTGTCTCGTGGCCAGCCTTCAACCCTGCTTCCTCTTTTTCTCAGATTCTGGCTCCTCTGAGCCCTAGCGTGCCTGAGCCCTAATTGGGGCTCAGGTGATCCCGGGCTTGAAATGCTGGGCTCAGTATTTCAAGCCCAATGTCTCCCCCTCCCCCCCTTTTTTTTTGGTATATGGGCTTGAAATACCTGGGCTGCGTTTTAAGCCCAGAGCATTCACCCCTCCTCCTTTATTTTATATCTTTTTTTTATTGTTATTATATTTTATTTTATGTTTTTGTTTGTTTTTTCTTGTTTTTCCTTTTTCGTTCCTATTCCTCTTTTTTTCTTTCTTTGTTTTTTTTTGTGTTTGTTTTTTTTTCTTATATACTATTATTTATTTTATTTTGTTTTTGTTCTTGTTGTTTTTTTTTCGTAAATTACCCGGACAAAATGGGGTGTTCACATATACAGTTAATATTTATTAGATATATGTATGAAAAGAAAAATTAGGCTCAATTTTGGATTAGAAGTGAGATTCTAATAAGGGATTTAGTTCCAAAGATAAACCATGAAGAAAGAGGCATATAAAGAGTTTTTACCTCACAAAAGGGTTTTATTGGAGAATAATAGTTATACTCTTATCTTTAATATATATATATATATCTATTTTAATCTCATTTAGTTAAAGCATATCAAAGATAAAAATTCTTTCTATTATGTGATAGAGGAGAATATTAATGTCTCCATTATAGAGAGTTAACAAGGTTTATAAAGAATGAGATTATTTAATCTCAAAACCTCGTTAACTCTAATTCATATATGAAATACATTAAAGATTAAACAGATATATATATGCCTGGAAGAATTTAATTGCAAGAGATTGTAAATGCTAGTGTGTAGTGTCTGGTTTTTGTATTCATGTTCTAATTGTTTAAAATAATTCTTCCCTATTATTATTAATTTCTCACTATTCATGAATACTACTTGTTTTATAATCAAGATAAGACATATGATGCCTTAATAAGGATGTAAAGCAAAAGTAGAGAATTAATCCTATAAACGGGTTAATATGGTGAGATTAATTAAGGGAATGAAAGTTATTACAAGTACACTAGTGATGGATAAATTCACTCAAGACAATAATGTACATTTAAAATAAGGTTCCAATTTTTTTATAATTAAATATATCTTTTGAAGCCATAAGGTTGGAATATTATTTTAAATGATTTACTCTCATTAACTTGTCTTGTAAAGGTAAGAGTGAATGGAGGTTGTTCTTTAAGTTTTTATTGCATATTTGGATGAAAATGCAAAAAAGTTTAAATGATAAAAACTATAATATCTATCACATATAGGATATGTAGAGATTAGGAATGCCAAGTTTATTGAGGAATGTCATAATTAGTAAGAGTGATCAAAGATATGACAAACCTATCAGGAATGATCACATAAAGATAAATGAAACCACTAATTATGATGAAATACTAGTTTTACATGAAACTTATTTTTATAAGATGAATGTAAAACATAATAAAGTTTTGAAATCTAATTGGTCATGCTGAAAATTAAGAGTATCAATGTCTTAGATTCTATTAACTATTGAAAAGAAATCTCATAAAGAATAAGAGATATCTGAAGATAGTTATAAATGGAACTCTTATTATGCAACTTCAATCTTAATAATAGATTGAATTATGATCAATTATGATTGAGAATTTGGCAATCATTGGCAATTATATGGTGTACATTAAGAAACTTGATTAGAACATGAACATTAAGAATAATCCTATTTGTTCTCACATACAATGAAGTAAATTCCAAATTACGATATGATTTTATGATAAAGATGAGAGATCTTAAGGCAAATAATATTTGGAAATTTGTATAATTGCCAGTGAGGTTAAGAGAATTAGCCATAAATGGGTCTTTAAGATCATAAAGAATTCACTAATCAATATTATGTATTACAAATTAAAGATTATTTGCTAAATAGTTTTCTCTATAAAGAAAGGAATTGATGATAGTAAGATTTTCTCCTATATTGATAAATAATTCCTTCATTATTATCATGAATCTATATGCTAATTGGAATATTATGAAAATTATCACTCTTATTATGACTATAAGAGAGATGTATGTGAAATAATGTGATGTGTTCAATGAATACTAAGGAGAATTTAATTAGGCAGGACTTCCAATGATAGTGGTAGTTGAAGTCTTATGATGTGATCACATTTTTTTTATAATGTTGAGAACATCATAGATCCTTGTTTATAACACTGGATTAGTGGGAGCTGAGTCATCTGTTTAATTTTAGTTATAGATAACATATTACTTATGATAAATGACTAAAAATGTTACAAAAGGCATGATAACTTTGTTCATGAGCTATTATGTAAAAGATATAGGTAAAATGTCTTTAGAGATGTATAAAGAGATAATTCTCAAAATTTTTGGAATTATCATAAAGAACTTATAAGCACTTGAACATTCATGAATAAGGTATTTATGCCATATGTGACATCTATATTTGCCATATGTCCCTGATAAGATTTGGAAAGAGATGAGAATAATATTTCTTTTATGCTAGTAGTGAAAGGCATAATGTATGTCTAAATGTGCACATAAATTGACATGGCCTTTGTGAAAGGAATATTATAAAGATCCCAAAGCAATTTATGCTTAGATAATAAATGATAAGCTGCAAAGAATACTAGAAATTCATGCTTACATATAAAAGATCAATAATTAGGAAAATATAGCATTTGTTCAATTTAATAGGATAAGTTGACTTTAAAAAGTCAATATTATGACACATCCTAATGCAAGATGAACAAATTATGTTATGGAGGAGTGCAAGATTGTTAAGCAATAACTAATTGCTTACTTCCACCATAAATGCCGGATTTGATCTTTGATTTGAGGCAAGTTTACGTAAATGTTGAATTTCATTTTGGGTTTTAAATTGGAGATTCGTTTGATGCTATAAAAAAGTGTGTTGACCATATAAAGTGAAATGGTCATGCACCACATAAAGAGAAGATTCTTGATTAACAGCATGCAATGAAAGAATATAAAGGATCATACACCTCATATGAGAAAGATCGCATTGTGGTGATCTAAATGAGGTGTATTTAAGTGATGAAATTTGTATTTGTAGTTCATCAACTCAATATATATATATATTGTATACAATTTTGGTGAGATTGATGAACATTAAGTCAGGAACCGAATAAACATTTAAGGTTTATTCATAAAGATAATTTCCCATAAAGTAAGGATATTATTTGTAATACATGGAAGGTAATACTCACATGATTAGAGAACCTACCACCATGATCCTTGTAGTATTACTTAAATATTCCTTGATATATCAACTGACTAATCAAGATCGGACCAAGTGGGAGAATGTTGGATATATTTAATTTCATAATGTTTAATTTGAATTTATTTAAATTATATATTTATATTGTTTAATTAATTAAATATATCTTAACTTAATGTGGTCCTTATCTTCAAGAGAAGATATTGTCAGTTGAGCGATTTTAGGGAATAAGGGATAAACTCAGTCTTGATTTTATCTTTATCTTTATTTGAATTCAAATTTAAATTTAATAACCGATGATGGCCAAGGTTATTTAAATAGAGGCAGACTAAGTTGAGTTGATATATGCTCTGGTTCCCCGGCTAGTTGAGACTAAATTCCAGGCTCCATCACTGAGTCTCGTAACTAATTGGAAAAACTGTCTGTATAGATTATTTTTTATATTTCCTTCTAACTAATTTTATATATGATTTCAGATCTAATATTTAGATTGAATAACTCCAAAAATATCTGTATCAGATCATCTAACATGTCGAGAGGTATTTATAAAGTCTTTCGCTGCTCTTATAATTTTGTGGGAAAATTCAATATATGGAATTTATATTAAAAATTGAATTTGTCTAACAGAAGATTGCAGTGAAATAAAATGATGGGGGAGATCGGAGAAACGGGGGATGGAGGAGGCAAGCCCAGCAACAGCAAATGAGGTAGAGGCCAACACTGATAAGGAAGGAGGCCAATTATGGCGATGGAGTTGGAGATGGCGAAGACGGTAGTTTTTTCAATCAAAGGGAGGAGAAGGCGAGCCTAGCGAAGGTAAACGAGGTGGAGGTCAACGCTAATGAGGAAGGAGGCTGGTGATGGTGGTGAAGTAGGAGATGGCGGAGACGGCGCTTGTGTTGTCTTCAGAGGAGATGGTACTTGGTCGATGCGAAGAGGGTGCGAAGAGGAAGACGAAGATGATTTGGTGTGGGGGATATTTTTGTCTGGGCCCCACCATTCCCATGGCAGTCTGACCACTCCATCAGTTTTTTGACAGAATAGCCATTGCCATAAATGTGACAATGATGATTGCTTTGGAAACATGAAGCTTGCAACGTTAGGTTTTTGTGCTCATCAGGGTGATGATGAGCACACCGTGCTCATCACCTCTGGTAAAATCTGGACCGTTCAGATTTATTTTCAACGGTCCAGATTTATAATTTTAATTTTTTTAATAATAAAATTATTTTTTAAAAAATAATAATTATAAAATTATTTTTATTTTATATTCTATATTTAATAAAATAAAAATATATTTAAAATATAATAATTAAATTAAATTAAATCTAAATCATTCAATTTTAATGTGAATGGTTCATAAAATTTGGTGCACATCCTACTGATGAGCACCAAATCCAAACGCCTTGCAATGAAACAGTTCTACCTAGAAGTCCGTACAAAATAAAAATTGTATTTTTACCTTTATTATATTTTAAACTCCTAAAAAAGCAATTAACCAATTGCGGGGTTCTACTATTGACTTGTTGCTGGAGGTGTTCAATTAATTGGGTAACTTGGTAGGCCTAACTCAATCCAGTGTGCTGGGTTGATTGAGGAACTAAATTTGGTTGGTCGAGTTGATATCAAACCTAATCTTGATATATATAATTTTATTTTTTAAAATATTTTTTATAAATATTAATTAATTTTACATGATTATTTTCTTAATACATTATATATAATAAATTAACTTTATCATTATTATAAATATTTTTAAGATTTTAATTTTTTTAATTTTATTTAAAATTTTAAATTAATTTTTTAATATTATATAAAAATAATGCGTCACTATTGAGTTCTTATAATTTTAGGAAATGTTATTTTTATCCTTTTTAAAAAAAAATATTTTAGATAAATGTACTTATAATTTTGTTAACAAATAAAATTAATTTATTATTTTATTTTTAAATATTTTTTAAGGACTGAGATTAATCTGATTACAGATAACGAACTAACTCGATCCAACTCAATCTCACAAAAATTAGATATTGAGTTAATTATTAACTCAATCCTATCCAATCTTTATTTACCTTTAAGTGTTATTGTGAAAAATTAACAACTATTTAATATTTCGTGAAATCTTTGTTGAGTTTGTTCTTCCAAGTTTAGCTAACAAAATTTCCTCTTTATGAAAATTTTGCAGCAGTAGCAACAATTTTATAATATCTCTAGTTTTAACAGACACTTCTGTAGGTATTTGAATAGTTCATAACTCTTCAATAATTTATATGCTTAATATTCTACACAAACAAAATCTTATATAAACCGCTCATAAATTACAAATAATACATTTTGTATTGAATTCCACATCTTTGTTAATTTTATTATTATTTTTATTCTGTCTCTTTTTTTTTCATTTTTTTGCTATTAAAATTGTACAATACAAAATAAAGATAATAATTTAAAAATATCTTTTAATAGTCGTCTATTAAACATTTAGATTTTATTGACATAGATGGACACACCACTTCATTGAGGGGGCCCTAGCCCCTCCCAAATATTTTATGTTAACAATTTTTAACCAAAAAATTTAATACAAATGTCAAATAATTTAGCTTTTTAGGACTTTTGACATCTCCCAAATATCTTTTCTATTCTCAACAATTGTTTAGGTAGTGACTAGCAAGCTTAGTCTAAAAGTATTCTTTTCGCTTTTTTTATGGAATTGAAAATTTGAGAAGCACCTAAATCACGATCAAATCTCTCTCCGTGAAACTATATAATCATGACATAATAATCTTATAAAACCCATGAAGTTATTCAGTAAGTACTTATTGGAATTACATTTTGTCTTTTATTGTATCTAGTGTAATTCACTCTATTTAGGCTTTTTTTTTTGCCATTATAGTTTTGAGTAAAAGATATATTTGTACCCTATTATACTTTCTTAAGGGTTGAAAAAGTTCTCTATTGTCATTGATGTTTGATAGGTTGTATTACATCTTACATTTAGAAACATTTTCCTATGAAAACTGCTTATTTAATGTATAAAAATATTTTTAGAAAAACTCAAATCAATTAAAACTTTAAGATTGTACAAAACTATTTTTGCTAGTTTACTGCTCATTACGCAGCAATTTTTCAAAAATCATAACTAAATGTAAAAAAAATCTTTTTTCAGTGATTTAAGTCTCTAAAAATCATGAACATTTCGAATTTTTAGGGAAAAATCAGAAACTGGGAAATGAACGTACCAATTTATACAGTTTATTATATACATATTACTGTTCATTTAATGTCTGTGTTTTAGTTCGAAAAACTGAATCTTAACTTTGAAAATTCATTTCTCTTAATATACAGAGTTATTTGGGACATACTTAGCATCATTAGAAAGCTTTACTTGTCTACTTTCTAATCATATTTTTTTTATACAGTTATTCTATTTTTACTGTTCAAAACATCAATATATATTATCAGAGATCAGAAATAATATCTACTGGAGCAATTTTGGTAAAATTGGAATAATTATCATTATATAGCTCCAAATACAGCCAAACTACTGTCATCTTGTTCCTAAGACATAGATCTATCTGTACATATAAATCAATAAATTTTTGGAGATATATATAAATTTATATAGTAACCAAAAATAGATAATACATAAATAGAATATTAACAGTTTTCAACAAAATTTCATCATCATTATTCTTCATGCTCCACATGCTTTCCTTTGCCATAACTTGGCTCTAACATTAGTTAATTATGGGGTGAGATTGGAAAATCTCAGTAGTCAACTTGCACATACCATTATATCATCACAAAAACATTTAAAAACATACAAAACATAATATACTTTCATTAAATCGTTAAAACTTCCATGTTGTCTAACAAAATTTCGTCAGTATAACGGCTTGATAAATCGGCATCCCGGGCTTAGCCTTTAACATAAAACAACCACCAATTATAGAAAAGTATTCATAACAGTAACATGGTATCATTTACAAATCATTATAACATATAAAATATTCATAAGTAATAACATTAAGTAAGGGCAAGAGACTATTTAGAAATTTTATTAACTTTTCTTTGAACATTGCTTTCACCTAACTTTAAATCACTTCCTTAACTTATTGAAGTCTACAGTATTATTAAACCTTATTTAATAATTTAATATCATCATATAAATTTAGCTCAACTATGAATCATTAATTTTTTCCTCAAAATCATGTCTTGATCTAAAAAAAGGAGTAGGAGGGATAAAAAAATAGTTTAAACTTTAACTAATCTTAAATTAAATAAATAAAAAAAAATAAAAAAAAAATTTACCTTCAAAACCCGGGCTTGTCCTCCTTCTCTTTCTCATGCCTTCTTTTTTCTTTTTTCTCTCTCCTCTCTTCTCTCTCCTCCTTTTTCTTCTTTCTTCTTTTCTCTCTCACGGCCTCTTTCTCTCGCTCAATGTGCGTGTGTGTGTGTGTGTGTGGTTTTGAGACAATGGTAGAAGGTGGGGATGTTTATAGGAAAGTTAAGGATTGTGACTATCATATCAAGATGTAATTTGAAAACTCATAATTATTTTTTTATTTTATAAAATAATTATTCATTATATTCTTAGATATTTTTGATTTTGTAAAGGGGTAGAATAAGATAAAAATATCTAACTTTTTTTTAACTAACTTTATGTCATATTAAAAAAATGAGATAGTATATTTTTTATTTTTACAAATAAATTTAGCTCTCATTTGTATACATTTTTATCTAGGTTCTCTATTATACTCAGTGTCCTTTCTATTTAATTTATCTGTGGAATTCATTATCTTTCTCTTTTATTTTTTTATCTAAGGTCTATATATCTTACTTACTTTTTACTATTTATCTCCTTCAGCATTTATTATTTATGTGGGACTCACCTTTTATTGGATTTATACTTTTCTTTCCTCTCAAGACACATATAATCAGTATCACTTGTACCTTTAACTTGCATCGGAGTATTATTTTCTTTGTCTTATCGTAAATAATAATTTTATTTTTTTTAGTTCCTTTTTATATTTTAGGATATTTTGGGCCTTAAACTAATTTAATTAAATATTCATACTTTCCCAATCATCATAAATTAGTCCAAAATAAATTAATATTATTTATAAAATTATTTGATCATAATATTCATGAAAAATAAAGATATTACATATTGCTTAAAACCTTGTTAATGAGTTTACATATGAAAGTTTTTAGTCACAAGTTTGCCCCCTCCTAATATTTAGTGTTTTGTCCGCCCTGTTTATCGATATTAAAAGAATAAGGAAAATTGCGCAAAGCCAATCAAATATATGAACAAGTATTGAAAAGAAAAAAAAATTATACCAAGCTCAGGAGAAGCTACACTCTTCATAACGTATACAGTGTGCTCCCTACGGGCTTTATATATATTAGAGTGACAGTGATGATGATTTGAATTTTCAATTTTTAAGATAATTTTTTAAAACTAATATGTTTTTAATAAAAAATTCCTATTGTGATATTTTTTTTATGTGCATTTCACTGAAAAATCATTATTTTTCTTACCTAAAGAAAAATTTAATGCGTGTTCAATTCTATTAAACGATGGCATCTTGCTGTAATGAAAAGTCCTCGAGAGTTTCTTCTTTTTTAAGAGGTGAAAAACTTTATTTGGAAAAAATGATTAAAAATAAGATGTTCTTCTGCCAGTCATAATTAAGGCTGGCCCATTATATTTCTTTAGGGCCTAACCCAATTGAAGAAAACTTAAATGGTGAAGCCCAAACTGAGACGATTGACCAACAAATCCCGAATATCGTCGTCTCCGGTGACTGAAATCTGAACCGTGCATCAGTGCCCTTGAGCGTCAGGGACTCGGCACGAATCTGAGAAAGAGGGAAAATAACGCTTTTTCTTTTCCATCTCTCAAGAGTCAAGAAGGAGAGCGTAAAAACAAACAAATTTGGCTGCTCTTCTTGGTTCGGTTGATGGTTTAATTCATCCAACGGTGCTTTCGAAGAACAAAGCTCGCAGTTATGGCGGCAGTGCCACCGGCAATCAACAACAGCAACAATGCTATCATGAACGCTACCACATCCCCCGCGAAGCCAACAACTCTGGCTGCTTGCCTGGGGTATCGTACGGACACGCCACCAAAATCCCAACGTGGGCATAACAAGCCGAAATGCAAGCAGTGCGGCAATGTTGCTCGGTCAAGGTAAGTTGAAGTTCTCTCTCCGATCTGTTGTCTGAATTTCTTCATAAATTGCAAGAGGATACCTGTTGGGAATTAACGACTGTGTTGGGGGACATCAAAAACGGAATGGAGGTTTTTTTTTTTATGACAGGATAGAGAATAATTATGATTTCGAAGGTACTCGGCGACTAGTAATGGACGATATATAGTGAAGTGCAAATAGTAGAGAGATGTGCCTGACAAGCACTCAAAAGTTTACAGTGCTTAAAGCCTTAGCATATGTTATAGGCCGAAATATATTTTTCACTTTTAAGTGAGCTCTGCTCAATAGGAGATATAATATGCAGTTAAATACATGTATAATCTAGGGAGCGTGGCCAATATTACATCATAGTTGTTGTATGGCATGGAAATCTTCAAATATTTTTCAACTTAAATGAGGGGATACACCTTTGGCAGTAGGAGATATAATCTGCAGTTCAATGTTTTTCTTTCTTGTACAATGGGTGAAAATAATCTGAAAAACAGAGCATGAATTCTGATTCTTTCATTCATGGCGTGCAAAATTCTGATCCAGTTCCTCTTGCTCAAGGGCAAGCATATATGAAGTCTGGTATGAACTGTGTTTTGATTACACAGATGACACTAACCATGTAAACTTGAATATTCTTTCTTTTTAAGTTACATAGGTATCGTATATGATGTCGGAGCAGTATCAACAAGGAAGAAAGGGAGGGAGATATAGAATAAAAATTCTAAACTCTTACTTAATCAACTAGATAATATCCCTTGCGTTGCACAGGACTAATAAGAAACTTAACAGACATCACATCTCAAGAGAATTTAAATAATAATAATAATAGTGGAGCCATTGAGCTTTTGGTTCAACCAACAAGGGGTTGTACTAGCTTAACTAGAGGTATTGAGTTCAATTCCTAAAAATGTAGCCACATTATATACTTGGTGTTAGAGTTTGTCACCTAAAAGGTTCTATCCAACTTGATCCAAATTAATATAAATCCCGATAAATCCTCTAGTTGAAGTTAGGGCTAGGATACTGGTGCACAAAAAAAATAGTGGAATTAATAAGCATTTGAAATTTGAATTTGGATTTTGCAAAAAAAAAAAGCAAAATAATATGATAGAGCTAATACACAAAACCCAATAAATAAACCAAATAAGTCTTATTATAAAACCACATAAGCCATCAGATTTCACACAAAGCCCAACATAAGTTGAGATATTTGAATTTAAATCCATTAAAGTCACTACACGGAGTCCCAAAATAAGCCAATCCATCTCTGTTCCTATTATGAATAGTGCTAATGAATGATGTAGCTTCTATGAGATTTTATATTATATATTGATGACTAAACTGTCTAACCCTAGCTAACTAGGACTTGATATGGGAACCAAAGGCTTACGGTTAATGTTAAACAATAGGAACTGTTAAGTGTTTGGTTCAATTGGCAGGGGGTTGTACTAGTTTAACCAGAGGTCTCGAATTCAAGTTCTAGGAATACAGCTGCGTTAAATACTTGGTGATAGAACTCGCTACCCTTTGAAGTCCTGCATGACTCGATTCAGATTAGTCTAAACCTTGATAAATTTTCCTATTGAAGTGGGATAGGTCTAGAGTACTGGATGTTTATGCAAAAAAAAAAATGTTAAACAATAGAAAATTTAAAGATAAGATAATAATGAAATCCTATCAAACAATAAATCCTAATAACTAATCAAACTAGAAATCTTAACAAATTATTATTAAAATAAAAATAGGATGAAATAAGTTAGATCAAATTAAAATCCTAAGGATTTTTTTTTAACGCCTAGAATATATCTTTAATGACTTGGCAGGTCCAACGAATATTGCTGGAGTTAGTAATACCCAAAAAGCTCCAATAGATGTTCATCAAAAGGAAAAAGGGAAAAAAAAAAAACTCCAATAGACCATAAGCTCACATCATGAACTTGATAGATTGTATTTCTGGTTACTTAAATTTGGGGTAATTTGATAAATAAAACCATATTTATTTATAACAGACAATAGGATGTTGTTGGTCACATTTGGAGACAGCAATTATAAGTCCTTCAAAGGGCCTTGTAAACTTCAATGATGGCATATGCATGTTACTGCATTTGCCAAATATGGTTTCATTTTTCTGCAAGCTGCTGCTTCGGTGCTTTCTTATGATTAAATGATTGCTAGGAAAATAAACCACTAATAATGTGCATAAGCCGCTTCGCTAATCCATTGAATCATTGATTACAGTAACAGTTAGGTTGAACTAATTTTTTATAACCTTAGTAGTCTTTTTCTGAGGTTAGATCCATTGATAGGTAATATTATGAAAAATAATGGAATTAGTGTCATAATGGATGGAATCTAAGTCAACAGAAGACCTCAGTGATGAGTAAGTATACAAAGACGTTGTCTTCAGGCACTCTATTGTTACTGGTCTTAATATGTATCTTTCACTGGTCCTACAGAGAAACACAATTTCAAAAAACGAGGTGAAACAGTAGAAGTTCTGTTACTTTCGGAAGCTATGATCATTATAAATTGAGATGATCTCATTCATTCTCTATTGTTTTGATGAGTTTAACCAATCTTGCAGGTGTCCATTTGAATCATGCAAGAGTTGCTGTTCAAGAAATCAAAACCCATGTCATATTCATGGTGCGTCAACTTTGCATACACCATGCTTTCTGAAATACCCTGTTCTGATGTTATAACTATATTAGGCAATATCTCTCTCCCTGCACTCGCCCTTAGTTTGCTGGAACTGTGCCATGACCGCATGATACGCCCTATGCCATGTTAAAATTGCATAAGCCGAAGTCACCCATACAATAACTAGCCATGAGCCTCAAACGAATCCTAAGAGGAATCTAAATCTTCAACGAAGTGATTGGGGATTTTCCAGCCCATCTAGGATGCCTCATTAAAGCCACTAGTGTCAACATTTCTGTTCAAGGAAGCCATCCCAAAGTCACCATTGTGAGCTTTCAGCCTTCCTTAGTTGGCTGCAGTAATCATTCATTTCGCACTCCTTCCCACTAAACAAACATCTTGTAAGGCAAACCTCGCCTCACGTACGCAAGGAATTTCAAAATTAGTTTGAATTCTTCTAGAAAATTGGAGAAGCTTGTCAGCGGGGCCATCTTTTTGAAGCATCTGAGTATGGCCTCGACAAAGGCCCTAGACTCACATTTAGACGTCAACTTTAACCATCCTTGGTGTTCTATGGGAACAAAGTCATCTCCCTATTGGGAAATAGCCTAAGATAGTATATTAGGCTACATAGCACGTGAAGGCATTACCTCTTCTGAAACCCCTTAGGGAGCATGAGTGTTGAGAAAATATGATCCTCAGGTGTCCACATTGCCCAATGGTTCTTCTTATACCTATAGCTTGCTTTCCCTTTCTATCCATCATGCCTACGTACCCTGCTATATGTTTACCTACTTAGTTGTTCTTCTAAAGCGACCAACCGATTTGTAATTTCTGTTTTGTCGAAGAAACTATATACTCCTTTATGACTGTGTATCCCTTTCACATTTTCCTGGGCATTGGCATGCTCTTCAGTAATATAAATCTCCCCATATTACTCCAATACTCCTTTCGCTAGATTTTTGGCCAATCATGTCCTCTCAATTGCTGTTAGCTAGTCCTACTGTCTGTCTCATCACTTGCTCTGCGTTCATTGCTCTATTGAATTTGAAGGACTACTGTTGATACCACCAGTGATCATTAATGAAACTAACACGTTCACTCTTCCTCTGTCCATTAAGCTAGCACTGTGTGCATAGTTCTCAGGTCACACTTTTAGCAGTCTCACCTATCTTACGTCCTTCACAAAGGTGCTCATTTTCCCCCCAGTTTTCTATTTCCTTCATGCTAGAGTTATCACCAGTGATGTTATTGATAGTATTATAAGATGATGTCATGTTATTATGGCATATCCCTGTCCTACATGCCGTTTCAGAACTTGATGGTATCAATTTTCGCAAACAGATAGTATTTATGGATGACTTTTTTTGAAGTGTTTTAGTTGAATAATGTACAATTACTTATGAGTAGCATAAATAAAACTCTTTTCTACCTAAAAAGGTGAATTGAGAAAAAGAAACAAAAATAAATACTGCTATTCTATTGGCAATCTATTTACATTCTGTTGTTCTAAAAAGTTTTCCACATTGTTATGGTGATAACCTCAATTTTATTTTTCTTATTTGTATATCTTGTGGTGAATGCAGTGTTGAAAGCAAATTCGACTATTCCTGACAAGTCACCATCTTCTAATGCTGCTCCACATGAACAGCAATCCACTGAACCATCTCCATCTTTGTAAGTTCCGAGTCATAGCCCCATCCCCCACCCAAAAGAAAAAAAATTGCATCATGCCTATCCTTATAATTTTATATCTGTAAACATTTTTGGCTTAGCGTAAAGGAACAAATTAAATATCCAATTTAAAAAATTAGAGGCGAGGTTTTTTCTTCTTCCTGCAGTTCAGGAGTGCCTCCAAAAACATATCTGGACTTCATAGTTTGTTATAACTATTAATCTGACGTCAAGCATACTGCTCAGTAATTGCTTTAAATTGTTTCTATGTTTTAAAACTCAGATATCTGACTAGAATCTTGCTGCAAGAGCTTGTTGGCTTTGGAAATTATTTAATGCTTTTATATATTTTATATATGATCTTTTTCATCTGCTATCTTTTGTATGTCCTTTTTGTCCAACACCCTTTATAGAGGTTTCAATTGTCCTTCTAGTACCTCCTTGGCAGTATATATATTTATTTTAACTCACTCATTCTTGAGTTGCACATTCAGCAATTAAAGCACCTTTCTAGTTCTTATTGCTGGACTATTTTTTTTAAAATTAATATATGTATTTCAGAAATGCAAGTAGAGCTGCATCCCTTCGACAACTTTCCAACAGTTTTGCCCAGTTCAGTAATTTGCATGTTTCGCTTCGGTCTAGGAAGCCACTAACTAGAAAGGTACGCATCTTAATCACACACACACTCACACAGGAAAAAAAAAAAAAGAAAAAACTTGTTTGGGAGGTTTTTTCTGGGTAGCCGTATGCTGTGCTAAGGTGAAAAGAATCATTACAGGATGCTGCAATTATTAATGAATGGAGGTTTTCCAAGTTAAAGGAATACAAGGAAAGAAACATTGAAGCAGAAAATGATGCTTTTGACAGATACATGCAAAATGTAGATTTACTGGAAGAAGTTTTATCCGTGGACAATGCATCCTCTGCTTTGGCGTCGAATCCTACTTTGATGGGGAACAGGGAGACGATGATCCCTCGGTTGAAATTGCTTCTAAGATCAAACTTAACAAGAACCGATAGTGTGAGACAGAGAATACAACAGACTGTAGATGAGGGATTAAAGAAGATCCAGAAGATTGCTCCTAAGGGTGATGAAGAAGAACCAAATGCAGCATCAAAAAGGCCAAAAATTTTGAGGACTGAAAGGTTATCAGATATAAGTAAGCTCATTGATAAAATTAATAAAGCTCGGAACGAGGAGGATTTGAAATCATGCTTGGAGATAAAGGCTCAACTCTTCAACTTGGATAAAGGCTCAAGTAAAACTGAATTTGAAGACAAAGAAACGCATAAGAAGCTGGTTGTGGAAAGTGATTTGGCAGCGGAAAAAGAATTAGATTATTCCTTTCCAAAATTGGTTGGTGCTGCTGAAATTGATCAAGAAACTCTCAACACCGTAGACAAACACTTTTGTTCCCTTGAGCATGTAGAGCCGTTGTGAGGCTAGATTTGTCAATGAATAGGCTTTGACTAGAGAAATAGAAATTTGAATGTTGTATTGTTTATTGCATCATAACATGGTGCACGTTGCCTCATGTTGTTTGGCAACATCTTGTATATGGTCCAATCATCTGCTTATTTCGCCTCTAATGCTGCAATAGGGTATTATCTGCCGGACGAAGATGCATTATTAGTTGTCTTTATGGCATTTCTTCCCAGCAAACTGAATCTAGGAGATAGTGAATCTTCATTTTGGTTGTGGTTGAGGGCTAAACAAGCAAAGCACAGTTCACAATGTATGTTCAATTTGAGCAGTAGAGCGATTGTGTTTGTCGAATGGTCTCTTCGAAAGTTGAAAGAGAGGTCTGCAGTAGTGTCCCCATCATTCAATGCTAGAGCACCTGCATAGGCTCTGGTCTCTGACCCGTCTAAAATTTGACTTTTGAAGGGAATACGCAAAGATGCATACATGACTTAGAACAACCTCATCGAGTGAGGATAATGGGTCAATGACAATAGCCAATAAAGGTGAGAAAAGAAAAAGCATATACTCCCTCCCTCCGGTCCCTATTATAAGATGTTTTTAACTACCGCACGTAGATTAAGAAAAGTTAGTTATAGTCTAAAATTAATGAAAAAAATTTCTGACATTCCTATTTTGTCCTTAAGAAGAGAATAAAAATACATTAAATAGGAGGAGAGAGAAGTTAATTGAGACTTATAATGAAAGCATTTAATAGGGACAAAATTGAGACTAAAATTAAATTTATTACTTAACATCTTATATTTTGGACCAGACAAGTTTTCTAAATAACACCCTATAATAGGGACCGGAGGGAGTGTATTTCAACCCAAGGCACTTTCAACCAATTTACTAAAATCAAGCAAAGTTAGTTACAATGTTAAAATTATTTTAAAATTTATATAATTTTCATCTTTATCCATAATAAATATCATAAATTTAAACATTCCATATTTTCTTACTCGTAAATAAGAATATTTTAGAAATAATGTAATTAATATTTTAAAAATTTATAAAAAAATGACTTATATTTAGAATTACGTAAAATTTTAGAACATGACTGATAAAAAAGAAAGGTTATTTGGATTGCTCCGTTCACCATCTTCCTGTTGAAGAAACACATTGGAATATGTGCACTTCACTCATCATTTTCTTTCTTTAACGCATCCACCGAAGGAGCAAAAGGGAAAAAACTCACATTTATGGATGTTATTACTACATCAACAGAAATGTGAGACAGCCTGATCCACTTGCAGCACGGTTCTTACTAGTATAACTTAATTATATATATGGCTTCAAATATGGGATATGGCATCCTAAGTCGTTAATGGGTATCCAATGGCACAAGCCGTTGTGACATGAGACAAAGAAATTCCAGCTTTATGTATTTCTCATTCAAGCTTTTGGGCACCCATAAAGCTTTGTGGGTTTCTTAATGGACGAGTGCTTTTTCTAGCTTTATTCTCCTGCATATATCTCGATCCACAACTACTTTCTTGGTGGGTATGAAACTTTCAATTGCATTATTTTCCCCTTGAAACAAGGCTGTCAAATACCTTTTTTAAGTTTCAATGGCTCTACTCATCTCAAGCCTCAACTTTTCGAGAGTCTTTGTCAATTTATTTTGTCAAAAACCCACCCACGTTATGGCGCTTAATGTTCTCAATCCCTTGATCATAGTAATGATTCTCTCTTACAGGAGTTTGCTTCGTTATGGAGCACAGACTAACATTATTAGCCCACCATAAAAGGAAAAGGAGCCATTAAAAGAAAAGAAGAGCCAATCCAAAGTGGGAAATGCTCATCATGTAATCAACATAATCTGACTTCTTATTTTACTTTTCAACATTGGTGGTACGTGGTGCAAATTTCTCCACTCTTGGTCTCATCAATTTTTTTATATTTAACTCTTTTGATAAAAATTCGCTTTCTCCAGCCCCCATCTGTGCCATAGAATCTCACATGTTTTCCATCCGAAGCCTTGCATTTGTAAATTCATTAATCACATTATTAAGTATATACAGCAAAAGCGAAGGATACATCACATTAAAATAATGGATACTTCCCTAAATAATAAAGGATCTTTTTTTAAGAAAAAACATAAATATCAATAATAAATTCTCTGTTAGAAGTTGGAGGTGGTATATTGAAATTAAATAGGGAGAGTAATATACTTGTTCTTGTGGGATATGACCGACGGATTGTAAGGTTAGATATTCGTCTTTTTGAAAAGGAGGGGCATGTGTGAATGTGCAGCCAAGAATCGTGGGTTGTTGGCCATACGAATCATGACTTGTTCTCTGTAATCGTGAATTGGTACAGTTGAGTGTTAGGGTTGTGACTTGTGAATGAATATTGATGCCATTCCAATGCCCATTGGTTTTTGGTCTAAACTGTGCTACCAAATTACAGCTCTCACTTCACCACCATTACCATATCGTTGATGAAAAAAAAAAGATGTCACTGATAATAATAATAAAATCACTGGTCATTTATGCCTGTCAAGTGCCAGGGGGCCACATGGGTGCGCACACTGTCCTAAAATATGTTAGTGACGAATCTCACCTCGTGGTAGTTGATGCATCAGATAAAAGATAAAGATACTCTTCCTTTTTTGGCTAATGATGCGTAACATATAGTATACATGTCCGAACTCGTGCTCTCACAAGTTAACTCTATTAGCTAGCTAGGAATTAGTAGTATGTATGGTCATTTCCCCTGCTCTTCGTTTTCGTTTTAGCATAGCCCAGAGACCCTTCATTGTGCGTACTTCGGGGAGACCGACTCTTCTTTTGTATTTTTCTACATGACAGAACGATAGTATTTAATTTAACAGATAAAATATACTTCCTCTAATTCATATTCATATTATAAGACATATTGTATGATAAATTTTTTATCTAAAATATAGGGTACTAGATATTTTTTTTCCATTTTACTCATGTATTTAATGTTTTATCTCTCTTCATTTATAACTCTCTAATGATAATAGAATAAGGTATTTAATAAGGGTAAAATAGGAAATATAGATACTTTTTATATTGATTTAAGTTGAAAAAAATGATTTTCTTAATATGTGTGTAATTAATATAAAATACCTTATAATATGGACCGAAGTGAGTATATCATAACCAAAGTACAACTATTGAACTTATCGAGGCGCGAGGAAATATTATTATTTATGCATGATTTCTTTTTATTTTAATAGTAATTAAACGCACCGTATTTGTCTTTTCATGCCTTTACCTCTTGGATAATTCGTTCAACACCTTGATTAATATATAGTCAGCTGTGTAATTGTTCATTTGTTCAACCAAGCCTTCAGAAGCCACCATATGCAAATCCGTATAGTTGTTTTAATTTTTCTTTTATAAAATGTTAGCGCGAGCTGTATTTATTAAGAAATTCATTGAGGTTGAGTTGAGACGTAATATTAAAAAACATCATAGAAAGGATGAGAGTCAATATATATTTTCTAATTAGTGATGAGGCCAGTTCTCTTGGCTTCTTTGGATAGTGAACTTCTAAATGGCACTAGCTAATACCTAGCTACTCCCCACCTGTTTTTAAAGTACTACTAAAACGTAAAACATTTAGGTCAATGCTAGAGATAAGATAAGAAGAGAAAGAAAATTTTTTAAAAAACGAACATATCAAACAAATATGGCATATAAGCATTATATTTGAAGAAATCAATTAACCTGATCATGCATATGTATGAAGCAATTTGATATATATTTATCATTACTACCTAAGCCCATCATCTTTTGCAGGTGAGAATGACAGGTTAGATGAAGGCAATCATCTAAATTAAATTAAAAAAAAAACACACACACACACACACGTCTGATCATTTTATTGCATGGTCCCTACCATGCCCTTGAAACCTTGAACACTTTGCAATATGTCCTACCCAAGCAATCCAACATGTATCCGAAAGATAGAAACTGGTTAATTATCAAACATCAATGATCACATATGCTTAACTAAGAAATGCTTAATCAAAAACTAATGCTTCATTGACACGGCGCGCAATTAGGGTTTGTGGGATTAAGTCAAAGGAGGCAGGTGGGAAAAAAATCATGGGATCCCCAATTCCACAATCACACATTAATTCACGATCGACGTGTTCTGTAAGGGATTCCTTAAGCCAAATCCAAACAAGAAATTCCAAACCACAGCTTAATTAAGCTGCTTTATTTCATCGCCAGGTTTATTCTCTCATTTTTTTCCAACTCCTAATTGATGACTGTATATGTCGTCTATCTATGGCTACCTCACTTACAAAACTTCATAATAGAGATTATAATAATGGCACCATTGAATCCAATTCAGTGTTCTCCTTCGCTTTTATTCGGCGCTTAACCTTTTGCTCTAAAGGGATTTTGATTGGTGGGTTTATATTTTAAATCAAAGAAACTGTTAAAGGATAGAGATTGGAGTTTAACTTTAGCCATACAAAATTGAAAGCTGAAACCTCCTCATAAAAGCAGGCCTATACAAGACAAAAGTCATATTATTAGAATTGGGATAACGATATGGCAACCCCCAATTACCTAAAAGGACAATTCATTGTACAGCAAGTAGAGAATTTTTTTTCTCCCTCTCTCAATTTGTTGTTAAGTAGCGATTCATATCTAACTCAATTATATGAGATACCTGAGATTAAATTTTAAGATTCACCAGCTTTTGGCTGAAGTTTAGAAACTACATAATCATCTGTGAATAATTCTATCATCATTTACACTTATTTGTTTCTCACGACATACTATTTATAAATTTTTCATATGCGCGAATCAACAAATCAAAAGACTTGGTAGTTAAGGATTTATTAGACTCATCTTCTTGCGTGGTTCGTATGTCTCTTCAATAAGATTCATATTTAATGAAAGAAAAAGTTGCATATAAGTGAATTACTGACTTGGTACTATATACGTCACTTTAAAATCCTTTACTTTTTTTGAAAACACCAAAAGATACTCATCTAAATTTGTTTTCTTATGAGCGCTATAGTATTATTTATTGGGTCGTCTTTTTCAGATTCCATCTGTCTTCATTTTTTCTGGATTTAATTTATCGTTTAGATTCCACCAAAGTTCGAAATAATGACGCGTACATCGATCTTTGAACTTTCAGATGTATACTTGACGAGAAATGGAACAGCTAAAGTGATTTGAAAACGAGGTTTTGAGTTATTACTTGCCGTTTACCTGAGAGCCAAACTAATGGTTATTATTTTAAAAAAGAAAACAAGAAATGGAAGCAGGCTAAGTGGCCAAAGCATAAATAAATTGGAATTGATCAAACAAAAGCAAACCAACATTAACGTACGCGATTGTTCTTGCAAATCACAAAGCTTTGATTAAAAGGGTTTAATCCTGTGTGTGTGTGTGTGTGTGTGATTGTCTAGTACCCGTCCGTCGTTTTTGTAGACTTGCTTTGTGGACACGTAAACTCCAATAATAACGCTTAACCTACATGGACAATTCAAGCTGGGCGATGAGAAGAAAGCATATAGTATATATTATATTTATATATGTGGGAGGACTTGACCATCGGAATCAATCTTAAATTTCAAAAATTTCTTCTCCATTGGTTTCTCCACTAGTTTCGTGAAAGGCATTATTTTCCATTGGAAACAAGAATTAGTTGGACTTTAGTTATTTTCGATGTAAATATCTTTCTCTCATATTGGAATCTTACGTATATCAAGCCAAACACTAACTATCAGTTTTCTCACACTGCATCGAGTTCTCCTTTCCATTATTGACCATGTGAGCTACACCAGAGGACATGTCGAAAACAGGGAAGATAGAGAGAGAGTGAGAGGTCGTTGTGACTTGTGAAGGAGAGGGCCAGAGTGATATATATATATGTATATATGTGTATATATATATATAATATAAACTACCCAAGAAAGCTATATATAGAATTAAGTCTAAAAGCAATATGTGTGTGTGTTTGTGTGTGTGTGAATGAGCTCCGATCCCTCATCCACCAACCATGAAACCCTCAAATGGAACGTGGGTGAGTAAAATAATATAAATGGGGTTTCTGAATGGGTGGATCGGTTCGTTACACTGCATTCACAAATAATAATAATTAAGAAAAATAAGCATGAAATTATGGTTGCTGAGATAGCTATGGCAAGGTGCAATAAGCACGACCTAACCCACCATTTTCAAAAGCAGATATGTCATAATACTATTTGGTACAGTTGGAGATTTATGTCAAACTCATATATACATATATAATATGTATATCCATCGTTTTAAATATTCAAAACTAGCTTCATTTCGCACTGTCCTTAAAGTCTACGTACAACCCCACCTTCTAATTCGGATTGGTGTCTGTCATCAAGGCCCTAATTTAATTGGCATCGTGTGTGTATATATATATGTAAAGATGATCAATCAATCTGAAAACAGAAGGAAAGTTAAAAGAGAGACGAAACTGAAGAGGGAGATCATCATTTAGATCTAAAAAAAGATGAGATGAATTTAATTAACTGAGAGTGCCAAAACAAAACAAGGTGGGGGCGCAAAAGATCCAAGGATCCTTCAAGGTACTAAATATTTGTAGGGTTGTGGATGGCCTAGCTCCCATGTATATGTGGGAATGAGTCACATGCTGGGCACATGAAATGCTTGATTTGAATCGTGGCCATTAGTATAAAGGGGTGGAAAAGATACCATACAAATGCATGAAAATTGGGCAACAAGTTGGGGCCATAATTTAGATAGTTAGATCCAATTAATTATCATGGGGTATCAGTGGGTCAAGTACCCCCCACCCTTCCCCTTTCTGTACCTCCTCTGTTCCTATTAGTTTAGCCCATCTACATGGCGCATGTGGGCCCAATCATTTTTTTTTAACAATCTCTTTTTTTATCCCATAGAATAATAATAATTAACAAAGCGATGACTTTAATCGGAGGGAATATATATAATATCATATATATTATATAATGGTAGATGAAAGGATGTAAGGGGAAATTATGCTGTTTTGGAAAAAGTTTGAAAAGGAGAAAGAGGTTAAGGGAGAGAGTCAGGTAGAATGGGTTTATAGAAACTGTGTTAAAGGTAAAGGGGGTGGTGTGATCTTGGTTTTTGGAATAATTAGTTGTGAAAGGTGAATTATTAAGGGAACGAGAGAGAGAGAGAGAGAGAGAAGGCAAACAAAGGAACGTGGAGGCAAAGCAAAATAGGTTCAGATGAGATGACTGACACACCCATATGGTCTGTGATTTATGAGTCATGGGAAGGAGAAAGCTTGTGCCAAAATAAGTAATGTTGGTTGAGCCCTCATCTTCCCCACCCAAATTAAGAGGAAATTAATATATATATATATATATAATATTCATGGTTTAATTTCGTGTCATGTTTAATTAATAGTGAACAGCTATAGTGTGTGTGTATATATATTTTGATGAACAGCTATAGTATATATTATTGTACCAAGTTTTGGTAAAACAAGATATTATTATATTATATATATATATATATATATGAGTGTGTTTGGTGAATTCAATTTCAATTGTACGTTGGGGAGGGGAGGGGAAGGGGAGGGAGGTGTGGGTGAATGAATGAATATCAATGTGATGTGAGCTTTAATTTGGTGGGGAGTGAGAGACAGCACAGCATATATTATAGGGTGAGGGTGTGGGTGTGATATTGTTGTAAGAGACATTCAATCTTTTCCAAGCAGGGAGGGTAAGTTTCGTACTGTCAGAAGAAGAATCACCCCCTTTCCTTTCTCTTTCGTGGACGGTATCATAATACCCCCTTCCCTCCGCTATTTTCCCAACTCCACACTTGGCTTTATTTTCCCCCCCCCCCCCCCCCCCTCTATATATTATCTATAACTAGAATGCATAAATAAACCATATTATAATATATATGCTTCAGGTTTATATAATATTTAATTGCTTTATATGGAAAATAAAATTATAGTAGTATCTTATAAAAGTTTCACGCTAAGTTAAATATACAGCATAATATCATATATAGAAATTTAATCTTTTTATGATAATTAAAGTGTGTCAAAGTTAAAATATAATTTTACAATAAAAATATGTTAAAATATTATGTTAGCATATATTATATAGTAAAATTTACTTGCGATAAAAGCTAGAGGATAAGAAAAACACAACCCTGCTCGTGAAAGGAATACGTAGGGTTTGGATTTACGTACATATACCTGCCGACGTCTATCTTGCAAGGTTTAAATTAAGAAAAAAGGATAATTTCTTTTTAAGTAGTAATTGTGAAAATTTTGAATTGTGACGAAATTTTAATTTCTTCTGTTCCTCAAACAGTTGCACAAGTTCGGTCAAATTACGGGTCTCTCCGCTTTTCTCTGTAGCTTTGACGAAACTAAATGAACTGTAAAGAAGAAGATTTTTCAAAACTCGAATATATGTAGAGTCCCACATGGAATCGTTCTGCATGTTTATATAGGATTAAAGCTGGCTAGATTTATATGATTTCAAGTTACATCATAATGCTTTCAAGCTAGACTTAGACTTATTGGGTTCAGTTCTTTCTTTCTTTTTTTTCTTTTTTGGCTCGTCTGATATTAATTTAAAAAAACGAAAATTATTTAACCAAGCACGCCACGCCAATAGTTTTAGTACGAAGTCATTGGAAATTGAAATGAAGCCAACGCTAGGAAGGTCCAGCTACAGAAGAGAGTAAAAATGAAAGAAAACAAACAAGAAAATTTGGAATGGCTTTGCTTATTCCATCCAACACGCGATCGACCAAAAAGCTACAAAGTGAGAGAAAAGTTAGAGGTGGATTTTAAACTTAATATATGGGAAATGATTTACTTTTTAAATATTGCAACTTCGTTGCTATTATAGCTTAGGCTTGAAGAAGAGTATTGTACCCGCTTGTATGTATGTAGTATTTTTTACTGTTTGATGTCATGTGTTCGGAGGGATGTATATATATTGTTTGTTATATATATAGCGAAGTTGGGATTTACGAGTACTATTAGTAATTGATTATAACAAGAAAAGCTAGTATATATGTGATGTGAGAATCATTCAAGAGAGAGGGACAGAAAACGAGAGGCGATCTCTTTCTTTTTCTTTGGTTCGTTGTTACATGCATCTGTGTCTGACGACGCATGAACGTTATTAATGGCCTCTCGTTTTCCTAGAGAGAGAAAGGTTTGTGATCTATGTGCATGATTCTTTTCTCTCACCAGAGAGAAGTAAGTGACTGAAACTTTGAGAGAGAGAGAGAGAGAAGAAAGAAAATGTTGAAACATTCACATTTGAACACTTGATTGTTTAATACGTACGTGATAATAGCTAGCTAGGTTACAGATGTTTGGTAATTTATATATATTAGTAATTGTCGTGCTTGTGCATGCCCACAAGAGAGGGAAACAAGAATTCTATCTGAAGCCTAAAGAGAAGTAAAACTAAGAGAATATTCATTTGTGTGTATGTGACTCCACTTCACATCTATACATAAGCATAATATAATCTTGCCCATGTTCATATACAGCTAGCTAGTTTTCCGGCTCTAGATATTTTCATGGTTGAAATTCTCTCCATTGGGTCTAGCCAACAATTTTCGTTTAGATTTTTATATAAAAAGAACCAGTTTTCTAAATAAAATTCAAGTCTTCAACCATTCTCTATACATATATATACTTTCATTGATAAAATTAATAAATTAATGAGAAAATGATCTTTCATCTATAATAACAATAAATCATCCCTGATATTTAATAACATTGGTGCAGGATGTGAATGCCTGTTAGCTTAATACTTATGACTTGAAATAATTTGATTGATCAGATGAATCCAACTTGACCTTTAAAAATTTGAGGTCCACTTGTTTTGTTTCTCCCTTCTTTTCACAAAGGGTCCACTGTTTTTCCGGCAGGAGAGGGATCGGATGTATTTAATTATAAATTTTGTGTTTTTGATGCCCCCGTGGGAATCGTATAATTTAATTGCACATGTACAGATGGTGCTATTGCTCTAGCTATACGGAGATGCCGTTTTATCTGTAGAGTTATTGAAAAATTTAAGGTTTTGCTATACTATATATATATATATATATTCACTTCTATACATACTCGTGTGATAAATATAGGTTTTTTCCCCTTAGCTAAATTAACCTGCAAATTAAATGCTCTTCATGAAAGTTACATAGTTTACCAATTAACTTAAAATCTATGATGTATAGCAGCAATTCAAATGAAAAAAGTTTGTGGCAAGAGAATGAAATTGGAGATTAACAAATAAATCTCACAAAAAAATAAAAGATTAACAATTGAAAAACGCGGTTGATGGTCTATCAATTATTTGAAAAAAAAAATCCAATAAGACAAATAAAAATTTGTGGGAACATCTTTCATCCACGTCTTTTGGTGATCTTTCAAATACCTAAATTAAGAATAATCCAAAAGTTGGGCACCGATTTTTATTTTATAAATTCCTTCTCTTAAAGAAACCAAGCAAAAAAAAAAGTGAGATAGAAAAGATAGACATGGGTACGAATTTCACTATTTCCCCCCTCATCCCCACCCTCTTTAGCTTTTCTCTGCATAAAAAAAAATTAACTCAAGAAAAAAAAAGATTCAGACTTTGTATCCACCTCTTGTGCTACTAGTAATGTTTATTACTAAGTCCCTAAATTAAGGAGGTAATTAATTATTGGAACTAGGCCTATATGACATGTAATTAACATCCTGACCCCATAATTAGTTTGGAATAACCAATATATGCAATACCATATTAAATATATATATATATATATTTCGTCTGGAAACAAAAAAAGTGGGAAAGAGTTGTTGAATTAAATGGATAGATGGAATGGGAATTATGGCACCTCAACTTTTGAAAGGCAATAACAGCTTCCCATTGCCTTGTTTGCATCTAAAGTCAATATAATGCCAATAACACCACCCTCATTCCAACCCGCGGATGGGCTTGGCATCACATGCCCTTTTGATTGTTTCCCTCCCCTACTATACCTACTGGTCCCCATGAGCCCATGATCATGATAGAATAACCTTCTAACATAGACAGAGAAAGAGAGAGAGAGAGTTTGTATGGTATATATGTTAATTCAACTATAGAGATTTAATTAAATTTGTGAACACAAGAAAGTAGAGTGTCATGTTTTTGCTTCTAAGTGTGGACAAGGGGCTACCATAATTCAAAGCAAGAGTGATGGCCGGGTGTGATGCACTGGTGGTTAGAACCAAAAAGATAAGGCTGCTACTTGCTAGCTACAACCAATTAAACCAAAACCATATCCCCCTATGGCCATATATATCCGGTTGAGTTGTTCATAATTATTCCTAATACAAATGGTTGGCTCTGCTATCTTAGTCGTGGCTGCTAATAACTCCTTCCTTAATTTCCTTTGTTTTATTTTGGGTACAAGTAAGTTGAAGTCGCTTTCCCTTATGCGTGCTTCCTCACAAATTATATATTTCTTGCTTCCTTTCTATGACATATATAATTGGTTTGTTCACCAAGAAACATTGAAAACTGAGAAATCAAATTTAAGATTCCCAACTCCCACCTCATCCCTCTACCCATTCATTCATATATATGTTTATGCCCTTTGGATGGACGGTGAATATAAAATGCACCTTGAAAACGCCAACCCCACCATGTATATTAACCTAAAAATAAATATATTTATATTCAGTATCTTTCTCCATACTATTACTACCACCCCATGATTTCGTTTTTGACTTCATATATTGCTTTCTAAATTACTAAATTATTGATCAGGTCCTACCTTGTATATTCTCCATCTCGTTCGAGAAGAAAGTCAACTTTGTCGTACCACTTTTCTCGGTCCTAATTGTTGAGCATTAGTAGAGAATTCAATTTTCCAATGGTTCCGGTCTGAATTTCATATCTATTTCCGGGGCCATTAATTTCACCCTCTGAATCTAACATGGAAAAAAATGTTTTCAGCAGAAAATTTTGTCGCGTCCAGGCTGAAAAACCGAATCTCAAGGATGAATATAGCTCCAGAATTGCCATTAGCAAAGGAAATACTTACGTATGGGATTACGAAAACGGAACAACCATTGTCGTTTTGGGCCACACGACAAAACAATCCTAGTCAGAGGTGAAGGAAGCAGGAAGCGTACTGTTTGTTTTCAGAAGGATAGCATAGCACTGTGAACTACGCTCCCAAACCAAGACACGAATCAACACAACAACGACATATCCCGTTGTGGGTCTAATTATTAATTAATTTAGTTTAATAAAGAAAAGTCATGAATTCATTTACCAAAACAATAAATAAATAAAGTAATATATTATTAATTCTCCAAAGTTGGTCCCAAAATACAGTCTTGACAATTAGGGGAGTATCTGTGTGTCAGGGAGGAGAGTATCGATTGGGAATGCATTGAAATGAGAGGAAATTGAATTAAATAACACTCTGCAATTACTTACTGAGTCTACAAAAATTTCACCATATGAAAACAGTGAGGCATGATGTGATAATAGGCACAGTAGTGTTATTATGAATATGGTACCTGAGCTATGATCCGTTGGATCAGGGGACCACCGTGTCCACTGGTTTTAAGAATTCAATAAATTTTGTTCGTAACCCAAGTTGCTCCATGCTCCTTCTGTTTTTTTTTGGATTTTTGGGATCCCCCTCCCCTCCCTCTGGTTTTCATTATTTTTTTAATTTACAACCCACAGAAAGTGATACATCATTTTGGAATTTTTTTTCATTAAATTCGATCGGATGGATTTGTTCTTCTATGTCAACTTTTTTGTTTTTTAATTTCCTTCTTTTAAATTTTCTGTGGTCCAGTTTGTGTATCCAGAAAGAATTCCTTCTCATTTAATTCTGTGACACCCCGAATCCAAAATACTATTTCAAATTGATTGGATTATATAAGTTTTTATGAACCAGTGAAACCCAATCCCGATTCGTAAGTTCCAGGGGAAAAATTCTTAATAATTTAAGCAGTCCTTTTCCGTGATCGACAGTAGTTTAAGAGATTCTCTTTAGTTTAATTATTTAATATATGCTTTCATTTTTTCAAAAGGCATTATGTTGTGACCCAGAATACTCGTGTCGAAACTTAACATCATTAAGAGGGTGACGAACAAATAGATATGGAATTCAAACTAAAATGTGGACGCGGTCACGCAACGTACAACCACTGTTCAAACAGTTGAAAGGAAGGCCGTATTGATCAGGATTGAGGCATTAAAGAAAAAAAAAATAATTAAAAAAGATATGTGCGCTCAACGAATTCGAAACAAGCATAGATATGGTAAGAGACAGAAATTCGATGAAGGTGTGTAAAATAGGGGAGGCAGATGCATGGGGCCTCTAAGGATATGAGAAAGATGGTGATTGAAAAAGGGGTCGAAATTCTAAAATAAAAGTTGTGCCCACTATGAAATATTGTGCAGTGGGAAGGAGTTGATTTTGCAGAGTGAGATATACATATAGCCCTTTGATTCTTTTCTTTTGCAGCAAAAAATACAAAGGCCTGAGAGAGAGAGAGAGACCCACCACCAGTTCCCCACACATTTTGATGCTGTTTCCTCATTACCACCTCACGAGATCCCCTTTTTTTATTAGTAGGCTCTCTTGTTTCTCTCTCTACTGCTTCTTCTTGTGACTGCCATTATCATCAATCACCAGAAACAGAAGCCAATGTACAAACACGCACAGCGACTCATAAATTATAGCACCACCACCCACCTTCCCATCCTGCACTGACAATCCCCTTTAATAAAAACTCTTACCCATTTTATTTTTAACATCTTACTACTTTATCTTTTACTCCCTTTCCAGGTCAATCCATCACTCCTGTATATAATTATCTCTCCTTGTTTTTAGTTTCATCCCTTCCTTATGGTCCATCAAAATCCCTCCTGTTGTATGTTCTATAATTTTCCTATTTATTTTCCTCCCTCTCTAATGTTTTATTGCACGACAAATTAACTATACATGCGGTTTAGCTTGTCAGATTTTACGTAGTGTTTCTAAAGGTCTCTCTTCCCTCATAAGGTTGGTGTATTACCTCATAACCCTTATAATTAATTAGAATTAAGGGTTTTGAAAGACACGCATGGTGGCTATTTTCTCTTCCATTTGTATTCTTCTCGACCATCCATCAGGAAAAAAAAAAACCTTACTTTTTCAGCACACGATATTGTAGGCCTTTCTTTTTCTTCGTTTCTAATCAAGTCAATTGAATACGAAGATAGCCAGATTGAATTCAAGTGCCTTATATGGAACGATAATTACTTTAATGGTGCCAGTTACTGATCACAACCACCTTTCCACTATTCTTTCCCGAAATTAAAAAAACAAATCAAAGTGACGCGTAGATATTGGAGAATGTGTTCATCCACAGCATACGAATGGAAAAGCGTATATATATAGTGTGTGAATGTTGTTTGGTTTGATTTAGGTGATTTAATTCACCATGTAGGGCTGAAACAAGTTAGAGCCACTAACCTTGAATATATGCTGCACACACAGTTTGTGCAGTATATTTTGTCTGATTGGGAATAAAAAAAATGGTTGGTTTAATTGTGAATATTATGATAAGAAAACACGTATAAGAAATGACACATATATGGAGTGAAAGGAAAGCCGAAGAATTCACATTAACTTAATAGAATGATGCATAGAGCGCTTCCCTAACATACAATAAGGTGACTATATATAACAAGTATTCAGTTTATATATACAGAATCCAATGAGTCACAAACAGAATAACAACCTTTAACCCTAGCTAGCTAGCAAAATATAAGAGGATGGTATTGTTGCAAATTATTGTAAATTTAATGCTCATATAGCTAGCTAGCACGCACTTGGGTTGCGCGTATATAATAGAGGAGAAAATAATAGGTGGAACAAATTATTGAATGGAAAATGTATATTGTAGAGAAAGGCATATATATGGAGCCGAATAGATAGTGGATTAGACAGTGTTATAGAGGTGAGGGCACATAGTGGAGCAGTAGTGATTAAAGTTGGCCATCCACGTAAATGAAACGAACCTTAGCTAGCTAGAGAAGAATTATTTGTGAAGCGAAGGAAGGAAAGAATAAGATAAAGAAAGGAAAGGAAAGGAAAAACCCAGAAAATGACAGGGATTTAAGTTTGGGTTGGAAATGTGTGGGTCAAGGAAATCGGGGGTGGCTGGATAAGGACTAATTAAAGAAATGTCTTGAGCAAAGTTGTCTTCAACCAAGGAAAATGCGTTTGGCTGCATGACACTTCTCTTCAAGATGATGATACTCGTATTACTATTATTTCCTTTCCATATAAAATATTATTTTCTAACTCCAATACATATATGCGTGTATTATTATGTTCACAGTTCATCTTAGAGACGTCTTCCCCAGGGAGTTTGTAGTTTGCATTCGTTATTTTCATAAATTGAAATATTCGGAATATTTCATAATTTTCTAGAACACACGATTTATTTATGGCTAGCTAATATATTGTTCTTTTACTTTGTGTTAATAAATAACTTATGAAAGGCTGCATATTTCGGCATAAAAATATTAATTAATTAAGTGCCTTAGTGCACATTAATTGGCAACAAATTTTTATTCTATTGGTAATTGGTATTAAAATAGTACTAGCTAGTGATAAGATTTTGCTAAATGTAACTAAATAGTATGATAATAATGTATAATTATTGAATATGCTGGTAATAACTTAATTTAATTAAGAGTCATTATTAATACGCATCGATACGTAGAACACACCAAAAGAAAAAAGATATGCGGGACATGAACTCAAATGTTGGGACGAGAGAAAGAAAAATAGCGATTTGGATGACTTGCTTTTGGAATGTTGCTGTGAATTTCAAATTCAGCAAGTAACAAGATTGATAAAGAGCTATGACCATACTTTCTCACATCCGAAAACCCAACCCCCAAGAACAAGTTTAATGAAAGAGAGCACACGTCTATATATATATATATATATATAATCAATCACAGTACTGACCTTTAAATTAATTTTACGGTAAGAAACAAGCCGCTTGACCTGGCCCTTCATGCATTGACTCCATCATTAAGCAGCTAGCTAGCTGTCTCTATTTATTTATTAATAAAGCATTATTCATTCAAATACTATTGCTGGACTTAATTTACCCGCAATCCATCAATCTTTGAACTGTGAATAGGAGGTTCCTTTCCTTTCAAACCCGAGCCAACCACATTTTACTAAAACCGCTTTCTTGGATGTAACCTTTGGACGATATGTGTCGTATATATTGGCTTCACTTTACCTAACCAAGCCCATCATTTCAGCACTGTTTGTGAACACAAACGCTTATCTCCATACATGAGGTCAATCAAGCGAGGGCGTTACGTTGATGCAATCTTGATTCCAGACAATGGTTTCCACAATTCCGGGTAATAATTTCATATCATATATTGTCAAAACCTATAGGCATAAATATATATATATATATATATATATATCTCTGACCAGATAGAATTAAGAGACGAAAATAATATACTAATATATATATTCTTTTTTTTTTTGTTTCGATCGGTTGGACTATATACTACTATATAATTAAATACTATGCGTTTCTTTTTGTAATGTGTACTGAGCAAGCAGAAGGAGGCATTATAATTAATGTGATAGCTAAGGGTTAAGCAAATAAATGGGGCGTTATGCGGGTGGACCAAAGGATAAAGCAGAAAAGAAGGGAAAAGAGACTAATGTGTTGATGCATTAGGAAGGCAACGAGGCAAAAGGAGACAGGTTGTTGTTGGCCTATTTACTGTATAATCCCCAACATTAATTATTAAGAAATTAGAACTATGTATCAGAAGAAAGTGTGTGTCGTATAATTTGCCGTGCAGGGTTGTAATATTAGCATAAAAAGATTAATTAAATAGTAGTAATTATAGGAAGATGGATGGATATATATGGGAGATGGAGAAGAAGTAGCCGACCCTGTGAGTGGGACCTAAACAAAGACAAATTGCGTGATGCCATTCCAAGCACTCTCTTTCACATTTCCTTACTTTGCTTTCTTTTCTCTTTTATTTTTCTGGGTGGCTTCTCTCTTTCTTTGTCACTCTCCTCTATTGATTAAAAGTATGAATTATAATTTTTTTTAAAAAAAATTTGGGGGAAGATCACCCAATACAGACTTTCCATCTTTTTCTTCGGTGTGGGATTCACTCGCTAACTTTTATTTGGACCACAGCTAATTTTCACAACTAACGTTACATACCTAATACAAATTTGTCCTTCACCTCTTTAGCCAATTAACACGAAAAGAAACGGCAAAGAAACTTGAATGAAAGAAAAGGCCATTCATGTTCATGATTCCTAATTTTCCTTTTTTTTTTTTTTTTTTACCATCAATCGTGGAATCAAATCATCACCAGTTCTCAAGTGAGGAATAGAGGTAGAGAGAGAGAAGTTTTGAAGAAGGAGGGTTTAATTAGCCTTCGTGGCTCCACCAACGGATTAAATTAAATTATACCAAATGTTAATCATGCATATATGTAAAAGTTGGTTAAAGAAATTTGAATCCTACCCATGTCATAACAATTTGATTAGTCACGTACGATTATCAATTATTTATTCACTGTGATTGCTCCTTAACAACCGCGCTGGTGTTCAATTAATATCGAATTTACGTTTTCACAAGATTCGACCTCTATTAAAATTTTCCGTCATGTTTCGTTTCGTTTCGTTTCGTTTCACGCCACATTTGATGAATTTGAGAGGTGAGTTTGGGATTGCTCATGCAATTTTAATTGGCCAGTGTCAGAAATTAATATGTCTTTTTTTTATACGGGAAAGAAAATTCAGTGTCAATTTTTTTTTTTTTACTCACAAACTTTGAATCCGTTTCTTCACAGTGCTATAGAACATTGAATAGTGTGATGACACAAATTCCCACCGCCTGATGACAATAATTAGTAGCATAGCACTAGAAAACAGCGTTGGTCATTATTAGGTTAACCTTTTTCTAAGTGTACAACGATAAGATTCAATATTAATCGAATATGATATTCGTAAAGCATGATATTTTCCTGTATTGATTAAAAAAATGATATTAATTGAAATGAAGGAGAAAACTGTCGAGGCAGGACATCCTAGCTAGCAAATATAAGACGAACATAAAATATGAGATGGAATATTGGTTTTTAAAGGATTGAAAATAGTCATGCATATGAAGCAATGAAGGCACATTAATGTCGATCTATTGCTAGAAGAAACCAATTTCGAAAACCGAAATAGTCAATTTTGTTATAAATATATTGTGTCATGTTTGAAAGTTTCTTCTTCTTCTCCTTCACCTATATTGTGCGTTAATCATGCGGATTAAATTCTGCTATGTTAGTTTTTGATCTCATTTGAAATAGTCCTATATATTATCCTATATGTGAAATATTCCACTTGAAGAAGACAGAAATTAGCAAATGAAGAGTGGACCTCAGTTTCTCATCCAATCATGCAATTAGATAGAGGCACATTATATCCTGGTGATCTGTTCATTTTCTAAGATAAGAATCGATAAGAGACACAGCTGTTACGATTTTGAACATTCAAAACTCGGAAAAAAAAAATTGAACCTTACCCGTTTATATTATAAACGAAGAAAATCTAAATAAACGTTGCAGGACATAAAAAAAAAGGCACTTATCTTTGTTAAAAATTAGGGTTTATAAAAACTAATCTTAACACTTAATATAAAGTATATGCACCTTGAAAATTATTAAGAGAGACATATACAACAATAATAGGTATTCTGAGCGTCTCAGTTAGAAATTTATTATAATTGCACAAAGAGATGTATTATTCATCGTGGATGTAATTATTATCAATGGAAAATTTAGATGTAATTCGTGGAATATTTATTAAAAGACCCTTTAATTAATAAAAATATATTATGCGATTTTGTATAATTCTAATAAATTTTTATAGAATTATAATATAATTGGGTTGAATAAGATATAATAAATGTTAAAAAAGATTGAATTTGATTTTAGGACTAAATGGAAAGAATTTTCAATTTTCTTACTTTAGAGAAATGTGCAAAGTACCAATTGTCTTTAATTTTTAAAAGCTAACTAAAGATCTACAAGTTGTCAGTTTTGTACAACCTGTGTGTGTATTGATATGTTTGTTGAGCGAGGGAATATGTTAAGTTGAGAGGGCTTTGATTTATCTTTAAAATGAAGAAAGGGTAAATTATAGAATAGCATAAATTAAGAAAAGGGGTTCGCATTTTGGGATTGATGTTATTGATCGATAGGAAGACGGATTAAATAATGGTATTCATTGGGCAAAGGGGAATAAGAGGGGAAACACAGAGAGCGAAGAAAGCAAAGGTAGGGCGAAGGGAAGAGAGAAGGGGGATGGGTCGTATACAATTTCAGTACAAACGATTCCAGCGGCAGCGGCAGGGACCTGCACAGTACACAACAACAACTGCTCCTCCAATATATTACATCACCCCATTTACCAACGCTCCCCGGCCTGCTCTCTTCCTTCCCTTATTAATAATATATAGTATTGTTTCTCTATTTAACTGTTAACCAGAAATTGTCTAAAAATATAATTCACTATACTTCGATTTCATACCTACATTTTTTTTTGAAAAAAAATATATATTGTGGTAAGCATAAGCAAATACTATATAACTAACCACGAGACGTGTTCATAAGAAAAGCCAAACCCCACGCGAAGACTGAATATGAGAGAAAGAGCAGAATAAGGTGTCTCTCTCTTGGACTGATTCGCTTCAATCGCAGCATCTATCTCCTCCCCTCACCCTCACCCTCACCTCCCCTGCCTCTCTCTCTCTCTATATCTCTTCTCTCTCCTATCTCTGTATCCCCTAGAGCTATATCAAAGCCCAAACACAGACACACAGGAAGAATAACAAAGTGAAGCTAGCAACGCCAAGGGTGGTGCCATGATTTTTCTTTTCTGATTCCCTTCCCTTTCCCATTCCATGTATCTCATCTCAATAATGTCTTCCTTGTCCCCCCGCATTGAACACTCCGCCTTCCCCTTATAGAGGCCGCATCTTAATTCCTCTCCTTCCCATCATCCCATCCCTACTCTCTCTCTCACATATCATTTTACCTCCTCCTCAACTACGATGGCCGTTCAAGCTCAATACCCATCCAATATTCTCCTCCTTAACAGGTTTGCATTTATTTCCTACTTCCTGTGTCAAGCCGGCTCTTCTCCTCATACCTACACACCATCGGTTCCGATAACTAATACTTTTTTCTTCCATTTCTAATAACAGAAACGAACAGGAAGGGCATGACTATTCGTTACAACCACAGCCTGGAGGCCTCCTTGATCAGTCCCATATCCTATTCAACAATGGAGGTATGCTCTATCAAACTCTCTCTTTCTATGGTACTCCTATTGGTTTCTATTCTATGCCATTGAAACCAACTCAGCCTCATACAACACCAATCTGAAAAATGCTTTTATACAATCTAGCAGGGACTAATTCTCGCAAGAGAGGAAGAGAAGCTACGGCAGCCACCTACGTCGCCCGAACAGGCCCTAACGGTGTCAATCCATTCTCTTTGCAATCCCAGCCTCCTCAGCTCATAGAACTCTCTCAACTCCATAACCACCAACCCAATGTGGTCTCCACAGGACTCCAATTATCCTTCGGTGACCATCATCAACAACAACAAAGATTACAATTACAGCAACAACGCCAACAGCAGCAACAAGGCTGTCAGCCCTATGCCTTCTTATCTCTATTATCGGAAGGATTTACATCGCAAATCAAACAACAACGTGATGAGATTGATCAATTCCTTCAAGCCCAGGTACAGCTTATATTCTATTCATTTTCAAATGTTCTGTTTTTTTCCACGATATCAGAAAAGGGAATAAAACGATAGGATATCTTGTCCGAATAACAGGGAGAACAATTGCGACGAGCATTAGCCGAGAAGAGACAGAGGCATTATCGTGCACTGCTAAGCGCAGCGGAAGAATCGGTGGCCCGGCGGTTGAGAGAGAAGGAGGTTGAAATGGAAAAGGCAGCGCGTAGTAACGCCGAGTTAGAAGCGCGCGCGGCGCAACTTAGCGTGGAAGCGCAGCTTTGGCAGGCGAAGGCGAAGGCACATGAGGCAACGGCCGCTTCTCTGCAAGCGCAACTGCAACAGGCGATGATGAGCGTTGGTGCGCAGGATAAAGGGGGAGGATGTTTCGCGGAGGACGGAGGGCTATCGTGCGCAGAGGGCCAACCGGAGGACGCCGAGTCAGCGTATATTGACCCGGACCGAGTCGTGGTATCGGGACCCAAATGTAGAGGCTGTGGGAAGCGAGTGGCTTCGGTGGTGGCATTGCCGTGTCGGCACTTATGCATCTGCACAGAATGCGACGCGCATTTCCGAGCGTGTCCCTGCCCCGTCTGCCTCACCGTCATAAATTCAACCGTTGAAGTCTTTCTCTCTTAGGCCCTAATGGTCTTCCTACCATCCATGTCCATACCCATGGCCCGGTAAGAGGCCCAACTGAAAATTATATATATAATAATAAAATTATCTTTTTTTTTTTCCTTAAAGAGAAGGTTTGGGTTAGATTACCTTAGCCATCTGGGTCTCGAGAAATCTTTTTTCTTTTGGTATTTACCTTGGAACTCCCCCTCTTGGAGTAGAGTAACCTAGAGGTGTTGTACATGGTCACATTAGCCCTTTTTTTTTCTTTTTGTACTCGTTCTTTGTTTCGGAAATTCAATTGATATATTCTTTCATTTCATTATTTGTTGCTCTCGCTGGTTTCCTAAATCTACATTGTTGTGGAAGGCAATCTCAATCGAGATGCCCAAGTGTTGCATAGGTTGCACCAAAATTGCATCTTAAGTTGAGGGATTCATTTCATGCACGTGACATTAATTAACATGCAAAGCTCTGCGTTTTACAGTCACAGACATGGTTATATTTAGTTTGAGTTTCAAGTTAGAAGGTGTAATAAATAGGTTAGATAGAGAGAGTAGTTTCGTTGCGTGTGAACAAAATAGAGTACTCGTATACTTTTACCACTTTACCGAAAAGGCCTCATATATATTCCATTGGCTCCACCGTTGGGTGGGAATAGTACAATGCACATAATTTTAATGAAGCATTGATTTGTTAGACAAGGATTTTTGGCTTTTCTGTTGAGATATGCATGCGGAATCTGAAGTCACAAGTAATGGATGCTATACTATATCTTTACCATTTTTTGTTTTTGGGGTGTGGCTCATGAAAGTGGAAATATCATAAATAGATGCAAAATTTTGCATTTCTCCATTATAATCTTTAGGATTATTTGATAATCGCAATCAACTTTTATCTATTAATCTCATTATAATAAGTTCACTATTATTTAAATTTAAGAATTCTGTTTGTAAAATAATGAAATATTCTTTGTATTGGTTTAATATGTTTTGTCATTTTATTTATATACTTTAATTAATAGAATTCAGAAAATATTTTTAAAAACATTTTTGAAAGAGCTTTCCCCTAAATGATTTAGTTAGAATTCAAAGTTGCGATTGATTATCGGATAGTTGGTACTAAGAAAAAAAACATGTCTACCACTCAAAACTTAGAAAACTCTTCCAAAAATGCAATTAAAATTTGAAAAACGTTAGAAAGTGGGCAAAATTGCATTGTCTATTGTAAGTTGAGTTGAAAAGGAGCTACCCAATCACATTCTGCAAAAAGTTTGAAAGCATCTTAAATTTCTCACGGTGCTCCAATTGGTGTCTCAATCACAAATGTAAGAAGACAGATATTGAATGGAAAGATCTCATAACTTGATATCCTTCGTAGCCTGCAAAGCTAGCAAGTGAAACATTTTAGTCAACATTATTGAGAATGTAGGTGGTATATATATAATGATGGTGGTGCTCGTGTATTTTTTCAGAAAAAAGTCTTTCATGTCAGAATATTTGACAAGGGCAGGAAAAAAGTGGATGTACAACCCTTATCGTCTTTAGCATAAATAATAACATTTTAAAAAATATAAAACAAATTCATCAAGTTTTAGCATCATAGTTTCTCACTTTCTTGTCAATGTCTTCGTTAAAATAGTTTACCACATATATATATATATATATACATATATCTTATAGTCTATTTGCCATTCTGCTTTGTCTATTCTAACAGCATAACATCCCTTTGTAATAGAAAAAACTCTTGCCTATTTTTTTATTCTTATTTCTATTTGATCCAGAAAACCTTGGGTATACAAAAATAATGTTCATAATGATGTGAGAAAAAGCCAACACTACGAACTCAACAAATGCAAGCTTATAAAAGCCCATTGGGCTTAGGAGATATCATTGATCCCATTCACTCGGCCCACCCCTAATTGTTGTTTGATGCTACTTACGTTGCTCATTTCTTGCTTCTTGAATGAATGAATGTCAATAAATGAAAATGTTGCTTCTTTCGAAAACAGAAAAATCGATATTAACCAGTGTGTGTGTGTATTTTTAAATTACAGATCCAATATATCAAATAAGTGGAGTTGGATCAATTCGAATCTAGCCTCGTATCAACAGCTATACCTCTTTGAATTTCAGTGGTTGAAACAGGACAGTATTCTTAGGCGTATCTAACTTCTTTTTCCTCTCACATGATCCCCAATGTCCAGCACTGATTCGTATATATATAATACACAAATATAGAATCTGATTGTCGTCACATGCATGTTCACACTCCACATTGTCTACTTTGCAATCTACGATTTCCATGACTATTCTACGCACTCTTGAGTTTTCAATTTCATGATAGAAAGAAAAGCATATTATGTTGGAACAGGAAGACGAAAGAATGAACAAGAAGGAGAAAAAGTTTCACTTCCGTGAGAATATTATTATGCAGATATTGTTGGTTTCTATTAATTGGTGGGTGAAAGTTTTGCAGATCAGAAAAGTTAAAATAGAGGTGTCATGGATGGACGGAGGGCATGCAAGATTCCTGTCATTTCAAGGAGAATCATGCATAATTCACTTTTGCAAAGTTTGTATTCTTGAAATCGATTATCTCTTTTCATTAAACCGTTTCCAAGGGAGGAAATTTTTATTATTATCAATTAGGCTATCTAATCAAGTCACTGTCAGATTCTTCCTCTGGGTTAGTAAAGAAATTGATGAATTATGCTTCTCTCTAGAAGGGAGTAGAATAGAACCAAATTCAATAGATGAACAAAGATTAAATTATAAAGCTTTCCAGGAGCCGTCTCAAGGGAAATAAACCATTAGAATATTCATAGAGATGCAAGACTTCTATGTCACATGATGGAAGAGAAATTTAACCATTTGTACATATTAATAAATCGGCATCCCCATCACCGTCCCCATATATACAGTGCCGCACCTTCCAGGGATTTGGAGCCAATTTAAAAAGCTGAAACGAATTTCATAATTGAGTAGTGACATGATATTAATTTTGGGACACTTGGCACTGAACTTGCGTTCTAACCATAAAAAGGACGTTTTGGTCGCAGATGGAAGTGTATTCATCGATGGGATGGGACCAAACACGAGGTGAGACTAAGGAAATTCATGTTTGCGCTAAATTTGAAAATATCAAGACAGTGAAGAAGACCCAAGAAAAAAAAAAAGTTGAGCGGTGATAATGACTAGAGATTTAATATATTAATTGGTATGTTAATTCGACGTAAGAAAAAAAAAATTTGACAGGTGGGAGAGGAGCTGGATATTAAGTTATGGGAGACAAGGCGTACAGAAAAGAGAGAGAAAAGTTAAAAGAGAGAAGTTGCCTTCATTGGAGGTTATTTCCAATGGTGGTAAGTTGAGGACAGGTGTATTAAACCGTCTTCTTGTTATGATGACACTCACACATGTCGCTGTTTTAGCATCAATGATAACAACACGACACCGTTCTTAGGTCTTAACCGCTTTTTTTTTTTTTTTTAATGAAGCAAACACAATTTTCACTGCACTAATACCCAAGAATATTATAAATATGTGTGGCTGTTTTAAATAAAAGAGCAAGAGGCCCAGCACAGGTTAAGCATCCATCTCATTGAATGGTTGCTTTCAAATTTTCCCATTTACATTAGGATAAAGGAGTGATGCAGGCCTGTGGTGAATTATGTATGAAGGAGTGAAAGTGTGTTTTAGTGGGTTACTCAATTTACATGCCAACGCTAAATGGTTAACCAAAATGGCAGACACACGAGCTGTAACGACCACATGAAAAGTTGTCTTCAACGGCAATCGCATCATTTCATTGGCAAGTTGCACTTCCTTCTATTTTCCTATACCCTTGTGAGATTGAGACCACTTGCAACCAACTTTCTTGTTGGATTTACCGTCCACGTATTTTGCCCTCTACTTCACCCCTTGGCTCGTCATGAAATGGAGAGGACCCATCTCCTACTGTTCCTGCAAACCCCCTAATTCACTGCTAAATAATGCGCCCACTAGTTTCTTTCCACACTTTTATGCAGACATATCTAACGCAACCGCCCAAATAAATCTAACCTATTGCCAATTTGCTAGGCCCATCCACTCACTCTTTGATAAAATATAGGAGTCACAACTAGCAGGATATATTGTTGGTGCCGCGTGGAGGCTTCCCCTTTTTGTTTATTAGCAGGACCCATGATGGTTATTTTAAAGTATGATTGGGTTGCCTTGTTTCCTGAGAAACGACTTCCCAAGGAAGCATTTATGGCTGAAACGGAAGGGAAGGTAATGAATTGAAGCAAAGTCAAGATGGGAGGAGTGGGGGGTGCACTGGTTTCAGCGGCAAGAGATGGGGCGAAGGAAAAGACAACCACACTCACAAGTTGACGTTTATGGGGGCATTTTACGTTAGGCGTAACAGATTCTGGTGCTCTTTCGTGTGGACCATTTTCTCCATCAATATAATAATACACACCATGCAATATTATTGCGCGAAGAAAAGATATCTAGATGTGTCTAGTTAGTACATGTTTGTTTGCTTTGACATTCTTGTGTTGGTGGGTAGCTAGCCTAGCTGTATATATCATTTTGGGATCTTTTTACAATTAGCATCTTGCTTTTGCATATACATTAAAATTTTACTGCTTGTGCATAAGGTATGGCACAACAGTTCGCCACTACGCCGCTCAACAACAGGAAAGCTGTAACACACTCCTCACAATTCACCCCTTCTTATTAGCACTTCTTCTTGATGCTTCCTCCCTCTTTATCTCACATGACGTTTTTATCTGTCTAGTCCTCGTTCGCCTACAATTCTAGTTTTTAATTTTTAATGCTCGTGTTCCCGCAACTTGCATCTAAATACGACACATGATATCATGAATTTCATAATCAGCAAAAAATAATGCCGCTCACCTCTTCCTTTTTCTTAAGCCTGCCCATAAAACATGGATCATTTAGCAATAATTAATCACTGGCCCAGATGAAACTTATTGTGGGCAGTCTTTTTGGTTGGATATTATGGACTTCTAAGTACAAAATAGGAGAGCAGGCAAAAGTTCCAAGGCCTTAGACCAGACCTTACTATGGGCTTTGGGAAAAGATCATTCAGTGATCTTCTAACACACTGAGCCCGGAATCGTGACCTTAGGTCAAGAAACTACAACTAGGGGGAGAAAAAAGAATAAATAACTTAAGAAATCTCTCTCTTATGGGGAAAAAAAAACTTAAGAAATCTCTGTCTCGTTTTTTTTTTTTTAAATAGGTTCCTTCTCTTTTTAGAGCCGTCAATGAAGCTTATGTGCTCTTTCACAATGACAAAAACGAGAAAGAAATACGAATCTGATATTCCAAGTTGAAAACTAAGATTTTGGACGATTAGGCAAGTGTGCGTGGAAAAGGTTTGTGGATTCAATAATGGAGAAGAGGAAAACTCAAGTTGCTGGCTTTTATTTTATGGTGTGTTGCTGGAAGCCACATGGGCTTAGAATCACATCGTTTAAGGTTCTTCCCCGCATGCTGCCAAATAAACAACTAATACTACAAATACAAAGTGAACTTAGAATAGCAAAAGATGGGCAAATAACACGTTCTTTAAGCTTTTTAATTTGCATTGCCTCTTAGTGGACTAACTCATTTTACTAATTTTTAATCATCACCTTCCAGAATTGCCGGAATTTTAGTGGCTACTAGCTAGTTTTATATAGCATGTATCTGTCCGGAAAGATTGTTTCAGGAACCTCTATCTCAGCCCCATGCCACTTTCTTCAATGCTTATTTGCTATTGTTAGCTTCATATTATAATCCCCCCACATTAAATTTACCAGATTTCTTTTCTACAATGAGTACGAGTTGATTAAACACCTCTAATTCACATCAACCTGTAATAATAGTAGATGCCATATAACCTACAATAAATTTGCATATGTTGGGACGAAATTTGAATGCTGAAAAAAAAAATCTAACGAGCATTCTGTCCCGTTTATATTCGCAGGGACAGGTGGAATCGAATGGTGCATCGTCAGAAAGTAGCTTTATGTACCTTTTAATTATATCGGTTTTCCCCTCTCGCCAGACAAAAATTTTAAAGTATTAAAATAAGAATAGAGTGGTTCCGTTTTCGTATTTTGTATGCGTAATTAAAAGCTGCTTCCGTGTGCGTGTATGTGGTGGCGTCGTTAAAATAAGGGAAAAGCAATAAACAAAGGAGATTATAGTGTGCTAAAAGCATCTAAACGTAGAATTAATTGGGAAAGAATAACATAGATGCAGTACCCTTTATACGCTGCACATGCCATTCAACACGTGCACTGTTTTGTTCCACACGTGTCCACTTAAGCAGAAGCTGCTCCGAATCTTTCACGTTCCCTTCACGCACTAAAGCACCTTCAAAATAATGAAACCCCCAGTGCATGCATTATTTAATTTCCAGAATATAAAAAAATCTAAAACAACTATATGATGCCACCTTTACGTGCGACAAGCCTCTGAGAAAAAGTAGGTTATTCTTTTTATGTACTATAACAATAAAGTGTTAGGAAAAAAAACAAGGAAATAGAAATACTTGATTGAGTTATAAAGAGGGAAATGAGGAGATCAAACAGTACTACTAAAGTGATGGCATATAATAGTGGTCAAAGTTGCTACTAAAATTAACGAAAACCATTGCTAAATAAAAAATAAATCAAAGGCATAGGAGAAAGTCAATACTCAACAACCCACCAGTGTCAACTAAACAATATAGTCCCCCCCCCCCCAAAAAAAACAAAAAACCTGACAATTATAGTAATGCAAGTGAAAATAAGCAAAGTTAGCAAACCACAATCAACTGCCTGCTTGCCAGCCTAGGATATGCTGCTAATTTTGCCTGAAGAAATTAATCCTTTAAATCATGTGATAAAGGGTAAGCATGAAAGTTCTTTTCTTTTGTTTACCACTATACACTAGTTGCTCCGAAAGTGTTGGCCATATCTCAATCTTACATATATAGTACGATCCTGGGTGGATTACAGTATCACCCCATCTCAACCACACAAACATTATTTATTTTTATTAATATATAGATAAGAAAATCCAACTCCAATTTTCCACTAGTGTATATGAGAGCCATTCAAAACAATGGCAAGACTTACGAGCTTTCGATACCCCAGCTACCCAAGCATTTTGCTTGCTTCTATTTAATTAAAAAATAAATAAAGACCGAGGGGGTTTCTTATCAAGGGACATGCCACCGTTTGGGGAAACATACGTGGCTGGAAACACACCAGTCCACGTTGCAATTCTGTAACACCCATGAATAAATAGTATATTTATTTCATCTTAACATGAATAAATATTATATTTATTTCATCTTAGTATTTGGTGAAAATTAATTTAATGATGGACCACAAGAAGTTTGATCTCAAAGTTAGTAGTATAGTCACGGCATACACCGCCCTATTCATATTACAACATGTTTTGCATAATAATTTTTTTTTTGTCCACTTAACTGTACTATTTCTTTCAACTTTATCCCATCTCATTAATTTTTCATTATTTCTCCCTAGTTTCTATAATAATAATAATAATAATTGAGCATTTAATAAGAGTAAAATAAAAAATTTTAGTATTTTTTTATGAATTTCAAATAAAAAATAATTTCTTAATATGTATATATTAAATATAAAATATTTTATAATATGAACTAAAAAAAGTATTTTAAGGATATTTTAAGGTTGGAAAGACCGTTTGATTTCATGTCGGATGAAAATATTTTCATATACTAATGACATAACTAAGTTCAATAATTTATTGATGAGTTTCCTATGACTTTGTTCAAATTTGGATCTGATTACAGTTTTCGTAATAAGAACACAATTATCTCGAACAAATACAAATTGAAGGCAAATAACAGTTTTTTTTTTGCCACAAAAAGCATGACTTTTTATTTCTTAACAAGCAAGATAATTGTTGGCCGAAAAAATACAAGCAAGATATTACTTAACCCTAAATTTTTAATTTTTCTATTTTTCTTACCTTCGCCGAAATCCAGAAGGAAAAAAAAAAAAACAAAAAGCAACTACCTTCTCCCAAGCTTTCAATTTCAATACGGGCAGCATCACGCCTTCGCTATTCCATTTCCACACGCCGTGGTTAACTCCGTTTGAGTGTGTCTGGGTATTTGTCTTGCGGCTATGAAATAGTGGACAAATTATGTTTAAATATCTAAGCATGGCGAAAATTTTGTTAATTTTTTTTAAAAAATAGTTATTCTTGATTGTAAGAAATTACTCTCAATTTCTTAAAAAATATACTTTTTTTAAAGTTTTAGTAGTGATTTTTTAAAAATTGTTGTAAAAAAGTTACTATTTATCAAGGACAATTTTTATATTGTTATTCATCCAACTTACAATAGCACTCTAGTCAATTTTATGATCTTCTTTCCATCAACTGGATAAATAGTTGTATAGTAATTTCTATAAAAAAAAATAATACTCCCCAAGTTGATCTAAAATATCATACCTTAAAAGTTTGCTTAGTATATTAATTATTTTTTATTCATACATTTAGGTTATAATTAATAAATAAGAATGTTATGAAAAATATGAAAGATAATATAATTAAAACAGGTAAATAGTAAAAATTGTTAAATTTTTTTATAAATTTAATGTTTCAATTTATTTTATTTAGATATGTAAAATAATTAAAAATACTTTAATATTTAATATTTAGCATGAGAATAATCTATCAAACTTATATGCTTTTTATTGGATCATATTTCATTTCTTTCACCTTTTCTTCTCTTCTAACAACCCGTATGTGTAAATTGGATACAAGATAATAGTAGTAGTAATTCATAATAGTACGAAATACTAAAAAAATTTTTAGGAACATAGAGAGACAGAGCACTGTCTCCATGGGAAAAACGATGTGTGCAGTGTGCAGAAGAAGAATCAATTTAATTTCATTGCGTACTGTACCCAAATAATAATAATAATTTCGTTGAGTAATTTTGGGGTCGCTATCAGTTTTACAGAAGCCTCATGGGTCAAACGACAAGTAGGAAGGGGAGGGTGGGGCCACATTATGCGACAATAAATGAATCCGCGGGACCGTCACTTTCGCTTCGTTGGACCGGAGCCTCAGTAAGTAATCCCCACTCACATTAGTCACACCCAAACTGGTTGATTCCAACCAAAAACAAAAAGGGAAAATGACATCTACCCATCCAGCGGAAAAAGGGGAAAAGAAAAGGGAAGGAATAGGGGAAAAATATATTCGTTCTTATTTGGCTAGTAAAAAAAAATAAAAATAAGAAGAAGGGGGAAAAAATATATAAGGCTTATATATTTTTTTTATTTTTATCAAATTTTCTTTTTAAAAGTGAAAAAATTTTATTGAAAAAAATTATTTTTTAAAATTACTTATATGAAATACTTTGTATATATTGATATTCCCTATAATAATAAATAACAACATTTTACCATCAACATTTGCTAACCACTATCCTCTAACATTTGCCAACCGCGGTTATTATTAGTTGTCGGTCGCTAGCCACCATCAATTGCCCATCACCCATTGTTGGTCACTGATCACCCACTGTCAATCACTAGTTACAAGCCACTGTAGCCTCTGATTATCGATCACTGGCTGTCGTTGATCATCAGCAGCCGCCGCCACTGCTATCTTCAATCACCAATTGCTATCGCCTTAGGTCACAGGCCGTAGTCGCCAATCACTGGTCACTGGCTACTATCGTAGGTCACTGGTCATTGCCACTATTCCTTAGTTATCAACCACCATCGCCCATTATCTGTCATTGACCGCTCGGCTACCACCTTATTGAATAAAATAAGTTATATAAAAATATCATTTATCTGAATTATTTTTATTCATATAATATGGATTAATTATATAAGTAATAGGATATTATAATCCTTATGAAATAAATGAGTTTTCTTTCATTTCTATTTTCTCACCTCATTCAAATATAAGAGAGAAAATATTTTATCTTTACTTTTCTCTCATTTTCATTTTCTCTCCCCCTTATTTTGTTTTCTTCCATCTCCTCCTCTCTTCCAAACAAAGCGTTAAATACCTCAATGGCTAAATATTTCTACAAACATACCTCCAAATTAACTAATTACCATTAGATACAATGGTATCATATTGAAATTATTTTTCAAGATGCAATTCCGCTTTTACCCCTAGTTATTCTTTTCTCTCCAGCTATCTCCTCTCTTCATCAAAATGCCATTTTGCTGTCCTTCTCCCCCTCATCATTACTACTCAGGCTAGCTCCCCCTCGTTGCTACCACTTCCTCCCAACCGGCCTCCTCTCTCGCTCATCACCCTCTCCCTCATTGCTCCCCTCTCTTACTTATCACCCTCTCCCTCGTTGCTCCATCTCTCATCTCCTTCTCTTTTTTCACTCCCTCTCTTGTTGCTCTCACCCTCTCCCCACTGCCACTAGTCTGGTTGACTTATTTATCCCCATCCTGCACCGACGCGACTTTGACAGCATGGCACCCCTTAGATCTGCTCCCCCTCTTCTTCTTTCTCTCCATCTCCATCTCCATCTTCTCCTTCACCCTATGAGTTCTTCTTCTTGTTTCTTTTTTTACTATTGCTTTTTTTTTCTATTTTTGGTTTGCTGGTTTGAAAATGTGTACATATAGTTTTGCAACCATCACAAAATGAAATGTTTGTACATTAGTTATAATTATTGGTGGATCTGTTGTAAATTTACGTCGATCAATTGCAAATGTGGGTGGGATTATTTGTTTCTTCACTTGAAAATGCACATGTATCAATTGCAAATTTATATAGAATAATTGCAAATTCACATGCATCTGTTACAAATGTGTGTAGGATTATTTTTTTTCTTTAGTTGAAAATGTACGTATATGGTTGCAAATTGTCAATTGTAAGTTGCAAATAAGTAATAGTCGACCATAAGAAAATCCAGCTAATGGTTAACCATCACCTCAACTGCAAATTTGCTAACATCCATTCCAATTCATTGGACATCAGATACAAATAAATATATTATATTTTAAAAGAAAATGATATAGAAATTACCAAAAACAAATTCTGGCACAAAGGGCAAAATCGTCTTTTGATGCAATAAAAATATTTACAATTTGATATATTGTTATTTTTTATAATTACACAATATGTTTTTGGAATTTTTTGTTTTTAAAAGTACTTAACTGTCATTTTCCCAAACAAAAGTATCCAAACTACTTAAGTTATTAAAAATATTGTATAATTAAGAAAATGAATTCTCCCTTCAAAGCAAGAGATTATAAAAATTAAACTTAAAATTCAAAAACATGTAAAAAATACACAACCCAGCAAATGATTCGATCTCTCTTTGTATAATTTTTCAGAGAATGAAACTTAATTTAAAGTTTTAGGGGATCCATTTAAATTTATTTTTTTAGTGCATAGATCTAATTGAATTTCACTTTTACACTCATTGAAATATATCAGTTTTGTCAAAATACATCGTGGTTTTTTTTTTTTTTATGAAAAGGGAGGGCTAAGCCCACTAAAAGAAAAACAAAATACTCCACAAATGGGATATATATCCCATTAAGATCATGAGAAAACATTGACTAGAGATAAGTGTGTGTCCTCCTCAGTTTATAACATATAGGATTAGTCGTTGTTAATCTCATTTTTACAAGATCGTCCGCCACAGAGTTTGTCTTTCTACCAATAGATTGAAATCTGACTTCCCAATTGTAATCTAGCATTTAAAGGATTTTACATATGATTGTGCTTGTCGTTCGAGAGTTGAAACCATTGTCCTTAATTTTGTTGACGATGTTTACCACATCAGATTCGATAATGAGCTTATGATAGCCTTCTTTTCAAGCCATTTGTAGTCCTGTCATGGTTTTTAACCCTGATACATTGCATCAATTTAAGGTTCTGAATTTTGACATTGATATATTTATTACCAACATTTTTTAATATGTAGGCATTTGCTGAAAATTACGGCTTTTTCCGTGCTTTTCAAGTTCTTAATTCGTTAGTCCAAAAAAAAAAGTTTTTAATTCAATGTTGTATATTAACAATCAATCTTAATTTAATGTTCTGGTTTACCCAAAAAAGAAATTAATGGTACTGAACCACGGAACTTTAAGAACCCTATCGTAGTGTCAGGTGAGTTATGTAACTTTATATATAAGAAAATTGAGGAGTTTTAGGTATATTAAAAAATATTTATTATATTATTAAATTTTAATAAAAAATAAATTTTTTTAATTTTAATCTTATTAATTCTATTTATTTCATTAAATATTCCATTCGGTCTTTAATTATAAAACTCTTTTAACTGAATTATATAAATTAAAGAAGAGAGTTAAAATAAATTAATTATCTTAATTTTTTTAAAAATAAGATATTTTTTTAAAATTACTTTAATTTAATTTATTTATTTATCTCTTCGAGATAAATTAAATAAGGATATTTTTATAAATATATAATAAATACTATGTCATATTTAAAAAAATCTTATATTTAGAATTAAAATAAAAAATTTTATAGTTAGGATTGGATAAAATATATAATATAAATTATAATATTAATAATATAAAAAATAAAAAATAAATTATTATATATTTTTTTATATTATGAAATAAAAATATTTTTATATTATCTTATTATAATGTGGGAGAAAAGAATAAATTTTGTGGAAGATGCACGCTTCTTTGAACCTTCCTTCAAACTTCAAGGTGAATATAGCTAAGCTTTGTTTTTGCCCCTCTTGTCCTTCCCAATACGTCACTGCTTAATTTGAACTGTTTTTCTTTTTTTGCTGAATGTAAAATCTAATTTAAAGTACACCATTGTAGAGCAAAAGTAACTAGTCGCTATGACAATACGAGAACCTTTTTCATTTCTTTCGTTTTTTTGGTTAACGAACCTTTTTCATTTCTTCCTCTCTCTTTTGGAGAATGTCACTAAAGTTGTAATTAATAAAGGCCCACTAACAAAAAGGCAGACATTAATTTAAGGAGATTGTCATTTCAAGGATTGATTCGAATCTATTGTTTGATTAGTATTCCCTGTATAATTGATTGTCCTGCTCAAAGTTTTCTGGGGAAATATTACGTGAGGACTAAAATTTTTAATTAATTTTATTTTAAGGTTAAAAAATTTAAAAATATCAAAAAAAGATTATATCTTAAATTAATTAAAAATATAAATATGAAATAATTTAAATATTCTTGTAAAAATATTTTATATTTAATATTTATTTTTTATTACTTTTTTTCATAAATTTAACACTGAACATCTCCAATTTTACATTGAACACAATGTGAAATATGAGTATAAAATAGAAAAAATTTAATGTCAAATTTATGAAAAAGAATAGTAAAAAGTAGATATTGAGTAGTAAAAAATAAAAATTGAGTATAAAATTTTGAGACTTATTCAGTGTAAAATCGGGGGTTTTCAGTGTCAAATCGTGGAACATGAGTAGTAAAATGTAGAAGATGAGTGTAAAATTCTGAGAGTTGAATTCTTTATTGTGTTCAGTGTAAAATCGGGGAAGTTCAGTGTTAAATTTCAAAAAAAAAGTAGTAAAAAGCAGATGTTGAGTATAAAACATTTTAACAAGGACGTTTAGATAATTTCCTATTTAGAATTTTGATCAATTTGAGACCAGGATTCTTTTTTGATATTTTTAAATTTTTTAATCCTAAAATAAAATTAATTAAAAATTTTAAACTTCAAGTGTCATTCCCCCAAATTTTTTACCAGTAACTAGTACTATACCTCGCAATTTTTCAAGGGGATAATTTGATTATTCATCATCACTGCCTCACTGGGATCCTATAGGGTTAGAACCAATAATGCATTTTAGTTAATTTTAAAGACAAAGGTTGATTCTAAATTGTTAAGCATAACCTCATGTTAAGTTTGATTAAATCATAATATTTAATATCTATTTTATTCATAATTCTTAACTTCTCTTTGATATTTAAGTGTATTAAGATGACTATGAGCGATATGAACAAGTGGAGCAAGACCCAGATTTCATTCTGTTGTCTTCGCCAATTTAAAGCAACCGCCATATGGCTTATTTCTGCACTGGATATATTCACCAAAAGCCCGCAATTTCAATGCTTTAATTCTTTGATATATGGTGATGCTGTCTGGTCTTTGATCTTGAAAATCCTACCACGCCGGTCCAATTTGTTGAAAATTATATCATTATCATTTGTTAGTATGTTTGGCACGTTGGCAAGATTTTCAAAAGAATGGAAAGTGAAAAGGAAAAAGGAGTGGAATTGAAATAGGTAAAAAATAGTAACGTTTGGTATTAGTTAAGAGTAAAAAAGAATAATTCTCTAACTAATTTTTTTTCTTGGCCACTTTTGAAGCAGTGTCCAATATAATAAAAATAAGAAAAGAATTGAAAAAAATAAAAATAAAAAGACACAAATGCCTATAATAATAAAAACTTGTAATGTAAGATCTGGAGAACTTTGAAATATTTTATATATAGTTATTTCCATGGAATATAGTAACATTTTCTCAGTATGACGATGGAATGATTTATTAGAAAATATTTCCCCCAAGAAATGAGGTATGAAATACTAATCATCAGTACCAGACATTGCGTTGCAATATTTATTGGTAGTTTTCTATTCCACTGCAAAAGATTACCACAAAACTAAACATTTTTGCATGAAACATATAAGTTTATATGCAGTGTTGCATCTGGACCTATGTATCAATACCTTGGATGTCTCACACTATTCATTTCATGTCATTAAGATTTTTTTTCTAATATATTTTCTACTTAAAATAATTTCACCTATGTAGTGTCAGAGCCGATCTCAAGCTCAGATAAAGGAGAAGGATTGTGTTAAACTCTCGACAGCTAACGTAAAATTTGTTGAATTTTTATCACATGAATCAGAGACGTATTTGTGTTAAGACTAAGTTGTTGCCCAAAAGTAATGCGTTATATGATTCGAATGCAATGTCAGATGAGTTAGAGCCACTATATTGGTGTCCAGATGTAGTGTTAAATAAGCAAGGGTTCTCACATTATTTTGGACGAATGTGAGTAAAGAAGTTGGCCAATGAAAACAAGATTCGATTTAGTTCTTGAAATATTGGTACTTTAACAGGTAAATCTATGGAGGTGGTAAATGTTGTGATTCAAAGGAAAATTAATATCCTGTGTCTTCAAGAAACTAAATGAGTGGGAGAAAAAGGTTAAGGAGTTAGACACTGTTGGTTATAAACTTTGGTACATATGGAAGGTAAGAGCAAGGAATGGAGTTAGTATCATTATAGACAAAAATTGAAAAAAGAATGTGATAAAAATCATAAGGATTTAATATAGGATCTTATCCTTAAAATTAAATATTGATCACAATACTCTCAATGTTATTAGTACTTATGTATCTCAAGTAGAGTCTGAAATACATATTAAGGAAAAATTTTGGAAAGATTTGGAGGGCTTGGTTCAAGATATTCCACAAGAAAAAAAGATCTTCATTAGGGGGACATTAATGGTCATGTGATAAAAGAGACAAGACAATATATGGAAGTTCATGACAGTTATAGTTTTAGAGAAGTAAATGATGAGGGGTATTCAATTCTTGATTTTTCAATGGTTTATTAATCTCACGATTGTAAACACCTATTTTAAGAAATAGGAAGAGCATTTAATCACATATAAGAGTAGACTTCTTTTTGGTAAGGAACTTAAATAGAAGAGCTTGTAAAGACTGCAAAGTAATCCCTGATGAGAGCTTAACTTCACAACATAGGATCTTGGTTCTTGATGTGTTGATTAAGAACCGTAAATTGAAAAGTCAAAAAGCCATAAATCATAGAATTAAGTAGTGGTAACTAAAAGGTGAGAAACAATTGACCTTTACGAAAAAAGTTATTGAGGAAGATAATTGAGATTCGCAAGGAAGTGCTAACATCTTGTAGGATGAGATGGCTAAAAGGATCAGGGATACTGCTAAAGTAGTCTTGGGTGAATCCAAAGGTTTTTGATCAAAAAATAAAGAATCTTGGTGGTGGAATAAAAGTGTGCAGGAGAAGGTCAAACATAAGAAAGAGTATTTCAAAGCTTTGCATTTGTGTAATAATGATGAAAATTGAAAATGTTTTGGCTAAAAAGGAGACTAAGAAAGCAGTGAGCGAGACTCGATCTAAGACTTTTGAGGAATTCTATCAGGATTTAGGAATAAAGAATGGTGAACATAAAATTTACAAAATTACTAAGAGAAGGGAAAGAAAATCAAGAGATTTGCATCAAGTAAAATGCATTAAAAATGAGGAAGGAAAAATTTTAGTTATAAATGATGATATCAAAGAAAGATGTGAGAGTTACTTTTATAAGCATTTCAATGATTGATTGGGTATGACTATTGATACAGAATGATTAATAACTCATGAAGATGATCTTAATTTGAACTTTTATCATATGATTTGGGTTGGAAAGGTAAAAGAAACTCTTAAGAAAATGGATAATGGTAAAGCTATTGATTCCGATGGTATTTCTATCGAAGTTTGGAAGTACTTAAGAGAGAATGAGGTTTTGTGTCTCACTAAGTTATTTAACAAGATTTTAAGATCCAAGAAAATATCAGAGGAATGGAAAAAGAGTACTTTAGTGTCTATATATAAGAACAAGGGGGATATTCAGAATTATGCAAATTATTAAAGAATAAAACTCATGAGTCACACTATGAAACTTTGAGAAAGAGTAATTAAGTATAGATTAAGAAAAGAGTCTCGTATTTCGGAAAACCAATTTAGATTTATGTCAGGACGGTTTACAATAGAGACTATTTATTTATTAAAGGGTTTGAATGAAAAATACTGAAGTAAAGAGAGAGATTTATATATGGTTTTCATTGATTTGGAAAAAAAGTCTATGATAGAGTTTCAAGAGATGTGTTGTGGAAAGTAATGGAGAAAAAAATTGTTCGTGTGACTTATATTTAAGCCATAAAAGAAATGTATGAAAGGATAATAATAAATGTGAGAACTCCTGGAGGTGAGACAAACGACTTTCTTATAAGGATAGACTTACATCAAGGATCTTCCTTGAATCTATACCTGTTTGATTTAGTTTTGAATGTTTTATCAGAATATATACTAGAGAAAATTCTAAAATGTGTGCTCTTTGCTAATGATAAAATTTTAATTAAAGACTCAAAAGGAGAGGTCAACTCTAAATTTGAGTTGTGGAAACACACTTTGAATCAAAAGGTTTCCACTTGAGTAGAAATAAGACAGAATATATGCATTACAAATTTAATAATAGACCAATTAAAAATGATTTAGAGGTAAAAATTGGAGAGTAAACCATTCCAGAAGTGCCAAAGTTCAGATATTTGAGGTCAATTTTATAAAATGATGGCGAAATTGATAGGGATATTATGCATAAATTACAAATTGGATGGTTAACGTGGAGAAAAGTATTAGAATTTATTTGTGACCGCAAGATACCAACTAAGCTTAAAGGAAAATTTTAACGAATAGTTATAAGGCCAACGATGCTATGTGGTAGTAAATGTTGGATTTTGAAAGGATAATAAAAGTATAAGATGAGAGTGATAGAGATGAGAATGTTGAAATGGATTTGTGGTCATTCAAAATTAGATAAGATACAAAATAACTATATAGGAAATAAAATTGGAATAGCATCTATTGATGAGAAAATTATGAAAAATTGTTTAAGATGGTTTAAGCATGTATAAAGAAGAGGACAAGAGAAGCTAATGATAAAAGTTGATTAAATGACTTGAAATCCTATCAAAAGGTGTAGAGGAAGATAAAAAATGACACTAAGAAAAGTTATAAGGAATGACTTCTTGAAAAATGATTTATTTGAGGAGATGATATTTGATAGAGCCCATTGACATCGTATTATCCATGTAGCTGACCTCATATAATAGGACAAGACTAATATTATTGTTGTATCTGTTTTCTTAGCTAAAATATTAGTTAAAATATAAGTATGCCAGGTTTCCTTTATTATTTTTTAACATTAGAAGAATTCAAGAATTAGAATTCTAAACCTCTATGCACATTCATTTCCCACCACTTTTATTTTATATGGCAGTTTTCTCTTTATTATTAACCAATGAATCAATTGCTGTACTATTTAAGAAGTATTGAGTTTTTTTTTTTTAAACCCAATTATCATTGCTAGAATAAGTTTCGGGGTCAGTTAGTTTATGTTTGAAAAATAAGTGATTTTCATATTACTTAAAAAATGATTGATTGTTTAAAAATTTTGAGCCAATTTGTTAGCATTTTAAAAAAGTGAATTTATATGGTTTAAAAAAATTAATAGTTTAGGGATTTTATTAAAAGTAAAAATTATTTTGTGTTTGGTTAAAATAAAAAAAAACTTTTTTTGTTAATAAAAAAGCACTTTTTATAATTATGTAGAGCGAGTAAGCTTATTGTGATATTCTCCTGTATATAAATTTTGTTATTATTGCAATTATGCAAAGGATGCTGATTTTATCCTTGGAATGTAATCTCCACCTGACCCACTTCTTTTTCTCTCAGATATTGGATCGGTATTTTTTTAGAAGTTAGTTAGAGTAGCTTTGAAAAAATTAAAAAATTACTTTTATTATATTCTAATTATTTTAAAAAATTTTAAAAGTGCTTTATCTTATAAAAAAGTGATTTTTTTCATAAAAAAAATTGAAACAAATGAGCTCAAACATGAAAAGAAGTTATTTTGTATTTGGTTATAAACTTTTAATCATAAAGAAATACTTTTTGCTTAAAATGTTATTTTGAGTTAGTTAAAAGCTATTTAAAATAGCTTATCAAAATAAAAAAAAATTTGTTTTTTCAGCTTCTAGTTTTAGTCATTTTTAAAAATTTAAACAAACATTTTAAAAAATTTCAAGAGTAATTTTAATAATGTCAGTGTTTTTTTCATAAAAACCTTAATACTGCTTTTGTTTTTTCGGTCAATAGTGTTCATTGTCCTATATGCCCGTAGCGAATGAAATTTGTTTATGGACACATTAATAAAATGCCCAACAAAATACTTTCATTTTATTTGAGAGCGATACATGACGACACTCTTAACGTGACGCTAATAATTAAACAACTAATCAAGGGAATTTTTTTTTGTTGGGTCAACAATCAAGGGATGTTTAATAATTCTTAATCATCAAATCTACATGCTTCAGAGTTCAGACAAAAGAACGATACTATTCTCTCTTATTATTTAATCAACGTTGAATATCCAGATGAAATGAATTGTAGCTTAAAATTAAACATTTCCTAATTCCTAGATACATTACTTGGATGGTTCACAATTGCCCCGTTATTCATTTTATTGTTTTTAAATTACTTCGGATTCCTCACTTAATTTCAATGGAATAGTTCATAATGATGTGTTCAACGGTGGAAGTTGTATCTGTCAGCAAAACTTGTAAGGTACTCTATACAGAAGACAAATACATAGTACCATATATTCTCCCCCCTCAAAATCCATATATTCAGTAATGTCTGTGTCTCCATTCCATTCATTCTTACCGTCTTCCCTACACCTTCATCCACTTCTTCCATCTTCCATTCAACACACGCATAACACAAAGAAACCACCATCTACCCCAGTTTTTTCTAAGGCAGAAGAGTTTTTCTTTCTCATGTAGGAGAGCTTTCAACTTTGTGTTAGCACAGAGAAGTAATATAACAGCCTGAGTCATGCCCAATTACATTGTCCTTAAGAGTTATTCTATCACAGATAATATGAAGACAACAACTCCCCATGATTAAATGGATTTGTTCCGCAGTAAGCAGAGAGCATAACAACAAGAAATAAAAGAGAAACTCAAAGAAAAAGGAGAAGAGAGAACTCAAAGGTAGTGTGTCCTGAAAAGTGTAGAATGACATATTATATGTAGGCAGAGCATCAAAGCTAACTGCTGATCAACAATAAAGGTGTGGGCTATGTAACATTGAGGAACATTTATGGTGACTTCAATGGTAGGATAAAAATATCTCCACTGTTCATAACTGCAGCCAAACATTAGTGTTTTGGAAAGTAGTTACAACCTCGGACGGTTACAGTTCTGCCTAAAAAAATAAAGCCCAAACAAAAAGTGTCCAATATCGCATTTAACTTGCACATAGGGTGGGCAAATCGTCGGATTTGAATTGATTTCACCTATATTGGCCTATTGTTGTGTGTGTGAACCCTCTCTTTTCCTTGGCCCATTTACTTGCTCATTAACCCATATTAATATTTATACATTAAGGCTTCCTTTCATTTGAATAATCTAGGACTTCCTTTTTTTGATACATACTCTAACATTCCAACAATCCTCCACATGTGTAAAAAGAAATTATCATTTGAGTTACAAGTATTACCTTTTAGAATCTGATGTCTTTTGAACCATGAATCAGACCTTAGACCAATAATTCCTAGTACACAAAGCTGCAAGTGAAACTTAAAGCTTCTATGAACCAACAACTCTATTGTGTACTAGAGGATTTACTAATCATATTATACCCCTACAACTTCTGCTATTAACGCAGTTTTGTGCTTTAAATGGCTATATGCATGCCTGACATTCAACGAATGCTTTAGAGATTTAGCCAAAAATCACATAGAAATGGCTCCATTTCACATCCATTCAGGTGATTTCATCAAGTGTATCTATAATGAATACACCATCGATAAGAAATATAAAATGATTAAGAGCTTTTACTCAGCCGCACCATCAGTGCATCTTAGCACTTTCTCTTACCATAGGAACGAAATAGAATTTTAGTGCTAGCATAACTAATAGATGACTAGTTGTTACCCAAATGAACCTTTTCAAGGGATCTCTAATTACAAAAGTTAGGTTACCATCATTGTTAATTTCAAATTGGCTTAAGTTCTATTCCACTTAAAGTTTCAATAATTTCTTTTTTCTCTAGAGATTTGGTCAGGGGATCAACCAAGTTAAATTTTAATATTACAAAATCAATTGATATAACTTCATCTTTTAGCAGCTATTTTATAATATTATGTCTCAAATGAATGTGTCTACTTTTACTATTATAGGTCTTATTTTTAACTGTAACTATTGACGATTGATTATCACAATGTATAGACACTGATGGTATTAGTTTTTCATGCAACAAAATATTTGCTAAGATGTTTTTCAACCACTCAGCCTTAGTACTAGTCAATTCCATAGAAATAATCTTAGAATCCCTTGAGGACCTTGCTATGATATTCTGTTGAGCTTACTTCTTCATTACTGTACCACCACCAAGAGTGAATACATAGCACCAGTGGACTTGATCTCATCTGAATCCTAGATCCAGTTAGTATCACTATATTGTTTTAATACAACAGGAAACCTACTATAAAATATACCATTCACTGATTGGATAGTGAGTATCTACTCAATCTGCACACAAAATATCCTATATCAGGTTGAGTGAAGTTCATTAAATGCAAAAGACTTCCCATAATTTACACATATTTAGATTAAGCCATTGGTTTACTTTTATGTTTTACTGATTGTATGCTCTCATCATAAGGAGTGTTTATAGGAGAATCATCAAAATGTCCAAACTTTTTAATGATTTTTTTAATATAATGTTCTTGAGATAGTAAATACTATTATCACTCCTTATGATCTTAACACTCAATATCACATTAGCTTCACCCATATTTTTCATATCAAACTTTGAAGTAAGAAAACTTCTAGTTTTACTCACAACATTTAAGTTAGTACCAAATATAATCATGTCATCAATATATAAATAAATTATGACACAATCATTATTCATAAGCTTTATATATACACACATTTCCACTTCAACAACAGAAAAACTAATGATTATCAAAATATGATCTAGTTTTGCATGCTATTGTTTAGGTCCTAATTTTAAACCATATAATGATTTAACAAGTTTACAAATTTTATTTTCTTGTCCAGAAATAACACATTTTTTCAGGTTGTACTATATAAATTTCTTTCTCTAAATCATTGTTTAAGAATGTTGTTTTAACATCCATTTGATAAATAAACAGTTCGTATATCGAAGTTAAAGCAATCAAAATTCTAATAGAAGAAATTCTTCTTACTGGAGAAAAAGTATCAAAATAGTCAATATCTTGTTTTTGAGTAAAAGCTTTAACTACTAGCCTCGCTTTATATTTTTCAATAGATCCATCAACATTATATTTCTTTTTAAAAATCCAGTTGCAACCAGTAGGTTTTGCTCCTAGAGGCAAATATACAAAAATCCAAGTTTTATTTTGATTAAGAGAATCAATTTAAGCTTTAATCGCTTCTTCCAACATATGAGCATCAGACAAAGAATGGCTTGAGCAAAACTCGAAGGTTCATCTTGTATCATATATGTATAAAAATCATTTCCAAATAAAGTTTATTTCCTTTGACTTTTACTTCTCCTTAAATTTTCACCCAAAATTTCTCTTTCACTTCGTTCAAGTGAATACGACACATTTTCAATTAATTGAGAAATATGCTAAATTTTTAAAGGAAAAATATGCTCAAAAAGCTCTGCATATTTAGTTTCTACAATAGTGTTATGATCAAGCACATCACTTTTCAAAACCAGAAATTCATAAGCTACACTATGTTCAGCATATCTAATAAACATGTAATCTGAAGTTTTAGAACTAATTTTTCTCTTTTTAAGATCAAGAAGTATAATCTTTGCAAGACACCCCCACACTTTCAAATATTTTAAATTTGGTATATATTATTTTCATAATTCATATGGTGTCTTGTTTTCTTATAAGATATTCGATTTTGTAGAAAACATGCAGAAAACAAAGCTTTACTACACAAATTATTTGATGTAGAAGAATTTATAAGCATAACATTCATCATTTCTTTTAAAGTTTTATTTTTCCTTTTTACTACTTCATTAGATTCAGGTGAATATGAAAGAATTACTTCATGAATTATTCCTTCTTTCTCACAAAAATCATCAAATAAAATATACTCACCTCATTTATCTGATCTAACTCTTTTAATCTTTTTATTTAGTTAGTTTTCTACTTCTGTTTTATGCAAAAGAAATTTTTCAAATGCTTCATCTTTATTTCTCAATAAATATATTTTAGTAAATCTTAAAAAATCATCTATAAAAGTTATAAAATACTTTTTGCTACCTCTGGTCATTTTTTGTTTTAAATCACCTAAATCAGTGTGCATCAAAGCAAATAACTTAGTTTCTCTTTATGTAGGAAAATGAGGTTTTTTACTTAGCTTCTGCATGCACTTCATACTTATTTAAACAATGACTTTTAATTTCAGAAATTAAACCAAGTTATCACATTTTCTTTATATAAGTTCTACCAACATCTTCTAGTCTAGCATGCCAAATATCAAAAGAATCAATCATGAAAACAGTCAAGTAAGCAGAAGATGATGCATTTTCATTCATTTCAGCAACATTGAGTACAAACAGTCCTTGATTATAATAACTCTTTTCCACTAAAACATTATTCTTTGTCATCACAATCTTGTCAGGTTCAAATGACATTTTAACCTTAGTCTTTCCCTATAGAACCACAAAAACTAAATTTGCTCTAATATCAGGCACATGAAAGGCATCATTAAGAGCCTAGGTCTTCCAGATGTGTGATAAAGAAGAACTTTTCTTTTCCTAAGAACTTTTATAGTTTGGGAATCAGTAAGATAAATATGGTCTTCTCATTTCTTTATCGGATCATAGGAGGTAAATATCTCTTTATTTGCACAAATGTACTTGGTAGCTCTAGAGTCCACCACCTACTTTCTCACATTAGAGACAAGAAAAGCTTGAGAAATGACCGCAATAATAATCTCTTCAACAATGTTCTCTTCTCCTTGAACCAAATTTACTTTTGGTTTAGGATGATTGTCATTTCTAACTCTATTTCTGTATTAAGCAGCATGATGACCATACTTTCCATAAACAAAGCAATTTCCCTTCTTTTTGAACTTGGGGTTAGAACTCTTGGATTTGTAATAAGGCTTTTTAGAATTATACCTCTTATTGTGCTATTTTGTCTCCACCAAAATTGCTTTGGAAGCTATCTCCTTGCCTTTAGCTGCTCATATCTCCTTTTGATTGGTATCTTCAATGATGATATGAATGATGAGATCTGACAATGAGAGCTATGTCTATTTGTGCTTAAGTTATTGCTTGTAATCTTTCCATGAGCCTGGTAGTTTTTCAATTACAATCCTGGCAATGAACTCATCAGGAAGGTTGATCTTCTTAGCAACTTGTGATATTCATTAATATGCAATTGTATATCTTTGTCTTCTGACATTTCCTACCTATAGAAATTCCCAAAACAAAATTTTGCTTTCTAACATCCTTAGCAGCATACTTGGCATTCAAAGACTCCCAAATTTTCTTGGCTTCCTTGTTGACACAGTAAACATCGAATAGATTGTTAGACAAAGTGCTAATGATTCTGGTTAGCATAAGTCCAAACATTTTTCTGATTTTGGTTAGCATTTGATGAAGGCACAGACTATGTAAGAGTAACTGCAACTCCATGCATGTCGAGAAGAGAAAAAATACATTCTTGCCACCTCTTAAAATTCTTACCATCAAACACTTTGGTCTTTGAGATGTCCAAAAACGGCTTAGGGTGCTACCTCGAAGGTACCGGCATAAAAACCTGAATTGTACTGGTTGCACCAACAGCAACAACATTGACATTTGCAGCAAGGATAACATTGTTTCTAGTAACATCAGTAGGAACAATGGTGTTATCCTGTGTAGCCATAACTCTTAAGATTGTTAGCATAAATACAATAGCCCAAGTCGTACCCAAAAACACTATCCTTAAGAGTTATTTTGTCACAAATGAAGATGGCAACTCGCCAGGATTAAGTGAACTTGTTATACAGTAAGCAAGGAGTAGAACAGCAAGAAATAAAAGAGGAACTTAGAGAGAAACAAGAAGAGGGAACCTGGAGGCCGTGTGTTCTAAAGTGCAAAATGACACGGTATATGTAGGCAGAGCACCAGGGCTAACCCCTGGTAAGCAATAAAGGTGTCAGATACATAATGTTGAGGAACATTTACGGTGACTTCAATGGTAGGATAAAAACGTCTCCATCATCTATAATTGGAGCCAACGTTCAGGAATTTATCACTGTAGTCATTAAATATCAAAATATTCTGTAAAGTGGTTACAACCTCGGATGGTTACAATTCTACCTAAAAAAAATAAAGCCCAAGCAAAAAGTGTCTAATACAGCTTTTAACTTTCACACAGGGGGCAAATCATCAGATTTGAAATTTTTGATCTGTGTTGGCCTGTTGTTGTGTGTGCGAACCCTCTCTTTTTCTTGACCCATTTACTTGCTCATTAACCCATCTTAATATTTATATATTAAGGTTTCCTTTAATTTGAGCAATGTGGGAGTTCCTTTCTTTTGACAGATACTCCCACATTCCAACACTTCGAAAGTTAACAGTTCATTTATTTGTTAAAAAATAGTGATTTTTTTTTGTCTTGATGAAGTACTATAAAATGTGAGATTATTATTTATTATATTTTATGTCAAATAATTTTGTAATTAGATATGATTTTCCTATGCATTATATGGGACTCTTGGTGAGTTATAGGATTTGAATTCTCTCTGTTCAAAATTTCTCAGTCATTCTCCATGGCCAAATTTCTACTTTTCATGTGATTTATGGTTGCAAAGTACTCTCTCTTATTTATATTATATAGTGTCTTGTAAAACATTTTCTTTGTCTATAATATAAAATATCATGTACTAATTTACTTTTTTAGCCTTTTTATATTTAATAATTAATCTTGTAACTTGTGTTAGAGTAATATAAATGAGTTTTGTAACCTATTTATTTCTTCCAATTAATAGGGATAAAAATAAGATTTTTGATTTTTTTGGAAATTGGAAGTTATAACAAAATTTCCTTAAAATGCATTAAATTATTGAAAATATCTTATAGTATGGGTTGAGTGGAAAATATATATATATATATATATATAGAAGAAAAGAAATAGTGGAACAACTGAGCAAATAGTAGGAAGGATCTAAAGCATATCAAGGATAGAGATTTAGTTGGAGTGATACCTTGAGTGATTTTGACATGAGAGGATTAAAATTTGTGAGTTATAGTGCTAGTATTTCATGAATTTTTGGACTTTCTATAAATTGGCCAACGTGACAAGGAATCCCTTAACTTTTAGATTTACGCTCCAACCAATTATTCTGTTATTTTGCTAATGGAGCATAATATATTATTAACCATATACCCCATTAAATTTTATTTTTTGTATAAATAGCTTTCTTAAACCTGGAATAATGTGAAATATTCTCCAAAATTTTAAGTTAGCAAATATACCCTTATTATATTATATTCTATTCATGAAATAATGGGCAAATTAACTTGGAAAAGTTATTTGCACACACACATATATAAAAGTTCCGGGGTTCAACCTTAAGTTTTAAAGACCTATGTCACGGCCTCGGAACTTTCACGCCTAGAACCGTGCCGGCCTTAGCTCGATCAACCCTCTTGATCCCACGCTAAGTCAGCCGAACCCTCGAGTAGGTAAAGAAAAGCGAACTAGAGAACAAGAGAAACACTCAAGAGACACTCACACAAGAAAGAGTTTGAGAGAATAAACAAATGCACTCAATTGCTTGAATTCTTCGATTGGTTACAAATGAAGTGGGAGGAGGTATTTATTGGCCTCCCATGGTTTCCAGAAGTTTCCCACCTCCTCAATGGACGGTGGAGATCATTTCGATCTAACGGCCTACAATGAATCTCTAGATTCTTCCACTAGATATTTACAAAGAATTATCTAGAATGTACAAGCCTACAATATTCTAGAATTATCTACAATGTACAAGGGAAACAGAGCCTCTTCAAGATGTCCCCGGAACATTCTGGAGGCTTCTGGTCAAACCTCACGAAAAATTCGTGACATTCTCCCCCACCTAATCCGGTGACGTCCTCGTCACTGCTTCATCCTTGTACCGGCGTAAGTGGTCTTCAAACTGCCAAAGATCTTCTCTTGGTTCCCAAGTTGCCTCGCTCTCTGGCAGTCCCTTCCACTTCACCAAGTATTGGGTACTTGGTGGCACTCCCCTTCGTCGCACGACCCTGTGAGCAAGTATCTCCTCGACTTGTCTATCGTAAGACTTGGTTGTCACAGGTGGTGCTCTGGTGGAGATTCCTCGATCGGGCTCATCCTTGTCTTCATGGAATGGCTTCAGCATACTCACGTGGAAGACAGGATGAATCTTCAAGTTAGGTGGTAAGTCCACCTTGTAGGAGACCTTCCTGACCTTCTTCAATACCTTGTAGGGTCCCCCATATTTTCGAATGAGGCCCTTGTGAACCTTCCTGAAGGCCTTGAATTGCTGTGGGAGAAGTTTCACCATCACCATATCTCCCACTTGGAACTCTGAAGCTCGCCTCCTCCTGTCAGCGAACTTCTTCATCCTCTTGGCCGCCTTGACAAGGAAGGATCTAGTCTCGTCAGCTTGCTCAAGCCAAGACTTAGCCATATGGAAGGCTCCTGGACTTTTGCCCTTGTATGTTGTGGCAAGGGCGTGAGGTGCCAGAGGTTGTTGTCCCGTCACCACTTCAAAGGGACTCCTTCCTGTGGACTCACTCCTCTGTAAGTTGTAAGAGAACTGGGCTACATCCATCAACTTAGCCCAATCCTTTTGGTTGGCACTCACAAAGTGCCGAAGATAACACTCGAACAAAGCATTCACCCGTTCCGTCTGCAGGTGAAAACTGGTGGAGAAATGTAACTCTGTCCCCAATAACTTGAATAACTCAGTCCATAGTTTGCCCGTGAATCGGGGATCTCGATCACTAACAATAGTCTTGGGCAGTCCCCAAAACTTCACCACGTTCTTGAAGAACAGGCGAGCTGCTTCCTCTGCTGTACAGTCCATTGGGGCTGGAATAAAAGTACCATACTTGGAGAATCGATCCACCACCACCATGATGGAACCAAACCCTTCGGACTTAGGCAAGGCCGAGATAAAGTCCATGGAAACACTCTCCCATGGTTGGCTTGGTGTAGGCAACGGCTCCAACAATCCTGCGGGAAGTTGGTTGTCTACCTTGTCCTGTTGGCACACATGACAAGTCTTCACATAGGCCTCCATGTCATCCCTCATGTGAGGCCAATAGTAGGCAGCTTCCAACAATGCCAACGTGCGCCTCTGTCCCGGATGACCAGCGCATTTGGAGTCATGACACTCCTTGATCAACTCCTTCCTCAGGTTGTCCCACTTAGGAACAAAGAGTCTCCTTCCCACAGTATAGAGGAGTTCATCCTCGGACCAAAACCTCTTGGTCTTACCCTCCTTAGCCAACTCCACAAGCTGCTGGGCTAGGGGGTCTTGCGTAATGCCTTGCTTGATCTTGTTGATCAAGTCCCCACTGGCTTGGCTGATGGCTGCTAGCTCAGCCTTCCTACTCAAGGCATCAACAACAACGTTGGCTGTCCCTGGCTTATACTCCAATACATAATCAAACTCAGCCAGTAAATCTTGTCATCTTGCTTGCTCAGGGGAAAGCTTCTTCTGCCTCTGGAAGTAGTTGGTGGCGACATTATCAGTCTTGATCACAAACCGTGCCCCTAGCAAGTAATGTCTCCAAGTGCGTAAGCAATGAACCACGGCCGTCATCTCCTTCTCTTGGACCATGTACCGCCTCTCGGTATCATTGAGCTTGCGACTTTCAAAAGCAATCGGATGCCTCTCTTGCATTAGGACCCCTCCTATAGCGAAGTTAGAGGCATCGGTGTGCACCTCAAAAGGCTTGGTGAAATCCAGGAGAGCCAAGACAGGTTCCTCTATCACTGCCATCCTAAGCTCCTCAAAAGCTTTCTGGCATTCCTCCGTCCAAACCCATGGCTTGTTCTTCTTCAACAACTCCGTAAGAGGGGCTGCCCTAGCAGAGTAGCCCTTGATGAACCGCCGATAGTAGTTAATCAGCCCAAGGAAAGATCTCAACTCCATCACTCGAGTTGGAGGCTCCCACTCCTTGATGGCTTGGACTTTCCTTCCGTCCATACGCAAGGTCCCTTGGGATATGACATGCCCAAGGAAGTTCACTTCTTCCCTCGCAAAGGAACACTTCTCTTTCTTCACATATAGCTCATTCTCGCATAGGGTCTTGAACACGGCTCGTAGGTGCTCGGCATGCTCCTCTAGTGAGTTACTATAGACAACAATGTCATCCAAGTATACCACCACGAACCGATCAAGATATGGATGAAAGAACTTATTCATGAGAGTGCAGAAGGTGGCCGGTGCATTGGTCAACCCAAAAGGCATCACCAACCACTCGAAAGACCCGTAGCGTGTAACACAGGTAGTCTTAGGTTCATCTCCTTCGGCAATCCGAACTTGATGATACCCAGACCTCAAGTCCAACTTAGAGAAGTACCTTGCCTTTCCTAGCCTATCAAACAGATCAGCTATCAAAGGAATAGGATACTTGTTCTTGATTGTTACCTTGTTTAGAGCCCGGTAGTCGATACATAACCGCAACGATCCATCTTGTTTCTTCTGGAACAAGACCGGGGCTCCATAAGGTGCCTTGGATGGTTGGATAGATCCAGCATCAACCAACTCCTTTAGCTGCTTTTGCAACTCTTCCAACTCAGGCGGTGCCATCCTGTAAGGTGCCATGGCGGGTGGTTTAGCTCCCGGTTCCAGCTCGATCTTATGATGTACCTCCCGTCGAGGTGGGAGCTTCTTTGGAAGCTCCGGTGGCATCATATCATGGTTCTCCTCGAGAACCTGCTGGATGACCAAGGGAAGATCTTCACTCATCTTCTCCCCAAGATCTACCTCCTTCAACGCAGCCAGGTATGTAACTTCTCCCCTCTTGAAGCCCTTCTTCACTTGCATGGCTGACAACTGATTCCTGCTAGGTCCACTTGTTGCAAGTATCATCACAGCAACACCTTGATCCAGAACACACAAGGCATTGAAGTGGGGCATCGGGAAGATGTTATGCTTCCTCATGAACTCCTGGCCAAGGACCACTTTGTAGTCATCCATTGGAGCGACAGTGAGATCCGTCTTGCCACTCCATGATCCCAAGCACAACTCGACCCCTCGAGCTATGCCATGAATCGGTTTAGGAGGAGAGTTGACAGCCTTCATCATACCTCCTCCGGTCACAACCTTGAGACCAATCCTCTTGGCCTCCTCAGGAGTAATGAAGTTGTTGCCTGCCCCTGTATCTACCATGGTTGAGACAAGTTTCCCATTCAACTTTGCCTCAACGTACATCAACCCGGTACTCTTGGTAGGTGTGGTCGACGGCTTGAACTTCAAGGCATTGAGTAATCGGAGAGAACCCACCTCCGCACTTTCCTCTGCCTGGGCTTCTTGCTCCTCCACTATGGCTGCCAAGCTCCCTAGCTTTGGGCAGTCCTTCATGCGGTGAGGACCCTTGCACACAAAGCAACTGATGTTGGTGTTGGAGTTCTTCTTCTGATCATCATACTTCTTGTGCAGTGGCTTGTTGTCTCCACCCTTGTTCACTCCCTTACCCTTGTCTCCCCCACCTTTGCCCTGGTTGTTAGGTTTGGAAGACTTAGGCTTGGAAGACTCACTCTTCTCCTTCTGATAGTCGGTAAGACTTTCAGCCACGGCAATAGCTTCATCAACGTCCTTCACGCCTCGGCGCTGCAACTCATGCTTGGCCCAGTTTTGAAGGCCATCAATGAAATGGAATAGAAGATCCTCGCTGCTCAAGTTGGGAATCTGGAGCATCAAGGTAGTGAACTCCTTCACATAATCTGAGATAGTGGTCTTGTGTTTGAGCTCCCTCAGCTTCTTCCGCGCCTCATAGACCACATTCTCTGGGAAGAATTGTCTCTTCAATTCTTTCTTGAAGTCTTCCCAAGTGCTAATGGTGCAAAGACCTTTCTCCATGTCTGCATGTTTTCTACGCCACCATAACATAGCATTATCAGTGAGGAACAAGGAAGCAGTGCGTACCTTGGCTTGGTCGTCACTCAACCCCAAGCCTTCAGCATAGCGCTCCATCTGCCATAGGAAGTTCTCCACCTCCTTAGCATCACAAACGCCTTTGAACTCCTTCGGTCTGGGAAGATCCAACTTCACTTCCCTTACTCCACTAGTTCCAGCCACTAGGGAGTTTCTCCCTTGGTTCTCCAAGGAAGTCTTGAGTGCATCCAACTGCCGCTGCATCATTGTGATGGCATCCATCACATTTCCCTCCAGCGTCCTCATCGATTCAGCACGCTGATCCTCAGAGTTTTGGATATTCTCCACAGTAGCCTTGAGACCTTCGAGCTCATCCAATGTATGCGACTCAAGGATTGTGAAGTCGCTCTCCAGCTTGTTCACCTTGTTAGTTACCTCCAACAAGGTGTCCTCTAAATGACCAACTTGAATCGAAAGAGAAGCAAAGTCTTCAGCACTTACCTTACTAGTGCTTCGACCCCTCTTGCTTCCTTGATGAGTAGCTTGGGTCTCCTTGCCGCGTACCTCCACTTTGAGTACTCCCGTCTCTTCCGACATTCTTGCCCACGAACAAAGCTTCAACAAGGCTCCCTCGAACCTAAGCTCTGATACCACGTTGTCACAGCCTCGGAACTTTCACGCCTAGAACCGTGCCGGCCTTAGCTCGATCAACCCTCTTGATCCCACGCTAAGTCAGCCGAACCCTCGAGTAGGCAAAGAAAAGCGAACTAGAGAACAAGAGAAACACTCAAGAGACACTCACACAAGAAAGAGTTTGAGAGAATAAGCAAATGCACTCAATTGCTTGAATTCTTCGATTCTTCGATTGGTTACAAATGAAATGAGAGGAGGTATTTATAGGCCTCCCATGGTTTCCAGAAGTTTCCCACCTCCTCAATTGACGGTGGATATCGTTTCGATCTAACGGCCTACAATGAATCTCTAGATTCTTCCACTAGATATTTATAAAGAATTATCTAGAATGTACAAGCCTACAATATTCTAGAATTATCTACAATGTACAAAGGAAACAGAGCCTCTTCAAGATGTCTCCGGAACATTCTAGAGGCTTCTGGTCAAACCTCACGAAAAATTCGTGACACCTATTTACACACTTATGTGGGTTATATATAATTTTTGCATTAATAATGAAAAAAAATACAACAACAGTAATATTTGACAAAAAAATGTTATCTTCGATGATATTTTTTTAAAACTATTATCTGATTTTTAAAATAAATATCAATTAAATAAAATACAATAAGGAAGAATTTCAATAATAGATGAATGGAGTAAAAAATTTATAGATAGATAATATTTTTATGTTCTTTAAATATATGGTGATAATAAAAAATAATGTAAATATCTCATGTTTTATTTTTTATTCTACGCAAGAAAGGATATAATTTTTGCCCAACGTCCGGTACAGAGCAGCAAGTGACTGACGAATGTAGCTGTTGGACGAGATTGAGAATTAAATTTAATGTGGGCATGAAAAAGGAGAATTATTAAATACTCCCATTGATTTTTTCATAAGAGAATTCAGGAGTATTCCCCTTATTTTAATATAAAATTATTTTAATTAAATTATACGAATTAAACATAAAAATTAAAGTTAATTAATTATTTTTTTTAGAAAGTAAAGTATTTTTTTAAAATTATTCTTATTTAATTTTTATTCTCTTTCCATAAATTAAATATGAGTTTTTTTTACAAATATATAATAAATACTACTTCATATTTTGATAATAATTTTATATTTAAGATTAAGATAAAAATTCTCTGTTTAGGATTCAATAAAGTAATTTTTTTATCCTATATTTTTATGAAATATAGTACCATTATTTCACGTATTTATTGATTTATGCCTCTTTTTTTTCCATGTATTTATTGATTTATGCCTCTCTCTTTTTTTTTGTCAATTGTTTATTCCACTTTTACTTTTTTTTTTATGAGGAAATATGCATTGATTATTCTTTTTTTAATATAAGAGGAGTTCATTAATCACTAAATATAAATATTTTTAGAAAAATTTTTAAATTTGTAATATATTAATTACATTTAATTAATTTCATCTGTTTTTTTATCTTAATGGATTAGTTATGTATTTTTGGTTAAGAGGACCCGATTAAGTAATACTCTCTCTATTTCGATATATAGTTTACTTTTTTTAGAATTTTATGTTTCATAATATAGTACATTTTAATTTTTTTTTTTAAGGTTATTCCTAATTAATAAATTTAAATATTTATTTATTATTAAAATATTTTATTTTTAAAATATTTAATGAGGATAATTTAAAAAAAATAAAAAATTTTATTAGTTATTAATTATTGTGATAATTTATTTACAGTAATTAGAAGGACATTATAAAACTGAAGTGGAAATAATAGTAATTATCAATTTTCAGATTCTAGAATGATCAAGAGTTCGTACTTCACTGGAAAGGATAAAAAAAATGAGAGGGAAAAGATAAAGAAGGAGCGAGTTCAGACATTAGATATGAGACGTAGAGGGATCTGAAAGAATCAGCCAATCAATGACTTGATCGTTGAGGAGAAAAATTCCGCGCAGTAGAGGATCATCACCAGCGCCTTAGATGGGTCATCATAAAAAAAAAAACAAGTGACCGAGGAACGAGGGAATCGCTAGTCCGTTTCAACCACGTGGCAGCTAATTAATAGTCGTGGGCTGAAGCCACGTACATTGGCACACGTGTACACCGTTGTTTCAACGGCGGTGTAACGGGGCAGCTGCCCCTGAGTCACGGGCAGAGCTGGCTTGATACAGAGGAAACAACTGTTCTCGGGAAGTGGACTGTGATTCTTCGCGCAGAGTACTAATTGTACATATTTTTTCAAACTTATAAAAATAAAAAATAAAAAACTGGTCGACAAGACCACGCCAACATCATCATTTGCTATCATGTGTCAGTCCACGTGGGCCCCAACTCGTCGATTGTTTTGGGAGATGGTCCCACCTCTTGCGTGGGCCCTACGAAACGAAACGAAGAAAGGATCTGGGGAATAGCTTTGAAGATTAATGACGTCACAACGTTGGAGTGAGAAACAAGGTTTTGGGAAAAAGCGAAACCGTGGGTTTTGGAGCGGGAAAGTTGTGGCACCGACTTTTGCAGTTGGCTGAGTTTCCACTTGCTTCTATGGCGCGTGAATCACACTCTTCTTCGAGAGTGGTTTTCCGGTTTAAATTCAAACCTTGGAGATTTTTTTTTTGAGAAATTATCAGTATATCAGTGTAATAAATTAATTATAAAAAGAACTTTAGTTAATAAAAATATTAAAATTTAAAATTAAATAATAAAATTAGAAGAATATGTAATAATATACAGTATCTTATTTTATAATAAATTTATTATTTTAATTTCTAGTGGTATATTTTTTTTATTTTTTAAAAAAATATAAATATTTTATTAATTTAAAATATAAATTCTATTTAATTAATTCTATTAGAATAAAAAATATATTTTTATTTATTAAATTTATCAAAAAATATATTAGTCTCCAATAGTACCTCTATTTAATAGATTATATTTAAAATTTTTATTTTTTTATATTTAATTATAAATAAAAATAAAATAGGAAAAAGAAATTTAACATTAAAAAAACAACTTATATTTTAGACCTATATTTCAAATTATTGGAGCACTTGAGCACGGGAGACGAAACGTATAAGTTGATTTTTTAAATTTCAAATGTTAATACATTTTTTCTATATAAAAAATAAGAGAAAAAATAATAATAATAATTAAATAGCTTCCCTTAATCTAAAATATAAGTTATATTTAACTAATTATAAAAATAAAAAAATAATTTTACTTATTAAATTTATAAAAAATATATTATTTTTTAATAATATTCTTATTTAATATATTATATTTAAAATTTATTATTTTTCTTATATTTAATTTTTCATAAAAATAAAATAAAATAATTTAATATCCTACAAATTATTAAATAGAACTTATATTTTGAATAATTTTTTTAAAAAAACATTTATATTATGTGTAGGATAAAGTAATTGTTAATATATAATAAATATTTCACATACCAATTATGATATAATAAAAATAAAAAGTGGCAAAAAAAATATCACACAATAAAAATAAAATCATTTGCGTGTGGCGGATTGCAACCAAACGGGCCGTTATGAAGAATCGTCGGGAACAAGCTACCAAGACGGAAATCAATCTTCCACTTCACGAACTAGTAGAATTGCGTAAAAAGAGTAAGGCGTACAACTTCTTATCTATTTTTTATTATAAATTATATTTATCAAACTCACATGTGCGCCTATATATATATATATATACACCTAAAAAAATTAGTTGAAAATCATAATATTTTTAAAAATTACTTTAACTTTTTAAAATTATCTTTATTAAATTATAACTTATCTTAAATATATCTCTCTTAATTTCTTTTCACTATAATTCTTTTAAATATTTCCAAAAAAAATAAATAAATATTAAATGATACATAAATTTCATAAATAACTTATATTTTGAAGTCTTTAATTCTTGAAAAATATAATTATAATAGGGAATGGAAGAAGTAGTTCAATCCCTAAAAAAACATAAGTTTTATTTTAATTATGTATTTATATATTAAATAAATAGTAATTACAATTGTTGGATTAAATAGTCGCTACCCCAATGCTATACTAAAACGGGACAATATCAGGCAGGAAGGATAAAACTAGGGCTGAACATGGTTGTCCGAAGCCCGGTTGGTCCGGTCCGGCCCGACCACTTCGGGCCAATCGGGTCGGGCCAAATTTCGGGCCGGGCTAGGGTTAGGGTCAAGCACTCTAACCCTAGCCCGACCTGACCTATATATATAATTTTTTTTTCTAGTTTTTTATATATCTTAATTGATTTTTGTAGATTTTTTTCCTTTATGTATTTAATATAATACACTATGTAAATATTATGAAAACTTTTTAAAATTTTAATGTTTCAAAATTTTTTAAATTTTGAATTACTTTTTTAACTTAATATTTATATAAAAATAATGTATAATGATTAAATATTCATAAATTTTGAACAATTTTATTTTTTTCTAAAATTATCTTTTAAGAAAATCTATTTTTAAGTATAAATAAATATATTTTTTTTATTTTTTAATTAAAAAAAAAAGATATATAATATCGGGCTAGCTCGATATATTTCGGGCCGGGCATCGGGCAGAGGTCAAACCCGACCCGGCCCGGCCCATGATCAACCCTAGATAAAACCATGATTGTCACAATTAGCATTACTATTAAGTGCTACAATTGACTAATAAACCGGGGGTAGAATCTTAAGATCTCTTTCAAATATGTTTTCTTGAATTGTCAAACGCTATTGTGGTTATGATATTCAATTCTAATTTCCAAAGTTATGATTATTAAGAACATAATAATAAATTATTGTTTTTGTTCCAGATGTTATCTTGTGATCATCTCTCAATATGAAAATAATTCAAGAACATCTTGAACGTAACGATTGTCATATACCATGAGGACAAACTTGATGGCGATGGTGATGATGCTCCGGTCTCTAAAAATGCAATTTCTGCATAACTCATTAGAACTTGTTCCATCGATTTTTAGAGCAAGTAGAAAGAGGGGGAAAAAAAAAGATGGCAGTGCCAAATATTGGAGAAGTCACTTATGGTAGTATAAGTGAACGGAGTAAATTTTGGTGGGTGAAAAGAGGAAAAGCTAAAGATATAAAAATGAGAAAAATATAGAAAGAAATTTCTTTTGACCAGTACAGAGAGAAAGAAGTTTTATCGGAGAAAGGGGGGAAAAGTTGTCAGAGGTGAAATTGACATAATATTTGGTTGTTAAAATTTAACAGAGTGCGGTTACTCTAAAAAAAAATTTAATAGAGTGAAATGTATAGAGCTTACTGTGTGAAATACAAATTACATTTTTTAAAGATCTAATTATCATATTAAGCATTTACAGGGATATTTAACCAATCTAGTAGGTTGGTAGGCCGGTCTTATCTATTATACCTGGTTAATTCTTGAGATTGGGTTGGATTGGGGGATCAGATTAATGTCAAACTCAATATCACCCGATTTTAGTATATATATAATTTTATATATTTTAAAAATTTATAAATATTAATTTTATATAATTTTTTATATATGATATATAATAAATTTAATTAGCTATATTGCAAATATTTTTAAGAATTTAATCTTTTAATTTTATTTAAAATTTTAAATTAATTTACTAATATTGTGTGAAAATAATATGATTATTGATTATTTATAATTTTAATATGTGTTATTTTTTATTATAATATTATTTTTTAAGAAAACAAAGAATATAATTATATTTTTATTAATAAATAAGATTACTTTTTTTTATTTTTAAATATTTTTTAAAAATCAGCCAACTTTAATCTCATATGTTAGATTAGTCCAATTCTCATCAAAATTGAGTATAAAATTGATTATCAATTCAATTTTATCCAATTTTTTATGCATCCATTTGTGCATCTATAACTAAATAAAATTAAAAATTTAACCTAAATTTAAAGTAGGAACACAAGGAAAAATTAAAAAAACTGCTAGTAATTAGTATCTTTTTTTTTGGTAAAAAAATCTAGTAACATTGTTTTTGCTTTTTTTTTTTTTTTTGACAAAACAATATCAGCAACGTTCAAAAGTACTCCAGGGTAAGAAAATCATGATGTTTTTTTTAAAATACGAAGGAAAGTACAATCACCTGGTGCCTAAAAAATGAAGTACAAGTCTTTATCAAAAATCAACTAATCATAAATGGGACAGAGGGGTGGCCCCCTCCAGTTCCTGGTAGAAAACCAGACAAAGGATTTTGGCGGTGTAACGGTTACGTTAACGCGCATTGCAGGGGCGTGGGACCGGACTTTTCTTCGCTCGGCACAAAATAGAGTAGTACATCAGACATCAGAGACGAGGGAGGAAAAAGAAAAAACTAAATAAAAGAGAGAGAGAAGTGCGGTTTGGTTGAACATGGGGCCTACCACTTTGAATTGTAGAAGATCTTTCACTATTAGCCAAAAGCCCTTCTATTCTTGTAGAACCACAAAACTGCCACTCTTATAGTCCCATTAACCTTCCCGGTGTCCCCTAAAAAAAATGCGGTATGTAATTTTCAGTAAAGTCAGTGGCAATTTAGTAAACAATAATATTATTAAATTAAACATTAAAATAAATTGAATTTTCAATTTAAATTTAAAATAGAACATCAAATAAAAAATCAAAACAATCATATTAATTTAATTATATATATTATTAATTAAATATTAAATAATCAATTATATTATTATTATTATTATTAAATAAATAAATTTGAGGAGCCTGAGATGCAGGTATTTTGAGCCAATGGATTCACTCCCCGAATTCTAGTAACTTGCCGCTGTTTATAGTTCTCGGTTCCGCATCCAACAACATAGCCTTCACGTTCACCTACCCTCTTTATAAACCATCGCTTCCCTCTCCGTCATTTCTCACCTTCACACAATTTTTCTTTCTCTACTTGAGCAACAACACTCAGAAAATATCTCAGTCTATTGGAAATCATACAGCATCCATGGAGTCTACTAAAAGACCGTATTTCTTGGAAGAGGACGATGGCTCGGCTTCCGCTTCGGAAATTGAAGCTGGGTATTCTGGCTATGGTAGTCACTACCACTATTACCAACACGGCTTTGTTTCAAGGTCCATGGGTTATGCCACCTCCTTTATTAGAAATAGTTCCAGAAACCTTTCAATTTCTTCCCCAAGATCTGGGAGGTTCTACGACACCAGATTTGAAAATCACCAACCCTATTTCCTTGAAGCTTGTTTTCTCTGCAAGAAGCCGCTTGGGGATAATCGAGACATCTTCATGTACAGGTTAGCGACTCGGTCTTTGTTATTTGAGTTTTTTGTTGTATGATCTATAATTCATAATTCTATCTCAAGAACAAAAATTATCCGTAAGGTTTTATAAACTTCCTGTCATGTAAATTTTTCCAATTTCTCTAATGTTCAAATTAAAGACCTTTCTGGTAGGGATCTTTGTCTGAAATTGACGAGGAGTAGAGTCTTGATTCATCTTGATGATTTGGAGTTTTCGGGTTGGGATTGGATTACAATTTCGATTTCATTATTTGATTCTGTCCGTCTCTATTTCTGATGGCGCTTTGTTAACTTTGTGCAGAGGGGACATACCTTTTTGTAGTGAAGAGTGCAGGCAAGAGCAGATAGAGACAGATGAAGCGAAGGAGAAGAATAGGAACCTTTCTTCTTCAATGAAGGCTTTGAGAAAGAAGGATCACAATAAATCTACCTCACCAAACAAGGCTCAGGATTATCCTTTTCGTACAGGCACAGTTGCTGCAGCTTAGTTAAATAGAACTGAGGAAAAACATATACTATCTACTGCAATATTCCAGGGACAAAGGTAAAGAAGGGAAGGATGAAGTAGAAGAGGCAGAACGAAGAACCTCACATGACAAACAGAACAGAAGTTACTCGTTTGCGTTTCCCGAAGAACGAGGCTGTCAAGAGGAGAGGCATCCCTTTTGGATTTCTTTCTTTTTTTTTGTTTGGTTTAATTGAAGATGTAAATGGTATACATACCGAGTAGAGTGTGGTCTCTCGGGGATCCTATCTGCGAAATTGCTCTTTTTGCTTTTTAATTTCGCCTATGGTTTTCTTCTTCCTTATGGTTGTGCCAGATAGTTTCGTAGTGTAAACTAAGAAACTAAATACGAAGTAAAATTTCTTTATCTTCCATATGGATGTGCCCGAAATTTTTTACTAGAGCTTTTAATTAGTATTCTGCATTGCTTGTGCCGTTGGTCTTGGACTATAATTAGGGGCTTAATTTCTGTCGCAAGTCGCCTGCCGTACAAGGATTGCTATGGAATTGCTATATGCAATTGAGGCGGGGAAGAAAGATACTTTGAGGAAGATGATACATATTTCGCCTCCATGACTTCGTTCCTTTTAGTTTTCGTTAGTTACTGAAAAATAGGGTATTATTGTTGTTATTCGATTTAAATTTTGTTGAAACCCTCATGGAGTGAGTTTTACATTTTAGACATTTTCATAAGGGAAGTGCCAATAAAACTGGTTAAACACTTCTTCTCGTTTCCTTGCCATAAATAGGGGATTCAGGGTTCAGACAGGGACGACGTCTTTCTTGTTTCTAGAAGAGTAAAATGTCTTAATTTCATACGTTTTCTGTATAAAAAATTATGAAAAATCATATACTATACTATCAAAACTAAATCAAATTCATCTTCATACAGTATAATTTCTTGAAAACTTTCAATTACTCTGCACTCTAGGGGCAAGTTCTAGTTTGAGTTAGTATATTAAAGAGAAGTAAATAAATATTTTGTACAATATATTTATTTAGAAAAAAAATTAAATAAATATATTGTGTAAAATATTTGGGTTTGTTTGACAGTGTTTCTTTCTTATTGTTCTTCTCAAAATAATTTTGTAAAATTATTTTTTAGAATAAGTTTTGAAAACAAGAAAATAAAAAAATTTGTTTGCATAATTATTTTCAAAATTATAACTAATGAGTAATAGATGAGTTATTTAAAATTTATAATTTTACCATTAATTATAGGGGTATTTTTTATTTTTTCTTATATTTTTCAGAATAAAAATTATAAAATATCTTAAAATTATTCTAATTTTTCTATTATTTTATTTTTTAATTTTTTAAAATAATTTATAAAAAATAGATTAACTAAACCAGTTTTTTTACTGTTTTTAAAAACTTAACCACCCATGCCTTTGTCTCGCTCCTTGTGATTTTCTTTCGTACTAGTGGACAGTATCTTTCCTTGTTCCTAGATCTTAACTCCTTTTCCTCTCCATCTTGTTCATGACAGTGGAAGCATTAAATTCGTCATCAATGTTTCATCGGTAATTTTTTCCATATAGGGACAAAATTAGACTTGGACAGTATAGCTCTGGCCTCATAAAGGAAACGGTGAAAAAAGAAAAAGAAGGCACTGTTGTTATTCTTTGTGATGGGATCTCTCCATTTTCAACAGAGCTGTAGCTTTAGGATGAATTGAGCTTTCTTTGATGCAAACTGATAAAAGACTCAAAGGTAATCTGTTCATTGACTGAGAACAGCTCTTCATGAAACGCAACAAAAACGGAACGCAACGTCGTCATTAATTTTACCAAATTCTGTACGTTTTGGACCTGTCGGAAGCTTTACTTAATACTTGTTTGGATTACTTTTTTCTAAAAATTTTATTAAAATAATAATAATTTATAAAAATAAAATTTAAATAAAAAAAAATTTATTATAAACTTATTTAAATAAATAAAAAAATGGTTAGAAATTATAAGTTAGTTAATCAAGAGTGTTTAATACACTGAGCTATCCGTTGCACCCTTCTTTCATTTGAAGCTTTTTTTTTTTTGGCCTGCCAGCATTTGTGGTTTAAGAAGAAGCAAACAACCACAAAGGCACAGAGAAGCTGGCTCTTTCATTTGAAGCTTCATCCTTCTCTTTTTGCTTCAAGTTCTTTTGGAAGTTTACAAGCCATGACTGGAAGAGAATATATACACACATATATATTGAAACAAATGCCGCGGAAATGAATCGGATGAATCGTGGAAAAACAGAAAAAATAATTATATTTTAATTTTCTTTTGTTTTACCAAAAAATAATTTTATTGTAACACCGGAGCATGTTAATCCTATGGGCCTTGAAAGTCAAGTCCAATCCCAATACAATTGTCTCAGGCTTCTGAGTAATGTTTTCTAGGCTGGCCCTTTGGAACAGTGTTAAATGAATTTTATTGTAGCTTAACGTCAAATTCATTATGCACCAGCTTCCTTTGCCTTTGTGGTGCAGTGAGTCTGACATTACTGAATTCACAATGTAATGGGCTCGAGCGAGTGCTCGCATGGATTTTCTTCCCTAGTGTCAGATTCACTACGCAAAGTAAGAAGGAAGAAAATAATGCAGGAGTTATAATGCACGTTTGACAGTAGTTTCTAAAATAATTTTTTTATTTTTAAAAATAGAAAAATAAAATAATAGAAAACTCAAATATATTTAAAATATTTTGTAATTTTTATTTTAAAAAATAAAAAAAAGTGAAAAATATCCACGTCATTAATGGTAAAATTATAAATTTTGAATAACCTATTTAACTTTATTAGTTATGATTTTGATAATAATTATTCAAATAAATTTTTTTATTTTCTTATTTTTAAAATTTATTTTTTAAAAAAATTTTATAAAATTGTTTTAAGAATAATAAAATACAAAACGCTGACAAATATGTTGATATTCTTTCACCGAAGAAGTTTTTAAGGACACCGAGAAACGTTTCACTCCACGTGGGCCAGGAGTTACAGAATTGAATTGTGCATAGAAAGAAAACAAAAGATCCAATCCGACTCGCTCACCAAGTTATGCATTAAGCTTGTGTTGGGCCAATCCAACAACTCAATTCATCATAGTGTGGAGCCGAGTCTGGGTTGTTGCAATTTTAGGATGTGTTGGGTCTTACAAAATGTTTTCTATTTCCATTTCTGCAAAACTATTTCTAACCTTTTGTTTTTTCCCATCGTTTTCATTTTTAGTGACACAGGAGTCATCTTCATTTTTGTTTTCCCAGTTCATGAGTAGATATTAGTAGTCTCAATCTCAAACCTATGTTCAAGATCATGCGTCTACAATTCGAAGTGACACCATGAAAGTCATTGTGAATTCCGTTAAAAAAAAAGTGAAAGTAATTCTGAATCTGTATTATTCTCGAAGATTGGCCTATTCTGCAAGGTCAACTTTAGACTTTATGCTTTGAATGAGGGGACAAGATAATACCAGAAAAATTAGAGAGAAGAGAAAATTGAGGGGAAAAAGGAGTGAAGATAAAATATTTTAAACTCTTATGTTTGGATTATGGAATAAAATAGAGAAAAAAGAACTTATTTATTTTATAAGGAATATAATACTCATATTACCAATTAGGGGTGAACATGGTTAAGCCCGGCCAAGTTTAATCCCTACCTGATGCCTGGTCCGATGTTTTTCGAGTCAGTACTGGGTTAAGTACCAGGCTGCCTCAGTACTATATATATATTTTAAAAAAATTAAAAAATTAGAAAATTATTTAATGATAAAAAATATACTTATTTATACTCAAAAATAGATTTTCTTAAAACATAATCTTAGAAAAAAAATCCAATTTTTCAAAATTTATGAATATTTAACCATTATACATTATTTTTACATAAATATTAAGGTAAAAAATCAATTCAAAATTTAAAAAAATTTGAAACATTAAAATCTTAAAATATTTTTATAATATTTACATAGTAAATGTATTATATTAGATATATGAAAAATAAAAATTTTATAAAATCAATTAATATATATAAAATAATTGAAAAAAATATAAAAATATATATATATAGGTCGGGCCGGGCCGATGTTAAGGTGTTTGGCCCAACCCTATTGGCTTGATGTGATTGGGCTGGACCGGACCAACCGGGCACCGGGCCAACTTGTTCACCCTTATTACTACAACAACAACAACAACAATAGCCTTATCCCACTATGTGCGATCGGCTACATGGATCAAACGACGCCAATGAGCTCTATCAAATGCTATCTCCTCAGATAAATCATTTCTCAAAAGGTCATTCCTTATAACTTCCCTTAATGTCCTTTTTGGTATTCCTCTACGCCTTTTGATCGGGTTCCAGGCCATTTGATCAACTCTCTTCACTGGCTCCTCTTGTCCTCTTCTTTGCACATACCAAAATCACCTTAAACGATTTTTTTACCATTTTCTCCTCAATAAATGCTATACCAACTTTCCTTTGTATACAGTCATTTCGTATCTTATCCAATTTTGTATGACCACACATCCATCTCAACATTCTCATTTCTGCTACTCCCATCTTATGCTCTTATTGTCCTTTCAAAGCCCAACATTCACTACCATATAGCATTGTTAGCCTTATAGCTGTTCTGTGAAATTTTTCTTTAAACTTAGTAGGCACCTTGCGGTCACAAATAACTCATGTTACTTTCCTCCACTTTAACCACCCAGCTTATATCTTATGCATAACATCCCTATCAATTTTACCATTGTTCTGTAAAATCGACCCCAAATATTTAAACTTTGTTCACCCTTATTACTAATGGAACTAATATATATATATATATTATAAATAAAAATAACTCAAATAAATGGCATTTCAACACAATTTATTATATTTAATGAGGCGGCTAGTGACTGGCGGTGGTGGCAAGTGATTGGTGATTGATGGCGGCTGCTGATGACTAGAGGTAATGACGGCTTGCGACGGTGGCTGGTGATTGGTGACCAACGACCAACGGTCGATGACCTGCAACCGATGGAGGCAATAGCAAATGACCAGCAACCAACAATGGTGACTGGTGATCAGTGATTGCTGGCAACCGACAACTGGTGGGCGCTAATGACAAAAAGTTGTTACTCATGGTAGTAGGTGACATGAACATATACAAAACATTCCATAGGGGTAATTGTGGAAAATAAGTTTTCTTTCTAAAATCTCTTTAATTTTGAAGAGAAAATTTGGAGAGAAAAATATGTGGGCCCTATATTTTTCCCCCTCACTTTTTCTTCACATGTATTTTCCCCTGCTATTTAAATAGGGAAAAAAGAAGAATAAGAGATGAAATGCAAAAGGTTACCAAACCCAATGGGCTTAAAAAAAGAAATAAAAGGAAAAAAACAATTTCCGTCATCGAGTTGAAGTGGCCCCTTTATTCACTTTGATGCTTTATTTAGATGAGAGGAGAAGTTGGGAGAAGAGAAAATAAAGGGGAGTGAAAATGGAAGGGAGAGAAAGGTGAAGATCAAATATTTTCTTCCCTTATACTTGGACAAGAGGAAAAAATAGAGAGAAGATAAAATTAATTTATTTCATAAGAACTGTAATACCCCTATTACTAATATAACTAATCTTTATATTATATAAATAAAAATAACTCATATAAATTACATTTTTACACAACTTATTTCATTTAATGAAGTGGAAGCCAGTGGTGGCGAAGGTCAATGATTGATAATTGGTGATGACGGTCGGTGATTAAGAATTAGTGGTGGTGGCCGGTGACTAGTGGTAGCAGCCGATGACGACCAGCGATCGGCAATGGCAACTAGGTGATTAGCGGTGGTGGTCAGTGACCATGCCTGCGGCAGCCAATGACTGATGGTAGCAGTAGTGGTCGGTGATCGGTAATGCTGGCGGAGGCCGGCCACCAACTATGGTGGTAGTGGCAAGTGACCGGCGGTGATGGTGGCCAGTGATCGGTAGTGATGGGGGTTAGTGATCAATGGTGGTAGCAGTCAGTAACTAGTGATGGTGGTGGTCAGTAATCAATGATAACAGTGGCGGCCAATGAACAATGGAGGGTGGCGGCTAGTGGGTGCCAATAGTAAATGGTTGTTACTTGTGCTAGTAGGTAACATCAATATATACAAAGTATTTCATATGAACAATTTTTGAAAATAAGTTTTCTCTCTAAAATCTCTTCATTTTTGGAGAGAAAATTAGAGGGAAAGACATATAGGCCCTATATTTTTTTTTCCTCTCACTTTTTCTTCCTCCATAATTTCACTTGTTAGCCAAACAAATGAAAATATGTTTTCTCCCATATTTTCCCTATGCTTTTCTCTTCTCCTTATTTTCTTCTCCGTCCAAATAAGGGGTTAATTAAGGAGACTTGACGTGGTGCTCATGAGTTTGATGATTCTATATAAAATATTTAGGGAGGGAGAAGAAGGCACCGAAGGCATGAGAATTCCCTTATAAAGATAAAGAAAAAAAAAGTGCTTCCGATATTAGTAAGTTTTTGTCGCATCATTACTCAATAAAGTTTACCTTATCTTGTGGAGGAGGAGATGAGAGATAACAAAAAAAAAACTAAATATACATCTCTTATAAAAGTCTTGCTCACGTCATCTCTCTCTTTTTCCCTATTTTTTTTTTTTTAGGTTGACAAAGTTTAACAACCAAAAATGGTATTCACCAAAAAAAAAATACATCATACAAAGGATTGAATCATGGAAGAAAGAAATGATGATGAGAGAAAGAGACCTGAGGAATAAACAAGAAAAAAATATAGGTGAACTATATTAGTTCATTTGTTATCATAAGAAGATAACAAGTGGATATATTTTCGTCTAATAACTAAAAGAATTAGATTCTTTAGACATTCCAAATAATTTAAAATTTTCACTATTATAAGAATATGGAAAATATAAAACAGAAAAACAAAACAATAGAGAATTGGATGTACAAAATATTGGACACCTAGTCAAGGTTTTGTCGGATTGGATTGACTATCCATAACCCATCAAAATGATCTTTTAATCTTTTAAAATTTCACTCCTCCCTTAATGACATTAACTAATATAGTTTTATTTGATTAATGTCTCTAGAGTTTGTTTGGTTTAGCGTTTAAAACTTTGAAAGCTTGTTTGAAATTAAAAAAGCATAAGTTTGAAAAAAAAATTGATATTGTTTGGTTTTACATTTCTAAATTTTTCAAGACCATATTTCACCTCTAAATCCATGTTTAACTAGAAACTATAAGAAAATCACATGAGGCTAGCTTAGGTGATAAGAGTAGGGTGGAGTTTAGATAGAAATCAAGAGTTCAAACCCTTTTTATATAAAAAAGAAGAAGAAGAAGAACACTAAATTTAGACATACATGTTAAGACATTCTCTCCGGTGAGGAAGAAATAAGTAGAGCAATTTTTGAATCCCAAGATTAGAGGATTAGGGTTTCCTCTGCTTTTTCACATTTCTAATCATACCTCTCAATAGGAAAAGGATGACAAAGTAATTAACATGACAATAAAAGGAGACCTAACCAAGTATAAATAAATCCTAATACCTTATTATCATAGGCCAATGGATTAGACCTACATGTTAATCCACATTAATCAATTTGATAGATATTTAGCTCAAAATATAATAGAATTACTTAATTTATTAAGTGGACTTAACTTACATTATCAATTGGATCATACAAATAAAATTAACTCATTTTTAACAAAACCAAAATCGCAATTGATTGTAGTATAAAAAAACAAAAATTCTAACATTCTCTCATTTGGGCAAAATCAATTGTACAATTTTAATAAAAACATTTTATTTTGAAAATGACTCTCGGGCTAACAACCAATTTGTGCAATGTAGTCACATTTTAAAACACATGATCCAAGATGTGATATTTGAAACATGACTTCATCTAACTAAAGCCAGATAATATTGAATCATGATGGTTGTAATGTCCCTTAATGACATATGTCCTTCCATGATTACAAATATTTACTGACTTCGTCGAGTAGTCATTAGTGTGAAGTGTAGCAAAAAAAAAGCATACCATGCGATTTGATAGCCAAACTACTATTTTCTTTGCCTTATAGCTAGAGAAATTTTATAGTTTGTCAAAACTATCATACCTTGACTCCAATATGGCGTTAACCATGGGTATAGTGGGGTCCTTAACAAAGCCGAGTTTCAATTGCAATTGATATTATCATCATGCCTAAACTCCAATATGGTGTCGACCATTGGCATAATTGACCCATTCGACACCGAGTTCAAAACTTTGTAACATGCAAACACATATATATGTGTGTGTGTGCATACAAGTATAATAATAATAAAATTCAATGCATTATCAATTGTTCAAAAATATATAATCCATAATCCATGTTATCTATACATTAAGTATACTCACAATGAAGGCTCTAGATGGAAAAATAACACAAAACTCAAACTTTCACTAATCAAATGTATTAAAAGAACTCACAATGCCCAAGTTCTAAATAAGCTTTTCAAACATAACAAGCCTAAGTTTTTAGTTAAGGAATTAACATCATATTTATTTCTAATTTTAAACCATTTATAAGCAATATCTTTATGTTCAAAATGAAGGGATGTCATCAAGGAATAAAGACAATTTATAGAAACCATCAATTAAATATTCATCAACCAATAATTTGAGAGTTCAGTATTGAATTTGTTTTTCATCACCAAAATAAACTAAAAGTTAAATTTATTCAAACAATAAATTAATCAAATTCCTTCTAGAGATAGTTAAAAAACCCTTTTGAATAAATTCATACATGGTTGTTGAAATCAAATGAGTTATATCTCTCCTACTAATTTAAAAGTTTTTTGTAATTGAATTGTATTAATCTCATTAACCTTAAGTTTCTTTCATACAACACTAGATCAAGGTCAACAATTTCAAAGGACAATTCTGTCTTATAGCCAATTCTTATTGTTAGATCCAACTAGAATCTCTATTGAAAGAAAACAATTATTCACATAAAACATGACTTAAGACAAACCAGCAATGCATTAGAACAAACAAGGGCAATATACATAACTAATCAAAATTAACTATTATAATGACATAAACAAAATAGCACATTCCTTTTCAGGCAAAATGCACAAATTATGGTCGCAATCATGATTACAACCTTAGATAAGATAATCAATGAGAATATATTGGATTCAAACATCTATTCTCTTTGAGCAGACATATATTCTAAAGCAATGTATTTTCCAATAATTTCATCTCATATTAACTTCCAATTATGATACACAATAACTCCTTTTAAGTAGTTAATTGCATAAAATAATTAGAAGTATTCTTCAAACTATAAAGAAAATTCCATAAATTAATATAAGAAATCTCACTTTGGTGGTAATCTTTCATAGCAATCCATGAAATACCTTGCATATAAATCAATTTTTTTGGCCCAAGTTCATGATACAGTCTATGAGGTAGTGTAATAAATACAACACCCCTACTAATTATAGGTAACATCCAATAGTATTCTTAAAGAAACATTGCACTCATACAGCTTAAACAAAGACATGCAATTTATCAGATGAATATTACATGTTATAAGCACAAATATAGAAACATAATATTTCAAGAGTTTGTCTAAAATATTCCTTTAATCATATCATATAGCACATGATTTTTAAGGAGCTAGCTTAGACAAGAGTTTTGTCTCATTGGATTTACTATCCATAACCCATCAAAATGATCTTTCAAATTTTTACTCCTCCCTTATTAACATTAACTTTTAATTAAATGGTTTATTGGAAGTTTTATTTGATTAATGTCTTTAGAGTCCGTTTAGTTTATTGTTTAAAACTTTAGAAACTTGTTTGAAACTAAAAAAAATAAAGTTTTGAAAAAAATGATACTGTTTGGCTTTACATCTCTAAATTTGTCAAGACCATGTTTCACCTCTAAATCCATGTTTAACAAGAAACAACTTTATTTTGATTCTATGGTGAAGAAAACCCATTGAAGATATGCTAATAATGTCATTCTCAATATTTTGCCCTTGAAAAATGATTTTGATAAATAATATCAAAATAAAACTTAAGTTTCAAAATCACTTTGTAGAAAGATAATTCAAAATAGAATTTATGGCTAATTAAATTCACTTTTGACCAATATCAATGTTAAAAGCACGTTCATTCATAATCACACTTGTTCAATTGTAATCCAAATAGGCACTTAACCTCTACAATAAACTGATTGTTTTTATGTAACTCTTGGAATAATGCTCAAGCAAGGGGACATGTAAATCGAAATCTTGTGTATATTAAATGCTCATAAATGAATGGGGCGTACTCTTATCAAATTCTTCATATTTTCATTAATTATATAACATATTCCTATTTTATTATAAATTTAACAATCTTGTGCTGAATGATGTAACTTTTCTTTTTTTTGTAACTTTCCTTATTTATTTCGTTAATCATATTTGTAGCATAACAAGACTTCTGTGTGGGACATTGGGGCCTCATGTGGTATGCAAAATAATTTTTAAGGAAATAGGTATTAAAATGGGAATAAGAATGAGAATGAGTTTTTAAAATATATTTGGGATGTTAGGAAAGAGTGATAAAATAAAAAAAAAGTGATATAAAAATCAGATAAATGACCAAAATATCTCTACTCTCTTCCTTCTTCTGCAACGTCAAAACCTTTTTCTCTCAGACACAACATGACAACCTTTTTCCTTCTCCAAATACAACATTGCATATATAAAGGAACAACCTAGATCAATTTAATAAGGAAAAAAAACAACCCACAGCAGCACAATGCAGATCTCGGGCAGCATAACTAATAACATCTCGAATGATAAGCAAGGATCATCGGTCTTCCTTACCCCAGCGGCAACAATGACCTTTGACAGCAGCACGACCTCACTCTTGATGACATTGTGCACTTCAATGAAGATTCGAACTCCTAAACAAAATTCTCAATTTTGATGGTGACACTTTCTGAGGAATGAAGAAGTAGATTTGTGATGTCGACGGAAACATCTACAATGATGATGGCTAGTCTCGTTGACGATGATGACTAGTCTTGCTAACGGTGATGATTAGTCTAGAGTTGTGCGATGAAAGAAGAATTCTGGAGTCAGATATGAGATGGGCAAATATGTCATAATCCCATGGGAATCACTCATTCCTATGGGGTAGAGTATGTTTGCTCATTCTCATGTTTACGGGTTTGTTAATTCCCATGTCTATGAGAATCAATCATTCTTTTGCATTGGAATTCTGCACACCAAACATGTCTTCATGGCTTTCATCTCTTATCCCCATTCCAAAATCTCTATTTCCATGTACCGAATGTGGTTTGAGAGTTTCATTAAGGTTCATGAATTCTCTTTGATTCCACTTTTTGTCCCCTTTAATTTTATTACATTTTGAAACTATTTAATTAAATTTAGAGGGTTGGTATTTAATATTTTCTAAAAATATGAAATTATAAAATACAAATAAAATACCCTCAAATTTTAATTTAATCACTTAAGCAATAGAGATAAATGAAGAGGATTTACATTTTAAAATATTACCTGCGGTATGTTAATTCCGTAAATTTGTCCTAAATTTAATTTATTTTTCATATTTATCTATAATTAAATGATGTAGTACATTTTACATCATAAATTTAATATATTGGGTAATATCTTTATTATTGTCTAATTAATATGGGATAGATATCTATAGAAAAATTTGTTTAACAATTCATCTATAATTTACACTTTAGATTATGGAAGCAATTTTCGCGACTTATATTTAAAATTTAAAAAAATATTAAAATTAAATTGTATAAATTTAGCTGAATGGTGAAAGTGCAATAAAAAAATATGCTCTTCCGTCATGTCACTTGCAATGACAGTTAGATCATGCCATCATGGTTCAAATTAATCAATGGCAACTCACTCCCATTCTTTCTACTCGCATCCTCTCTCTCTCATTTTTACTGTTGTTATAAGGTTTTCTTACAAATTAATAAGATTATTAAATAATTTATATTATAGTAAAATTTAATAATTTTTTTATGAAATTAAATATTAGAAAAAGACTTATACTGCATCTATTATTGTCTTTAATACATAGTAAAATAGTAAAAACATAATTACTGTCCATTAATAATATAAAATAATAGATAAATTAAGGTATTTAAATTTTTTTTAAAAAATAAAATAGAATAAAAGTAATATAAGTTAGATTTTAAAAGCATGGTTATAAATATAAGTGACTATACAAGAGTTTAAGAAGAACTTACTTTATTTAAAAAGTCTATCTTAAAAATTGTTTTATAAACCATTAATTTATAGTAACATATTAGATTTATGATATTTATTAAGAATAAATATGAAAATCAAAGTAAATTTTAGATAATATTATTGATATATTCCCTCCATTTATTTTTATATATCATTTAAGGTTTTAATATACATATTAAAAAATTATAATTAATGTATTAATTTTTTTTGAATTTTCTAATGTACCTTTAAATAAATGAATTGGTAGAAAAGAGTAATTAATGTTATTTTTTACTTTAAAAGGAATAAATAAGGATATAATTGTGAAAATGATAATTAATATTCTCTTAAAATTTAAAAGTGGCAGATAAATAAAAATAAAAATATTTTTAAAAAGTGAAAGTTAAAATGAAAGTGAGGGAGTAATTAATTTTTGTTGGGTTATAATGAGATAATTAAAAGTGATTTATTTATATTAATTTCAATACCAATGTTACATTCTTTTATTATAAAAGAGAGGATACAAAAACACTGATACACATCAATATCAATAATTATAATTATAATTCAATCAATAATTATAATTCTCACGACATGTCAAATTTTCAGGTCGACACACACACGGAATTTCTAATCTGGTCATGACAGCGTAGACTTATCGCAATTTCGTGTTCCTTCAAGGCTTCCACCAGGTGTGTGACCTTAGCATTTGCCTTTTGTTTTTTTTTACGAACTATCGCTCTGCGATAAACCGATAGAGCCACCGCCTTGAGAGAAATGGCAGTTTTGCAATGTAAAATGAACATATTCTCTTGAAAAAACAAAAGAAGCATTCCCGTGCGGGCGGTCCGATTCACTCATTCCCAGAAATCAGCCACGTGCCTGTTACAGTTCCTCAAATGATACGTGGTGAACTACGGTTGGTTGCGTAATGTCTACGATTCAAGCCGCGTTCTCTCTGATCTAAACTCACAGTATCTTCCATATTAAAAAAAATTTCCCTGTATCTTCTAGACCAACGAACAACGAGGACTATCGCGTTCTCGCTTCTCGGGCCAAAGCGACGTGGCCTTCAAGTTACGAATCGCTTCTCACATGCGTTTTTCTTCCCCTCTTCATTTCTTTTCCTTCCTCTTCATCACATCCTGATCGTTGTTCTCATTCAATTTTTATCTGTGTGATCGTCGAGATCATCCTTGAAATGGTTATATGATAAGACGACGAGATGTTGGAGGATCAGGTGGCATACCTCTTGCAGAGGTACCTCGGCAATTATGTGAGGGGCCTCAACAAAGAAGCCCTCAAAATCAGTGTCTGGAAAGGTCCGTAAATCCTTCATTGCACTATCATAGTTCTTTTACTACACTGCTGAGTTGAAATCAGAGTGAGACTGTAAGTTAGTGATTTTCATAGATTGATTAAAAATAAACACCACTCGCTTGTAATTCTTAGCCTGCCGACGACGAAAGCGCGTACCCTGACCTACACGCAGGATAGTGAGCGAGGGAAATTGCGCGAATATTTTCTGCAGTGCTAGAAGCCTGGAACATTGTAGTTTTTTGTGAATGTGAATTTTGTGCTTATAGCCCGCTGAACATACTACTTCTGAAGGAGATGGGAAAAGATCCTAAATGGACGACGAAATGAAATGATAGGCAACCGTCCATCTCTTCGAAAATAGTGAATTTGGTCTACAGTATAGTGTATGGAGAGGATGCCGTTGGATGTTAGACGGAAAAAACTAAGAAGGAAATACATATAAAAGGAATTTTCACGCTCTTATGAGTCTTTTGAAACTACTTGCTGTCTCTTGTGTTGTTCTGACATGCACTCCAAGCTACTGAAAACCGGAAAGAAAGGGTGGAATCCATTGAAAAGATTTAATATGCTCGTGGTTCATTTTTTGTCCTTTTAATGGCACTATGGCGGTGATGTATTTCAGTCTGAGGGCTGAAACATGGTCATCCAATTTCACTTTCTGCCTTCTGAAACGTCGGAACTTTTGTTATTTATTCCTAACCTCTCTAATGTGTTCATTTGGCTCTTTTTGCCATACTAGCATCTAGTACTAGAAATTCTAAACATGCTTAACTTGGTTTAGACCTGTATGTAATACATGTATATAGTCTCTAGTGATAGACGGTTCCTTCCGTATGTTTCTTCAATGCCAGGATTTGCCCCCATTGCTACCTTTTAGTATCATTAAGCCAATAATGGGTGATTTTATCATTCTAGGTCTGCTAATAGGCAAATAGTTTAAATTTTTCTGCTGGTTTTGTCAATATCATTTTGTCCCTTTTAAGTGGGCCATGATTCCATTTATATTTGTTTCTGGTGTTCGTTGCTGGAATGTAATGACAAGGTCCTTGATGGCATTTTAGAAATTTTCTTTACAGTTTTACGAAGGTTTGGTTGAGGCATTCACTCTTGGTCATCGGTTAGCCTGCTTCTTCTTTTGTTTTTGTTGTTTTTTTTTGGGGGGGGGGGGGTGTGGGGGGGGGTGGGGGAAGGTCTCATACGGTCCAAGGCTTGGTGATTTTGAGCTTGTTCTTGTCCCCTGTTTTTCTTCCCCTAGATGTCTATGTTTTTTGAAGGATGAAGTCACTGAGCTTGGTTACTTCAGGTTGTGTTTTCATATGAAATTTATGTTAAGATTATACTTATCAGTGTGAAAGAACTGAAACAAGCTTGCAGGTGCACATGCCTGTGCTTTTGTCTTCCCCCATTCATTTTAAAGGAGCTAAGAAAGTATACCATGCATTTTTCCAGCAAGCCCTGAATTAGGGGACAATATTTCTGTTTTCAGATGCTCTTGTTACAGACTATTTTTTCTTATGGCATTTCTGATCTTTCTGTTTTTTAAAACTAAAATGTAAAACAGGTGATGTGGAGCTGAAGAATATGCAGCTGAAGCCTGAGGCTCTAAATGCTTTAAAATTGCCGGTGAAGGTTAAGGCAGGGTTTCTTGGTTCAGTCAAACTTAAGGTTGGTGGTTATTAACTGCTTTCTTTCAGAAAATTAGAAATATCAGATGTCAGATCTGGTTTTGGATTTAGCAGGATTGATGCTTGAAGATGCTTATTTGCTGCTTTTATATATTTGAAATTGTCAATTCTTCTGTTTCTAATAACATTTATTCAATTGAGAAAATGTATTGAAAGATGACATCTCCTGTCAACTTCCTTATATTATGAACCCCATTTGATCAAGGATGGAGTGTGGCAAGTAATAATGCTGGGAAAGGACCAGGTATATATATGAAGAAGTTAGGAGAGAACGGAAATGTGATGCCTATCATCCTAATAGCAGGTTCTTGTCAAAATGAAAGGATTGTGTAGCTTTAATTGGAAAAATGAAGTGGTACTCAAAAACCCTTCCATTTCAATTATTTTCTCCCCCTAATTCTCCACTATCTTCTCCCTACTTGTTTAAAGTTAAAACCCCATTTTGGTTACTTAAGTTTATTTGAAATTTCAATTTTTCCCTTTAGTATTTTTTTGTTTGATTGAAACTATAGTTAGTTTCCTCCCATAGGTGAAAGATGTTATGATGGAAATTTTTTCAGATACTTTCTGTAGGAACATGAAGAAAGTGGAAGGTGCAGATTCGTTGTCAAAACCCAGCTCTTTCTCACTATAAAGCTGAATATTGTTTTGATGTTCAAGCCTTTGTCCTTTTTTCCCTCCTGAATGTGATTTTTTTTTTTGGTTTTAGAACAATGCATGTTTATTAATTTTTATGGTAAACTATTTCGTCTCCCTTCAGAAATATCTTAATTACATAGCACCCTCCTCTGTTTTTTTGGTCTAAAATAAGCTACATCTATACTCTTTTTGACTAAAATATCCATATATCTTTACTTATATATATATATATATCACTTTCCCAATGAAATCTTTAACTCCATTAAGATGGTTTGAGGAAATTTGGAATTAGGCCTTTTGAAGATCAAATAAGGCAACTTTTTGTGTCACATGATGTGCAAGTGATATTTTCCAAAAGAAAAAAAAAATAACTTTAATGAATGGATACTATGTGCCTGTTTGGATTATCTTTTTGTAAAAGGTTTGTTAAAATAATCATAGTTTACAAAAATGAAGTTTGGATAAAAATGAAGAAGTTTACCACAAACCTGTTTGGATAAAAAGGGGAAAAATGATAGTTAGAAATCATGGTTTGCTTTATTAAAAGGTAAACCAAACAGGCCCTATAGGGTACATGCAGAAGGGATAATTAGATAATTAGGATTTTGAAAAATTATTAGGTTATCTAGATTTAATTTATTTTGAATTTATTTTATCTTTTAAGATTTGATTATTTTGTTTAGATTTATCTTTTATTTTAGGATATAGTTTAGTTTAATATTTATCTTCTGAGATTTAAACTATCTTATTTTTTTAGAATCCTAGTTAGATTAAAATTTGAGACTCTATAAATAAGCTCCAGAACTTCTCATTGTATTATCTCTTTTTGTATTGATTGACTATTATTGAGATTTGTTTAGTGAATTTTCTCTCCTTTTAAATTTTCTACTCTTCTCATCTATCTTCTACCCTTCCTTTACTTTGTCCTATATCAATTTAGTATTAGAGTAGGTTCCCATGCTCTTTGCACACTACTCACGCCAAAAACCCACATGAAAGCTTGCCGAAACCCAAATCGCTTTGCTGTCCATACCAAAAACCATATTTTTGGACATCGTATCACTATAACCACCATTGTATTGGCATCCTTGAATTCGGCCCATCCACCAAGCTTCGTCGCCAGAAGCTGCCAGACGTGCCATCGCGCATGGCTGGCAGAAGCTCTTGCATGTGGGCCTCATGCGTCCCATGCGCCATTGAGCCTAGTTCAGTCTAGATTGCATTTTTCATTGTTCCTGAGGTGTTTTCATGCGATTTCTTCCATTCTAGTACATCAAATAAAGGCATGATTTCTTCCTTGGAGGTATATTTGAATTAATATCATTAGTATGGCTTTTGTCGAGCACCTTGAGCATTTATTTGACCGTATAGGTCGTCACTTTGATCTCATGGATCGTCACCTTTTTCACATGGATTGTCACTTAGATGAAACAAACCGTAAGCTTGAATAATTAAAAAGGTTATCCAAAGACATCCTATATGTTCTAAACAAGAGTATAGAGATAACTCATGAGGCTTAAAAGAAGGAAGAACGCAAGTGTCAGATAGAAGAAGAGTAAGCATATCGGGAGGTTAAAGCTGGAAGAAGAGTAAGCATATCGGGAGGTTAAAGCTGGAAGAAGAGTAAGCATATTAGGAGGTTAAAGCTGCAAAGCAGATTAAAGCAACACAATCCGTAGATAATTCCTCAAAATTCAAAGAGGATCTTGATGTTATGGTTGTTGAAGAGGAAAAAAGCTTGCAAAAGGGACAAGCACAAAAATGATTGAAAGTTGTGCTTCCCAAGGTTATTGATGATATTCATCATGCTACTGCTTTATCTCGTTTTTCTGTTATAACAGGTATAGGGATTGTTACAACTACAGAAGATCAAAGTTTTCTTTAGTCTAAGAGTCCTCTCCATTGTTACTTTGTCCATGAGAAAGTTTTTCCAAATCTAGCTGCCACATGGAGTTTTGATATGAAGTCTCTTTGTTTAGATCCAATTCATCATTATCTTATTTGGTGGAAATGATTTCTTGAGTTGAATAATATTTGAGTGGTTGAAGAAATGATCATTCGCTTAGATCTCATCTTTTGCTATCTTACTTATTGGAAATGTTTTTCAGATATAGATGCTATGTGGAGTATTAACTCTTTGGCTGAGAGTTCTTTTAAGTGGGGTAGAATGATGCAGAAGGGATAATTAGATAATTAAGATTTTGAATAATTATTAGGTTATTTAAATTTAATTTATTTTGAATTTATTTTATCTTTTAGGATTTGATTTTGTTTAGATTGATATGTTATTTTAGGATATAATTTAGTTTAATATTTATCTTTTTAGATTTAAACTATTTTATTCTTTTAGGATCCTAGTTAGATTAAGATTTGTGACTCTATAAATAAACTTTAGAACCTTTCATTGTATCATCTCTTTTCGTATTGATTGACTATTATTAAGACTTGTTTAGTAAATTTTGTCTCCTTTTAAATTTTCTACTCTTCTCATCTATCTTCTACTCTTCCCTTACTTTGTCCTACATTAGGTACATATTTGCCTATTTTTTTACCTTATACTAGTCAAATACCAACTTTTAAACAACAGGATGCTAGAATACAAACTAGCAAAACCATAAGGTAAGAAACTGGACATTCAAGATAGTTATGCATGTGTATCAAAATGTATATTTATTATTTTGTATAAATATATTTGTCATTCTAGTACCTTAAAAAATTGTCGTATCCTGCACTCCTAAGTTGTAACAATACTTGCATAAATGAAACATAGGTTTGTTGTATTATTAGAAGTTCTTGATTTTCAGTTTTGAGGTTTCAGGTGGAGAAGTAAAGAAAGGTAAGGCTGTGGTCCATCTGGTTGGAGAGACTGCTAGAGTACTTAAGCACTATTTTTATGTACTCTCACATTTTGTAGTACTTAATTTTGGCTTCCTTGTGATGCTTTGAGGACATATACAGGAAGATTGGAGTGCCCCCTTTTCTATTGGTTTTGTTTGTTTTGTGGTATTGACTATTGTTTGTTTTGTGGTATTGACTATTGAGAGGATGTTGATTTCCCCTTTTGTCAATGTTCGGTTAACTTATCTGCAGTTGGTCAACGTCCATTGGTAGAAGCCAGAAATTCTTTTCTGCTTATTTGTTTTATGGGTGGAGGTGGCAGTTCATTATAAGGATGTTGATTTTTGAATTTTTCATTATGATGATATCTACATAGCTTTTGAGATGAAGTCTATAGATTGTTCAATGTTTCGCTTACATATGCGTTGAACAGACTATTTAATCAAGCATACTCCTTTTTGCGTAAGTGACTGATGGTTTTTTTGGGAAAAAATTGAGACTTATGATTGGTATGAGTATTTTTTGAATCTATAGTTAGAGTGCTTATTGGTATGTCCATTTAAGGTTCCATGGAGTAGGCTTGGCCAAGATCCAGTTTTAGTATATTTGGATCGCATTTTCTTATTAGCTGAACCTGCAACTCAAGTTGAGGGATGTAGTGAGGATGCTGTCCAGGAAGCCAAGAAGAACAGAATACGGGTAAGAAGTAAGAACTAGTGAAAATTTGTAAGTTATTTTACTCCAATGACAAGGTTTTTGATAGGAAATCTCTTTCCCTTATCTTTGGCAATAGGAGATGGAAATGAAACTTTGGGAGAAGTCACAACAAGTAAAATCAGAAATGGTATGAGCTTTGATTTATATGTTTTCAATGAGCAGGAAAAATGCACCCCAGGTGGTGTATTATATGTATGAAATATCATGCATATGAAGATGGATTCGCATTATTTATTTGTCTTTTTAGGATATGTTCTGCATCTGTGTTAAATATAATTTTAGACATTTTATAAATAAATGTCTACGTCTGATATGGAAAAAAAGGTCTTGTACATTTGCAACCAGTACTGATTATGGATATCAAATGTAGTCCTATGTAAGTCTGTGTATGCGTGTGTCTGTGTTTGGACATTTATTTATTTTAACTTGATTTTGCTGTTGCATTTTAAGAATAAATCATGGTTGGGTTCCCTCATCAGCACCATAATTGGAAACCTGAAGCTTTCAATTTCCAATATTCACATCAGATATGAGGATCTTGAGAGGTAACCAAGGAATAGGATATTGAGTGTTGTTTGTTGTTATTTCTTTTGAAGCCTCATTTCTTCTGCTGTTTGATAAATTCTTCATTCTTAAGTTGCTGACATTGCGCTTCGTACGAACTTCTAATTTAGCTTGATTAATCTTGTCTTGTAGCAATCCGGGGCACCCATTTGCAGCTGGTGTTAGGTTGGAGAAACTCTCAGCTGTGACAGTTGATGACACTGGGAAAGAGACTTTTATTACTGGTGGTGCACTTGATTGCATTCAAAAGGTTCTGTTATGAACTGATAAATGGTGTAACTGATGAAATGAAGGAAGATTATTTTTTATTTGTTGAAGTTCTAGTATTTAGTAATGAAGGGAGATTATTCGTATTCCGGTTCTCTTTGTAATTTGTTAATAATATTTTGGATCATGATCGACTAACCTTCTTGACTTATTTTAGTTGAATTCCATTACTCATTTAAGCAGTGGAGTTAGTAGCAACAATATTTAAGTCCATATTTGCATTATGAGAATGACGGGCTTTGGAGAAAGGGCCAGGGCCCTTTGAGACAAAAACCACGAAAAATATAAAAATGCAGGAAGGAAATGCTAGCCAAGTGGGGATGAGAGAGACAATCGGGAGAGAATCTGTGAATGGGGGGACCACAGGTCTAACTACCTTGGTAGGTAGTGGAGCTAGTATGGGGAGAGAAAATTAATCTGGAAGGAGGAGAGAGGTGGGTAGGCAGAATCTAGTTCATTGTGGAGAGGCTCTAGCTCTCAAAATCGCGTCCATTGTGGAGAGGTCTTCTATTTTTTTTTGCATTTTCTCTTGTACTAAGGTCTGTCACCATCATTTTCCATTTCTGGAACTCTTACCAGGCCTTATTTTCATAATAATATAAGATTTTCATCTGACAATAATAATTTCCATGATGATTATTTACTCTCTTGTGTCACCATCATATTCTCTTTATTCTTTAGGGGCTGATGTCCTTTCTGCTCATTGATTTGCAGTCTGTTGAACTTGATCGGCTTGCAGTTTATTTGGATTCTGATATTAGTCCATGGCATGTTAGCAAACCATGGGAGGATTTGCTTCCTTCAGAGTGGTTTCAGGTATATCCAGTCGATATTGGGAGTTATGGTGGTGTGTTTTTATATTATATCCACTTCTTTTATGTCCTTTGTCATCCGATTCCTCCTGCATCTCTTTAAACTGCTTGAGATTATGTTGTATAGTTACTTGGGAATCACCTAAGAAACACAGGATTTTAGGGAAGAAGCACAAGGGTAGGTACAGAAAACGATGACTTCACTATTCACTAATTAGGTATAAATTAATATACAAGTCGCTCCTAAGGAATGGAGAGCACCTGGTAAACAGTAAAATATTTTTATTGTTACTTTTGTAACTCACCCCCTCAAACAAGGAGGGCTTTGTAAAAGTATCTGCCACTTGTTCTGATGAAGGAACATATCGAATGGCTAGTTGCTTAGCCAACACTCTTTCACATATAAAATGAACATCATGTTCTATATGTTTGGTACGAGTGTGAAAGACAGGATTTGCAGCAAATTTAGCTGCTCCAAGATTGTCGCACCAAATCACAGGTGTTCTGTTGCTAATGTACTTTAAGCTCAGAAAGCAAGGATTGAATCCATGCCATTTCGGCAGCCAGTAAAGCTAGAGGTCTATACTCTGATTCTGTACTAGATCTAGCAACTACCCTTTATTTCTTTGAGGACCAATTCACAAGAGTGTCTCCGAGAAACACACAATATGTTGCTGTAGAACATCAATCATTGCGGCAAGCTGCCCAGTCAGCATCGGAAAATCCATACAAGTCAATATCACCGGATGCTTTTATGTGAATACCAAGACTAGGAGTCCCTTTAAGATACTAAAATACTCTCTTCACCCCCGCCAGTGAAACATCAGTGGGACAGCTAGCAAACTGACTCAATTTGTTGACTACAAATGAGATTTGGATCTAGTATTTGTAAGATATTGATTGAAGTGCACCAACTGCCTTACAATATTTAGAAGATTCAGCCATAGGGACTCGGTCATTCTTAGACATTATCTTCCCTGAAACCATAGGAGTAGGACAGGCAGTAGCATCTGACATGCCAAAAGTATTCAACAAGTTCATAACATGTCTTTCTTGATGTAAAAACAAGCCTGTTTTGTCTTAATGGCTTCTATACCCTGAAAATAATGAAGATTGCTCAAATCCTTGAGAGAAAATTAACTCATTAAGCTTCAAAATAAATGCATTCAGTATAGATAAGGAGCTACCAGTAACTAAAATATCATCCACGTAGACTAAAAGAATACTGAGCATGATTAACATCAAGATAGAACAAGGAGTGATCACTTTTGGCACTAACAAAACCCAAAGTTAAAAGAACATCATTTAACCTGTCAAACCAAGCTCTTGGAGCTTGTTTAAGGCCATACAAAGCCTTATTCAGCTTGCAAACATAGTCTTTCTTACCTGGACGTTGAAACCCTTCTGGTTGATACATATATACAGTTTCTTGAAGCATTCCATTTAAGAATGCATTATTAATGTCCAGCTGACCTAATGAATAGCCCATCCATAGGTGACAGCAAGTGTTAAACAGATCCGAAGAGTAGCTATTTTGGCTACTAGGCTGAAGGTTTCAGTAAAACCAATTCCAGGATGCTGCTGAAATCCCTTTGCCACTAATTTGGCTTTATATCTTTGAATGCTGCCATCAGAATTATGCTTTATTTTGAATAACCATTTACAATCAATGGGCTTCATGTGATGATTAAGAGTTACTAGCTGCCAAATATTGTTCTTTATCAACGCAATGTACTCTTCACACATAGCAGCTCTCCATTTAGGAGACTGCATAGCTTCAGAAACAGTAACAGGTTCCTGTTCAGCCAGAAAATCACTTTTTGCAACTAGGCCATGAAATGGAACTTTTAATTTGAGAACTCCAATTTGACTTCTAGTAGTCATAGGATATTTTGAGCGAATTTGAGGCTGATCTGAAGCTGAAACAGCTTCATTATGTGCACTCATCACCAGAATTTTCTTGATTAGCATTTGGGCTACTGGAAGGAGAAGTTGCAGAACTGACCGCATGATCTTTTTCTTTTGAAATTGCACGCTGATCTGATTTAGAGGTAGCATCATCAAAATTTGACTGTTTATTTTGAGAAGTAGCACCGGAAGGCACACTAATGTCCCTAGCATGAGAGCAATCAGCTAGAATAGGATTTTCATTTGTTGTAACAGCAGGCATAAGCTTGAAGAATGAGGCTGGGAGAATATGATCTTCAGGCTCTTTCCTGGTATTCTGAAAACCATGTTCAAAAGGAAAGTTGGCTTCTTTAAAAATGTCTTGACGTATAGATTTTCCCTGTAGGACCAAGACATTTATACCCTTCATGAACATTACTATAACCAAGGAAAACACACTTTACTGAGTGAAACTCCATGTTGTGCTTGTTATAAGGTCGTAGGCAAGGAAAACAAGCACAACCAAAGATTTTTAACCTTGTATAATCAGCTTGTTTCTGAAACAGTTTAAATAAAGGTGTTTGACCATCCAAAACAAGTGTTGGCAAAAGATTAATTAAAGTAACGACAGTGTGAAAAGCCTCCCACCAATATTTTAGGGGCATGTGAGCTTGTGCAAGTAATGTAAGACCAACATCATACAAGTGTCTGTTTCTTTTCATCTCTACCATTCTGTTTAGAGGTATAGGGACATGAATGTTGAAACAAAATACCTGATTCTTAAGTAACTCGCATAAAATTTTTAAATTGTGCACCCCAATCACTTTAAGAGCTATCAAAGCTTCATTCTTATGCTTCAAAAAATTGCTTAAGAGCTATCAAAGGTTCATTCTTATGCTTAAAAGGATAAATCCAAGTATGGCGACTAACTAAAATCATCAACAAAAATTATATAAAATTGTAATCCATTAGTAGAAACAATGGGTGCTGGTCCCAAAGATTTGTATGCACAGGTTCTTAAGGTTGACTAGCATGAGAAGTAGAAGTTTTGAAAGGAAGAGAATGGGCCTTTCCATACTGGCAAGCATCACAAAATTAAAGAACTTCATTTCTAAATTCTCTTTACAATCAGACAAAACTTGACATACTGAAACCCTATGAGAAAGGTGACCTAGTTTACGATGCCATTTCATTTTAACAAAGGAATCAACATTTTTAGAAAGATCATTACTATTAGACTGAACTACATCTTTAGAAAGATTGCTACTAGGCTGAACTACATCTTTAGAAGGATGGCTACTAGATTGAACTTTGCAAACATAGGCTGCTATTGACTGAGATTTGACTCCAATTCAGCAAGCACTTCATATGAACCTTTCCTAATTTCTCCTTGCAGCAGAATCTGACCTGTTACCTTGTCCTTCACACAACATTTTCGATCATCAAATTCAATACACACATTGTTATCATGGCAAGTTTATAAACAGTTCTTGTTACCATGTAGACTAGAATTTCCAATAGCTAAGACATCAACTCACTGTCCATTTCCAACAGCAATTTTAACCTTACCTGTTAGATTAAGACATTCATCAAAGGCAGGATCAACACATGTGATATGGTGATTTGTGCCACTATCAAGGTACCAATTGTTGTTAGCAACAATTTGGAGGAGGCTATGAATGCTGAAGGATTGTTGTTATCACCTTTCTTGGAAACCACCCTGATTCAAATCAGAGGCATTCTTGAGATAAATGCAAGAGGATGGTGTGGAAGACCATGCATCCTCCTCTTGTAGAATCAACAGTCTCAGACTTAGTTTTGCCATGTTGCTAAATTGTTTAAGACGACTCTCAAAAGTCAGAAGTTGAGCTTGTAGTATAATTCCAAACAAATTAATTTGAGAAGATAAATCTACCACAGTAGCATTGTAGTTAGAATCCAAACCATTCAAAACAATAGTGATTTGTTCATTTAAGGATATGGGACTTCCAGCTAATGCAAGATTATCTGCCAACTCTTTGATCTTGTTCAAATACTCCTCCATCTTCACAGTGCCTTTTGTGAGTAGGAGCAACTCTCCCTTGGACAGATTCACTCAAGCTCGGTTGTGAACACCGGCTAATTCCTTCATGGTGCTCCAGACTTCCATTGATGACTTGCAATGGGTGAGATGGGAGGAGATTTCAAGGCTTATAGTGTTTAGAAGCCAGCCTAGAAGGAGCTGGTTGGTCATCACCCACTCTTGAAAGGCCAGGTTCAGCTTCTCAACTACATCTTTAATGAGTGTTGCCTGAGGACAAGGAAGATCACTGGTAAGATAGCCCTCTAAATTGTTCCCATAAATTAGAGGGGAACAAGTGACTGCCCAACAATATAATTGGACTGATTAAGCTTAATGGCCACTGCTTGCCTAAATGGCTTTAAACACTAGATTTGTGGCCGATGGTAGTCTAGGGTTAGGATTACTGGCGGTATTTGAGATGAAGCTGCTATCTGGAGAGGACGAAGATGAATGCTTAGGCTCAGTCTTCTCGTTTGAAGCCATGGGTGTTACCTGAAAGGATGCTCTAATACCAACAAAGGATTTTAGGGAAGAAGCACAAGGGTAGGTGCAGAAAATGATAACTTCACTGCCCACCAATTAGGTATAAATAATATACAAGTCTCTCCTAAGGAATGAAGAGTAGTGCCATGTTACCCTGATAGAAACATCCTAGAATAATATAAAGAATGAATAAATAATAAAGAATAAACCAAGAAAAATCACACCTGGTAAACAGCAAAATATTTTTACTGTTACCGTTGCAACTAAGAAGGCATCAAACCTGTCTAAAATTTCAAACTAACCTCTTTGTTTCACCAAGTCTGTGTTGAAACTTCACAAATTGACTAAAGATAGCAACCAAGTAATGGTGGGTTAGCACTCTGTGCTGAAGTTTAGACTTTGCAGTGGCTGAAAGTGAAACGACCTGAGATTAGCACTAGAAGGGTTGACTGAGGTGTGACTTGTATGAGTACCTTGAACTATGTTGTTATGGCCTAAATTCAACCAAGGAGGACAGAGTGTGGCTCTGCCAGCAGGAGTTGCGCCTCCAGAATCCAAATAGTTTTCTTTTTTGAGGCTAAGATCAGATGCAGTGATACCATGTAGGGTAGGGGGTTCGAAATGGGCAGAATTATAGCTATATTTGTGATGCTTTTTTCTTTTTCCTTAGGTGTGGAGCCCCTTAAATTTTAAGGATCTTATGGAGGAGTCTTACCTCTGTGATAGAATTGTTCACTTTGCTTACCTCTGGGATGGCACATGTTTCTTCTATTTTCATGTTCATTTTGTTTATCAACCTTTTTTATCAGTCTCTTAATGAGTTTATTCTTGCAATTTTATTAAAAAACATCAGGTATTTAAATTTGGTACTAAAGAAGGGAAGCCAGCTGATTATGCATTAAGGGAGCATTCATACATTTTGCAACCGGTGACTGGCCAAGCAAAATACTCAAAATTGCGACTAAAGGAAGTCGCTGAAAGCAATGAACCTTTACATAAGGCTGTGGTGAATTTGGATGATGTTACAATCTGCTTGCCTAAGGTTCATTTAATGAATCTGCTTTGGTTGTCTTGGTTGTCAGGGGTTGTTGTTGTTTACTCATATTTGAACAATCTTTTCTTTTTTTATGTTTGCAGGATGGATACAGGGATATATTAAAGTTAGCAGACAACTTTGCTGCATTCAACCAACGCCTAAAATATGCTCATTACCGTCCACTGGTTGCGGTTAAAGCTGATCCAAGATCTTGGTGGAATTATGCTTATAAAGCTGTCTCTGACCAGATGAAGAAAGCAAGGTATTCATGCTTGTTCAATTAGCTCTGATTTGAGATTGTTGTGGCATTTTTATATTTTTGAAATACCATAATGTTTTTTTTTTTTTTTCAATTTTCACAAATATTATTGTTTTTTATTTGGTAGTGGAAAGATGTCATGGGAGCAGGTTCTGAGATATGCAAGCCTAAGGAAGAGATATATCTCTCTATATGCTTCACTGCTTAAATCTGACCCGAGTCAGGTGACAATTGATGACAACAAAGAAATTGAGGAACTGGATCGTGAACTCAATATTGAACTTATATTGCAATGGAGGTATTTTTTTCCTTCTAGTTTTGGCATGGTCTGTTGATATTTGATAACCTTTTTGAGATAAAAATCTCGAGTACATAAGTTAGTAATTAGTTAAGTCAATTCAATTATATATTATTGCTTAAGTTTGTGTTTTCAGACTGGATTTGGATGCTGCATATTTGATCTGGTATTATTTGTATGTGGATGATGACCTCAGCAATTGAAGCTTGAGCATTTTTACTTCACAAAAAAAAAAAAACAATCTTGCATACTGCTCTCTCTCTTTCGGCGAGCAAGCTATCATTTTTTTAGTTTTAGACCAGGTCCAAGTCTCCCTCTCTGAAAATTATTGCTTTACTGTTTGGATATTTGTAATAATAAATCTGCATGATGGGCCTAGCTGGGTCATATACCAGGCATAGGAAGTACTGTTGAGCTCCAACCCAGTCTGAATAAAATATCTGTAAATGTTTCTTCTTCCTTCTGTCCTTGTATGATAGCCTGATATTTCTTCCTTTACATGTACCTGGATGGCCAATCTATTCACCAGCATGCAAGACAGTTGTTAGACTTTGAATTCTCTAGTTTAATTTCCATCCTTGAATTATTTTTCTATTTATTTAATGGTATTGCAGACTGTTGGCTCATAAGTTTGTGGAGCAATCAGTGGAATCAGATCTTAAAGTGAGGAAACAGAAAGCGGGGAAATCTTGGTGGTCATTTGGATGGTAGAATATTTTTCATTAAAAAATTTTCATGTCCCATTAATAAGTTTAAACGGATTTAATTTTAATTTTGATAGTGTTTCTCACTTATTACTGTGTAAACCAGGACCAATCAATCTCCTAGAGAGCAAAGTGAGGCTTTTCATTTCAGCGAGGAAGACTGGAACCAGTTAAATAAAATAATTGGGTATAAGGAAGGTGATGATGCACAATCAGTTATTAGTAGCAAAGTGGATGCTATTCATACTTTCTTAATAATTCACATGAAACATAATGCTTCAAAGCTTATTGGGGAAGCCAAGGAGCCTGTTGCTGAATTATCAAGTGAAGACCTCAGTTGCTCCATAAAGCTCTATCCAGAAACGAAGGTGTTTGATATGAAGTTGGGGTCATATCAGTTATCATCACCAAAGGGTCTCCTTGCAGAGGTTAAACTTTTCCCCTTGTAGTTGAGTGTATAATTATCTGTAGTTTTGCTTTATGCTTGTAGAACAATTCATGTGGTAGCTGGTGATTTGATTTTTTGTTCCATGCCTTTGCAGAGTGCAGCTTCACACGACTCATTAGTTGGTGTTTTCTGTTATAAACCTTTTGATGAGAAAGTGGATTGGAGCATGGTTGCTAAAGCTTCTCCATGTTACATGACTGTATGCTGCATTGCTGCCATTAATTTTTCTGTTTTTTTAATTCTTCCTTCTAGTTTGTAGTTTTATTTATTTGTTTCACTTGTATACTTTCTTTGGACAGTATTTGAAGGAAAGCATTGATCAAGTTCTGAATTTCTTTGAAAGTGATAGTGCTGTAAGTCAGACCATAGCACGGGAAACTGCAGCTGCTGTGCAGGTATTATCTATCTTTCTGCTATTTCATGCTCCGGTTGGCAAAGCTAGAATGTATATCAACTAAGATTCTGAAAAATCGGGGAAAGCTCTCTGTTTCATTTGAATTTTATAGTTTTTTTTTTTTTGGTGACATTCATTTTAATTCTATTTAATATACAAAGGAAAGTTACTTGGGTAAGAGAAAAAAATCAATGAAGCAAACCCTCTAAGGTAAACTTTGCTTGAGCTGATTAGCGTTATTAAAAAAAGAACTAAAAGACGATGGTGTTTTGAGAAGTGATATGTGCAAGAGCTTCTTTGTCAATATTGTTATGTGCTCTGTCAAGGGCAACTGCATCAATTTTCTCTTTCATATCCCATTTGATTTGCCATGCTTTAACGATAAAAAGTTTTTCCATAATTTTAATTGTGTGTTTGATAGTCCTTCCAATTTTTCACTCTCGCCCTGGTAAAAGAAGAAATTTTGTTGAAGGAGAATAATAATAATAAAAAAGATATTTGCTTATTTATATGTGAACTGCTATAACCAACATGTTCTCATAGCTTCTTTCATTGTTTCTAGATGACGATTGATGAAGTGAGGCGCACTGCTCAGCAGCAAATGAACAGAGCATTGAAGGACCATGCTAGGTTAGTACCTATGAAATATTTTTTATTATGTGTCTGACAGAGCATTGAAGGACCATACTAGGTTAGTACCTATGAAAACCAGACTACTTAATGGAGTAAATGTAACTTGTAGAATTAGGTAGCAGATCAATAATTGATCATGGCGTGGGAATAGAGGGACAGTTGGAGATTGAAGATTTTAAGATTGAAAGTGTGAAGGATGTGAACATGTGGACAATAAAAATGTTGTTACCGAAGTTTGTTTAATAATAATAATAATAATCAGAAAATCTGATATCAGATGTAGAGAGGGATGAGAAAAAAGAGAGTAATGGGTTGAGAATCCATAACAACTTCATTGTTTCAATATATTCCCTTTTATGGGGGCCTAGGAAATGTGGCTAAATTAGTTACTCTTAATTAATTCCTTATAATTAACTCCTCTTTAGCAACTAACTTATATTACAATCATTCCTGTATATCAAAATATTGTTCTTCTCTATTGCTTATTTGATTGTAATCTGTGCCTGTATAGAATGCATGCCAATGTGATGACAGCAACTGTTCGACTTGTTAAGTGAAAATTGCTAATATAAATTGCTTTCATCTATTAGGTTTTCATTAGACTTGGATATTGCAGCTCCAAAGATTACAATTCCTACTGATTTTTTTCCTGACAATACCCATGCTACAAAGCTTTTGCTGGACTTAGGGAACTTGGTGATTCGCACACAGGTTTGTGCCATTGTTTCCTTTTGACAATATCCTAATTAGAATCTGTTTTAAGATGTTCCAAACTATGAAACGATGCAGGATGACTGTCAACAGGAATCAGATAAGAAGAATATGTACTTGCAGTTTGATTTGGTTCTAAGTGATGTATCAGCATTTTTGTTTGATGGTGACTATCACTGGGAACAAAGTTCGCTAAATAAGTCAGCCTATCATACCAATGGTCGAATTTTTCAAATAATTGACAAGTGTGGAGTCATCTTATATCTTCAACAGGTATTCTTGGCATTTTGAAATGGGAAAAAGACAATTTGGGACCTTGTAACAAAAGTATTTACCAATAAGAACCCTTAATTTTCAAAATCACCTAAAAGGACCTAGGTCCTTGGTTGGGAAAAATATTTTTCTGAATGGACAATATTACCTCTATTGAAATTAGTTTGCTCTAGTTGGGAATTTAGTTATTTGCACTTGAAAATTTAGTTATGTCCACTTACAAAAGTAATTACGTCAACTTGAAAATTTAGTTATATTCACTTAGAAATTTAATTATATCCATTTAAAAAATTAGTTATTTACACTTAGAAATTTAGTTATTTCTACTTGGAAAATTTAGATATTTCTACTTAGAAAATTAGTTATCTTCATTTAAAAATTTAGTTATATTCACTTAGAAAATTAGTTATAACTTCATGGGAAATTAATTTACCTCATTTGGAAATTTAGTTATCTCCACTTGGAAATTTAGTTGTATCTACTTGGGAAACTAGTTCACTGAAATTGGAAATTCAGTTATCTTCACTTGAAAATTTAAATTTAGTTATATCTACTTGGAAAATTAGTTATGTTCACTTGAGAAATTGTCTTTTTCCCAACTCAGGGCCTAGGTTCTTTTAAGTGATTTTAAAAATTGGGAGTCCTTGTTGGTCTATATTTTTTTTACAAGATCCCAAATTGTTGTTTTCCTTTTTGAAATCCTTAGACTTTTTTGTCTTTTTGAGACATCTTTCGTTCTCTCTCTCTCTCTCTCTCTTTTAATCCTGTGAGTAAAAATGGTGATGAGGATAGGAAAAACCAAGACTACCGGTTAGGGTAGCAGTGGCATGCTTGTAATTCCAGGGACGTAGATAGAGATCTAACTTAGAGGATTACCTCTAAGGACTTTCGGTCTTCAAAGGATGCTACTCAACTAACCCTTGGGCCATTTGGCCTGGGGAACAGTTGATCGTCAAGAGGGACTATTGAGGTTGAAGGGAGATTCAAACCCTTGCACGTGAGGATGCAAAGGCATAATTGAATACTTTTAGCCAGTTGAGCCAGCGTGCATGTTTTTTTTTTTCTTAAATAAAATAGTTAATAATAATAGAGGGAAGAAAGGGAGTTTGATAAAAGAAGTGGCTAGGTTAATTTTCTTACTAAATGAAAAAGATGCAATGAATTGACAAACAACGATGTTGAGATCAACTTTCCATTCTCTTTGCATGCCTTTCCAAGAAACTCCCTTTATAAAACCATGTGCAATGCACCAAAGTGAGCCCATAAAATGATCTTGTTCTATATCAGAGTTTGAGGATGAGATCAATTCATAATATATGAGCAATTTTGTCATGTTCAATTCACCTAATAAGGGCATTGAAACACACTGCTGTGTCAACTTTTCCTCCTTAGTCATGCCTAAGCTCCTGAATTTGATTGAAATAAACTGATAAGCATTTGCCAAACATGCCAAATATCTTTTTGAGGTTTCTTAGCTCTCTGATTTGTTCCTCACTATGATCAGATTCAGTTGGAGACTCCATATTATCCTTCAACACGTCTTGCTGTACGGCTGCCATCGTTAGGCTTTCACTTTTCTCCTGCTCGGTATCATCGACTGATGCAGGTGATAAAGATCTTTGAAGGGGAGGATGATGAGAGCTCAAAGTTCCTTCGTCCTTGGGATCAGGCTGACCTTGAGGGGTGGCTGTCTCTTCTTACATGGAAGGTAATTGTTTCTTTCAGTTGCCCTCCTGGCTTAGACGGGGTTTGTTTTTGTCTCCCATGTGGTGCTGTCTTTTGATGTATAATATTACTCGGATTGGATGTAATAGGGCGTGGGAAGTAGGGAGGCTGTGTGGCAATTGAGGTACTTCTGCTTAGTTGGGCCTTTTCTTTATGTGCTTGAAAGCCCCGACTCTAAATCTTACAAGCAGTATACCAGGTGCACTTCCATCTTTTACTTAGAAGTTAGAAGGATTATAGAAAGAAAATAAATTCTCTAGTTATTCAGTGTAGAATTCTTTACATGGTCTATTTCTTTTATATATTCAACTGTCTTCAATTCTTAGTTTTCTAGAGAAAAAGCACATCTAATCTACAAGAGGGATTAAGTAACCCATATGCTCTGTTTGGTTCATGGAACTGAGTTTGAAGCAAGTGGAAAAGGAAAAGGAAGTGGAAGTGGGGTTTAAAAGTATGTTTGGTATGACAATGGAAGCATTATATACTTTTTATTTAGTATTTGTATTTGTATTTGTAATATGAATATACCAAAATGCCCTTCCAAAAACAAAAAAACCAAAACGCCACACCACCATCCACACCACCACTAGAAAATAGATTTGCTCAACCATTGTCAGAATCTGAGAACAGGAAAGACCCAGAAACCAAACAAAATCTTGTACAAAACTACAAATCCAAAACAACAAGAAATTGAAGACCAAGAACAGCCACAAGTATGTACCAGATTTCATTCAACCTAAATGGTGAAAAAAATCGAAGACCTAGAAATTGTCAAAGCTAAGGAGTAGGTCCAAAAATTGTCAAGCCTAAGGAATCAAACTTCAAACTACAGAAAACACCACAGAAGAACCTAGAAATCACCACTTTTGAAGACCGCCATTGTTGATTGCATATAAAAAATCATCAATTACAAATCAAAAAGGGGGAAAAAAAGCTCCAACCATTAATGAACCAAGTTGTAGATCGAAGTTGCAAATCCAAGTAGAAGTCATGAACTGTTGTCGTGAGGGAGGAGAATGGGAGAACTGTTTGGTGAGCAGATCAAAGTCGGCGTTGCCATCTCTAGTGGAGAATTCCGTCATCATTGCTGTCAATGGGTGGGTCGGTGAAGGGGATCGAAGTTGAAGGGGAGAGAGGACGAAAGGCATTTGATGGAGGGGAAATATGGTAAATGGAAGGGGTATAATGGTCCGAAGATATTTTTTGATGCGGGCAAAATGGTCACCAAATATCACTTCCATGGGAGCCAAGCAACTTACATAGGCTTGATGATGGAAGCCAATTCTGGCCTTTTTGAAGAAAGTGGACTTCTTAGAAGTCTAATTACAACACACCAAACAAGCTATATCATGGATTCCAATTCTACTTCCTTTTCCATATGTCCCATTTCCAACGTACCAAATGGGGCAATAGTCTGTGGGTAAATGAATACCATGATAGAATAAGATCTATTGGAAGCTTTGCTCAAAAAACTTATACGAAGGTGGTAAATTCAATTTCTGAATGGTGTTTCATGGGAAATATGGAAGAATCCTTCTACCAAACAGCAGGTTTGCTGTTTAATGTAGTTTTTTTTTTATATTGTTTCATGATATTTTGGGAGCAAAAATTTGGTTTGTCTTTGAACATAGGAGCCATTTGCTTTATCCCAATTCTTTGGAAATTAATGGGAGATGATCAAGCTACTGATTAGTTGGTAGTCCATGTTTCCACATTTTATTTCTACATATACTTTTGTAGATGATAAACCTATGATTACTAGGTACCGTGCTTTATGACAGTTTTTCCCCGTGAAAGAACCTTTGAATCCGTTCACAAATCTCTGCATGCATTTTTTCTGAGACTTAGCGGGTGGGGTGAGGGAAACCAACATGCTATAGAGTTTTGAGGCTGCCATGTCTTTTAAGTAACTGTGTTTCTTTGAATGTTACTGGCATCTGGCCTCATTTATGTTACTAATAGTCTATCTGATTTGATTTTCATAGCCTACGTGGAAAACAGATATATCAGGTTCCACCTGAGTATGTTGGTAATGCAGAGCATGTTATTGCCGTCTGTTATCCTACACGATCCATCAGTAAGGTTGTCTTTTTTTGTTAGTTGTTCGTGATTAAGGCTGATTATTTCCTTTGTTTTAGTCTACAAAGTTTTGAATTTCTCTTTATGTCAATTACTAAATCAATGTAGGTTGTGGAGGACGGAAATGCATTGATATTACGTTGTGAATCTGAGGATTTGAGGAAAACCTGGCAAAGGCGTATACAAGGGGCTATTTATCATGCATCGGTTTGTTTATCTTGATAACTTGAATTTTCGTTCGTTATAATATTAATATTTTATCTCCGTTCTTTCTTTAGTTACACTATAGAAGTTCCGCATAGCTTGTATCACAAGCTTGCTTTTATTTAGGCTTTCCAGACTTTTTTTCATTCTATATTATGCGTCACATTTTCCTTTTATTTTTTAAATGAAAATCATGTTATTCATTTATTTTATAATCTTTAAATAATTTTAACTGTGTGATGTGAGGTATGAAGTTTATGTCTTTGCATGTGGTCTTGCGTCCTTTTGGTCAAAGAAAGTAAGGGTGATTTTTCTAGCTCTTCACCCCCCACCACAAACCCCCCCACCCCAACACCCCCCCCCCCCCTCCGAAAAAAAAAAAATTGAAGAAGTTTATTAGAAAGGGAACAATACTAGGTCGGAGATAGAAAATCCTCAAACCAGAAAACACAAAAAGAGAAAAGCTTGAAAGCTGTGTCAAAATCCCTAAAAAAGCCTAATTGCATGAAAGAGTTGTTTGATCTCCTTCCATGTTAGATAAGGAGAGTTCCGCTGAAAAAGACCATGTAGTAGGAACCGAGGGGAATACACAATTCTAGTGCATGAAACAATTAAAGGAGATGTGCCCATGAAGATGTATTGTATAAGGAGAAACTGTTTCAGGGTATTAGGAGTTTAGGACACACAGTACTCACTGAGCACAATACCAAAGAGCTTATTTACAGATATTTCCTTTCTGGATTGTAGAAAACTTGCCGTCATCATAATTTAACTGGTTTGAGCTACCCATTTTGGTTCTGGTGCACTTTATCATTTTGCATCTGCACTTGATTTGTACTAGTTTCTATGCAGTGAAGGCTGTTTTTGCAGCGTTGCAAATGGAAGCTTGAATGATGAAATCCTTTTTTTTTTTTCTCAAGTGATAAAATCTGATTTATTTAAACTTGGCTTACTAATTGGAATTTATTTAAGCAGGATTCTGCTCCTATTGCTGGTCTATCAGACACTTCTTCAGATACTGGTGATATGGAATTAGAACATGATGACAAGGGTGTGACTAATACATCAATTGCCGAGAAACTGTTTGTAACAGGTGTTCTCGATGAATTAAAGGTTTGCTTCAGTTATAGTTATCAGGTTAGCCCATTGGTTTCTGTATAGTTGTGTTGTTCTTGACTTTGATTTTGTACACATTTTAAAATTTGGTGCTACCTCCTGTAGCCTGATCAGAGCTTAATGAAGGTTCTTTTAACTGAGGAGAATCGTTTGTTTGAATTTCGTGCAATAGGTGGTCAGGTAAGATTACTAGATTGTTTTAAGCTTTGATTCTTTGATGATCTTTTGTTTTGAGAATTTTTATTAAAATACAGGTGGAACTCTCTATTAGAGACAATGACATTTTCATTGGCGCCATCTTGAAGTCCTTGGAAATAGAAGATTTAGTTTGCTGTAGTGAAATGTCTGGCCCTTGTTTTTTGGCAAGATCATTCATTGGGGTTGCAGATGCATATTCATCTTTTCATGATACAATGAGAAAAGGTGTTGAAATTCATGATTTAACTCCTACTGAAACTGATGATAAGTTCTATGAGGCTCCCGATACTTTGGTAGATGTTGATTATCCTTTGCAGTCACCTCGAGGTACATCTGACTGCTTGTCAAGTTCCCAAAGTCAGATCCGATCTAGTTATTCTTCATCAGAATACCCAAGGTTTAGATGCATTGCTGGCCTGCTACCTGGTGAAGCTCTAACAACTAGAACCGAAGAAAATGAACCTGGTGACACATTGGAGAGCTTTGTAAAAGCTCAAATTATTATCTATGATCAGAATTCTCCCAGATACAATAATATAGATAAGCAGGTGGGTGTTATGTGTTTTAACTAGTTCCCAATAATGCTGTGGTTTTCTGATGTAATACTATAACACATCATTTCAGGTGATAGTGACTTTGTCTACGTTGACCTTTTTTTGCCGTAGACCGACAATCTTGGCCATTATGGAATTTATTAATTCTATTAACATTGGTGATGAAAGCATCACCGTTTCGAATGAAAGATCTAATACAGCTATTATGAAACATGATGAGTCAAGAGATGTGGATGATTTGCACTTCACTACCATTGAGGAACCAGCTATTAAGGGTTTGCTTGGAAAAGGAAAATCCAGGACTATGTTCAATCTGACTCTGAAGATGGCCCAGGCTCAGATCCATTTGATAAATGAAAGTGAAACCAAGCTTGCTAGTTTGTCACAGGAGAATTTGCTTACAGACATCAAGGTGTTCCCTTCCTCCTTAAGTATCAAAGCTGCCCTGGGGAATCTAAGAATAAGTGATGACAGTCTGTCTAGTAGTCATTTGTATTACTGGGCTTGCGATATGAGAAACCCTGGTGGCAGCTCTTTTGTGGAGGTACTGTCTCTTTTGCCCATTGCAGATGGATGTGTGACGCTTGCATTGGGATTAAGAGTCATAGGGTCTTGTCTTGTGTGTGTAAATATATATTGATAGAAGGATTTTGATTAGGCCTTGAAGACCATGACATTTGTATGCGTCTCCCTGCCTGGAAATAAATTTAAAATATATATGATATGCCTGAAGATCTGGTTTTCATTTTTCTTTTTATGAATATTGTGCTTATTCCAAGTATTTTTTTATCACTGTGGCTCTTATGATTGATGTCCCTAGGTGCATTTTGTCCAGATGAATAGGAGACAAATCAGAAGAAGTATCTTTTAAAAAAAATACTGCCCCAATTAGCATTTATATTCCCATGGAGAAGAAAAGCAAGGTTGAGAAAAACTAGAATATTGGATTCTAGGTGACTGAAGGGGAGACAGATAGAGCAAGAAATCATGATGACAGGAAGTACAGAAATAAAGTGGGGAATTATAGAAATAAGAATTTATTCCAGAGCAGAAAAGAGTAACATGAAACCAAGGACTAGAAGCCTAAAACAAAAAAGTCAGGAAAAATAGACTCACTAGCTCAAGAGGGAGTTCAGAATGATGATTTGTGCGTTCCTGTTCTTTGTAATTTTATAGTAGAATACTACTCCAATCTTGTTCCTTGTTTTGTTAGATATTTGAAGTTTGAGGATAGGGAATTATATAATATGGACTTGCAGGACTGTTATTTGCTTATTGTGTTAAAGTATTTTCACTAATGAGTGATCCATTGTTCCATTCTTTACCACTTTGTTCCTTCAATTCCAATGTTGGAGCGTTGTCTTTTTGTGAGTCTTTTTGTAAATACTTGATAGAGATTTGCCATGATGATATTCCATTTTAACTTGTGGATAATAGGCAAATGATCTGATTCTTATGGTGCCAATAAAATTAGGTACTTTCCTCCTAAGGATAGTTAAGTAGTTAGAGATTGTAGTTTCCTTGTAAGGGTAGCTAGGTAGTTAGAGATTAAGTTATTCCGGTAGTTATATTAGTTGAGCTGTTAGACTCATCTGTGTATGTAAACTGTATCATCTATTGAATAATACATACAGTTTCCTGTTAGCATGATGTTTGATGGATACCTGGTATTTGATTATAATATTGAACAAAGTCGCTATAATTTATTGTCAAAGTCACGTCAGAAAACAGATTAAGTGGTTTTGGATGTTGCTTTTAGGTTCAGTTCCAAGAATCTTTACAAAATTTCATAAAGCTTGCTAGTAACTTGATTATTAAATGTCCGTGCGGCCTTGCAGCTTGCTAGTAACTTGATTAATAAATGTCTGTGTGGCCTTGCAGTTGGAGTTCACATCCTTTAGCAAAGATGATGAAGATTATAAAGGTTATGATTATAGCCTTTTTGGGGAGCTTTCAGAAGTCCGCATTGTTTATTTGAATCGATTTGTACAGGAGGTAATTTACTGCTTAGTTCAAGCTTCATGGACTCAATGTAATTTTTTTCTTTTTACAAAAAACTCAATTTTTTTCTATAAGGTTTTATGAATGTCAAAAATTGTGATCAGGTTGTCGGTTATTTTATGGGTCTTGTACCAAATAGTCCACAAGGTGTTGTCAAATTAACAGATCAAGTGACTAATTCAGAGAAGTGGTTTCAAGCAAGTGAAATTGAAGGATCACCAGCTATGAAGTTGGACCTCTCTCTTAGGAATCCTATAATATTAATGCCTCGGAGAACAGATAGCCTTGAGTAAGTTGAAATTTCAATTTTTCCCTCATATACAAGTTCCTCATATATATATGTGTGTTAAATTACAATGACACTACATGACATGTAATTCATGCAAAAGAGTTATTGAATTCAATAGTATAAGCTCCCGAGCAATGGATCATCTGTGTCTTTTCACTTCTTTAACATCAGTTTGTTTTTATTGTTTTTATACAGCTTCTTGAGGCTTGACATAGTTCATATAACTGTCAAGAACACCTTTGAATGGATTGGTGGAAGTAAAAGTGAAATGCATTCAATACACATGGAAACTATGATGGTCCAGGTGAGATTGGCTACTTGTAACTTAGTTTATTTGGAGAGATACATAGACTTGGCAAAAAGGATCTTCTCAGAACATGTTGGAAACTTTTGAATGAGTTCCCTGTCTTAAATTTTATGGGTTCACTTTGCTGCTTAAGTTTAATTGTTTGTGTTTTTTTTTTAAGGATCTGCTTAGGTCTTATCCATTTTTGTAATTTTAATATGACTCTTTGGTGTGTTGTAGGTCGAAGACATTAATTTAAATGTTGGAACTGGAGAAGAGTTAGGCGAAAGCATAATTCAGGATGTGAATGGGCTATCTGTGATAATTCGTAGGACACTGCGTGATTTGTTACATCAATTACCAAGTATTGAAGCTATTATTAAGGTATGATACTGCATTTGCAGTTTGCATTGAGAATGTGCCCTAATCACTGAATAGCTAGTGCTTTCCTTGTTATTCTTACTATTCGTTATAGTTATTTTTGTTGTAATTGTTATCTCTTATACTTGCTATTTTAATTAATTAGAGTGGTTAATTCCTGGGAGCATGCTGATCTTATGGCATGCGTTGTACTTAAAATTGTGGCTCTACAGATTGGAGAGTTGAAAGCAGCAATGTCAAACAATGAATATAAAATTATTACTGAGTGTGCAGTGTCTAACATTTCTGAGCTTCCGGATATTCCCCCAGCATTAAATCAATATTCCATCACGTCTTCCAATGATGCAATGGGAGATGTCCCTCAGGAAACTGATGATGTTAATTCAAGGACCTCAATTGCTGAAGCATTTATTTCACTAAAAGTGTCTGTTTCCATCAAACTGGTTGAACTGAGCTTGTATGCGGGAGTAACCAGAGATGCATCCCTGGCTACAGTGCAGGTATATCGTCTCTATATTGTTTTGGATAAAAATTAACCTTTTTATGAAAGAATAAATTTATTAGAAAGAAAAGAGGAAACATATAACACAGGAGGAGGGGATGAGATATCCTTCTATTTCTAGGACAAGAAATTATAAGAAAACAGTGAGCCTAATAGGCTAAATGTTGGATCAATGTTATCATACCTCTCTGCATATGAGACAAAGAACTCCCTTCAAAAAACCATGTGCAGAACACCAGAAAGGTGATAAACACAATCTATCCTATAACATGTGCATGGTTGAAGAAACTGCTTCAAGATGAAAAGGATACAATTAGTCGTTACCTAGAACAGCAAACCTTTTATTCCAGAGATAGCAGTCTGACAATATGAAATTAAAAAAGCAATTGTTTTTGAGCTACATGCGCTTGATACATACATCTGGGGCATAGCCATATAATAGGTCCAATTGCAATTTTACCTTAATTACAAATAAAGAGGTTGATAATGCTCTAAATGAAACTAGAGGGACTGAGAGGATCCCGATGAAATAAAGAAGCAAAAATGAAACCATGATTTGTTTGGGCTAGCTCTAAGCTCACTCTTGTGTAGGTCTGTGGTGCGTGGCTACTGTACAAATCTAGTACATCAGGGGACAGTTTTCTATCTGCAACACTTAAAGGATTCAGTGTGTTTGATGACCGTGAGGGAGTTGAACAAGAATTTCGATTAGCGATTGGAAAGCCGGAGAATTTTGGAGCCAGTTCATTAAATACTCTTTCATATGAACATGAGCAGGACTCAATTGATAGTAACATGATACAGGGGAACAATTTAAAGCCTGTTCCCACAATGTTGATTGTTGATGTGAAATTTTGTCAGTTCTCAACATTTGTTACTCTATGTGTCCAGAGGCCTCAGTTGCTGGTTGCACTTGATTTTCTTCTTGCTGTGGTTGAGTTCTTTGTTCCGTCAGTCAGCAGTATGCTATCCTCTGAGGAAGACAACAGCTCTCACATTGTGGATGCTATCTTCCTGGACCAGTCTATTTATAGGCAACCTTGTCATGAATTCTCTCTCTCTCCACAAAGGCCTTTAATAGTTGATGATGAAAATTTTGATCATTTCATTTATGATGGTGATGGTGGAACCTTATTTTTAAAGGATGCACAAGGTTTCAATCTCACAGCACCTAGTTCAAAGGCTTTAATATATGTGGGGAATGGGAAGAAATTGCAATTCAAAAATGTCGTTATAAAGGTCTCATTATTCAGTTGTCCTTGAACACTTACTTTATGAATGCAGTTAAGTTATTGGATGTTCGAAATTTTAATTACTTTGGTTTTGCTCTTGTAGGATGGGCAGCACTTGGATTCTTGTATTTTTCTTGGAGCTAATAGTAGTTATTCAGCTTTAAAGGATGATCATGTCTGTTTGGAAGGATTGAATGAAAGTCCTCAGCAAAGTTTTCTGGGAGGACGTGTTGATGAAGTACCATGTCAGAATAATGCAGTTAGTAATTCCACTGAGTTCATAATTGAGTTGCAGGTAAATTTTGCTACAGTATAATAACCATGCATAAGCCAATAGACACATCCACATGTATGTATCAGTTAATTGTCATTCTAAATTTGGGAAGAGATTTATATTGGTGTAGGTTCAATAGTAATTACACGGAGATGGATGTATGAGTACTAGATACATTCAGCATTTTGGATTTGTTTTTGCCTAGGTTTGGTTGAGGAGTAAAGCATAATTACCTAAAATAATATTTTTGGTAGAAAGGGTAATGTGAATGATCTGCTTTGGACTTGATTGTCTTTTAAGGATATTGTCCTTGTGTTTGTGTTCCAATTTTTTTGGAAGTTTGGAGACTTTTTCTTTTGTCCCTGTTAAGTTGAGTAGCAGCTTTGGAATAGGGTTTGGTATTTTTTAAATGAGCATTGGGATTGTCCAGTTGGTTTTTCCTCCTTTACACCTATGACGTAAAGAAATGTTGACATGGAATTAGTTGTTAGTTGTAGTCATTAGCAACTAACTAATAGGCCAACGGTCTTGAGAGTTATGGCTGTTAACAAACAAGTGTAATGGATGGAGAAGCGCTTGTTGAAGAACGTCAGTTTGTTGGATTTCTTTCTCTCCCCTTTTTCCTTTCTCTTCTTCTTTTACCATAACAACCTTTTATGGGACAAGAACCTACCTCTTGTGCTTGTTCCAGTTTCAGTTCCATACATTACAGACCTTTGTGTGCTTGGTGATTCTAGTGTGTGTCCTTTGAATTGAATAATTTCTTTCGACTAAATTAGGAGTTTTTTGATATTGGTAGGACTACTGAGGGTAGAGCTATGTAAAGGTACTAGAATTGGATATCCATTTTGAGTATATATCTTCTCATCTTGTATATGTTCTTTTCTATCTTCTTATTTTATCCATTCCTGAACTTCCTATGGTGTATTTTCTTCCTTTTGTAATGAACTCATCGTTCAGTTCAGAGACTACAATTTTGTGGCCTATTTTGTATGATAAAATTGGATGCTCAGATCTTTATGGAGAATTCTGTATCCATTTGCCTGCTTAAGGGCATGATAGCTTTTCTAGCCTTTTTTTGAAGTGCTCTATGCAAGGGGATTGCTTGGATTGTTCTTTGTTTAAAGTATTCCTTTCTTGTATTTCTTGCTTAGTTGTATTACCTGTTCTCATCTTTTAATGAATTTGATGAGCACCTGGGATGGGGAACTTTCCCTCAAAAGTTAATTGTTGAGGTAGGAGAACCAACTAACTCAAGTACCTCATAAAGCATTTTATACTACTCAATTTGAGACTTAGACATCTCATACTACTTTAGTTTTCATCAATTAGTCTTTTTCAGAGAGCCAATGTTGCAACAGCTGTATTTTGTTTCACTTTACTTGGCTTCCTCACTGATCAGAACCTTTCACTAGTAGCCCTTTTTAGAGTTGCTAACCACCAACTTCGATACTAATTGATGGGTGCTCGAGTGAGATGGGGAACCTTATGTTAAAAGCTAGCTACTGAGGTAGGAAAATCAACTTACTTAGGTATCCTATAGAGCATCTCATACTAAAATGTGAGATTTAGATATCCTATACTATCTTAGTTTCCATTAGAATCCTTCTTTTATAAAAAATAACAAACAAGAAACTCAAGAAAATTTTTGTAAAATAGTTTTGGCAAATCTCTTCTTTTTGTCATCTAGAATATTATAATGATTGATTAAACTCTAGTCCATCTAGTTCTTCATTTCCCAGTAGTGAGTGATCTTTGGAAAAGGCTCTTGGCATTTATTTGAGGGAATTGGGCATGTTGAGCTAACTTGGATCAGTTCGTGCAAATTTATTTCAAAGGGTTTGGTAACAAGAAAGAAAACGAAGTTTTGTGCTAATGTCCCATTTGTGGGGTTCTGTGGTTTGTTGGTTGGAGTCTTGGAGAGGATAGCCTCTGTTGTCAAGGGTGTTTCCTTGCCTTTCAAATTGTTATGGAATAGAATTGTTTTCTTGGCGCCTCCTTGGTGTCTGCACATGATCATTTTAGAGAAGGGGAATTACAATTCAGGACCAGGATCTTAATTTAATTATAAAATAGGACCTACTATTTATTTAATTACAAAAATGGACCAATTTTTTAAAATTAAATATAAAATATAAAATTATCAAAATACCCTCCGGTGTTATCTCTCCACCCACCATAGAAAGTCAACGGCTACCGGCAGCTGGTCAATAGTCGCAAGTGACCGGTCAACAGTTGCCGGCGACTGGTCAACAGCTGAAGGCAACCAATCAATGGCTACCAGTAACTGGTCAACGTTCATGGGAAAAAATGCATTACAACTTCTTTTTCTAGATTTTGTAATTTGCTTGTTCTAAATTTACAACTTAATTTTCAAATTTTTATTTTGCAATTTCTTTTTCACAATTTGCAACTTCTATACTTTAAATTTGCAATTTATTTTCTAAATTTTTCCTATGAAGTGTTTCAGTATTTTTGCAATTTCTTTTTCAAATTTTGTAACTTATTTACTCTAAATTTACAACTTGTTTTCCAAATTTTTGTTATAAATAGTTTTAGTGTTTTACAATTTTCTTAAATTTATAACTTACTTACTTTGAATTTGCAACTTGTTTTTGAAATTTTTACTATGAATTTTTTTTGTGTTTTTACAACTTATTTTACATATTTTGCGGCTTGTTTACTTTGAACTTGTAACTTGTTTTCCAAATTTTTACTATTAATTGTTTGAGTAAAAATTTTTACTGGCTGCAAATTTAGAATAAGTAGGTTGCAAAATCAAGAAAAAAAAGTTGTTAGTCATTTTTACTGGCGAACATTGACCAGTTGCCGATATTTGTTGACCAGTGACCGGCCACCATTGACTGGCGTTGACCGGCTGCCGTGATTGTTGACCCGTGATTGGGGGGAGAGATAACATGTGAGGGTATTTTGGTAATTTCATATTTCAGATTTTATTTTAGAAAGTTGGTCCATTTTTGTGATTAAATGAATAGTAAGTCCCTTTTTGTAATTAAATTGAGATCTTGGTCTTGAATGGTAATTTCCCTTCTAAAGAATTCACAATTTCTGATTGAAATTATTATTTTAGGACTTCTCTTACGTAGTTCTGTTTTGATACAGTTTTTTTTTTCCCCTGAATGTAAGTTTCTTGTTCTCCAACTTTCTGCACTCTCTTCTCTTTTTAATTAAAAAAAATATTAGTTAGATTTATGTTATAAATTCCACCTGGTGAAATGAAAAGTCTCTTATCAATTTTATCTGAAAGCTTAAGCTTTTAGGTCCAGGCTGTGATGATTTTCATCTGTAACATGCATACAAAAAAGCTCATGGGCTTGAAGTGTAGACAACATGAAGGCCCACCTTACTTCATATTGAAATTTATTTTAATTGGAAGGAAAAATGGCAAGGATTGAACTCTAAAATGTTTATTCAAAGGAAGTTTCATACCCTATTAAGGATAATTTAATCTTAAAGCGACAGCTTAGTTTGTTAGGTGGAGCCTCGGCAATGTCTTTCAAATCTATTCAAATAATTGTGGATACTCTGTTTAAACTTGGAATTTTTATCGGCAAGCTACTGCTAAAGTCATACTTTTTGCCATCAACATACTTTTTGTTAATGAACAGTTGCCTAGTCTGTCATTTGCAAGACTCAGATTCTATTTGTTAAGCCAGTTATTCTTTTTGCTGTACAAGTTTTGTTGTGTTTACATTTTTAGTCTCTATACCAAGTGACATTAACTTTCTTATGTCAGATGCCACTCAAGACTGTATTGGTAACCATGATTCATGGATACGTGGTGTTCTATTCATGCAAGTTTCCTAACTTTCTTTATACTTTACATTATAACTGAGCTACCTCTTGCAGGCTGTTGGTCCAGAACTTACCTTCTATAATACATCAAAAGATGCAGGCGATTTATTATACCTGTCTAATAAACTTCTGCATGCACAGCTGGATGCATTTTGTAGGTAAATATCCTACTGTCCTCTATGTTGGTTTTTGATTGCTAGATTATATTTCTGAAGTACCTATTCCAATTGGGGAACTCATGCAAGTTCTTGATGGGCACTCAAGTGGGGAACATTTCTGAATGTTAATTCTTCTTTTTGCTCTTTCTCTCTCTCCTTCTCTATGTTTAAAAGAGATCCACTTTTTGCTGTTTCGGAGGTAACCCGAAATTTGTTTTTCCCCGCTTCATTTTTATCTGATGAGGTGTTAATGAAAGGAATTGGTTAGCTGGTATCATTTTGTTTGGAAGAGACTGATCACAGTGTCACATTGATATTTTTTATTGCTTATGTAATTGTAATTAGCTTGAGACCTATATATTATGGAGAATATCAGTATGGTTTTCCAATATCGACAATTTTTCTGGGTATAAATCCATGAATGTTAATTAACTTCAGGAAACTGCTTGCCTCTCTTTTATGCATGGGTCCTTCACAAGTATGTCCTATCTTTTACCTGTTCCAGCAGGAATTTTCTTACATAAAATTTATGCTGTAGAAAAGAAGGACATCAGATGTGTCTTATCCAATGTGCAGGCTTGTTTTGAAGGGTAGCAATACCGAGATGAGTGCAGATGCTCTTGGTTTGACGATGGAGAGTAATGGAATCATTATTTTGGAGCCGTTTGATATCAATTTGAAGTATTCCAACACTTCTGGGAAAACCAATGTGCATTTAAATGTTTCAGATATATTCATGAATTTCACATTCAGTATCTTGACACTTTTTTTGGCTGTGGAAGATGATATTTTATCATTTTTAAGGATGACATCAAAGAAAGTGACAATTGTTTGTTCTCACTTTGATAAAGTTGGAACAATAAAGAGTATGTAGACATTCTCTTTTTTTGTTTTTTTTACGATAAAAATATTGGGAATTGTGTGCCTGAAATTTCTAAAAATTATTGCACTACCCAGATACTCTTACTGACCAAACATATGCCTTTTGGAGGCCTCATGCTCCACCTGGTTTTGCTGTATTGGGTGACTACCTTACGCCATTGTCAGTGAAAGCTCTTAATAATGCTTTTCTTGTAAGTAGTTTCTACTTTGTTCACCTCGAATTTATCGTTGATATTATATTTTCAGAGACAAGCCACCAGCAAAAGGAGTTCTTGCAGTAAATACCAATTCAATAAGAGTCAAGAAACCCATTAATTTCAGATTAATTTGGCCACCTTCAGCTTTTAGGAGCATAACTAATGAAGGATTGGATAGTTCTGAATTGCTACAAAATGGTGCCCAAAGTGAGGGAGATGATTGCTGTACCATTTGGTTTCCTGAAGCTCCCAAAGGTTATGTTGCTCTTGGCTGTGTAGTTACTCAAGGAAGGAAACCTCCTCCTTTATCTTCAGCCTTTTGCATCCCATCTTCATCTGTCTCTCCATGTTCTTTGAGAGACTGCTTCATGATCAGCAGTACGGATATGTAAGTGGAATCAACAAAGTAATTTTCTATTGAGTTCTGTTTCGGTTGTAAATTCTGTTTAAGGCTTTGTACTTTCAATTGCCTGCTTTTGCTTTCATGTTGACATGTTTGTATCTGTTAATGACTTCAAAGAGATAGTTTTGTTTGCCTGTTTAGGTTATATTACCACATTCATGATTTACTGATTTGTCAGACATAAGATCTGAACTTTTCCCGCTTGAAAACATGAGATTGCTTTTGTATATTCATTGCAGACACTCATCAGATGTGGCATTTTGGCGAGTGGATAATTCTGTTGGCACTTTTTTGCCAGCAGATCCTAGTACGCATAGTTTACTGGGTAAAGCTTATGAATTGCGTCACATCAAATATGATTTTCTTAAGGAGTCCCCGGTAGCATCTAGTAGCCAGGATGTCCAAGGTCCATCTGGTGGGTATCAAACCTTGCAATCTGACCAGTCTGCTGATGCAAACTCTAATAGACGTTTTGAGCCTGTCGCAAGCTTCCAATTAATATGGTGGAATCAAGGATCAAACTCAAGAAAGAGGTTGTCCATATGGCGTCCAGTTGTTCCAGATGGGATGGTATATTTTGGTGATATAGCTGTTAAAGGGTTTGTAGTGCACTCTTTAGAATGTGCTATTTCTTTTTCGTTAAAAACAATTGTTTGAGATTTCTTCTCTTCTTGTTTACACTTAAGACAGAAGTGATGTGGCTATCTTATTTCTAGGTTTGAGCCTCCAAACACCTGCATTGTTCTTCATGATTCCAGAGATGAAAATATTTTCAAAGCCCCCCAAGATTTTCAGGTTGTTGGACAGATCAAGAAGCAGAGAGGAATGGAAAGTATGACATTTTGGCTTCCTCAAGCTCCTCCTGGCTATGTATCCTTGGGTTGCGTTGCATGCAAAGGGAAACCTAAGCAAAATGAATTTGACAAATTAAGATGCATACGCAGTGACCTGGTCACTGGAGATCAGTTTTTGGAAGAGAGTGTGTGGGATACATCTGAAGCTAAGCATGCAACAGAGCCATTTGGTATATGGGCAGTTGGCAATGAGTTGGGGACCTTCATTGTCCGTGGTGGTTTAAAAAAGCCCCCAAGAAGGTTTGCTTTGAAGCTAGCAGATTCCGGTGTTCCAAGTGGCTCAGATGCTGCTGTAATTGATGCTAGAATTGGAACCTTCTCAATTGCACTTTTTGATGACTATGGTGGCTTGGTGAGAACAAAATATTCAATTTAGTGTTTTCAGTTTGAGTGGTTCCTCAATAGATAACTGTTCACCTGAAATGTATTATCAACTGCGGGTTTTCTGCAAACATAAAAAAGTTTTAATTCTGCCATGTCCCCCTAGATCTAATATCTGTAATAAAAGAGTTGATGTTGACTTACATTTTACCTGTATGCCTTTGTTTATCACTTCATATGACCACGAACACATTTAACTTGACTTTTTTTTTTTTGGCCAAATTGAACTGCAAAATCTCTGGTACATTTTCATTTACATTGTTGAAATTTTGTTTTTGCTATTGACCATTGAAGGGGAAGCTAATGCCATTGTTAAACGCAGGAACTTTGTGACCTTTCTTCTTTACTATTAACTTAGGCTGTTTTGTAGTTTTGTCTTACTGCCTTCCTGAAATTGTAGTATGAAGATTTTTTTAAAATTTTCCCTATGCATGTGCTGTAGGCTATGATGCACGAAAGCTAGTGCTATGTTCTAAATGCGATGAAAATTCTGACCTTTTTTTCCACTCTGCAGATGGTTCCCTTGTTCAATGTATCTCTGATTGGCATAGCATTTAGTCTGCATGAAAGAACTGAATATTTGAATTGCACTGTCAGTTTCTCTTTGTCCGCCAGATCTTACAATGACAAGTATGAAGCCTGGGAGCCTCTTGTTGAGCCACTAGATGGATTCTTAAGGTAAAGTGCCTTTTGTTTTCAAATAATAGAATTCTTGTGCTACATGTTGACCTCTGAGGAAAACCCTCAACTGGTTATGGAGAATTGAACATTAGTAATCTATATCTTATTGTACCTTGTTAACGAAATTGGGATGAAAAACTTGGTGGAAAAGTTGGGAAGAGGAATAATAAAGGATTGGAAATTTCAATAGTTTTAGGCTTCTCTTTGCTGCTCTGCACATGACCTTCCTACGGGATTCACCTTTTTGGACATGGAAATAATTGGACGGTGCTACTTCACTGATTAGTTCCTTATTTAGGAATTTCTTATGCTAATCTGTTTTGAAACAATACATGCTTTTATTTGGTTTTGTTTTAGGACTACTTGTCCTCCAACTATGTGTACTCTCTTTTCTTCTTAGCAACATTTCTTCTTCTTCTTCTTTTCTTTTTGATGGTCATTAGCCACATTTCTTCTTTTATTCAACAACATTAGCCTTATCCCACTAAGTGGGGTCGGCTACATGAATCATACAATACCAATAAACTCTATCAAACACTATCTTCAGATAAAACAATTCTTCTTTTATATGACAAGAAAAAAAAATTGAAAAAACAGTATGCATACAAGAAAATTTTTCTTCAAAAACAAATTCTAGGTTGTAATCCTTCAAATTTTTACTCACAGGGTTGACAAGTGCCCAGTTCAAAGAAAGAAAAGAAGTGAGAAAATTTTATGTCAATGAACGTAGTTGCTTTGATTGAGTTTATGCCTAGTAATAATTGCTGGAGAAGACTTGTTAGTGGCGTTTAGGGACTGCCCACCCCAGGTGCATTGGGTTCATTTTGGGCTGTGTGCCATTGCAGGTGGTTGTGACTGAGCTCTCTGTCTGTCCAGAGCTTCAATATTAAAGGCCCTCAATTGGATTAATCGTAGGTCTTGCACCATGTACAAAGACATGAGAGCAATGCTGAATAGTTCATGTTTTTATTTGAAAGAAATAATGTCAGAAAATATAGATTCATGGCCACAGGGTGAACCTCTATTGTCCATGTTTAGTTGATGCAAGGACCAATTACCAATCAAGGTTATTGGCAAAAAATTTACGGCATCAAACTTAACGATAGAAGCAATAGTTTCTTAGTTGTCAACACCTTGAGTTTATATACTGATGAGTATCTAAGTGGGATACCAGTTAGTTTTTGGTGAATACTAGTATGTCTTTCTACCTTGGGGAACTTTATCATCATAAATAAGGAGGTTAAACTTTGCAACGTTGTACTGTTGATTCTATTCTGTGAGGTATCTGGTTGGAGCGCAATGCATTTTTTAGGGTGGCTTTTTTCCTGTTCATATTGTGGTGTATGGCTGTGTTTATGCCTCTCTGATGTTCTGTGCACGTCATGTAGAGCACTGAAAAAAGGGGGGAAGTGGACGGAAAAAGTGGGAGAAATAGATAGGCAAAGGAAGAAAGGGAAGAAGGAAAGATAGAAATGGAGAGAAATAGAGAGAGAAAAGGAAGTTGGGAGAGAGGACAGCATAAAATAACTACTTTGAATTTCAAATCATCAAAGTCTAACAAAGGAGAATAGCCTAGGGCTTTTATAGAAGTTCAAAACACAATACTTAAAGTAAAAGAAAGTCAAATAAAGGAAACAAAATAAAGTCAAAAAATAAATTACTAAAAACATAAAATAAATAAATCTAGCTGAAGTTTCTTATGCCTAGAGTACGTCTTTTCAAATTTCTCATCAGCATGGTTCTTTAAACATAGTTTTCCCTGTTTGATGTGCAAAGAAACTTGACAGCGTGATCTTTTTTTGCCTTCTATGGTTTTATTTCCTTCTGGTCCCTCTATATCGGTGTCTTATCCTCCAAGCTGCTTGTGTTTTTTCCCCTTTTTATTTCAACTTTTTTGAGAGAAATAACTTTGCTTGACAGTTCTTTTCACTGTACAAGACTTTGCTCTTTATCCTGGAAAGAAGTTGATATTTCCCTGTTGCAAGTCCATGAGAAGTTGGAATCATATTTCAAACTCATAAGATGACAGCTATGATGCAACTTGACTTTGTCTGCAGCTTCCTTTCCATGTATCGATTTAATTTAATTGAACAAATAAAATAAAAGGGAAGCAATGTTTTATGTGTAGCTGCTCCCTGTTGCTGCATATTTTCACCTACTTGGATTCAATTTGGTATAATTCAATTATGAATTTGAACTCGTAGTTATATTCTGAGGTTACGTTTTCTCTTTGCCTGATTATTGTATGTTGTAGGTACCAATATGACCTTAATGCTCCAGGTGCAGCCTCTCAGTTACGTTTCACAGCAACTAGGGATCTGAATTTAAATGTTTCAGTTTCTAATGCAAATATGATCATTCAAGGTTATGCAAGTTGGAGTAACCTTAGCCATTCCCAAGAATATTGTAAAAATAGAGTAATTTTCTTTGTAACTCCTTGATTTCTGCTGTGTTCAATTTCTCTCATTTTATTTTTCTTTGTTATATGTTTTATCTTTGTGTGGTTGCGTTCTTAAGTGCTTCCTGTTTTCTCCTTTTCTTTTTCATTTTGATAGGATTCATTTTCTCCAACTTTTGGTAGAAACTCTATACTTGACTCTCTCCAACAGAGAAATTATTATATAATCCCACAAAACAAAGTTGGTCAAGATATTTATATTCGTGCTACTGAAGGAAGGGGTCTTCAAAACATAATACGAATGCCATCTGGGGATATGAAGGCTGTAAAAGTTCCTGTTTCTAAAAATATGCTAGATTCTCATTCGAAGGGTAGGCTTTCTAGAAAGCTTAGAAGAATGGTAACAGTCATCATAGCAGATGCACAGGTATAGTTTCAATTCTTTTCCCTTTTTCATTTACTTGTAGTTTGGGGAATATTTGCTGATTTTAAATGCAAATTTCTTATGGTTGCCTAAAAACATTATGTTTCTAATGCAGTTTCCCAGAGTTAATGGCTCCGCTCTGCAGCAATATACAGTGGCGATCCGCCTTACTCCTGATCAAAGCCTCTCCACTGATGCATTGCTTCGCCAACAGAGTTCTCGCACATGTGCAAGCAGCCCATATCAGTTATTGCCTTCAGATGTTGAATTAGTCAAGTGGAATGAAATATTTTTCTTCAAAGTTGATTCCCTGGTAGCTGCAAAATATCTTAACTGCTTTAAATTATGCTTTCTCTATGTTAGCTGTGCTGGTCTTTCTGGAAAACTGGATGTTACTTATCTCCCTTGCGTTGACATAGTATTTGCTACGTTTCATCATTTATGTCCAATATTTGGCTTGCAGAATTGTTGTTGTTGTTGGTGATCTGTGTGGATTCACACTATCTTATAAATTTGATTTGTTTTCTTATTCTGTAGCATATCTCTATCTGTCTATCACTGGTCATGAGATTAACATTGAGAACCATTGGCTTCCCACTAGTTTTGGCTTCCAGTAGCTGTGTCAACAAGCAAAACCAAGGTACACTAATGGGCCCAAAGACAATGGGCCAAAGCTTAATATGTGTTAATAGCAACAAAGGTTGGTTTAGTTAGTAAAGACGCAACTCATACTCCATAAGAGCGTTGGTTCTAATCTTGCTACTAATGTGAGGGCCTTGTTGGTGGGGTCATTTGTACCATAAGCACTTTTTGAACCATGAGGCTTGTCCTAGCCTTAGGAAGTTTTCGGGATCTAATTCACCTAAACTTTTGTTTTTCTAAAAAAAAAATAAAAGACAGAAAATGAATGTTGCTTTGGCAGATTCTGATGAGTTGGCTGGAGGGGCAAGCCAGGAAAGCACTACCTCTAACTCACACACATGGATCATGAGGTAGGAGAGAGTGTGTGACAGTTAAGGGGATTCGTCAGGGTCCTGGGTGTGGGTAGAATAGGAGGCTAATTTTGTACGAAGCTGTGGAGATACACTGGCCTTTCAAAATCTAGTGGTGTCTATCTTCTTTGCTATTGTCCAATTTTGCTTTTGTAATTCAGCTAGTTACTCCTTACTCTAGTGCAACGTTTGGTTGTGAGAATTTTTTACTATGTAGGTACGAATGGGAATCCCATTCCTCAATGAATCATGTTTGGTTGGCTTTATTAAAAAATTATTCCATTCTCGACTGTGAATTATTTCTTTCCAGAGAGTAGATTTCATTCCATTGACCATTGGATAGAATGGAGGATGATTACTGAAATGAGAAATGAAAAGACTGAAATACGCTTACTTATATAATCCTCAACTTGCACGTGCCAGTTTCGAATCCATCCCCCATTGGCATGATAAGAGAGCTTCTTCCATCTAAGTTGCAATGAACTTTAATTTAATATATCCAATATTTAATATATAGCATCTAAGTTGCTAAGATTACTCTTTAGTCTTCTTAGGACAAAATAATATATAAATTTTTGTATAAATTATATTATTAAAATAAATTGTGTTATCATTTTTTTAAATAAACTATATTAAAAATTAAGATTGAATATTTTATTATTTTTATCAAATAGATGTAAAAAAACATTTATTACTAATTAAAAAAATTAATAACAAATATTTTAATATATTTTTATATTTGGGGCATTATTGTCCAACCAAACACATATGCCTATTTTTTTGCAGTACATACCAAATATACTTATCTCATTACATCAAATCAGATTCCAATTCCTATTGTTTTCATTTCCATTCCCATTCCTATAAAAATATTCAAGAAATCAAATGGGCTGTAAGTTGCAGCTAGACTTTGACTCTTGAGCATGCATACCTTCCCATACCCCTTATGAGCAATGAATTCAAGTGTTTGCTCCATATACACCTCTTACTACTAATAACCCTGAAGCAATACATTCTTGACATGTAACCCTTGTGGTGGCCATTTGTTAGATGATGCAGCTAGAGAGAAATAAATGAACAGACTCATGTAGACTGGATTTTTTTTTTCCAGTGGATTTTTGTTTACGTCCTTGAGAAGACCAACTTTTGAAATGTTATTTATTTCCTTAGTTTTAGGGCTACATCAATTGGTGTATAAAAATACAAATCTTAAATGTCAAATACTTTTGACTATGCATTTGGCAGTCTAATGTCAGTCATATTTCGCTTTCCAAAATTTGCGTCCTCCTCTTTCCCTCCCTTACTCCCTTCTTCCCTTCATATAAGCTTCTTCACTGGGAAACTAATGTGTAAGTTGGCTTCTTTACCTTTTTATGCAGGACAATTACTCATTGGAATTAATTGTTACAGATATGAGTAGAGGTAATTCTTTGGAATTTCCCACCAAATTTAAAGTGATGTGAAGTTTTTAAATAAGTTGGAGAATAAATTACTACATTTTTAGATATCTACGAAATATAAAGTGCTTTGTGGGATATATATCTCCCATCTGGGTGACATTAAATACTTCTTTGGAATTATTGATTACTTGTGTACATTCGTTTGGTATATCAAGGCCTTAACTCTTGGTTTAGGCCCCCTATCTTGTTCAATATTTGTTATTAAATCCTTGTCTGGTTTTGAAGGTGCACCCATAGGATTTTTTTCAGCATCCTTGAACCAGATTGCAAGAACTATTGAGGACGATTCATTGCCCTGCAATTTTGCTAATAAGTTGAACTGGATAGATTTATCTGCAGAAAACTCTATGGTGAGTGCTGTAAATGGTTTGCGTCCTTTCCTTTTAGTATTTCTTTTGTGATGTACTGATCTTAATGTTGTCATACAGGATGGTTATCATAAGTCCTCTGGGAAATTACGCTGCACCATTCTAGTGCAAAACTCTGAAGTTGAGAATGAAAGTCAGCTGTCCACTCATGAAGGCCGTCGGTCTGGGTTTATTCAAATTAGTCCTAGCAAGGAAGGTCCTTGGACTACTGTGAGGCTAAACTATTCTGCACCTGCTGCTTGTTGGCGGTTAGGCAATGATGTGGTTGCCAGTGAAGTTAGTTTGAAAGATGGCAACAGATATGTGAATATTAGGTCTCTAGTTTCTGTTCATAACAGCACAAATCTTGTGCTTGATTTGTGCCTTACGTCCCAAATTTTGTGGGAAAATAACTCTGTGCTAAGAAATTCAAATAATTCTGAACCTATACAAATAGAAGGCAACCAAGTTCAGACAGAAGAGTATTTTGAAACTCAAAAGTACGACCCACAGATTGGTTGGATTGGTTGCTCAGTTCATCCAGGACAGGTTATATCAGAAGGCAGAAGTTCCCATCAGGTAAATGATGATAGTCTTCAATTTCCTTAAGCAACTTTTGTCTGGTTTACTTTTTTCCCGGCACTTTTGTTCTTCTCTATTGACAAAGTGACAGGCTGACCCTTCACTTGAAATTTTTTCAATCATTCTTGGACCTCTCTTTTTCAAGCAGTAAAATTTATTACTTGGATTGGTGATATACGGGATGATGCATCAAGCACCTACACCATTCACATGATAAATGAAAGATTTATAAATAGACCATGTGATATTACCGAAAAAACAATGGAAATAATTGGACCATGTGAGGAATTAGTAATACATGAACAGTTTGATGGCCATGGATAAGAGAGATGGCCATTTGTCCTCCTTTGCTACCCATTTTGTTGTGGGGTGTAGTCACAGGATGATCCACAGTTTATCCCTCCATAGAAAAGTTGACAGGGTTTGATTGAAGTAATCCTTTGCATTGTCAAACCTGATCAGTTTAATTTTTCTCCCAAATTGGGTTTGGATCATATTTCTTGTCTACCATGATGTTGCTCTTGGGTTAGGGCCTCAGCTCTGATACTAGGAAAAAATGAAAGCTAACAGGGAAATAAGAAAAAGAGGGGCAGACAAGAGAGAAGCACAGGAGATTCAAAGCTTTTTCTCGTTGTTATTGTGTGGATCAATGGTACAGGGTATACACGATGAATTGAAAGAATCATGGCAGAAAATAAATTTGTAGAATCAGGGAATAACGACTTGCACAACAGAGATCATGAGTCAATGATTTAACTCCATTATGACCATGATTTTCACAGCTCTTTCCCGACTTGTTTCTTATGCCTATTCCTGACTGTTCTTTTTTTTAAAGAAAAAAATGCTTAGGCTAATGATTCAGGATTCAAGAGTGGGATTTATAACTCTACCAAACCTCTTCAATTTGGATCTCTTTCGGTTTAAAATGTGGACAAAGTCCCAGGTTCAGTAAAATTAGTTGGAAGTTGGGCAGTAAAGAAAGAACTATAAATCACTCAAGGTTGGTTATATGGCTTACTTCTGGTGCTCTTCACATTGTTTATACAAGGCGGTTTATTTGTCTAGATGCGGTAACAGGAGAGGTTTTTGGCACTAATGAGCTTGAATACTTTTACTGCTTTCTTTCTTATTTTTTGTTGATTAAGAGGATCTTGTGTATTATTTTCTCCTTTCAAATTGTATTTTACCTTTCCACATTATAATAAAATTTCTCATTATTAAAATAGTATAGAATTTGAAGGAATTCAGAGAAAGTTGCTCTATGAGTTTGTGTTACTACGTGAATGATAAGTATGAAATATGGGGAATTACATTTTAAGATCACAATAACAAATTTATTATAAAATAAGACCTGTTACTACTTATTCTTTCAATTTTATTACTTAATATTCTATATTTTAACACTTTTTATTAGTTAAAGTCCTTTTTTGTAATTAATTCACTCTACCATATTCTAATTATAATTCTCCCTAAAAAGGTTGAGTTGACAGCATGACCAGCCAATAAATGCCACAAGTAAGGAAAAGATATGTTCAGCACTAAGAAACAGACCACCTACCAAGAAAGATAACAATGAGGAAGCAAAAAAATTAAAAATAAAACCTGTCTATATGATAGAGGAAACCCAGCACCATGAGGCTTGAAATTCCAACAGAATTTTAAACTCTTCGAAGTTTTGGAATTCTTATTTAATAATAGACAGTTGATTTGAAATTAACTCGAGAAATGAAACTGAATTCTATATGTTCTTCATGCAGGGTAAATGTTAATATGGATAGGAAACATTGCAAAAATTCAAGAAAGATATAGTTAATAGCTTATATGCTGTGTGGTTCTTCAGTTTGAATGGCTTTAGCATTTGTATGTGTACCTCTTATATGATTTTTGTCTACAATTCAGGCCTTTTCTACAGTTGAACTACCATCAGGCTGGAAATGGATTGATGATTGGCATTTGGATGCCACATTAGCCAATACTGACGGCTGGGTTTATGCTCCTCATGTTGAGAGTTTGAGATGGCCTGAATCCTTTGAGCCAAAGGAATCTGTTAACTGTGCAAGGCAAAGAAGATGGGTTAGAAGCAGGAAGCTAATAGCAGATGATGTTAGGCAGGAAATTTCTGTCGGGCTTCTTCAACCTGGTGAAACTGTACCACTTCCTCTTTCTGTCTTGACACAATCTGTTCAATATTTCTTGCAACTAAGGCCTTGGAATTCTGCAAACCCCGGCAATTACTCTTGGAGTTCTGCATTGGAGGGGTCTACACAGCCAGACCATGCTGGTAAGCCGAAACAAATGTCACAGTTATGTGTTTCAGCTCTTTCGGAGTCAGAAGAATTACTGTGTTGCAGTGAGATGAATGGAACCTCGGGGGGGTCCCATAAATTGTGGTTCTGTGTAAGCATACAAGCAACAGAGATTGCGAAAGATATCCATTCTGATCCCATTCATGATTGGCATTTGGTAATCAAGTCTCCGCTTACAATCAGCAATTTTCTTCCCCTTGCTGCTGAGTATTCTGTTCTTGAGATGCAACCCAATGGTCACTTTTTTGGATGCTCAAGAGGAATATTTTTGTCTGGAAAATCCGTGCAGATATACAGTGTTGATATCAGGAATCCTTTGTTCTTATCATTGCTCCCACAAAGGGGTTGGCTGCCTATGCATGTAAGATATCAGGTCTATCTATACCTTTATTTTGTTTGTTACTTGGCCATCTTTGTAACTTCTATGGATATTACTTTCTCACCTGCTTTTTTTTTTTTTTAATGAACAGGAGGCTGTTCTCATATCCCACCCTCAAGGAATTCCATCTAAAACAATTAGCTTGAGAAGCTCAATATCTGGAAGGTTATAAAGTTTCACTTTTATTATTGGGCAGTTACAATTTCTTTGTTTTTTTTTTTTTGTAAATTCTTGTTTCTAAGCTATAATTTCGGCTACTAAGGTTTATTGGATTCTACTTTTGACATGTTAATTTGTTATAAATTTGTCTAATGTGCAGGGTTGTTCAAGTTATTATTGAACAAAATTATGACAAAGAACACCCCTTGCTGGCAAAGACAATAAGAATCTACGCTCCTTACTGGTTGGGAGTTGCTAGATGTCCCCCACTCAGATACAGGATTCTGGATATGGCAGGAAAAAAAAAGATTGCTGCTCAATTTCAAACAAACAAGAAAAATGAATCAATCCTTGAGGAAATAACTGAAGAGGAAATATATGAAGGCTACACAATTGCATCTGCTCTGAACTTTAATATCTTGGCCCTTTCAGTGGCTGTTGCTCAAACAGGCGATGAGCATTTTGGACCTTTTAAAGATCTTGCTCCTCTTGGTGATATGGTAATGCCGCAATTTTAATTTGTTGAGAAATCAACGGTGAGTTCAAAGAGGAATTTTCTTAAGAACTAATTTGTTTTATCCATAGGATGGATCGATGGATGTACATGCTTATGATGCTGATGGGAATTTCTTGCGGCTTTTCATTTCTACAAAACCATGCCCCTATCAATCTGTTCCCACCAAGGTAGTTATGGAAGATCAAGCTTAGCATAAATGTTGTGATGTATTCAAGTTTTGGTGGTCTCAGACTTACAGTTTTCTTTTCAGGTAATTACTGTTCGGCCATTTATGACTTTCACAAATAGACTTGGTCAAGATATATTCATCAAGTTAGGCACTGAAGACGAACCGAAGGTTTTGCATTCTTCTGATTCTAGAATTTCCTGTGTATCGGGGAACTGGTGGACCTGAAAAACTCCAGGTTGGCTACTTTTGATATATTGCTGCAGTAATTGATTGTTGTTCTACATTTTCTATTCTGGCATCACTATAGAAACTTACTTAGTTGGCAGTTCGGATTATGAGATTTTAAAGATATTGATATATGCATTTTTCTCGTAATTTAGCCATTATGTGATCCTGTTGGTGCAATGTACCTGATATTGATTAATTAGGGTCTGTTTGACAATATTTTCTATTTTCTTATTCTCAAAACAGTTTTGTAAAATTGTTTTCGAAAATAAGTTTTGAAAACAAGAAAACAAAAATATCTGTTTGAATAGTTGTTCGCAAAATTATAACTAATGAGTGATAGATGAGTTATTCAAAATTTATAACTTTACCATTAGTGAGGTGGATGTTTTTCACATTTTCTTGTGTTTTCCAGAACAAAAACTATAAAACACCTTAAAGTTGTTCTGAGTTTTCTATTTTTTTATTTTTCTATTTCTCAAAACAATTTATAAAAAACAGGTTTACAAAACAAGTTTTTTTATTTTTCTGTTTTCAAAAACAGAAAAACTGTTTCAAAAACACGAATTATACAGGCCTTAGTTATTATTTATTATATGCTCACCAGTGTAGGTTGTAAACTTGATACACCCCCAAAAAATACCCAATATGTGTGACAAATAATGGATTTATTGAATTAAAATAGCAAAACAGAAGTTAAACCCCCACAATGGCAGAGTTGCCTTTACATAGAAAACAGGGAAAATAAGCATAATAACCAGTAAACTGCTAGGCCTTTGAGATGCAAGCTATCTCCCAAGTCCCACCAAGACTACACTAAGTTTTCCATAACCTCTCCTACTCTTCCTTCACTCTTTATAACCCTTCCCCCTCGTAACAGAATTGCCTAGACTCCACCATTCTAGTAACATGCATCCCTTGTCTGTATCTGCTTAAGCACCACTAAACCATTGCACGAAAGTTTTCTATATCCTTCCTATGCTCTGTGTTCCTTCCTGGCCTTTCTATGTAAGAATAGGCTTGCGTTACTAAAGACCGATTAGGGTTTTCCTTGATTAAGCTATCTTTCTTTATCCTTATTTTTATGCCTTTTATCTTTATAGATTTTGTTTTATTCTAAAATTACATTTAATTCTATTTTAGGTGATATGATTCTGATTTAGCAAATCAGATCAGACTTACAAATTTGGTGTATTTAGGGTTAGCTACACTAACCGTTATTTATGTACCTTTGTTCACAAGGAATGAACAAGCTTTTACTGCCTATTTTTGACATGCTATCAAAGCGACAGCCATGAATTTCAAAGAAGTGGTGCTTGCCAGCTAGGTTAGAGCCTTCGCCACTAGCGGTGATAAATCTCGAGTCCCGCCGAATGGAGATAGCTCACAAAAATTGGTTGAAAATTCTTCTTCTCAAAATAAGGGTGTCAATGGCAGTGTCTCTCAGTCTTTTGGAGGCACTTTCGAGACAGCCCCTCAGATGATGATTACCCATAAACTCAATGGGAATAATTACCTCCAATGGTCCAGAAATGTATTGATGTTCGTGAGAGGTCATAGGAAGGTGAAATATCTCACAAGAGAGGTGAAGCCACCTGCACCTGGTGAAGCAACGTACCATACCTAGGAAGCAGAAAACAACACTGTAATGACCTGGTTAGTACACTCTAGGAACCTGGAAATTAGTGAGAATTACCTACTTGCCTTAGCTGCTAAGGAAATCTGGGATTCAGCCAAAAGATCTTACTCTGTCAAATCCAATAAAGCAGCCTTGTATCGACTTAAATAGAACCTTAGGGATCTAAGATAGGGGGAGCAGACCGTGACACAGTAATGGAACTCACTAAACAGATTATGGTAGCAAATAGACTTGTATAAAATACGTACATGGACATGTCATCAAGATAATTATAAAGAGACTGTGGAGGAAGAGAGGACGTATGTATCCCTCTAGGGACTCCATGATCAATTTGAAGAGGTCCGGGCCAGAATTATGAACACAAATCTGCTACCATCTCTTGAAGATACGTTTAACATGGTGAAGAGAGTAGAAAAGAGTTGGTACAGATTTCTTCTATTCCTTCTACTATTCTTAATATTCTTAAAGTGGAGGCATCGGCCATGATAGCAAAAGGGAACCAAAGCAATGACCAAAAAAGAGAAGAGCATCCAAGTGGTGTGACCATTGCAACAAAAGTGGCTACACCAACGAAATATGTTGGAAATTGCATGGAAAACCTCCAAACAAGTAGAAGCCTAAGGGAGTTAGTAGAGGCATGATGGTTGATAGAAGTAATGCTACCTTGAACATGGAAGAATTATCCTTTTTGAAGAAAATAGTTAACAAGCATATTCATGGTTCCTCTAATGACAGTAAGAACCAAAAAAATGTTCCCTCTATGACCTTAGCACTAGCAAGTACCTCCTATACTGCAATTTACTAGTGTTATAGAAAATAAAAATGTTTGGGTAGTGGATTCTGGGGCAACCCATCATATCACTGGTTTTAAAAAATTGTTCAGTGAGTTTACACCCTACTCACAACATACTACTATAAAAGTTGCTAATGGTGCCTATGCTAAAGTGCTTGGGACTAGGACTTCTATGATTATTGAAACAATCATTTTGACATATGCTTTGTATGTGTTTGAGATTGAATGTAGTCTTTTATTAGTTCAAAGAACTATGATGCAATTGAGGTGTCTAATTATCTTTGATCATATTGGTTGTGATTTTCAAGACATGGCATCAGGGAAGAAGATTGGCAATGCTAAGAAATGGGATGGACTATATTACCTAAAAAGAGTATCAAGCAAAATGACTAGCTTTGTTTCTTTATTTTCTGCATTATCAAATAAAGATGTCATGTTATGGCACCTTAGTATAGGCCATCCTAGTTTCAATTACACGAAGTATTTGTTTCCAGAAATTTCCAATAATGATATTTCAAATTTTCATTGTGATATCTGTCATTTAGCTAAGCAAACTTGAACCAGTTTTGTGCCTCATCCTTATCAGCCTACTCACCTCTTTGCTATTGTCCATAGTGATGTTTGGAGACCTTCAAAAATTCTATCTAATGATAAAGCTAAATGGTTTCTAACATTCATTGATGATTACACTCATTTGACTTGGGTCTTTTTAATGAGGGAAAAGTATAAAGTTTTCCAGATATTTAAAAATTTCCACACGTTTATAATAAAATCAGTTTCAGACTTTCATGAACATTCTTAGGAGTGATAATGGAAAAGAGTATTTCAACTCTAATTTCAAAACTTACCTAGATGAGCATGGAATCCATCACCAAACCTCGTGTGTTAATGCCCCCCAACAAAATGTGGTTGCAAAAAGGAAAAATAGACATCTTCTTGAGGTAGCAAGAGTCCTGATGATCACTCACCATGTCCTTAGTGTTTTTTTGGGGAGATGTAGTGATTACATATGCTTATCTTATCAATCTTATGCCATCTAAAGTTTTGAATTTTGCGTTTCCAGTTCAGAAATTCAATGACTTTTACCCTAATTCTCCACTTGTATCATCTATTCCCAAAAGGGTGTTTTGAGTGTACTGCCTTTGTCCATATTAATACAACAACAACAATAACATTAGCCTTATCTCACTAAGTGGGGTCAGCTACATAGATCATATGACGCCAATGGGCTTTATCAAACACCATGTCTTTAGATAAATCATTTATCAAGAGGTCATGTCTTGTAACTTCTTTTAGTGTCTTTCTTGATCTTTCTTTACACCTTTTAATAAGGTTCCAAACTATTTGATCAACTCTCCTTATTAGCTCATCTTGTCCTCTTCTTTGTACATGCCCAAACTACCTTAAATGATTTATCACCATTTTCTCCTCTATAGATGCTACTCCGATTTTTCGTCTTATACAGTCATTTCGTATCTTATCCATTTTTATATGGCCACACATCCATATCAACATTCTCATCTCTGTTACTCCAATCTTATGCTCGTGTTGTCTTTTCAGAGCCCAACATTCACTACCTTATAGTATCGTTAGCTTTATAGCAATTTGATAAAATTTCTCTTTAAGCTTAGTTGGTACCTTATGGTAACAAATAATTTCTAAAACTTTTCTCCACTTTAACCACTCAACTTGTATCTTATGCGTAATATCCCTATCAATTTCACAATCATTATGTAAAATCGACCCCAAATATTTGAACTTTGACACTTCTGGAATGATTTGCTATCCAATTTTTACATCTAAATCATTTCTGTTTGGTCTCTTGTTAAATTTGTAATGCATATATTTCGTTTTACTTCTACTCAAGCGGAAACCTTTTGATTTCAAAGTATGTCTCCATAACTCAAGTTCAGAGTTGACCTCTTCTCTTGAGTTCTCAATTAAGATTATATTATCCGCGAAAAGTATACACTAAGGAATTTTCTCCTGTATATGTTCTGTTAGAATATCTAAAATCAAATCAAACAAGTATGGACTCAAGGAAGATTCTTGATGTAAACATATCATAATAGGAAAGTCCTTTATTTCACCTCTAGGAGTTCTCATACTTCTTGTTGCCCCTTCATACATATCCTTTATGACTCAAATATAAGTCACACGAACACATTTCTATTCCATTGCTTTTCTTAATACATTTCTAGATATTCTATCATAGGTTTTTTCCAAATCAATGAAAATCATATGCAAGTCTCTCTCTTTACTTTGGTATCTTTCAATCAAATCCCTTAATAAATAAATAGTCTCTGTTGTAAACCGTCATGTCATGAATCCAAATTAGTTTTCTGAAATATAAGATTCTTTTCTTAGTCTATGCTCAATCACTCTTTCCCAAAGTTTCATGGTATGACTCATGAATTTTATCCCTTGATAATTAGTACAATTCTAAATATCCCCTTTATTGTTGTATATGGGCACCAAAGTACCCTTTCTCCATTCCTCTATATTTTTTTTGACTTTAAAATCTCGTTAAAAAGCTTATTGCCACAAATCCCTCTTCTTTCCTAAGCACTTCAAAACTTCGATAGCCAATAGCTTTACCATTATCCATTCTCTTAAGAGTTTCTTTTACCTCTCGAATCCGAATGCTACGATGGAAACTTAAATTCAATTCATCTTCGTAAGTTGTTAAACTTTCTGTATCACTAATCATACCTAATCTATCATTGAAGAACTTATAAAAGTAGTTGTCCCATCTTTCTTTGATATCATTATCAATAACCAAAACTTTTTCTTCCTCATCCTTAATACATCTTACTTAATCTTTGTCCACATTAATAAGGGGAATAAATTGGAACCTTGGTCTGTTAGGTGCATCTTTCTTGGTCATTCCTCTACATAAAAAGGGTATAAATGTTATAGTCTTGAATCTCAAAACGTCTGTTACTATGGATGTCAAATTTCTTGAACATATTCCTTATTATCTTAAATTACCCATTCAGGGGGAGGAATCTAGGGAAGAATGGCTTATTTGTGAAAGAGAGTTTGATCATTAGTATACCACAACTACTGAGCAACAGAATATAAGTCCTCAATCATCACCAAACCTATTTGTTTTTCCCAGTACCAAACCTAAAAATGTGAGAGAAACAGATTCTTCTGGAACTAAACCTGAACATGACACAACCAATAATCCCACTGTTTTGTCTCCCAACAGATTTGCACCCTTATCTGAATCAGAACTAGATCCCATGAATGATTTGAATATGGTTGAAACTAGGGTGGAACCATCTAACTTGCAGGAAATACAAACTTACTTTGGAAGAAACAGTTCTAGAAAGCAAGAGAATACTTGAGAAGAGCCTACTTCCATTCCTATGCAAAACCAAGATTCAGTCTCAAAGTCAAGTTCTGTCCCAGAACCAAGTTGTGATGATTTGCATTGGCCTATCGACAGGTAGCTATTGTGAAGCAATTATTAATCCCAAATGGAAAAAGGCAATTGCTGAGGAACTAAGTGTCTTATAAAAATATAGAACTTGGGAAACAGCTAAACTACTAAAGGGTAAGAAAACTATAGGTACAACTGGGTATTTACAATAAAATATAATCCAGATAGGAGTGTTAGTAGATACAAGGCAAGTTTAGTGGTTAAAGGTTTTACACAAACCCATGGCATAGATTATCAAGAAACCTTGGCACTGGTGGCCAAGTTTAATACCATAAAGTCTTAGTGTCATTAGCTGCAAACCTAGATTGACCATTATGGTAGCTAGATGTTAAAAATGCTTTTCTAAATGGAGATCTTGAAGAAGAAGTTTATATGGAAATTCCCCTTGGTGTGGAACATACTGATAATAAGAGAAAGGAATGTAGGCTTCACAAGTCTCTCTATAGGTCAAAACAGTCACCAAGAGCCTGGTTTGCAAGATTTGCTCAGGTTCTTATAAAACTTGGCTGTGAACAATGTCAGGCTGACTATACATTATTTGTTAGACACCTCAATGGCAAAATCACTATTTTAATTGTATATGTTGATGATATTGTACTAACAAGTGATGATGGTGAAGAAATTATAAAGCTAAAAATGAATCTGGCCAAGGAGTTTGAGGTAAAGAACCTCGGTAATTCCAGCTATTTTCTGGGAATGGAAGTCACAAGGTCAAGTAAGGGTATTAGTATCTCGCAAAGGAAGTATGCACTTGATCTACTTGGAGAAATTGGGATGCTAGATGCTAAACCTGTAGATACGCCTATGGGAACAAATCTGAAACTAGTGATAAAACCTGATGGTACTCCAGTTGATAAAGGACCATTTCAGAGGCTAGTTGGCAAATTAATCTATTTGTCTCATACTAGACCTAACATATATTTTTCTGTAGGTGTGATAAGTCAGGTTATGAGTACCCCACAAGAAGAACATCTTAGTGCAGTGTATAGAATTCTGAAGTACCTCAAGATGACTCTAGGCAATGGTTTATTCTTTGCTAAAAGAATAAATAAAGATGTGGAAGTATACACAGATGCAGATTGAGCAGGTTTTACAGTTGATAGAAGATCCATAAGTGGTTATTGCACCTATATGTGGAGCAACCTTGTTACATGGAGAAGTAAAAAAAATGTAGTGGCTAGAAGCTCTGCAAAAGCTGAAGACAGAGCACTAGCACATGGGATCTATGAAGGGAAGTGTATTGAAAGACTCTTGAAGGAATTGAAGATCAACCTTACAACACCCATCAAGGTATGGTGTGACAATATAGCTGCTATAGGAATTGCTAAGGACCTTATTCTCCATGATCAAACGAAGCATATGGAGATAGATAGGCACTTCATAAAAGAGAAAATTGACTTAGGCATAAGTAATTTGTTGCATGTTACTTCAAGAAAGCAAATTGCGGATATCATGACAAAGACCTTTACCAGAGCCAAGTTTGAGGAACTAAGAAGCAGGCTGGGGAATGATCAACATTTATTCGCCAGCTTAAGGGGGAGTGTAAGAATGGGCCAGCATTACTAAAGGCCCATTAGGGTTTTCCTTGATTAAGCTATCTTTATTTATCCTTATTTTTATGCCTTTTATCTTTACATATTCTATTTTATTCTAAGATTACATTTAATTCTATTTTAGGCGATATGATTCTAATTTAGCAAATCAGATTAGATTTTCAAATTTGGAGCTAGTAAGGAGAGTTGATCAAAAGGTTTAAAGCCCTTTTAAAAGGCATAGAGAAAGACCAAGAACTACATTAAAAGAAGTTATAAAGCGTAACCTTTTGATAAATAATTTATTTGAGGAGATGGTGTTTGATAGAGTTCATTTGCGTCGTATAATCCATATAAGCAACCCCACTTAGTGGGATAAGTTATGTTGTTGTTGTACGCTAACCGCTATTTATGTACCTCTGTTCACAAGGAATAAACAAGCTTTTACCGCCTATTTTTGACATTCTACAATAAGCATTGAATTTTGAAGCCTATCAGAAACTATATGTTATATCTGTAAAGGAACATATTTCTCCACATTAAGTTTGGAGGATTTAAAGTCATACTTTTTCAAAGGAATAACAAGAAATTTGGTAGTGCAAGTTGTAATCCTACAAAGATATGTATATTTTTCTTTTTCTTTTTTTCTTTGTGTTTACTGAATTTTTAGTTCTTTTCCTAATAATCACCATGGAGTTGAGTGTTCATGTAATAGACACTTTTTCTCTATTTTCAGGTGCGACTAGAAGATACTAATTGGTCATTTCCGGTTCAAATTGCTAGAGAGGACACAATTACTGTTGTTTTGAGGAGACATGATGGTAATCTTAAAATTTTTAGAACTGAAATTCGTGGATATGAAGAAGGATCACGTTTTATTGTTGTATTCCGCCTGGGGTCAACTGAGGGTCCTATCAGGTACTGATATTCATGTATGGATCAGACTATATGTGGAAGAGCAAGATTTATTGTTTAAATATACTCTCGGTTTAGATTTATTTCATTTTTTGTCATGTGCATCCAGTTTTCAGATTGATTACGCTCACTGCTTTAATTACTACTAAGCATCTGTTTCTCAATTTAACATTTTATCATTTCTGGTGCCCTCTTTCTTCTTCTTTGATAGACTATATCTGGGTTTAGATTATGTGAAACACCTAATTAAGAGTTTCACCATTTTTTAAGAAGTTTATAGATGGCTTTTGTGAATAATATTTGTTGACATTTTTTTTGGTGTAGGTTCCTTTTATCTTTATTTGAGCATACTTTTTGGGTCTGTTGATAAGATTCTATTGAAAGGAGTAAAGAAACAAGAGAAATTCCACTCCCTCCCTTTTTATGTTAATGCCAATGTGCAAATCTAAAATTTTTCATTGTTTCAGATCTTAGTTTTTCTCCCCTTGGGTTATCTTGTTTCAGTTTTGTTCATTTCTTATCCTCATTATTTGTATCTTCCTCCTTTATGTAATTTTTTATTTTATCAGAAGATGAATATGCAAATATAGAGGGAAATAAAGTAACAAACTTACTAGGCAATAAATGCAAGCCTAATAAATAAGAGTTTATGCATGTCCTCATTTTGACTCGAGGTCAAATTCAAAATACTGTTTGCTTGCTTAGAAACAATTTATGTAATGTGCGCATTTCTATTTCGTCTTCTATTTAGCAAAGCTGTGTCTAATTGTACCTTTCTATAATTTCTCAACCACAACATGTGGCAGCAAAAGAGCGTGTAAATACATAGATACATTGAAAAATGTATTAATGTAGGAAATACTGGAACTGAGATATCCTGACATATATTTGTATAAATCAGATTGACTGAGTGCATGCTTGTATTTCTACTAAGAGAGGCTAACTTTTCTTGGAACAGATTTGAGAACAGGACAACTAGCAAAGAACTAAGCATTCGGCAGTCTGGATTTGGTGAAGATGCCTGGATTCAGTTGCAGCCTCTTTCAACAGCAATTTTTTCTTGGGAAGATCCATACGGCCAAAAGTTTTTGGATGTTAAGCTTTGTACTGACCCTAGCTCTTCAGTTTGGAAGATTGATTTGGGCAGGACTAGATTATGTCATGCAGAATTCGGATTGCAACTCCATGTTACTGAAGAGAGAGATCTAACAATTGCCAAATTTAGAGATGATAGTGTTCTTAATACCAGTTCACATGAAGAGATAAGAGATCCAATGCTTGGTGAAAATTGGGGAGCTTCTAGTGGACAGGATGAAATTCAGACCATTGCTACACCTTTTGAACTCTTGGTTGAGCTGGGAGTGGTGGGAATATCTATTGTGGACCATAGACCAAAGGAGCTTTCCTATTTGTATTTGGAAAGGGTCCTCTTATCATATTCGACTGGCTTTGATGGTGGAAGGACAAGCAGGTAAACACCTTTTGTGTAATGATTTTTGTAGCCTTTCTGGTATCGGGCATCAAAGGCTATGCAGGAGTACCTTCGTGTGCTCTGCATGAAACCTTATACTCGTATATTGTGTACTTAAATGCGACATGTTTCATCATTGATACAACCAAGTATATTGGTTTTGCTTTAAGTCACAAATTGAGTTTTTTCTCATTCACATCTTATCAATAAACAAAACCTTTGCACCCTATTGAACTTAATATATCTAACAAAATTTGTTTCTGTGCCTTATTGTCAAATTCTAAGCAGTGACGTCCATGTGCTGATTATTGAGTTTTAGAATTGACCAGAATGTAGGCGGTTATTTGGGCTTCAGATATTAGGTCCATTTGTTTCCTAATCTGATTATTAGTCTATCTATAGTATTTATATTTTTCTATTATTATTTTTTTAATTATTTTTCACACCATATCATATTGATTCTTCTTTGATTTTCTTCCCAACAATTGTGGAATGAGAGTCAACTTGTGGCAGCTGCTCCCATGTTTATACTGTACTCTTTCATTCGATGAATAAGAGAAAAATACCCTATTCTGGGTTTTCTCACAGAAAAACAGAGGAACGTGAGTTTGTGGGATTTGTAAGGTTATAGGTGTATCAGACATTAGTCACAATGATTAAATAGCCAATAAATAAAGGAAGTTTGTTATGGACCTGGGTTTAGGAAATTTGGTGTTTAAAAATGTTGCCTTGTCAACTAAATGGCTATAGCACTTTCCTTTGGAGGTGAATGCATTGTGGTAAGGTTATTTACAGTAAGTCTGGACTGAATCTGAATTATTGGGATGCCAACATATCACTGAACATGACACCTGCAACAACAGCAACAAGTCTTGTTCCACTAAGTGAAGTACATGAATTGTATGATGCCATTAGGCTTTATAAAGAACTAACTCTTAAAATATATGATTCACCATGACATCCCATTTCATAACTTCCTTAAGTAGCTTTCTTAGTTCATTGAATTAAAGATTATCTGATCAACTCTCTTCATTGGCACCATTAGTGGCCTTAATATTTTTTACCATTTTCTCCTTAATAGGTGTCACACTACCTTTTCCTCATATATAATTATTTCAAATCATGTCTTTTATTGTATAACTACACATCCGTCTTAATATTCTCATCTATGCTACTCTTATTTTTTGCAAGTCCTTGAAAATTTATTTCACAAAGATATTTGTCCTTTGGACCACCAATTTCTCTAAAAGTGGGTGATGGCTTAAAAATAAGATTTTAGGAAGATACTTAGATAATTTACATTTCTCTTTCAGTAGCACCTCCTCATCTTTTCCAACTCTCTATATTGCAAAATTCTTCCATTCACAATTGTGTTTGTACTTTAAATTCCAATAGACCTTAGATTCGTTTGTTCTGAAACTTGAATGATTGAGATAGCAGAAAGTTTCTGTTCCTTTTGATCATGTTGATCATATTATTTTCTCTTCTGATCAAGCTAATAGAGGTCGTTGTCTTATTTTTTGGGGTCTTTATCTTGCGAATCCTATTTCCAATTCCTTACTCATTCTCTTAAAAGGAACATTTTGTTCTTGACAAGAAAGTTCGGAAATCTGAAGCTTCTTCCAAGGTCAAATCTTTTATTTGAACTGCAGTACTCAAGAGGATAAACAGTAATAATATACTGCAGGTTCAATGTCCCCATGTTGCCATTTCTTTAGACATGTGTTATGTGTTGATCTGAATCAGCAAATCTCCTGCATTTATTTCTCCATTGCCCAGCAGTGAGCTATCTTTTGAGTAGGCTTTTTAGTGTCTCTGGATAAAATTGGATGTGCCATGGTACCTTGAATCATTATCTCCAAATTTGTTTCTCAGAGATATGTGTGGATTTACGCTACTAAAATTTTTTATTCTCTCTCCTTGTCTCCTATACTTTTTCTTTTGTTATGATTGTTATTTCTATTACCGCAATTACCTATTGTCAATACCTAGGGATTTAGTGGCAGATTTGTTGCCTCAGTCCCTTATTAATTTTCACTTTTTCGTGCACAATGGACAAAGTTGATTCTAAGGAAGGATTTTGACAGGTTCAAGCTCATGCTTGGTTATTTGCAGCTGGACAACCAACTCCCTCTAACACTAATGCCTGTGCTCTTAGCACCAGAGCAGGCCCCCAATGTGCAACACCCAGTATTCAAGATGACAATTACAATGCAGAATGGGATTAGAGATGGAATTCAAGTTTACCCATATGTTTATATACGGGTATATTTATTAGAATTTCATGTTTATGCAATCTTTTTGGTATCATGGTATTCCTTTGATGAAATTTAAATTTAAAACATCAAACCATAATGCTGTTTTAATATCTTTAACTCTGATCGAAACTATAGGTTACAGAGAGGTGCTGGAGGCTTGATATTCATGAACCTATTATCTGGGCTATTATGGACTTCTACAACAATCTACATCTAGATCGTTTCCCAAAAAGTTCTACTGTGACAGAAGTTGATCCAGAGATACGTTTTGAGTAAGACTTGTTTTCTTTCATTCTTGTAAATGGAATTTTAATTAATTTATGTATTAAAAGATTATTCTACCATGCAAGTTGCATTGTCAGTTAGCAAGTGTCTGAACTTTGCATACAGGCTAGACATTATCTGATTCTTGGCAGTTGTGAAAATGGGGGGAAATTTGACATGAAGAATCAGCCATTAGTTATCTGTCAGATATGTCCCGTGTGTTTGTGCTGAGAGCTTTCATTATAGAGAATGAAGGCTGATTATGATAGGATAGGATATCAACTTGATGGTTATTGAAGTGAGTAGGGAACCCTCCTTTAAAAGCTAGCTATTGAGGTAGGAAAACCAATCCTCTTGAATATCCAACAAAGCATCACATATTACTCAATGTGAGATTTAGTTATCTCATACTACTTTAGTCTCAATCAATTTGCCCTTTCTGGAGAGTCAGCATTCTATCGGTTACTACTAAATGAGTTGATTGTTATGCATTTTGTTCTTCATCTTCTAAGGGAATGTGTCAACCTCTACCATTTAATTTTCGTCTTTCCTTTCATACATATTTTTCTTGAGTTTATACACACACACACACACACACACACACAACCCCTTGCAGCTGATGATGTGGCTGCATTTGAGTTCCTCAGAAAAATGTCTAAATGAGATCCTTGTGTAAGTATGATCAGTTGGATGCAGCAATATCAGCAGTTGCACGCTATTTGTGTTGGGATAGTAGTGCAAGTAACACAGCTTGGGAGTAATTAGTTTTTTAATCTGCCACTTGTTTTTATTTGTTACAGTCTAATAGATGTGTCAGAAATAAGGTTGAAGTTATCACTGGAGACAACTCCAGGACAGAGACCTCATGGGGTCCTTGGCATATGGAGTCCCATTCTTTCAGCTGTTGGAAATGCCTTCAAGATTCAGGTGACCAATCTCATCTTTATATAGAGATTGCTCTCTTTCTAATTAACTTCCCTTTTGTTATAGTTATATATATATATATATATAGAGAGAGAGAGAGAGAGAGAGAGAATTGTGTCTAACTGCAATTGATCATTGATACAGTATATTCTCATTCTCTTTCATTTTCTTGACAACACTATATTGTGACAGTCCTTCCTTTGCAGCATCAAGTTCTGAGGTTGGGTTTTAGACTCCTAGGCATGTGTGAACAAAAGTTTTTAATTTTTTATTTTTCCTGTTTTACATTATAATTTTGGGTCTTTGGTGGAAACGTGGCTGTAGAGATGTGGCTCTGAGGAACTGGGACCACCGTCTAACTTAATGATTAATCTTCCGTTATCTCAACATGCATTATCTAATCTTCCTACCTAACACTTTATTATAGTTTATACAAATGGGCTTACTCATCACTGTTGATTGCTTTGGTGCCATCTCAGCTTTAGAATTTTCTTACCACTGTCCGTAGATATAAACTGTTAAATACTCATCCTGCTGTTGTATTTGCAACCTTCTCCTAAACTAAAATGACATGATAGGTGAGCACGTGATGTCATTATGGTCGGTCATACATTGAAGTATTTTAGGAGGTTAATGTCTGATTGTCCTGTCTATGCTTGTTCTTTTTGCCTAATCTAAGGAGAATTTCTTATCCTCCATTCTTCTTGTGCTCTCTTTTCTTCCATTTCTATTTAAATTGGGATCATGTTTTATCACAATGCTAATGCTATGGCGGCATGTTTAGGTGCATCTGAGGAGGGTGATGCATAGAGACAGATTCATGCGGAAAAGTTCTATAGTTCCTGCCATTGGAAGCCGTATTTGGAGAGATTTGATTCATAATCCTTTGCATTTAATATTTTCTGTAGATGTACTAGGTATGACAAGTTCAACATTGGCTTCACTTAGCAGGGGGTTTGCTGAGCTTTCAACAGATGGACAGTTTCTGCAATTACGTGCAAAGCAGGTATAGATCTTTTGTATGAATTAATGTTGTACTCTTATGTAAACTAGGAGAGATAACTTGAACATGTAACAGGTAAGATCAAGGAGAATCACTGGAGTGGGGGATGGGATCATTCAAGGAACAGAAGCTCTTGCCCAAGGTGTTGCTTTTGGGGTATCTGGCGTAGTGAGAAAGCCTGTAGAGAGTGCCAGAGAGAATGGTCTTCTTGGATTGGCTCATGGGCTTGGACAAGCCTTTTTAGGTTTCATTGTGCAACCAGTAAGTGGTGCACTAGATTTTTTCTCATTAACTGTTGATGGAATCGGTGCAAGTTGTGCCAAATGCTTAGAGATTTTCCAGAACAAGGCCACCTTCCAGAGAATCAGAAATCCCCGGGCTATACATGCTGATGGGATACTTAGAGAATATTGTGTGAGAGAGGCTACTGGACAGGTATGTTAATTACTTTCTTCTCTATGAGCATTCAGTCCCATCCAAAAATTTTTTCTTTGCAATTACATTGACTAAAAAAGGTGAAATGCTGAAATACAAAGAATGAGGAACATTAATTCCATGGCACAGTGAAAATCATTATGTAGAGGAAGCTATTTCCATCTGTTCTTATAGATAGCGTAGCATTTATATAACTACTAATTGCTTTTATATTCATTTTTAACCTTTGAAGAAGTAATATCTGTCAAAAAAAAGAGCATCTCTGGTCACTTGAATAGATGTGTTTGCCGTAAAACTCTGCCACAATCTCTAATTTCATTTATGGTATCTATTCTTTGAATGCAACTTATTATTGTGTTATGTTTTGTCAAGAACCACTTCAATTCAAAAGCTTTAAGTTGTTAAGAACCACTTCAATTCAACATCTGGGGATTTCCTTGGGCTTCACGTCTTTCAAAGCATAAGCCACCACTAGTCGAAAGCTTAAGTTGTTAACTTGAGGCTAGTGAATAGTTTTTATTATAATCTCTGATATGTTTGTTGGGTCCCAGATGTTGCTTTACCTGGTAGAGGCTAGCCGGCATTTTGGCTGCACTGAGATTTTCAAAGAGCCCTCAAAATTTGCTCTGTCTGATTATTATGAAGAGCATTTCAATGTCCCTTACCAGAGAATTGTTTTAGTTACCAATAAACGAGTCATGTTGCTGCAGGTTTGGAGGAACATAGCCATAAGATTTTTCTTTCTCATCTTGAGAATAACCTAACTGATTGCTTTGCTTCTTACTAGTGTCTGGCTCCAGACAAGATGGACAAAAAACCCTGTAAGATAATGTGGGATGTGCCTTGGGATGAGCTGATGGCACTGGAGTTAGCAAAAGCGGGCAGCAACTATCCATCTCACTTGATCCTCCATCTGAAAAATTTCCAGAGATCTGAAAGTTTTGTTCGAGTCATCAAGTGCAGTACTGTGGAAGAATCTGAAGGAAGAGAACCACAAGCGGTTAAGATATGTTCAGTTGTGCGTAGAACATGGAAGACATATCAGTATGACATGAAAAGCTTGATTCTGAAAGTAAGTGGTGTCTCGATCATTATTCATTCAGGTTGTCAAACACAATTCTGATGGAGCTCTGGCTTCCAGGTACCTTCGAGTCAGAGACGTGTATATTTTGCATGGAGTGAAGCTGACGGAAGAGAATCTCGCATCCACAACAAGCCCATTATTAGTTCAAGAGAACTCTTATCTCATACCACTGCATCTGAGGATACGAGATTTATTAAGCACAGTATTACATTTTCAAAGATCTGGAGCAGTGAACATGAATACAAAGGTCGTTGTTCACTGTGTAGAAAACAGGTGCTTCATCATCCCACTTCTACTCATTTTGGATTTTAATCATCTTTAATATCGGAAAAGTTCCTGTATGAATGAGAATGACTGATCATGAGTGGGCCCCAGCCACTTAGCCTCTCCCCACAAGATCCCCTTCAGTATTAGAGAAGATCTTGTCCCACTCATTTCCTGCCAAAGCTCATTAATTATACCCAAGGACATTGTTCTGCATTATCAAAAGATTTTGCGGTTCCAAGTTTGACATGTCTTTTTTATGTTCTAGATCTCACAAGATGGCGGAATGTGTAGCATCTGGAGACCAATCTGTCCTGATGGGTAATAATCAATCTTTTTCTTCGTGATTCCATATAATTGCAATATATTGCATTTTTTGCTTCTCTTGTTAGTTTAATAAATCTAGGAAAATAATCATGTGAGTTCTATTTATCTGTTGGTTGAGAGATCAAAAATTATAAACAATTTAAAAATTAAATTGTGGGTAGAACAAAATTGTTTAGAAGTGACTCTGGTGCTGATAGCTTTTTTCAATGAAACTTGGGGGACATGGTTGTTTCATCTTGTTATGTGTATTCCAGTTAATTTATTAGGCTGATGTGCACACATATTTACCTTTTAGTTCATGCTATACAAGATGGCTCACTTCTCTCAGAACTTGTTTTATTGTCGTGAATTTGGTCATACCAAAAGCTTTCTTGAATTTCTCAGTTTAGCGAGTGCTTATGTTGCCGTAGCTACAAACTCCTATATCTACGAATTACCAGAGATGACTCAATCACTGTTCTGGTTAGGTTCACTCATTCCACCTAGAAATTAAATGCAGAAATGAGGGGTGCCATTTTTGTTTAATGTCCTCTTCATCTTTTGGAGTGAGTCTGTTGCAAACATGCTTTAAACATTTAAACCAATGTTATCTGGAATCTTAAATGCCACATTCTTTACTCTGGGGAGTCTTGGGTCCCTATTTAGTTGAATTATTTTAAACTAGAGATGCGTTGCATTTATGCTAGCGATACTATACGGCTGTTCTGATTAGAGGGTAAGTGAAAAGGAAAAGCAGTCTTTTTTTAGTTTCGCCTTGTGTCTTCTTTTTTCTTCCTTTAATTATATTTTTAAATAAGAGGTATAAGTATCAGTTCCCATTCATTTCTCTTATTATTTTTATTCCCTTTCTATTTCTATACCTAATTTAGACTTCTTCTTTTTTGTATATTTGTACAAAATTTGAAGTAAGTCGTTCTATTCATAAGATTTACTATAGATATTATATTTTATGTTGATATTGATGATTTAGTATACCAAATCAGTCGTGAGTGCTTGCTTCCAGGTATACTTATATTGGAGATGTTGCTCGTGTTGGCGTCCATCCCCCAAATGTTGCTGCTGTTTACCGCAAGATTGAAGGACTTTTTGCCCTGCCCATGGGGTACGACCTGGTAAGTTTATAAATGATAGTGGGAAAGGAAGGATAGTTGTCTTGTTATTTCCATTTTTTGAGAGTAAAGATCTATACAACATTGACTATATCCAGGTTTATTATGCCCCATTACTTAAGAATGGAATAACACCCCAATGACTCCTGTTTAGGTGTGGCGAAATTGCATTGATGATTACGTGAATCAAGTATCGATTTGGCATCCGCGGGCTCCTGATGGATTTGTGTCTCCCGGATGTGTTGCTGTTGCTGGTTATACGGAACCAGAGCCTGATCTTGTATACTGTGTTGCTGAGTCACTCGTTGAGGAGACACGATTTGAAGAGCAAAAGATCTGGTCTGCCCACGACTCGTACCCATGGGCCTGTCATATATATCAAGTCCAGAGTGACGCTTTGCACTTCGTTGCTCTCAGACAAAGCAAGGAGGAGTCTGAGTGGAAGCCCAAGAGGATCCGTGATGACCCCCTTAGTCGCTTGCAAATGCAATGCTAGTCTGGATTTTGGAAAGACCCATCATAGAATTTCAATCTTCCCTGGATAACTTCACAGTGCAAGTCTACGAAATGATTATGAAAAGCTGTTTGTGTTTATTCCGTAATGATTTTGGCGGGATTGGCACGTTATTGCCCTCTGCCTCAGTGGTTCTGGTAAGTGATTGCCGTGGCTATCAACGGTACGGATTGATTTCACTCAATTAGGCTATGGGAGGGAATAACCGAAGGCGATAATGAAAAACTAGCCCATCGGCCATAACCGTGAGGCGCCAACCACCGTAAAACAAATTTTTATCCTGTATTCATAGCTTTTCTTTCCAATTATTTTCTGATTATATTTTATTTTTTGATTTGTAATTTGTTTTGTTATTAACATTATTGTCCATAGATTTCACCCAAAAAAATTATTGTCCATTTGCAAATGAAATTATAAGGTTTTTATTTTTCCATTAATTATATTTAACTTATTTACTAACAGATATTAGAGTATCAAAGTGAAATTAATTTGCTATATGAAATGTCTATGTCGCCCCTAATTGTATGAAATGAAATTAGAGCTCATTTCCCTGGCATTCGATGTCTTCTCCCTGCCTCTTCACCACCTTGTCATCGCCGCCTTGGATTGTCGCCAAAGTCTCCCAGAACCTTGAGTGAGCCCTCCAACAGAGACCAAAGGAGGTGTTAGGAGAAATCGCCATCACACCACCAACCCCGTCATCCACCTATGCCACCACAAGTTTTTCTGCATGTTCCTCAGCCCCTTGTACCTCTCTCTCTCTCTCTCTGTGTGGCGCCCCCCACCCCCTCTCCCTCCCCTCCCCTCCTCCTTCCCCATCCTTCCTCTTCCCCCTCTCTAATGAAAGGCTAGAAGTTAACTCTCAACGCTATGCCTCCTCCTACAACACAAATTCTACCGACCCAACCTCCTCTTCTAAAAAGACTCCAAATGCAATTTCCTCATCACTCAGTCTGACGTATTCACTTTTGGCTAAAAGGACCCCTCCTTTTTTTCATTTTTCTATCCCATGAAACGTGCAACGCTTGCTTTTTGTTTGTTTCCCAGGCAAAGAGGCTTCACCTAGAATTTTGAATTTTCCGGGATCCTTTGCTGCATAATGGTTGGCCTGTAAAACACCAATTGGCTTTTCCATTATGGTTTAATTAATGAAATAATTGTCCTGAATGACAATTTCACTATACCTACTTCCGGGTTCAGTTGGCTGGCGTAGACCTTGAATGTTTTTTCAAATATCAGGTGCTAAAATCATTCACAAATTTGTCTTCTTTTGTGGATACACTTTGTAATTTGACTTTATTTGCCTTGAATAATAGCTATTGAATTGCAGAATCAAACTATAGAGACATCAGTCATTCTAGCTTCATCCTTTACTTGGATCATATTTTAGATCAAATTCAAATGATAATATGAATAATATTAAATTTTTCACTGATTTCATGGAAGGCTCAAATTGATACTTGGAAATGAGTAAAAATCACTTAGAAATAAGTGTGAATAACTTAGAAATGAGCATTAATCAATTGAAAATGAACTTAGATTACTTGAAAATGAGCATTGATCAGTTAAAACTAGAGTGTATTATCCATAAATGGGTATAGGTCAAATAGAAATGAGTGAGGATTACTTGGAAATAAGCATGGATTACTTGGAAGTGAGTGTAAATCACTTAAAAATAAGCATGGATCAGTTAAAAATAAACGATGATTAGGTGGAAAATAAATGTTGATCACTTAAAAATATGGGAGAATCATTTGAAAATGAGTGAAAATCACTTGGAAATGAACATAGATTACATGAAAATGACTAAGTTTGCAATGGCTGAACATTTGAAAATAAAAGTACAAAATCTCTAATGGTCTACCATTGTTACAATAGCTATTAAAAAGTGCCGCCATCACCGAAATTGTCACTGGAATAGTCGCCAGAGGGGGGAGGAAAGAAGGGAATGGCATTTTTGAAATTTAATAGTGCAAGTAGGCGTAAAATGGACATTTACCCTTATAAATTAATTCTACTTTAATACGTTGATGATTTGGCAAATTATAAGTATGTTTTTGGAAACAAGTTGTCTTTGGGGTATTTATGTGTCATTTTCTCATGAAACTATTTAGAGGAGGTAGTTGCAATGATTTACTACATGGTTTTTCTTCCCACAAGATATAATGATTTCTATATGATGTTTTCTTAATTATAGAAATAGTTTTTAAATGAAAAGTTATTTTAAAATTTACTTGAATTATGTATATTGTATAGATTCCTTTTTAAAAGAAATTATAATTAAGGACCAGTAGAATAAATTAATTATAAAAAATGACTTTAACTGATAACAAATATTAAAATCTGAAATATTGAAGAATAAAATTAAAAAATTAGTAATAACAGATAATATTTTATAACAAATTTATTATTTTGGTTTCAAAATATAATTTTCTCTACCTTTTAAAAATATTATCTAGTAATGTTAAAATATTTTATTCAATAAATATATTTTAAATTTGTTTATACAAATATTTAAGTAATATCAGACATAAATAAAGATAATTTTCCCAAGACCCAACCATCGTTGATATTTTTATTCATGAATGAATATTTCAGAAAATTTCTATTTTATTTTTATTTGTAAATATTTAAGTGTAATAAATGCTTAAATTAATATATTATATTTTACAAAAATTTTATATTGAATTTCGTATTTTAAAATAAAAAATTTATAATTCAGGTTTGCTTTTTTTAATGTATGCATATTTTTTGTTTTCTCTTAGCAAGTAATGTTATTAAAATTAGATTGATTATTAAATTGCTCAAGACATTGGTTCACAATTCACTAATTGGACTATAATCCTAAAATTAACTTAGGAACATTTTTGTAAGTTGAATTAGTAATTAATCTCTTAAATTAGTACCTATTAATATTTAAAAATTAAAACTTATTCTCATAAAAAATATTTAAAACTTATTGCTTGCTTTTTTTAAATTAAATATTTATTATGTATATATAAGTTATGAAATCCGTGTTAGAAGGGACAAATAAAGTTTCAAAGCCACGTCTTGGCATTATAGAAGATGCTTTTATTTATCAGAATTTTAGCTTCACAAGATTGTAATATTATGGCATATTTCTTGAAAATTCAAAAAAACCCGTCTGAACAGATTGAACTATTGGTCAACTTGTTTTTATTATTTTTAATCAGTTTTTCTTTTTTTCAGTTATTTCCTTGTTTTGAATCAGACTTAATAATCAGTTAGTTCGATTCGATTTTGATATCCTTAAAAGCTAGTGTAAAAAAAATTGAGGAGACATTTTTTTAAGTGAATTAAAAACAATGAAGAAGAGGAATGTGGGACAACGTTTCTGAATTGATTTTTTTTTTCTAATTAGAAGGTAAGTGAAACCTAACTGGCCGCAAACAAATAGAGCAGACGAGAAACATGGCAAACGAAAAACAAAGGTTGTCCATTTGTGGTAACCTGGGATACCAACATTCTGATGATCTCCGCATGTATTTGGGAGTCCCTCTATTGCATGGTAGGGTGTCCCAACGTACTTATAGTTACCTAATTGAGAAGGTGCAGCAAAAGCTAGCTAACTGGAAGGCGGGATCGTTATCTCTTGCTGGCCGCATAACGTTGGCAAAGCCTGTCCTGTCTTCCATTTCTTTCTATACTCCGCAGACCACGCTTATCCCCTCCACCTGCCTTCAGAAACTTGAAAAACTTATCCGTCGATCGCTTTGTTTTTTTTGTTGTGTGTGTGTGTGTGGGGTTGGGTTGGGCGCACTGACACCAGTATTACTAGTGCGATTAGTCTGCGCAAGTGGGATGATATGTGTCAACCCTTGAAGCATGGTGGTTGCGGACTCAAGAAGCTTGATGGACAGAACCGTGCTTTCTTGTCCAAATTAGCTTTTAAACTTGTGGCTGAGCCTAATCTCCTGTGGGTTCGTATTTTGAGAGCTAAATATGGCTGGAACAACAAAGAACAAGATCCCACTTATGGAATAGTATCTCTAAGGTATGGGATGATACTCAACTTAGAATTGCTTGGTACCCTGGAAATGGCAGTAAGGTTAAATTTTGGAGTGATAACTGGTTAGGTGATTTGGGCCCCCTTAAAAACTTGGCTTTCAATGATATACCCGATGAACTCCTCTCTAAAACAATTTATCACTATTATGATAGGGATACTGGTTGGAAGTGGGACCTGTTTAAGAACTGGCTCCCATCAGAAATCTTGCTTAAGATCGCCACCACTAAGACTCAAAGTCATAGTGCAGATACAGGCTCTTGCTAGCTAGTGGCAATGCAATGCCTCTGGCGCCTTTTCGGTAGCTCTTCTTACACTGACACAGAGGAGTTGAATTGGCATGCTGCTAACTCGAAATGGTCCTCTATTTGGAAATGGCCGGGTGCTCAACGAATCAAGACTTTTCTCTGGTTAGCCGCAAAGGAGTGCCTTCTCACGAACAAACAAAGATTTAGGCGGAAATTCATGCAAGATCAAACCTGCTTAATCTGTAATATGGCAGCAGAAAATCTCGATCATGTACTCGGACACTGCTCTGTAGCTCGTTCCATTTGGAATATGATAATCCCATTTGATTCCCTGCAGAGTTTCATGAGCCAACCTTGGCGGCCTGTCTTTGGAATTACGTGCTGGCTTCTCTGGCAAATTAGAAACACGTCAATTTTCACTAATGAGCGGATCTCTACCCATAGAATCCTTATCCAGATTTTTGCTATAGTCCATCATAGTCAAAAGGCTCTTGCTGTTACTAAGCTTTTCTAATTTTCTTTTTCTTCTATTTTTGGACCCTTGTATATATTCTCCTTGATTAATTAAATTCTTCTTTTCATTCACTTACTGGCCGCAGACAAATAGAGCAGATGAGAAACATGGCAATATCCAGTATTTCTGTTTGAAAGGTCATCGTTAAAGTCCATCCTTGATAATCCTCCATGTTCGTTAATTTCGTATCCAAATCCGACACGTATCTACGGCTCAGCTCAGGTACTTTCCACTCAACTAGATGCTGACGTAGCCAAACTGACGCCGCCAAACTGACGCCATACGATTGCCACTCTTCCCCACCTCTTGCCGACGTGTTTCACGCGTCTTATCCAAATTTCATCCCTGGGTTTCCTGCACTGCTCCGTAATAACGACTCCAAACATTATCCCCTCGGTTCTCACTTCTCACTCTTTTTATTTATTCATTTTTTCTTCTAAAATATACTCCATCTTTTTTGTTTTCTTTTAGATTTCCATCTCTGAACCACATTGCATGTTTCCTAACTTTGATAAGATATTAAAAAAAATTGTTGAATTACACAACCTAATGACAAAAAAGGACCTTCGTTCTTACCAGCATATAGCTTAAAAAGTGTACTTTTGATCAACATTGTTTTAAACGTTGACCCAAAAAAAAATTTGTTTTAAACTTGTTCTTATGAAAGATGAGTGACATATAAGATTATAATTAAGTTTGACAAAAAAAACTTAGACGAGTCTTTTAAGAAAATTGAAAAAATTAAAATAGGTGTTAAATTTTACATTAAATGCAATATAATGCTAATATTGGCATTTTACTTTATATTAATTTTGTTGAAGTATTTTGATGATTTCAAACCAACTGAAGTTTGGAAGGAAGATATAAAAAATGTACAAAAAATCTCAAATAAATAAATTCAAGAAAAAATGAGTATAAGATTATATGTAAGATTTCTCATTTTATTCACATGAGTAAAAAGTTTTGATCTTTCACACAAATCTTTTAAAAATGTGTTTTCATGTTAACTCATGAAGTATTTAAAAAATACTCACTAACAGACGAACTTTAAAGTGTTAAACATGATATGTTACTTTGAAAATTCGAATTTTGATAACTAAAATTCGAACTTCGAATTTAAAATATGTTAGTCTGAAAAGAGGTTCCTCTGGCAAACGAACTTTAATCTTTGAAAATTCCAATTTCGGGTAAAATACAATCTATGAAAAATTCGTCTGAAAATATGTCAAAAGTCATCTGAAAGTAAAGTTTGAAAAGAGTTTCAAGTCAGTCCTCTGACAGAAGAACCTTGATTTTGAAAAATTCAAACTTTGGAAAGATAGTTTATAAGTCTGTTCAAATACTCTTTTGACAGACGAACTTCAGTCTTCAGAAATTTGAACTTTAAATTAAGTTTAATAAGATATCTCTTTGACAGACAAACTTTGGTATTTAAACATTCGAATTTCAAAAAGAAAAACGTTTCTGCCATATTGAGTTACTCACTGACAAACGAATTTTGGGCACCAAAATTTGAACTCTGAAGGCACTGTAGTAATATATAACAACTGTTCACACTTACTAGAAGAACTTTAAACTTGAAAATTCGTATATTCCAACATAAAAACATTTGTCAAAGATGAAAATTAGAATTTTATTTTACGAAGTTTAATGTTAAAATCTTTAACTTACAGTCTCAGCGAAATTCGTTTTTTGACTTCCAAACTTTAAACTTTGAATGTCAGAAACATTAAATGTGGTTGGTGAACGGTTAGTTTTACAAAGTAACCGTTGGGTAACGTCTCTAACAGTTAGATCTTGTCTCTAACGAATAGTTAAGACATAAATCTATAAATAGAACTTCATTAATTTGAAAGTGTTGGTAACGATTTTACATTGTATATACTGAAACTCTACAAAATTCTTTAATCAAAGCCTTATACTCTCACACACTTCCTATCTTGTACTTCAACTGTTATATTTACTCTAAATCAGAGAGTTTATTTGTTGTAAATAATCTCATATTCATCTAGAAAATATATATTTTTGTGAGGAGATTTCACAGAGAATTTGGCTTCAACTAAGATAGAGTGCAAAGAGTGAAATTGCAAGCTTTTAGAACAAAGCATAGAGTTATATTATACTGTGGTATTGCAAGAAACTCAACGAATTCTTGTAAAATAGTGGAAAATCTCAAATAATTGCTTTAGGACTGGACGTAGGTCAAGAGAAAGAGACCGAATTAGGATAAATAATTGCGTCTTCTCTCCCTTATCTTGATTTTCACTTTGTTATATGTTGTATTCTATTTTTCTATCACTCTTACTTTCACTGCTCTTTTACATTTTTGCAGAAAATTTTAATCTTCCCAATTCACCTCCTTTTGAGAAGCCAGCAAATCTAACATTATTTCTTCCAACTAGACAAATTTTTACTTACACTTTACGGAATCTGAGAATTACCTGCACACGTGCTAATAATATGATTTAATATAAATTTTATATGTAATATTAATTGATTCAATTTTTTGTTAATATTTTCTTTAATTCTTTTATCCTCATTAAAAATAATAGCATATATTTGAATTTATATTATTCTTTAGACTTATATTTATCCTTTTTTTTTTAGGTAAGTACTAAAGGTCTCCAACTACCACTTGGAGTTTGATTACTTTAAAATATAGAGATCATCGAAGTAAGTTTTGTTTCTCCCAACAAGATTTTTTTCATACATATGATCAAGGATTGAACTCAATATAACATACTTAAAGGGTTAATTATCTGCTAACTATACCAAAACCTTGTTAATAGACTTATATTTATCTTTTTGGGTCCAATATATTGAATAATGAGAAACTGGACACAATTTTTGTCTATTAAGTAAAGTTTAAAAAATAATTTATACTATTTATGACTTGTAAACAATATAGTTTGTTATAAATTTTATATTAGCATATTAATTAAAAATTTAAATTTCAAATAAATGATGTTGGTAGGAAATATATATTATCTATCATTATTGAATAATTTGTATAGGAAAGGAAAATAACTTATGAATAATTTGATTATGTAATTTATTTGGCTTATATTGAGCTGCATATTTTGTTATTTTGTGTCATAATAATTGAATTTATTTAATTTTAAAATTAATTTCAGATAATCTTGTCTCAAATATGTTTCATGAAATTTTTTCATATTTTAATTTGATTGAATGAAATGGTTGCGTTATATTTTAAATATACTTTAATATATTAAATTAGCCAGACGAGAAGATATAATTTAACGTATTAATTGTTTGTTGGCCAGGATCATTCTCTTCTTTATCATTTGTGGGTATGCTTATTGATTGTTTCTTGCGATGTTACGTAATTGACCATTTTGTGGTCAATCTTCATATAATATAACTATTAGATATAGTTTTTTATATTTTGCAAAGTTTGAAAAGCAAATTGCATTATTTTTTCTTTTGACCAGAAATTGTATTCTCCATATTTTATCGTAAATTTTATATTATATATTGATTAATTGAATATGCGTGTACGTTTATCTTTAGAAAAAGAATTACTCTATATCAAACCATTTAAATAATTGGCCAACAAAACATTTGAAATAGGAAAAATTACTATTAAATTCTAAAATATAAAAATATTTATTAAAAAGTTTTAACACTACAAAATATTATACCTAAGTTTCATAATCAAAATCAGTATAAAACCTTAGAAAATAAATATAAAATCATAAAAAATAAATATAAAAAACTTTAATGTTAAGTGTAAAATTATACTCTAATATTTTATATTTATATTTCACAATTTTATATATAACAATAGAGTTTTTTGAGACATGGGATTTTACTATAACATTTTTTAGTATTAAAACCTTTAAATAAATATTTTCATATTTTAAAGTTTTTTAATAATTATGTCTTTTAAATAGAATGTTTGACTTCAACATCAATAATTGCAGAAAAAACAAGTCATACTACATTGTTATTGTGTAAAATGCTATATACTTTGGTTATAGGAAAGGTTTATCTCTGCTCCTTATACATAACAATAAAGTTTGTTATACTTATATTCGAGACATTATATTTGAGACATGAGACTTCACTATAATATTTTTTAGTATTAAAACCTTTAAATAAATATTTTCATATTTTAAAGTTTTTTGATAATTATGTCTTTTAAATATTTCTTCCTATTCCTATTATAAAATGTTTTTAATTATCACACGTGGATTAAGAAAAGTTGGTTATAGTCTAAAATTAATGAAAAAGATTTCTGACATTCTCATTTTATCCTTAAGGAGAGAATAAAAATATATTAAATAGGAGGAGAGAGAAGTTAATTGAGATTTGTAATGAAAGCATTTAATAGGGATAAAATTGAGACTAAAATTAAATTTATTACTTAATATCTTATATTTTAAACTAAATAAATTTTTTAAATAATACTCTATAATACGAACGGGAGGGAGTAAAATGTTTGACTTCAACATCATTAATTGCAGAAAAAACAAGTCATACTTCATAGTTATTGTGTAAAATACTGTACACTTTGGTTATCGGAAAGGTTTATCTCTGCTCCTAATATCTCAAAATTAATTCTAACTATTGGTGAGATACTCTTAATCCATTAAAAAAACATGGAAACAGAATCTAAACATTAAATATAATTAATTATCACCGAATTCTATGTAGCGCGTCAATGTCAATTGTCACAATCGTATGATGAATGGGGCCCGCCTTGGACTCCTAGTTAGCTGCAAATATTAATGGAAAAAATAATAATAAAAAACACGATGAAATTGCGAACAAAAAAGTCTTCAAGAGTCTGAGGGGAAAAAAAAACGAAAAACGGAGGTTGCACGTCGCAAATCATAAAAGCCAAATTCCTTCACATCCTTCCCATTCTGTCATTCCTCCTCCTACTCTTGCTATTTCTGAAATTGGCAATTTCGCTTTTTTGTATTGCGAGTTGCGAGCATGGCGGAATCGGTTGAGTTGCCGAGTCGGTTAGCAATCCTTCCTTTTAGGAACAAGGTCCTTTTACCCGGCGCCATCATCAGAATTCGGTGCACTTCGCCCAGCAGGTACTTGTTCCTCAACCTCACCACCGTCTTTTCTTCCTTCCTGTCGGCTTCATGCTTCTACTTTGTTTGGTTGCCTACAAAATTTTGCTTGTGTATAACTCTTGATTTTTTATCATTCAGCTTAAGGTCTGAATATCACCACTATTTTGAAAACGAGGTATCTTCGAACAGAAGCATCAATATATTTAACACTCTGGACAGATAAACCAAGAATAATTGCTTTCTTTGTTGTAAAGTGGAAGGAAACATGAACAATAATCTTTAATTTCCGTGGGCGTGTGGTAATTTAATGCTTACTTGTCAAACTTGATAATACAAATTTACGGTGTTGTAACATTTTATCCGATGATAGAATTCTCTGCCTTTCCCTTCTATTCAAGTCTTCATAAATGGGAGCAGGAATTCTATTGAAAGTTTATTATGCTAGCGGTAAGGAACTCAATTCGGTTGCCTTCTATTTACCAGGGTATCATATGTGGTTGAAATCTCTAATACATTGTATTATGTAAATAAATAGTTGCTTAATCAAATTGATTTGTACTTTGCCGTTTATCTTATTATGACAGTTTTCTTGATTAAAATTTAGTGTGAAGTTAGTGGAACAAGAACTATGGCAGCGAGAAGAGAAGGGACTGATTGGCATCCTGCCAGTACGTGACGCTGCTGAAATTAAACCAGTTAGTCCCACGATATCTCAAGGTGTAGGAACTGATTCTCTGGACCAAAGCTCAAAAACTCAAGGTGGCTCGTCAGATTCTCATAAGCTTGACACAAGAAATCAAAATGATGTTGTTCATTGGCATACCAGGTATACTGCTAGTGAGCATCTTTTGTGTTGTTTTTAGAATCTTGGATCTAAATACTTGATAACATATATGTACTGACAATTCATACTATCATACTTATAAAGTGTTGTCAGCAGGAGACTTTCTTTCAGTGGTGTTTGGATTACGTTTGTTGGCTTTTTCTGCTGAAGCGACAAGTGCCTCTTTTATAATTTTATGTTCTGCCCACAGATTTTCCTAATTGGATCTCTTCCTTATTTTCTTTCATATTGTTGTATTTAAAAAAAAAGAGAGAGAATAACATCTGTTTCTTTTATACTTCTAAAATAAAACCTGCAAATTGAGATGGATTTTAATAGATCTTTTATTACAGGGGGGTTGCTGCTCGAGCATTACATTTATCAAGGGGAGTGGAGAAACCAAGTGGGAGAGTCACATACACAGTTGTTCTTGAAGGTTTGTGCAGATTCAGTGTCCAGGAACTAAGCACAAGAGGAACATACCATACTGCAAGGATTGCTTCCCTTGAGATGACTAAGAGTGGTAAATTTGAGGAGGAAACATAGGTTTTTTTTCTCCTAGTGTTTCTTTCAAACTCTTGTGTGGTTGTTTTGGTGAAAAATTAGGCCATAAGAAGCTAGATGATAATATGATATGTTGTTGGATGCGGTTATGCCTGATTTGTTCCGAAAAAAAGGTTTGCTATTATTTGTTTAAAAAAATTACACTGCTATGTAGGAATGCAATCCCTTCACTTATTGAGTGTAAGTATTCTATATCATGGCCTTTTCTGTTCTGTAAATGATTGTGCAAATGATGGAAACTTAAGCACTCTTAGTATTTAACATGTTAGTCCCACATCCATTTGAGTGGTTAATAAGTTTTGATATGATGGTCTGAGAAATGTTCTAACATTTTGTTTGATGCAAGCATGAACTTATTGGGCAGGAAATTAAAGCTGAGATAGAATGTCACTTATATGTCATTTCTTTGGTTTATTTCTTAGATCATCCATGAACTACTTATTTAAGAAACAAAAGTAGGTCAGAGTATGATCTTTTACAAGGCTTTTAAGTAGTTTCAAGCATTTGTGATCCTCTTCATTTTAACAAGCATCAATGCATTATAGTTCCAATATTAAAGGGGAAAAAAAAAGGATTTTTTAAGCAGTTTTCTTCTACATGGTCCCGATCAGATTCTATTAATTTTTGATACATGGAAACGTAGAAAAGAAGTGGGAAGAGGTATTATTTCATCAAAGACATCCATTACATCTGTATAGGGTCCTATTTATACTAATAAGAGGTTCCTAACCAACTCACTGACTTAACCCACTTCTAACTAACTACAAATCTGCACAACTAACTAGTATTCTCTCATAACAATTTTCTTCAAAGATGCTGAGTTGCTCTCATTTTTCTAATATAGATATGGAACAAGTGGAGCAAGATCCTGATTTCATTCTGTTGTCTCGCCAATTTAAAGCAACTGCCATGGAGCTTATATCTGTTCTGGAGCAGGTAAAGGCTCGTAATTTGAATACTTCTCTGATTAACAGAGGCCAATTAAAATATGGTATTGCTGTTTGGTCTTCGTTCTTTAAAATCCTAGCATGCCAATCCAATTTGTTGAAAATTATCATCATCATCATCATCTGTGTTTGCATAAAACATATGTTTATATGCAATGTTGCATCCAGACCTTTGTCTCGATACCTTGGGTTTAGCCTAAACTCCAATTGGCTGGGTTGTTATTATGGACTTATAACTAATAGTCAGAGGTTCATTTGATTGATACCTCAGCATGTCAAACTTTCTTTTGATGTTGTCTCTGTAATAGCAGCTTAAGTTTTCATTTGTGCTTGTATATAGAAACAAAAAACCGGAGGAAGGACAAAAGTTCTTTTGGAAACAGTTCCAGTTCACAAGTTAGCTGACATATTTGTTGCCAGCTTTGAGATAAGTTTTGAAGAACAACTGTCTATGTTGGATTCAGTTGATCCTAAAGTTAGGCTTTCAAAAGCAACTGAGTTGGTTGATAGGCACTTACAGGTAAGTTATGGAGTCAATGATGTTTGATGTGAGCATGATTTTCTATCATCCATCTATAATTTTGTTTGTTCCTGCTGCTGACAGTCAATACGTGTAGCTGAGAAAATTACTCAAAAGGTTGAAGGACAATTGTCAAAATCACAAAAAGAATTTCTTCTGCGTCAACAGGTTAGCTTTCTCACATCATTTTCTTATAAACTTCCAATGGAGTTTGTTGGGATAGTCGAGTTGTGCTATGTCATTAAATATTTATTCCCTACAAAATTTTAATTATTTTTCTTAAGCGAATGCTTTTTATGTCTATCATGATGACTGAGAAATTCCCTTGCTGTAACTCATTTACTCCTCTAGTATATTAAATTCATGTAATGTAGGCGTCTGTCAGTAACTATGTGACTGCCTACTATCTAGCCACGAGTGATAGCAATTTCTGAATAATTTTTATTGCCTCTCTTTGTTATTGTTCAGATGTAATTTTATTTAATCCGAGCAGTGTGCCCTTTCTGCTAATATGGTCATCACTGAGCATCCCCATATTTCTGAGAATAATGGATTGTGGGTGTATATGAATGTGGCCTCTCTTGGCCTCTAAGCTGTCAGTTATATTTAGACTCAAATGGCTTTGTGAAGGCATGCATTTGGATATTGTATAAATTATTAAAGATTGTCTCTGCAATCTATTTTGGCAGTAATATTAAAGATTGTCTCTGCTTTTCTATATGGCTGTAATATGCTTGTAAATGGTTATTTTTAAATTCAATGACCTAAAGTTTTGACGCTCTTGGCTAAAGAGAATTTTACTGCTTTGTCTTATTATGCTTTTGTCTGAACAAATTATTTGTTTTTCCTGTTGGATGTAAAATATGTTGTAGATGAGGGCTATAAAAGAGGAACTTGGTGATAATGATGATGATGAGGATGACTTAGCTACCCTTGAAAGAAAGATGCAAAGTGCAGGAATGCCACAGAATATCTGGAAGCATGCACACAGAGAGTTAAGGTACTTTATGTTGGAAACATTGTCACTGATGGGAGTGATTGCACATGATTCTGATTTTGCTATAGCTGTCAGTAACAATGAAAATCAATGGTATTATTATTCTCCAAGATACCCTACAACTTGGTGGATACAATCAGTTTATTTTATTGTAACTTGTCTCAGGAGACTCAAAAAAATGCAGCCTCAGCAACCAGGATATAATAGTTCGCGTGTTTATCTGGAGCTTCTTGCTGATTTGCCCTGGCAGAAGGCCAGTGAAGAGCCTGAACTGGACTTAAGAGCTGCACGGGAGCGCCTTGATAGTGATCACTATGGCTTAGTGAAGGTCAAGCAACGGATAATTGAATACCTGGCTGTTCGTAAGGTTGTCTATTTCCTATTTTACTACCATGCCTGTAAATGTCTAAAGTGCTCTGTGAAACTAAATTAACTGTGCATTGCAGCTTAAACCAGATGCAAGGGGTCCTGTGTTGTGCTTTGTTGGTCCACCTGGTGTTGGGAAGACATCATTGGCTTCGTCTATTGCTACTGCTTTGGGCAGAAAATTTGTGCGGATATCCCTTGGTGGAGTCAAGGATGAGGCTGATATTAGAGGACATAGGAGAACATACATTGGAAGCATGCCTGGACGGCTTATCGACAGTTTAAAGGTTCAAAAGTGGACTTACATTTTGAGTGTTACTCCATACCGTATGATGTGAATGATATTAGCAAATTCTTTTTGGAAGGATATCTTATTCTCCTATTAATATCCTCTATTCCTTTCCTCTTTAAATGAATTTTTATTTGAAATATTTGAGATGGGAGTGTTAGATGTGTGGTAACACTGGGAAACAAGAAGTAAGAAACAGAACTGTGCTATCAAATATAGGAGTTTCTTCCTGGCCAATAAAAGAGGGGGAATTACAGTTTAGGGCCTGTTTCTGGAATTAATAAAAAAAAGAACCTTGTTACTACTCAATTTTCAAGTTTTATTGCTTAGTTTTCAGTTTTTACCACTTTTTATGAGTCAAAAGTCTTTATTTGTTATTAATTTCAGAAACTGATCCTAAACTGTAATTCCCCAAAAAAAAATGTAGGAGTTTCCTCAATACAGGATAATAGAAAGAGATCTCCGAGATTTTCTGGCCAATATTGTGTGGATCATGTGAAAACTATACTATTTTTCTTATTGTATATGAAAAGTGATTAAAAAAAAAAAGATATAAGTGAAGAAGTCATTATACTTTATTGCAGTAATTAATTAACGTGGTGCTTCATAAGTAGTTTTTTCAAGGTGCCAATATGTCCATTGTTTTTTTTTCACACATAGTGGGATAAGGTTAATGTTGTTGTTGTTGTTGTTGAAGTCTGGAAGGATGTGCAAAAATTCAGACAAAATTTTATGAAACTTTTAATTCTTTCTTCCATTTTTCCTTCTTTATGAGGTTTCGTTGTGACTTGTAATTGCTTTGGACATTTGATCTGTAGAGAGTAGCTGTTTGCAATCCTGTCATGTTGCTGGATGAAATTGACAAGACAGGTTCTGATGTTCGTGGAGATCCATCTTCTGCATTGCTGGAAGTTCTAGATCCAGAACAGAATAAAACATTCAATGATCAGTATCCTATACTTCAAATTATGTTTTTCCCTCGTATTAGTTGGAATTTCTTCGTTTTTAGCTTCATAATTAATTAGTTATAAGTTTCAATTATTTTTTTTTCATTATTTTCTATTGATTTAGAGCAATAATGGATCTTTTCATCGTCCTATATGAACACACATGTATAGGCATGCTTTTTAATTATACAATATTATAATTGAAGTCTTGAGTTTTGCATTATCCATTTTCTGATCAGTGGCACATTTTTTACTACAGTTAACTGTCAGGCTGTTAGCACACATGCCAGCTTTGGATAGTAACTAGAGTGGGCCCATGCATTTGCACAGAGCTTGAGATGAGCTGCATTGTCCATGGCTCCTTATATTATTTTTGTTTTATATTGATTCATTGGAGCTTGTAATTTTGGTCTTCATTTTGTTAGCAATATATTTCTGTATGGAATTCACCCTCTGCCTAGGATGATTACCAAGCCACCTAACGTATGATTAAGGGAGTTGTGTTAATTATTTTCTGCATATTCTTCTTTATCTACCTTTTCACTACAGCTAGAGTTTTTTTTCCCCCTGTTTTTCCCCAATTGTTAATGATGATTTCTTGATTAATGATTTATCTAAGAAATTAGTTTTTGATAAAGCCCAATGCATTGTACGATCCTTGTAGTTGACTTCGCTTAGTGAGATAAGGTTATTGTTATTGTTAAGAATGATTTCTTATTCTCCTTTTTACTTGCACCTTCTTCTTCTCCATCTAATTTTATTTCTTTAAAAAAATTCTGAAGTTCTTCCTTAATGTTACCAAGCTATTTGAATGTTCCATTTGATCTATCAAAAGTGGTTTTCGTGGCCACAGCAAACCGGGTGCAGCCTATACCTCCACCACTCCTCGACAGGATGGAGGTTATTGAGCTGCCTGGATATACACCTGAAGAAAAGTTAAGAATTGCTATGAAGCATTTGATTCCCAGAGTTCTGGACCAGAATGGGTTGAGTTCTGAGTTTCTTCAGATTCCAGAGGTATTTTTTTTTAATATATATATATATATATAAGGTGCTCCTTTCCTTTTATCCTAATGTATTCTTTTTCAATTGGAAAAAAAAGAAAAATTAACTTCCTCCTGTGTACTGAGTAGGTTTAGTAATATTTGTTTCTTAGGGTGTAGAAAACTGAACTTTGTCCACTTTCAAAGAAAATAAACATTGTAAGCATTAGAAGATTGATGTTTCACAATCTGGATATTAGATACTAAATCTGAGTTTAAACGGTTACGAGTTTTGAAATTCAATTTTATAGTAATCTGTTCTTGCCATTTTTTAGTCTCACAATCTAGGAAGATTGATGTTTTTCTGTTTTCCAGTTGGTTAACACATTTTATTTTGGTATCGAAACATTAGAAGCCCCTCTTCTGTTGTAGTAATTGGGGTTTGTATTCTTTCCTTGTGCTTAGTCCATCAGTTTAAAAGCACAGAATAAAACAAGAGGGGCAAAAGTATGAAGCATAATAAGGAGCCACTGAGAAATATTCTTTATGCCAATCATACTCAGAGAAAGCAATTCTGTTGTAGAGAACTTAAATCAACTGCTATTTTGATGTAGGCAATGGTGAAACTTGTTATTCAGAGATATACAAGGGAAGCTGGTGTGCGGAATTTGGAAAGGAACCTGGCTTCCCTGGCTCGTGCTGCTGCAGTAAAAGTTGCTGAGCAAGAACAAGCAATTCCACTGAGCAAAGGGGTGCAGGGACTTGCTACCCCATTGCTGGAAAACAGACTTGCTGATGGTGCTGAAGTTGAAATGGAAGTGATACCAATGGGTGTGAATAATCGTGAAATCTCAAATACATTCAGGATTGCCAATCCATTGGTAGTTGATGAACCTATGCTTGAAAAAGTGCTTGGGGTAATTAACATTGTGCATTTTTTTCTATATGTTTTTAGTTGAAGTTTTGAATATCATCTTTCTTTAACTCTCAGTGGAACAAAACTTAAAATTGGCAGCTGAAAGTATTTCAGGATAGTTGTGAATGCAAGTATCTATGTTTTGTATCAATATTATTTGCCTTTGCAAACTTACTGTTATATAATAATATATTTTACAGTACGGCTCCACTATATTATACATGAATAAGTGTCTCATTTGTGACGCTGTCCTGAAAAAGGGTTACATGAGCAAATGCTTAAAGGAAATTAGACCCTAAAGTTTGTTCAATTGTTCATAAGGAGTTAATTCAGGTATCATTGAATGCAGCCTCCAAGATTTGATGGCAGAGAGACTGCAGAACGTGTTGCAACCCCTGGGGTCTCTGTTGGGCTTGTGTGGACTGCTTTTGGTGGAGAAGTTCAGTTTGTGGAGGCTACAGCAATGGTGGGAAAGGGTGAATTGCATCTTACTGGACAACTGGGGGATGTAATTAAAGAGTCAGCTCAAATTGCATTGACATGGGTAATTGATTCTATTTAATTGAAATTTAGTTCACGTCATATATCGTTTGGTTTGTTTGTCTCTAGTTTTTTTTTTTTTGCCTGAGTGAGACATTTCATATTACTTATAAGAGGCGAAACCAAAATATTTTGTAACATCACATTTGTCTCAAACACGGAAAATGTTGCACACCAAAGTCACAGATATTACAAGCAAAAGACCGTTACTTTGAGAATTATCATCTGAAATTGTATAAGCTTCTGTACAAGCCATCTATTGGATCCTTGAAACGAGGTGTATCAAGTTTATGTGATTCAACATCTATGGCATTGTACCCTTAAGGTTCCTTTTTTCCCTTTGAGATCAGTATGGTGGAAGATGTGTTAAGTTGGAATTTATATAGGAATGTGCGTGTTGTGAGTGGGTTACTAAAAAAAATCATATTCATGTTATGTCTCACGTTTGAAAGGTGGATTTTCTTCAAAATTGTAGATTAACTATGGTCAGTTGGATTAGGGGCTATGATCATGCCATTGCATGTTGGCTAGCTATTGATTGTGTCCATTGAACACTTGCCTTTTCGCTGTTATATGTATTCTTGACACCTGTATTGATTTAAAAATTCTTGTTTTATTGATGATGGAGGACTAATTTCATAGGTAAGGGCAAGAGCATCTGATCTTAGGCTGGCTGCTGGGGAGGGGATTAATCTCTTAGAAGGCCGTGATATACATATACATTTTCCTGCAGGTGCTGTACCTAAAGATGGGCCCTCTGCGGGTGTGACTTTAGTAACAGCATTAGTATCACTTTTCAGTCAGAAGAGAGTTAGATCAGATACCGCTATGACCGGAGAGATGACTTTGAGGGGTCTTGTACTACCTGTTGGCGGTGTCAAGGATAAGGTAAAAATCTTGAGTGATTATGACACTTGTTTAAGGTTCTGGTAAATATTCGTATATGCTTTTGAGATGAAATGTCAATGATTATGTCACAAGGATAGTTGTGATTTTGGGATAAAAGCTTCTTTTCTGATATATAAAGTGTGTTGTGGGTGAGCACATGAGATTATTGCTACAAAATTGACAGTCCAAAGTGATTCCTTGCGGCATGAAATGCACGATTTAGTGTGTCATTACTGCTAAATAATATAGCAAGGTTAATCTCTCTCTCTCTATATATATACAATGCTAAATCTACTGTTATTGTACTATAGTAAGTATTTTTTATTTTTCTTGCCCTGCATACAATCAACTCGTGTGCATTTAATGCATAGGAAACATGTGACCTATTATCATCTACTCAGAAAATCAATGATTGAATTTTTAAAGCTTTTGTGAACTTAAGTAATTGAGATAATAAGATGCTATTGGAAGATGATATGATGGAAAGGCTTTCTATATATTATGGAAGGAAAATGAAAAAAGCGATTGTGATTAATTACCAAATGGAATCATGAGCTTCCTTCAAAAAAAAAGAAAAGAATCATGAGCTTGTTTTAACTAGATGCGTTTCCCCTTGCATTGCATAAGGTCAGAGAAATGAACTATATTCATGATTTATAAATAGCATATTGCGTTAAATTTTATTATGGAATCACACTACAAATTATAATGCTATTACTATTTGAGTTTGCTGTTTAGATGTCTTAAATATGTTGGTCATATCTGAATTAAACATTTTCCCTAGCAAGAGTGATGAAAGTAAAACATCAAGGCTACAAAAAAGTTGGCAATGGCATGATCTGATCCTTTTTAATGATCCACAGGTATTAGCTGCACACCGATATGGCATAAAGAGGGTCATTCTGCCAGAAAGGAACTTGAAGGACTTGGCTGAAGTACCATCATCAGTGCTGGAAAATTTGGAGGTAATTTTGCTTTCACGTATGCTTAATAAGTCAGCTGCGTAATAGGTCTATAAACTGAGTATGTTCGGTACTAGTATGTACAAGTTTATGATGTAAAATTTTATTTCTATTTTACTTGTCCAGTTTCAACTTTTCAGACATATCTTGGGCCAGAATATGGTCCTTTTGTCCGAGAACTAGTAACATCTTTATGGAGCTCAGTGAAGCCCTTGATTTTCTTATCAAACATACAAGTGAAACACATGTTCTCACTTGGCTTTTTGAACTTCCTTATCAGATACTGCTTGCAAAGCGAGTGGAAGATGTGTTAGATCACGCTTTTGATGGTGGGTGTCCATGGCGACAGCACTCAAAGTTATAACAGGATTCTAGATTGCAGTTGTTATTCTCCTTCATATTTAACTCTCAGGCAGCATTGTATCGATTTGATTCACCATCTGATCCCATCCTGATCTACCACTGCTGTTCTGAACATGGGCGACGCAGAGTACTTTGATTGTTCAGCTGGTTGTGACCAAGTAGAATTCATGAATCAAGCACAGTGGATGGGACGCTAACAATGAGCATTATATTTTGGGACTCAAATCATCTCCATCAGCTTTTGTAAGTATGACCTTTTTTTACCTTGACTAGCTGTACTCATCTAAATTGAGCAACTAAATTTTTTAACGCTCCCCGCTGACCTGTTTGTTCTCTTTTTTTTTTTTGTCGTGTAAGTGTAACCATAATTCCTTACTGTGCATAAATCATTATTTTCTTCAAGTCCTGCACTTTCTCTCTCCAGTATGGTTCCCCATTACGCTGGTGATTGCTTCACTCCTTATTCCTAAGTTCTGTATTGTAACATTAATTATTGTTCTGGATTTTCCGTCCTCCTCGGGGGCAGAGGGAGGGTGGGGAGGGTCAAGAGGGTTTGGGGGTGGCTTCTGCTACCAGGACCGTGGCAGGAATGGAAATTTAGTTTTTTTATTTAAAAATTATAGATGATAAAATATGTTTTCTATGGGTCATGTAGTTATGTGTTTATATAATTTTACCTTAGTCTATATTTTTTTTACTTACACTATATAACTATATAATTGTGAAGATATTTTTATTGTATAATATTTAAATCAGACAACAAAAAGTATAATTTTATTGTTGTATAATTTTAAAAAAAAAACTTTTTCACCTCTAAATTTAAATATTAAAAAAGAAAAGAAGGGGCAGGAGGGAGGCAGGAGGTGTCTCCGTACCCCGCACTCCGGTCAAGAGTCTATGGGGGTTACGAGTAGTATCTTATCTGGACTACTATAACAGACAATGATGCCCTGGATTATGAAGTGGACTTGTTCACGGATCATCAGGCTATTTGTTTTGGGGCCAATTTGAAGGACCAAAAGCCTGACAATGTTTGATGTTATGTGAAGAGTCCTAACAAAATTCCATGCTCACCTTAGCATGAACCTTCCCAATTAGAATTTGACAGTCCATATTGAATTTTATTTTAATCATATTTTTTATTTTGTTTACTTTAATAGATGCGGAACTTAATAAAAATAATTTTCTAATCGTCACTTTTTTGAAAAAACAAATTTTATCATTTAGAAAGTTAACAATTTTAATCTGGATCTTCCAAATTAGTTTTGGACTCTGTAGATTTTATCTAAACATTTTTCAGATTTAATCTTGAAGGCTTGTTGCTTGTGCTGGAATCATTTTTTATTAGGTTACGCCAGTCATAACTTATATCTGATCTGCACAGTTAATACTGATCTGAATACGGATGAAAAGTACCGTCGTAAAATAGTGTCAACTAAAGGGCTGTTAAATGTACTTAAAAGAAAAAAAAAAAGGGCTGTTCACTGTAGCTGGCCAATACATCAGTTTAAACAGTTCGATCTTTGGCTTTTTACCTAATAGATTCAATTTCAAATGTCCAAAATGATTCTTTCTAAGTAAATAAAATTTATATCATGTATTGATAAGACTTTTTTTTATAAACATCATAAGACTTTAGAAGCTTTCATTTATTTGATATTTCTTAACTATTTATATATTTTTTATGTAATGTAATTCTTTTTTTTTTTGGGTCAAGACGTAATGTAATTCTTGAAACATATATTTTGTGCTTAAAAATAATTGAAGATTAAAAAAACATTGGAATAATTTGTGAGCTTGTTTTATAAAACTAATTATCTTAATTCAAACTTGCCTAGAAGAAGATAGGTGTGCACTACCGTACATGCTCGAGTGCCTGTTTAGTTTTAATTATAATACTCTTAAGCCCAAAATTAATTATCTAGAAGCAACAATTTCTTGCTTTTATGACATTAAGAGGTTCATAGTTGATTATCAAAGCCAAACAGGCACTAAATTATGAAAATGGCTAGTTGCCTTTTTTCGGTTCCGCCGTCTGGGGAAGTACAATGGATACGAGCTTGCCCCATTGGAAATAAAGAATAATTCACTTGCTAAAACGAATCTGGCATCCGTCCCACGGAACATAACTTTCAGAATTTACCTAGTTTCAACTTTACAATTTTTATAATTTCTATAATTAGGTTTTATATAATTGGCCAAAGGCTACAAGTATCATGGTTGAGGAAAAAGCTGAAACTTCTCTCTAGCTTCCCCATAGTGAGAAGTTTTAGCTTCTTCTCCGTCCTATCACTGTCTTCCTTCGTTCTGTAAGCTATGAGTGATCGTCATAAGCCTGAACTATCTGAAGAGAGCGAGCTGATTGCCTGGGAGCCATTGAACTATGAGGAAACCTTCGGTTCCCTTGCTTTGAATAAACGCCACCTATTTTAGTTTACATTTATTACAAAGTAAACCAAGCGTCACGACATGTTATTTGTTGATATTTATTGAGGAGTTTAGCTGACTGAATCCATAAACCGTCAAAGTGTAACTAGATTTTATCTTGAACATAAAATATACTTATTTTCATAAGGGAAAAAAAAGACCGTCTAAAAATTTATCTCATATGGCAAAAATTATATAAAACCTAAATTAATAAAATCCCGGTTAGCATAACTTACTTTAATTAAAAACATAAAATACGCTATTATACACCGTCCACAGACAGACAAAACATGCTGATCCTCAAGGGTTTATAAATATTGTTTTGGTTTCAATCACATTGAACAATAAAATATGCCACTGATTACAATAAACACTTCATAATAAGATTATAGTTCATTTCAATGTCAAAAGTAGTACGATTCTATTCTCACAAGATAACTTATTGGTCTTCAAATTTGCACCAAAAAATTAGCAACTGTCATAAATCAGAGTAATTCTAAATGAGAAGCTACAAGCAACCGACAGCCATAGCACTATTCAACTTACTATAAAACACGCATGCCTAACGCTGTGGCACATAATTACATTTCGGAGAATCCTCTACCAAAGACAATCTGCCCATTCACTTGGAGCAAAGGTAATTTACAGGTAATATGATATCCACTTCTATATAGTACCGACAAATATTCCAAGTGATAATATTGCACAAAGGAAAACATTTTCTGACATATATTTGTAAAATAATATGGAGTATAATTACATGCCAGGACGAACTGAAAGGGCTTTCCATGTAATGCTCTGCAGAACAATTTCACCTTCATATCCCTGACAACACAAAAATCAGTAAGGGGTTACCTTCTCCTTTCTCAGCCCAGGATGTGCAGCCTGTACATTCCTAACGCCCCAACAATTCCACCAATTCAGATCACGGGTACCAAACCCTTAGGATGGTAAACCCTCAATAGTATGGTTTATGCAGACATGTCCCCAGAAGGGTATTCTCCCATTTTGTCACGCAAGCATATTTCAGCCTATAAGACAGGCACAAACCCAGTTGCTGAATGCAAAGACTATAACCCATCAAAGCCATAGTAAACTCCTATTGTTTCTCAACCATTATAGTGTATTTTCTGATTTTGGGAGCTCTGACCCTGAGGCTGAGGCTGGGAAGACTGCATGTTCATTGGCTGTGTGTTGTAGTGAGCAAAAGGCTGGGAGTAGAGAGAATTCATCAGGCCCTGCCAGGGGGAAAAAGGTGCTTACAGTTAACTGGAGGGTGACATAAATAAAATTAATAAGTTCAACGCTCTGAAAATGTGAAATAGTCATATTTTATTTTCATTTCAAAATATCAACTAGCTGAAGCTACGGAAACCTGAGACTGGAGGGGGTTGGCATTGGCCACACCGAATTGGCTCTGTGGCGCATCATCTTGCAAGGGATCATTGAAGCCAACCTGAGTGAAAAGGCCTTGTGATCCATGGGTCATGTAGTCCTGAGAAATAACAATGGAGGTTAAAGGACGAATGAAGGAAGCAACCCAAACCCCAAAGAACAAATCTTATAAAGCAGCAAGCTTTAAAACCTGAGACATGAAATCATTTCCAGAACCAAAACGTGAATATCCAGCTTGAGAATTCTGGTTCAAAAAGTTTCCAGGGAATCCACCTTGTGCTCCTTGTGTAACATAATCAACAGCATATCCACTCTGGGAAGCCTATATGTACAGACAAAGTGTGAGCAATCAAGCAAGAGAACCTAGAAAAATTCAGGGAAAAAATAGATGAAAAAACAAAGGTAAATCAAGGGCCATGACAAATGCTACGTATTTGAACAAATATAATTCTCCAACCAAAAAATAAATCAGCATGATATAAATTAGTTAAGACAATGAATTTTAACTTTGGTACCAAAACTTATTTGATTCACATGAATATATATCAACAAGAGACAACAAATTCCTCCAGCCTGTATGAGAAAGGACAAAATATGGGTCTCACAATTAAGACATCTTTATTGTACTAAAAGAACCCTAACAATGGGCATACCTGGGTAGAGAAATCAGTAACGTTATAAGGAACATGCGAACCCTGGCTTTTGAAGTCATCACCCAAGAAATCCTGTAGGTAATTAATAAACAAAACACAAAATGAGGACCAACACTTCAACTAAACAACCTCAAACTTATATTAAAGTACTATCAATACCTGAGACATTCCTGGCACAGAAAACTGATCTCTAAATGATTGGCTTGCCCCTTGAACTGGCATCTAAAATACACAAGGATATGGTCAGAATTTGGCCGACATGAAAATGAATAAGGGATGAGAAAAGAACATATAAAGGCAGAATAAGGAAAGCAGACATTATTGGCAAACCCAGGTTGAGACAATGGAACACCAACAGATGGCTGGCTGTTGGGATTTTCCAGAGCTGGGAAGTTGAAGGTAGATACAAGATTCCCCAAAGACTGTTGTGTGCCTTGCTGGTGTTGGAGATGATTTCCAACTGCAGCACCAGAATTACCTCGTCCAGCACCAAAACCCCGACTACCTGGAGGTGGCACGTGAGGGACTGCCCCAACAGGCCCATGTACAACTCCACGAGTTGGAATGGCATATGGCTGAGATTGGGGACCACCATGAAAAGGAGGCAGGGGAACCCTTGGAACGGGATACCCAGTAGGATGCACACCAGGCTTATGGGTTCCATTTGATGGACCAGGAGGCATATAAGATCCTGCAGTTGACATCAGAAATTGTTGTTTAAAAATCAGCAGTTCCAAAAGGTAGGGCACATCATGAGTTAGCTGTGATAATAAATAACCAGACTCAACTATTCCAGATTATATGAAGTACTAACATGGGACAACTACGACCAGAACCACACAAAATGCAATAGACTAGAAATTACATACCCCTACCCCTGTTGCTCTTCCGATCAGAATTTGGGCCAGAGCCAACTGACCCAAAATTATCACTGGCCACAACTCCATGACCACCACCATAAAAAAGCCTTCTATCATTGTAGATCTACATTAAAGTAAGACAAATCAGCCTCGATAAAAATATCACAACTAAGGCTAATTAAGAGGCATGCCTGGAGGGCAGCACATCAATCAATACTCTGCAATCCTTCAACACCAACCTTCTTGGGTTTCTGGAACTGAACCATACTCTGCTTCAAATTATTTAAAGGCCCTTCAACCAGGCACTCATGTTCCTGTCCAAAAGTAAAAGGGAAAAAATTGAAGAAACAAAATGGGGTGCTGAAGAAAATGAAGACTTGTTATGCAAATAAAAGAGTACAAACTGAGTCAAAATCCCTATCACATTTTGTGGACCTTTCTAAATAAATCATAAAGGGGGAGTTAAAAAGCATCAACAATTCTCAAATCTGAGAATCTTGCACAAACAGTGCAACTGCCAATGACCATTCCTGCTCTCACTATACAGGTACATCTATTTTGTATCAAACTAATACCATCACTAACAATAACCTAACACAAAAAGAATACCTTGTAGTGTGTCAACAGGCTATTCCACAGAGGCTGCTTGCTCAGAACTTTGGGGTTTCCCAGAATAACAATACCATATCTAGCTCTGGTCAAAGCAACATTGAGCCTCCGAGGATCATTCAGGAACCCAATGCCCTAAAAAAGTAAAGAAGTCAACCAACAATGCATAAGCTTTACAAGATAGAAGTGGTCAATTCATGTAGAACACAGACAAACAAAAAAATGACAGCACATAGGGAGAAATAACCAACCTGATGCTCATTACTTCTTACACATGACAGAATGATGTAGTCTTTCTCCCTTCCTTGAAAGGAATCAACACTAGCAACCTGAAATGAATAAAATTAATCTAGCAACTGGGGTAACGTGAAACATGGCTATAAATCTCCTTGGTATCTATATCAAACCTCAATCTCCTTGTAAAGTTGTTGCCGGAGGGCACCATTTCTTGACATGTAGTTCACAATATAAGCTCGTTGTCCCTCATAAGGTGTTATCACACCAATCTGTTGAACACCAAACAAAATTTAACCAAAATGTCAAAAATCAACCCCATCAGTGTAAATCCAAGCGTTAATATATCGCCAAGATACCTGGCTAGGGACAACGCCACTTCTTAAGAAAGTAGTTACAATCTTTTCAACATTTGCAGCCTCAGTTCTATTTAAATAAGATGTTCCACTTGCACTTATCTCTTCTTGTCCCATCTATTAAACAAGTAGAACAACTAAGAAATACGTGGGGAAATTACAGCAGATATAAATTTCAAATAAAAAGGAAAAACAAGAGAAAGGATATAAAGTTCATAAGGTGGGAACATGATTCTGTGCACTGAATAAGCATCTAAATCATTAATTGACAGCTGAAGATAAAACATAACATTTCAGAGGATATAAGCATTTGTAGTACCTGAACATAAAAAAACATGGGACGATTGGGAACAGGCCAGGGAAAATCAATTCCTGATAATTGCCTTTCATTAACAGTAACTCCATTTTGTAGAGTGCCTTCATAAAAGCTATTTGAAGGAAATTCTGAGAGAGATGGATGCATACGGTATTGAACCTGATATGCAAGAGCATCAAACATGAAGCCTTAATGTAAATACACTAAACAATTAGCCCAAAAAAGGTAAAAGGAGAGTACATAACTATAGATCCTAAAATATAACATATAAACGCAATGTCAACCAAAAGAACAATCGTAAAAAATAATAGTGAACAAACCAACCACGACCTGAGCTGAAGGAAAAAACAGGTTATAAATGTAGCATTTAAGTAGGATGTCAACTCAGAATCTTAATAAATAATAGCAACGGACCAACCCTGAGTAGAACTGAAGAATGAAAACAGGTTACAGTAGCAAAAAGGTTGCAATAGAGAGCAGAACTAAAGCCTTTTCTGCAAAATTGCAAACTCTTGTACAAAGAAATTATAAAACAAATTGACCAAGTTGGAGGCTTCAGACATTGGGAGCATGAGGAAATTATGTGCAGAGTAAAGACAAGAAGCCAAACCAAAACTAGGACTTGGCTATCAAGTTCAACAACTCAATAAAAGAGACACTTCAACTAATAAACAAAGCTGATGAAACCATCCAGTCGTGGGTAGTGAAGAATTTGTACTCACAAAATATCACTTGATAAACTAAGAGGTCCATTACCTGCAATCTAATTGGTTTAACCCCAAGTAGAACAAGACGTTCAAAAAGTGACTGTGCAAGGCCTGCACGAGCTGCTTTCTTGCACATAATGACTGGACCAAGCTGACAATGGTCACCAACAAGAACAACCTAAGCAGAAATTACTGGTTAGAAACGTCACCTAAAAGAGTATGACAGCATGTACGGCACAGATTTTAACCATACATACCTGCTTGACCCCAAGCACCAAAGGAATGAGACATTCGGGCTCTGTTGCTTGAGTAGACTCATCAATAAGTACCTAAAACCAGTTATCAGCACTGTAAGCATCTAAAATGAGATATTAAATTTTATACATAACATACAATCCAACCTGACGGAACCTAAAATTTGCCAGCCGAGGATCTCCAGCACCAACACATGTGCAGCAGATCACATCAGCACTCTGAGAAATTTCCCTTTCGGTTGCTCGCTTAAGTGCTTTGTACTTTTTCTCATCACTACTGGAAAGTTCACCTATAAATACAGGTGGGGAGAAAACATAAGGAAAATATTACGTTTGACTGAAAGGCTCAAAGATGCACACTTGCTTCACCAACTACAGGAGAGAGTTCAACATGACCACCCAAAAAAAAAAAAAAACTCAAACAGAAACAAAATGCCGAAAACAGAACCATATATATATGTGTGTGTGTATATAAATGGCCCAATTTTACACTTACCCACGGACACAATGGTTTCTGTTAATTTCTCAGCACAAAAGGTAACAATAGAACAAATTATTGAAAGAGCTCTGTGCTCGTAATAACTGACATAACCTCACAAGCATGTGCTATTGTGCTACAAACAAATCAGAAAATCAAAGGAAATTCAATTGAAATGTGACAGGCTTCAATAGGATAGCCAAAGCAACCAAAATTAGTTATGTTCTCAGGAAAAAAAAAAAAAAAAGCACCCAACCCCCAACTGAACCTAGTATCTACATAGTTTATTGGAGGCCAAAAGGAGAGGGGGGGGGGGAGAATTTGCTCAAACCTTGTTCATCTTTCAGCTGTTGTAACTTGTGAAGTTCACTTTTGTCAGATGTGTCAAGATTTCGAACCTGCAATAATCACCATTCACATGCAACATGCAGATCGTCATTCATTTTGGAAAAAGCCACAAAAAAAAAAACCCTAAAAATTGTTAAGTGCTCAACCGGAGAACTCACCTGATAATGAAGTGTTAAGTGCTCAACCGGAGAACTCACCGCTTCCCTTGACTTTGCACAAAGCCTAACAACCTTGAACAACAGAAACGTGTGTTACAAAGAGAGAACAAGAAATAGCAGCAACTAACATATAAACAACCAAAAGTTAACTAGTTTCTCCAAAGCTAGCAGTTTGGAGAACTTTGTTGACATGTGCTCCTCACATTTACATATGATAAAACAAAAAAACAAACACCAATTATACCTTCAACCCAGTAGAACTTATCTTTTCGGCAAGCTGATCAACAGCCACATTACTGGGTGCACAAACTAAAACCTGAGATTTGAAAAGGGACAAAAGAAAAAAAAAAAAGATAGACTCAACATAACGGCATGAGAGGAAAAAAGCAGTTGACCTAGAAGAAAGGTTAAGAAATTGTACCTGTCCCTGACCTTGTTTTGCCATGTGATATACAATTGCTGCGGAAGTTACAGTCTTACCAGTTCCAGGAGGACCTTGAATCAAACTAATAGGCCTCTGAAGAACGCTTTTAACCGCAAAAACCTACAAACATAAAAGTTCAGTTACCACTCAGAAGAAGGCAACTTGAAAGATATCCGTAGGTAGCAGCCAAACAGAGTGATGGTACTAACTACCAAGTCAAAAAGCATATTAATTTCTTCCAGTTGTCATAAGAACAGGTACGGAATTTCTCTAGTTTCAGTAGCAACACTTTTACCACATCATGCCTAAACTTACAAGATATGCACTAAGGTAACATTTCAAGAAAAATTTTAGACAAAATCCTCCACCAGAAACAGAAAATGGGAGGATACAGGTAATCAATCATAGAAAATTAGAAAGAAACAGCAATTTGGACAAAATAATATCAAAAAAATGATTAATTGCACTCCACAGTAATGAGATAAAAGATCTGTAGGAAGAACAGCATACTTGAGATGCATTGAGCTCTGGAAGTCCAGGTGCACCAAAGCGACGAGGCAATGTATTACGCACCATCTGAACCTCAACTTCATGGCCCAATAAGTGATGATAAATATACCTGTATATTAGAAAACATCAATAACAATACTTACAAGAACAAAATGGGAAGAATCAAATATTCCACCAATTAATTATGATTTACATTATGAGATCCTATAATAAGTCAAGAGAACATAAACCTGCCACAATGCCTCAAATTATAGATTCACATTCCCTGACATTACAAGTGTTCCCAAGGTAGTCAAAGGTGAAAAGTAACCGTAAGGTGCTATACCTCTGATATGCCTAATGTAGAACAACAGAGAAAGCGGGAAACCGAGAGAACTGCAGAGGAAGAGAGGAAGGTGCAGAATTCTGAAAATATATTCTTCCCCAAAAAAATGAAAAGTCCCTCTAGTGCGATCGGTAAGGGCTTTGTATGGAGCCCATGGATAATTCCTAATAACTTCAAAAGTGAACATAATTTAAATAAAATAATAGTAACTTTTTTTTAACTGAAAATAAAATAAAAGCAACTTAAAATATCAATTTCTAATCCTAATCTTAATTAAAATGGCATTTGCTATATTTATCTTTAATTCTTATTTTATATGTAATTAATAATATCTTTCTTAATTTCTTCCCATTCTCAGATAAGAGGAACTGAAAATGCACACACCCGAGTGAAGCAAGGCACTAAAGAAGGGGGAAAATACTATATAAGCAAAGATAGATAACTGTAAATGAAACAACATTTGACATATAAATGAACAATACAAGTGAGATTATCATAAAGTCACAAGACAAATAATCATAAAATACATTAATAAAGCCACCACTATCACAAAGCATAATAATCAAGTCAAAACCCTAAAATACTAATAGCCTAAATATTTTACAGTAAGAATACCTTTTTTACCCCATTTGTAAACCTCAAAGGCTGGGCTGGGCTTCTAAGGTTGGGCTTTATAGTTTCCTATTTACTTTTTTGAAATTCCTGGTCTAGGTTTCTAAAGCTACCTCTTCCCTTCCAGCATTTAAATAAATTGAGGCTCCCCAGGCACTAGCCTTGAAAGAAGAAAAAAACACCAAAGGTGCTAACAGGCAAGCACCTGGCTGTAGCCAATGCCTCTCATGGTGCGAAAGGTGCTGGCTTTCTTTAGCACCCCACCCCACCTCAGCACCCGAGTGCCTTTTAACTACACTGTATGTTCCGCTTAAATTTGAAGCATAAAGTTAGCACCAGTTACACGCCAAGACAGACTAGTTATAGTACATGAGCTACTATATAATTATTCATCACCTACCGACTCTGAATTAAATTTTGTTAGGAACCAGTGAAATTCTCTAACTAAAGTCAGAACAATATAAACAAATATCATACCAAATGACGAAACCTGAGTTTTACTATTTCACTGAACAAATATTACACTATACCAGCTAACAAGATCCAACACAACACGTACCCTTCCTACAAGATACCAAACAATATAGACAGTAAAAATGTCACTGACATGAGAAGAAATGGATACGAGCTCAGAACACCAGCACATAAGATGTACAAAAGAACTAAAGTATTTACGTTAAATGCTCAAGAACATAACAGGTTTGCCAATATTTTGAGAGGTTGGTTCTCTCCTCCAAGACCTGACCAAACAATTCCGTCCTTCATCCTTCTCAGCTAGTCTCTTTATACACCCACTCACAACTTTCTAACTCATCCCTCCTACCCTTCATCATTACTCCTCCTCTTGCTCCTTCACTTTTCCATCTTTTTTTCTTTCCCATATGAACTTTTGTGTTCTCTTCTGGACCACTAGTCCCCCAATTTCCGCCCTTTTGCCACTCCACCATGTCTCATTCTGTGTTTTGGTGGAAGTAGTGGGTTGGAACCTATCAAACTTATATCGCTGGCAACTATATGGAAGTGGAACTACAGATCTTGTCCTTGCAAATGGTAAGTGATCAGGTTCAATGAAATATGTAATCCTGAGCATCCCCAATCTTCAATTCATGAGGAACAGATGACAGAGAAAAGAAGGGACAATAGAAACGAGACAATGAAAACCAATGGTAATGCATAGGAAGACAGATTACAAACAAATGCAATCAAATCTGACCTAGAGGCTGAAGCCAACTTACCCACTCACACTAGTCTCATCCACTGCAAAGGTTTTCATAGCTCCTTGCATCCTATCAAAACTTGTACTCTTCCAGACAAAATCAACACTGAACCCATGGTTTACATCAACTGGGACCCCCTGCATACAACTTCAGCAATAACCAGAAGGCACACATAAAGAACTTTATGATGCGCACCTAGCACACTAAGGCTAGAACTACCTGATTCGCACGAAGCTCAAGAGCAACTTCCTCTTGTGCAGTTAGCTTAATCTGAAAATAGAAATTAAAAAATATTACACAGCAAAGAATTGAATCAGTTAAGGATAGAAACCTTATGAAATTGACTTGCAGCAAATTAACACAAGAACACAAATAATATCAGTGATTCCGTGTTAAAAAATGCCCAGACTCATTATTTCACATTTATCAGTATTCAGGGGGTCACTCCACACGCATCAAATGATAAAAGACCCATTAAACTAGAAAGTTTAGAACAAATGTATTTAGGATCCAACATTAAGAATGTCGAAGTACATGCAATGGATGGGAGGAGACAAACAATTATCCAAAATGCAATACCCAATGACACAATTTTTAGACCATTCATTTCTAACGAAGAAACAAAATACAGATAAATGAATAGATTACAATACATATTACACACACAAGCATTCACAGATGTGCACGTGTCAGAACAGGTAAGTGTCCATAATGCATCTTAGAAGTTTGTCTCATACCACATGCCCCACTGATTGCCATGCTGGATGTGCAGCATCTCCAGAGTAACGCAATCGCAATTCATCACCAGGTACAAGACGCAACTCATTATCTTCCTACAAAATGACCAATCATGTATTGATTTTATGGAAAGAGAGGGCAAAATAAAGAAAGAGATAACATTCAAAACAAGATGTGAACCAGATGATCAGTGTACGAAAAGAATATAAAGTAAAAAACCCTTGCAAAGAAAATGATAGATAAAGCACCTTTGGGAATACAAAGTATGCAATGCGCTTTTTATTAAGACCAATGTCCCATCGAATTGTTACATTGTCCTTGCTTTGAGATTCTTTCATCATCTGCAACAACAAAGCACTCATAAGATAACAGTGAACCCCTCACAGAAGAGGAAAAACTGCAATCAAACATGTTTCAAATTTAACTGCTGGCAGTATATGAAAGTACATGAACAGAAAAGAATAAGCAGACAAAAACAAAATGCTAGCAGATGAAAAATGAAAGTCGATACCTTATCATAATCAGCTTCAAGCTTAATGAGTGGAGCAAAAACATTTTGATACTGAAAAAGCAAGGAAAATAAGAAACATATTAGATAAGAGAAAAGAGTAAGGCAAGGCAATTGTGACATCCACCTCAGTCTATGAAACTAACAAATTAATAAGCCATCATAAACACCTGATATGCATCTTCATATTTTAAAGCCACAGGCTGAGGTTCATCATCTACACCAGGTTTCTCAAGGTCCTCAAGAGAAGCATCAGGATTTGTTTTCCATAGCTCTTCTACCTTATTAATTTGCTGAGCACTTATCTGACGTGCCCTCAACTGCTCTTGTTCAGATGGGACCTGCAAAAAGGCAGCCCTGTAGGAAAGACGGGGAAAAATAACTATAAAAATATACCCAATAGATAGGAAAGATATTGACCTTGACAAGCCACTGCAGGAAACACCTATCATCAATCAAGGGACACCATTGACTGAGATCCCAATTCATATCTTTCAATGCATTAACACTCAAGCAAGGTTCGCGACATAGAAGAACAACTACACTTTCCGTCTTGGCAGAAATAAATCCAAGGAGAAACACATTACGACACCCACAGTTGTAGCATTCAAGAATTGTTTCTCCCAGAGGACTATCTTTGTGAAGACAGACTTCCTTGTGTTTTGCTCGAACCTACAGGAACAACAAAATGATAGTGAAGCTAAGCAAAACTTGTGATTGCAAAAAACAATATAAACGTATGCTAATCACAGAGGTACACGTGCATCTGCTTGTCAGCTTGTACTCACCTTCCAATAAAACATGGAAAGCAATATACAGACTAAAGTAGCTCCACATACACAAAATATGTAACGAGTGGGAAGGGAGGTGGACATATTTAATTGAGACGCCAGCATGCAAGCATGAACGGCATGCAACATATCAGTGCAATTTCTTTTTTGGTAAGCTTTTCTTAGGATGGTCAGGATACAATGCATGTTCTAATCAGAAACCCGAAAAAAGACCAAGAAGAAATTACTATTAGTCTAACCAAGGAAGGAAAGACAGCAAGCTTTAAAAAACCAAACACAAAAGCAAACATATCTTTAGTCACTTTCATTAAAAATGCTCATCTTTATTGTTATACAATAAGCTTAATAATGGTCACAAACAAATGCAAGTTACCAACGGAATATCAGAAAAACTATGTCAGACAAAATATGAAATTTTGCTAACATCCAGGAACAAAAACATAAAAAACATGATATTAATTATCCAAATAAGTAAACTAAAAGTGACACGATTAATTGAAGACATTTGGGTAGGAGAAGACTCTGGTTGCTTCTTATGCTTATGCATTAACATTAAATGCCAGATTAAATACAACAGAAAACCTTCAGTAGAGTTTGTCTAAAATGTGATTGTGATACACAACTCACAACCAGTTTGTAAAATAAATGTTCTGGAATCTAGTTGAAATGAAACACCATAATTGGATTTATTGGATTCTTTTGTCAATGATGTCAGGCTAGAATCCCTTTTTACTCTGTGCCAATGGTTGCACTATTATTGGTGAGAACAATAACAATAATGAAATAATTCCTTCATATTGATAGAAATAGGAGACATACTCAATTTACATGGATATAATAAATGTCGCTTGGGCTGCTTTAACAGTAGTCTTTATAATATCTGTTTCCATAATTAAATAAGAACATGCAACACTAGCTTTTTCCTTCTACTGCATGGTACGGGGACTAAAAAGGGGTCTGGAAGGAGGAGTTTAGCCACAAGAAGAGTACAAAAACGATAGATGGAAGCTCTTGACAATGTGGGTCATGCATAACAACCGGGCCACAAGTTAGCTGATTATTCAGTTATTCTTACTCAAAGACTTCATTTAATCAAAATTAAACATCAAATTCAATAATGATCCATATATTGGTAACACATTCCACTTAAAAAGAGCTTGCTATTATCTTTCATCTCTAACCCAAATGTTAACATAAGGAATGTCTTCCACAATAACTTCGAACAGATACTTTTTAACCATCTACATGTCATCCCATAATGCACTCATAATTTCAAGGACCATAATTCTGACTTTCACCTCGAGCTTAACAAGGAACCCAATGACTTTTGTGAAGAAACAATGAAAACTCATGACGAGAAACAAAGATGACAAACCCCTGAGTCAGACTATTACAGGATTGCTACAGACTAGAAACTTTAACGCTAACATAAACTTAGATCTAAGTTTGCAGCTTCTTTGCGGTTTTCTGCTCAATGTTTTTTCAAAAGAGGGTCTCTTTGGATATGCCGAGGGAATGTTTAACTTCCCCTAACTGCATACTTTAGCCTTCTCGTTCTGTAATTTTGTTTCCTTGGGAGGACAACTAATCCTCCTCTTTTGTATTTTTCTTCCCTCTTAATATGATTCTTTTTCATCCCACAAAAAAGGTTTTCAGAAACGCTTCGTCATAACTCATGCCACTTCTCCCAATTTCACTGAGATAATAACTAATAGACACACACCATAACGTCATGCACACTTCTCTATTTCTATGCAACCAAGTCTATCACAAATGCAAATACAAGGACCCAGGAAACGTGAGACGGTAGACGTTGTCGTAACAACTCACCAGGTGATTTACGATATGTGAACCCGACGTGTTCCCCCGTGAGTTACAGAACCATTTGCGACAAGAAGGCACATTACATCTCACAACACATGCAGGGTTCGATACCCCGCAATACCGGCAAGCATGTTCAGTGAAATCTCCTTTACCAAATTCATAATTGTCATCATCCCCAGTGTCCTCAAAATTCAACCCGCTCATCCCAGCAGCCAGGGTGTCAACCATCTGGCTGTTCCCGCTGCTGCCTGACCCGGTTGCCCGGCTTTTAGTAGCGCTTCCTAGAGCAGCTGAAACAGGAGAGGCATCGGACTGGTGATCAGAACCCGCTCCACCCCCACCGCCACGTTCCATGGGATCAACCAACGAATCGGACGGAGTGGGCCAAGCCACCGGAGACCTAATCGACTCACGGAACTCAGGATAGTCGAAATCCTCCCCCTGAGTGTTAAATTCGAGGAAAGTGTAAGCGTCGTTGCCAGTGTCGGGTTGCGAAGCGGTCTCGAATAGATTGCTCTGTTGTGAGTCCATCGTGTAGGTGTGAAGCAAGACTTTTCAAATTAAAAATTGCCGATCCTCTGAGTAACGATTGAATTGTTAAGGTTAGGGTTTTAAGATGGTGCCTTCTTTGGTTTGTCAATAGTGAAAGGAGTTATAATTAGGGTTAGGGTTCGGTGCGAAGAATGAAGGGAAGGAGAGTTTTGGCGACGGAGAGATACTCAGGCTCATAGTAAAAACGAGGGATAAGCGTATTCGCTTGATTGTACATACGTCATGAAGGCACCCGCCCATGGAATATACGCACAGACTGTTCATGTACGCTCTCCACACTGATTTAAAAAATATGACAGATTTAATTTAATTTCTTAACACGCAATTTTTCCTGAAAAATCTTACATATAAATATATTAAGAATTTACCGTTTGCTCAAAAATCATATATAACATATCAAACTTGTACAACATATATGAAGTATCCAACTATTTATTAAACTATATTTTTTCCACTCACGAAGAAGACACGGATATGTAGGAAATATGGAGATGTTTTATTTAATTTTAAAATATATTAAATTAAAAAAATCTCATCACTAATCCCTTATCTAAAAAAAAATGATATAAAATAATATTAATTAAAATTAATACATATTTAAAAATAAAATTAAAGTTAATTAATTAGTGAAAATTAATAAAAAAGAATTTAGAATTAAAAAAGATTGAATTTGATAAAAAAAAAATGCAAGTCTACCTACAAAAATGGGAAAAAAATGGATTCTACTTGTAAAAGAAAGAATAAATAAAAAAAATAAGACTCACTCAAATAAAAAAATTAAAACAAACATAAATAAAGAATGGCATGAAATTCAATAAGTGGAGTTACACTATTTTGCACTTAATTTTAATTATATATTGATATCTCAACACATTGTTAATTAAGTAAATTTTTTTAATGAACTAGGTTTAATTACCTTTGAGTTACATTTTCTGTTTTTTTTTGGGTAACTGAGTTACATTTTCTAATTAACTGAATTTCGTTGAGGCAATTCCATTTTATTTTAGTTATATTTTATGAATAAATGTAATACCTTTTTAAGAGATAAGTTACTCTATTAATAAAAATACTTAAATGATGTATTTTATTTCTGATTTAAAGAATAAATAAATTGATAATAGTTTTTTATATTTTTATTATTAATTAAACTATATATTTTTAATTAAATCATGACAAGTGTAAAATTCAATTAAAATTAAACACTTATCCAAAGAAAATGATTATCTAAAAAATTTATGTATTTATTATATTTTGATTTTAAAATCGATAAACGAAGGCAATTTAACACATACTTCCTCCCATCCAAAACACAAGTCATATTTCAAAAATATATATTTTGATCCAAAATATAAATTCCATTTGGTAATTTTTAGAGTATTAAATGTTCATTTTCTTATTTTATCTTTATCTATAATTAAATGTAAGAGAGATAGCAAACTTTATATGCAATATATTAAATATGGGTACTATTAAAAAATAATGTATTTTTTACATATTTAATGAATAAAACTATATTTTTTAATTTATGTGCAATTAGTCAAATAAAATTTTTATTTTATACTGGAGGTAGTATGTTTTTCTTGGCTAAGGAACATATATGTTTTTCAAACTTACTTTTTGCTAGAAGAAGTTAATTAGATTCTCGAAACTAAGTGAGTTGGCCATGAACCCAAATCCTTGAATTGGAAAGATACTGTGTTCAAGATTTGTACCTAAGGCCTGTTTTAGAATGACATAATCCAGCACAAGCCAAGCTGAGTTTGTGGTCCAAGCTACCTTTTTTTTTTTAATTTTATGTTGGGAGGAAACGTTGAAAAGGAAAAACCAAATAACAGGGTAAAAGAAAGGGAAAAAATCAGGTTAAGTTTACAAGCTATAAACTTTATTGAAAAATAATAATTATTATGAATAAGCTTATGTCAAATTGGGTTAGCTGGTCCTTGCAATTAACCTAATTATCCTATACGACCCAATGATTCAACCTGACCCAACTATAATTGTTTATCTTATATGTAGAAATTTGGATTCGAACCAATCTTTTTATTTTATGTATATTCGAATCCAAATTTCTAGGTTATTGGGTTTTATACATGGTTAGAATACAAAGATGCATTATCCCCATAGAATATCTTGCATTCAAAGTGTAAAAGGGTTGGAAATGTTAATTATAATGAATTATTAAATTGGTCAAGGTGATATCTCACCGATTCATATTCAAATTGTTACACGTATGTCTAGAGAGAAAATTGTTTTCTATTGGAACTCCTCTAATTTATCTCGCTTGAAAACTCATCAATGTAATTAAGTTTAATATAGTTGTTGAAAATAAAATTTGAATTGCTCTCTCAGCACTTGAAATTCTGACTTCTCTAATATGGGCAATTGTAAATCCTGAAATCCTTTGCCTTAATTTCCCCAACTACAAGCACTAAAATATAATTTAAAGGAAATAAACAAAATAGAAACTTGGAAAGAGAATGTGAAAATATATGCTAAAAGGAATTAATAAACATTGGTAGAAAGAAATATGTTTGAAATATAAATAATCATACTAGATAACGAGAATGAAACTAGAAAACTCATAAAGTTAGAAAGAAATATAAAAGATGAAGGTTAAACGTTAATAGAAATCTAGTGCTTAAGCATGAGTGTTGTTGAGTATCTCAAAGTATTGACATTGTTGAATATTTGTCTGGCAAAGTGTGTGTCCCTCTTGTCTATTTAGACTGTTATTTATAAGGTGTTGAGATGGTAGTTTTGTATCCTCCGCCTCTAGAACATGCCTTGTTTTATGCAACCTCCTCCCATATTTGTGGTTATCCAAACTTCATGACTACGTTTTTTCAAAGTGAACACCTTTATGGCTCCACGCTGATCATGCCTCTTTTTCTATGTTGTGCTACACATTTTTTTCCTATTACTCATTACCTCATCCTTTAAATGCCATCACTAATTACTTTTAGGCTTTAAAAATATTTGAACCCGATCAACTACAAATTTAGGTCAAAAATAATTAATAGTGATTTTAATAAAATCTACACTCAATTTGAGTTTATAAATGATTTACATTGTAAATAAGATGAAGATGATACATGCGTTGCATATTGTGATTGCTCTATGAAAACATTCAAAGACAACATGCTATAATTCACTTGTTTAGTTGTTTCTATTGCAATTACATTTTTCATCAACATGATTGACTGATTTATGATAAATAATTAAATATGGCCAATACTCCAAATACTATCAAGATGAGCAGCCACATTTTAAGATGTATCGATATTGCATCAATCCAAGTATAGCAAGCAGAGTAGATTGTCACATTTTAGTAATTTTCTCAAGGTAATTTATTTGTACTAATTGATGGGTTTTTTTTTTTTGCCAATGTTGTAATTGATTAGCTTCCACACTATTTTTTTTACCACCTTTCACACTATTATTCGGTGTAATTTCATCTTTCCAGGTTGAATTTTTTTTCAATCATGTAGTTTATGCGGCTAATTGGTGACAAATAATGATAAGTGTCATTCTAAAAGTAGAACTCACTTTTATTTTTCTTTCTTTCTAATTATAGAAATTGTGCTATTCTTTCTTGGCTTGATATAAGAATTACGTAGTTAAGGATAATGCTACTATTATTCTATCTTGTATCACATCCTCCCTCCATATACATATATGTACATACACAGGCTGCAAGATTACAATTTTTCACTAGTTAGTGCTATTTAGAAGCCATTCTATGACTGTAACATAGCAATGTATTGAGAGTGCACCTCAAGTACTCTTTAAAATGTTTGAAAAAAATGCAAAGGGTCTCATGACTTAAAAGAGCTGTTATAATCCGAGATCATGGGTGTAGATGGACTAATCAAGTCAAACTAGAAATAAAAAATAGTAGAAGAAAAAAGATGGAAGCTCAAAATTTTGCATAGTGCAAATGGACCTTTTGATCCTGAAAAAGTGCTGATCGTTGACAACCATGAATAAATAATTTGATTGTATTGTGAGTCATATCTAGCCTTTGATAGTAACTAATCAAGTGGCCATGGTCACATCCTAAAGTCCCTTTTTGCTTAGAATATTGAATGTGATGCTTATTGCTATGTCTTGGGGAAAAATATGGAAGCTTACCACTTATTTTGTAATGAATTAAACCCTTCTTGAGAAGTGACAAGACTCGCAATGATTTTGATGATGAAATTTTCTAAAAGATAGGCATTGGGAGAAAAGGCTCCGAAAATTTCTTATGTTTAATTAACTATTAAAAGGATAATTTAATATTTTTAAATTTAGATTTTGATATTTAGATTTTTAAAACAATTAAAATTTTTAAGATCTTTTAAAATAAAATATTCATTTTTTGTCTTTCAAGTATAATTTCCCCCTTTTCTTTTAGTTTTCATACCTACATCAATGTGAAAAAGAAGAGAAATATAAAATAAAATATATGTTCTTAGAGAACACTTGAAGAACTCACTTGAAAGATTAATGGTAGATTCAACTCAATACATGCAAATATTTGCAACTCAATAAATACAAATAATCTCACTAGAAAGAATTAAGCTCATTCAGTGTAACTTTAAGGAACTTGTTGATTAATAAATACTACTGTGGGATAATCCACTCAAATAGTTTACCTAGCTGATAAAGGGAAAACTATAGATTGTTGAGGACTAAATTTAAAATTACAAAGTTGACACCATAGATTTTCTTTTAGCACTAAGTCTATATGGTATATCCCTTTACGGTAATGATGCGCAACAACGTCTATATATAGTAAGTTGTTACAAGTGATGCCTCGATTCATTTTGTTAAAGCTTCTCAAAATCTAAACATCAATAGAAAGATATGAACAAAAAACAACAAAGAAATTAAACTATATATCTCATGCATCAGTAGGACAACAATTAGAGGAAATTAACAACAAAACATTGTCGCTTATGGAGATAGTCTGATATATTGAAGACATACAAATATTGGGAATGGGAAATAGTCTGATGAATTTTCCATATAAGAAAAAAAATAGGATCTATTAAAGAGCTTGATAAGTCATATAGCTAATGTTTCCACTAGAAAAATGTTTGCTTCTCCCTAAGGGTCTGTTTGGTCCAATTACAAGGGGTTAGATGATGTGATGTAATAAAATGTGATAGAATGATAATAACATAGGTATTTGTTTGGTTTGATATTTGTGTTGTGGGAAATAAATTTATTTTTTATATTTAATTAAATAAAAACAAAAGTAAAAGGACAAAAATACCCTTATCAACTTTTTTTTCTCCCTCCTCTTCCTCTTCCCTCCTCCTCACCAACAACACTTTTTTCCCTTTTTCTCACCTACAACACATCCAACTCATTGGCAACACTAAACAGATTCACATATAGCAAGATCAACTCCACAAAAATCACACAAATCCAATATGGTCCTTGGGTTCGATGGAGAAGAAGCAAAAAATCTTTGTGCGAGGAAGAAGAGCGAAGAACTGAATAGAGAATAAGAGAGAGAATGATAGTGATGGTGACTGAACAGAGAAGTAAAAGAAACAAAAATCTCAGATATGATTCGTGGGTTATGCCACCTTATGGTTTGTGGGTTCAATCTTTGCTCTAGTTCATGTGTTTAATGGTGTTAGGTTGGCAGAAATGGGGGCTCAACAAAGAGGGAAGAGAGGACAATGAGATGGGCACTCAGCAGAAATAGGTTGGTGGAGTCATAGTCGAGGAAGGGAGACAATGGTGAGGGGTCGGGAGATGATGACGACGGCAATGATAGTCACAAACCATAGATCTAAAATGATGAAGGTTGAAGATGGTGTCGTCGGCAGCAATGGTCCAGAATCAGTAGAGAAAAAGTGGAAAGGTCGGTGGAGATGGAGGTGATCGATGAAGATAGTGATGAAGTAGGAAAGATGTGTCATTTTTATTTTTGAGAGGGGGTAGTTTAGACTTTTCAAAAAGAGTACAGCCATGTGAGGAGAATCACATAATAAAATGGATGTGAAAGAGATCACCTGAATAGAGGTATTTAGCATTACATATGTAATCATCATTACATGTATTCGATGCAACCAAACAACTTCAATAAGGTAATGTAATTCCCATTATGTCACATACCTCCTTATGTAATTCAACCAAATGGGCCCTAGTATCGCGTTTGGTGATCAATTTATGGTATCTCTAACTTTTCTACCCTGTTATTCTTGATATTGATATTGAGGTGATTGGTTGAAGATAGAGGAGAGGGAAAGGAAACAATGCCATACTTATGAACAAGCCTTGGAGCTTGCTCACCCCAAGCCACCTTGCAAATGTCTCTTGCCCTCATTTTGTCATGAGGATTCACCTGTGACGCTGACATGTTCCTTGTTCTTTGTTCTGTGTCTCTAGATGACTTTTTTGTTAGCATGCGATGTGCAGTTGAAAGAAAATTGATTATTCAAAAAAATTGGCATAAAATAAACAAGGGACAATTGCTACTTGTTCTATTGTGGTTGCAATACAGTCTGATTATGCCACGTTGCAAGCAAGCATAATGCCCCTTGGCTATGGGTTGGTGGTTGAATCTGCATTCTTGCAGTGCAACAGCGAACATAATAACCACACACAATAAATAATCCAAATTTACTTTCTCTCCTTTCTTAGCCATGAAGTCATTTATAGACTTGGGGAAAACAAAAGCTCCAAAGATTAGTATTATGTGAACTTAAGGGCTCGTTTGGTTCAATTACAGGAGAGTAATGTAATATAATGTGATGAGATATAATGTAATGTGATGTAATAGTGATTACATGTAGGTTTGTTTGGTAAGATATAAATTATGATGTAATGATATTAATTTTTTATATTAAAAAATAAGAATAAAAGTGAAATGACCATATTGCCCTTAGTCTTAGAAGTGAATTTGTCAACATTTGTTTTTATAAGAATATTAATATTTTTTGCATCTCATTACACCTATGTAAAGACATTTACATGCAAAATATTATGTAATCCTGATCACTTCTACAAGATCACTTAAGTAATCTAGATCACATGTGAAATGTCCAACCAGATGCTTAAAACTCATGTGATGTGAAACCTATTACCTTTACATGGGGGGCTGTAAATGAACCAAACTAGCCCTAAAAGCAACTGATATCACGTTTGAATAAGATTAGTAAGACTGATTATGGAATGACTTTTTAAACAATATTTTTAGGAAATGTTTCAGTTTTGCGGGAAACAATGTTCTCACTCAGTAATTAAAAAAATAAATAAATAAAGAAAAAACTATACAATATTGCAATTATAATTTACATCGAAATGTGGTGTCAAATTGGCAGAATATGAGTACTACTAGGTAACTTGAATCCATCTTACTTTGCGCAATTGAACATTTAGGTGGACTGCTCGATCTAATAGAATTCCAAGGAATTTTTTCTACAAGTTTTACTCTTTTCTCTTTATTTTCAACTAAAACAAGGATATGCACATATACACACATATCATGAGATCCTCTTCTTTTTTAGACAAAGTTAGAGAAAAGTAGGGTTTTGTGAACAAGAATGCTCAAGCCACCCCTCACTAGGGTAAGCTACTATTCTTTATATATTAGAGAGAATACAATGACCTAGATAAGAAAATAGGCCACATATGCAGTTGTACAAATAGAGGATAAGAATAAAAAAGGACAAAAGAAGAAAGGAATATTTTGTACACAAACACAACACTAAAGACAAGATTAATTATCCTTAATCCTTAACACCCCCCTCAAACGAGTTGGTGTAGGAAACAACCCAAGTTTGCCTCAAAGAACACTAAACTGAGGTTGAGCAAGAGCTTTAGTTAAGCAGTCGGCAATTTGATTGGAGGATGGAACATATCGAACATCAATATTTTTGGCCAAGATTTGATCTTGAACAAAATGCACATCTATTTCAATGTGTTTTGTTCTAGCATGATGAACAGGATTGGCAGCTAAAGCATTGGCACTTTAGTTGTTGCACCAAATAATAGGTACGCAAGGTAGAAAGAAACCAATTTCAAAGAGAAGATGACAAATCCAAGATATTTTTATAATTGAGTCAACTAATGCCCTATATTCTGATTTTGTGCTAAAGCGTGATACAACACGTTTCTTTGAAGTCCAAGATACTAGATTATCACCAAAATAAACACAGTATCCAGCCATGGATTTTCAATCATCATCATAGGTGGCCTAATCAGCATTTGTGAATACAGTGAGACTTAAGTCGAGAGAAGGCTTGATATGTAATCCATAATGAAATGCACCTTTAATATATCTAAGTAAATGTTTGACACCTTGCAAGTGTACATTTGTTGGATTAGAGAGAAATTGACTCAATCTGTTAATAGCGAAAGTTCTGTTTGGACGTGTGGTTTTTAAATATTGAAGAGAGCCAATAGCTTTCCTATACTTAATGGGATCTCTTAATGATTCACCTTTAGATACAGAGAAATGTTTACTAGAGACCATAGGAGTTAAGCAAGAAGAAGCATCTAGCATATTAAATCCCTTTAAGAGATCTAATGTACATTTCCCTTGGTTTAAGAAAATTCTTATCTCATCTCTGTAGGTTTCAATACCAAGAAAGAAATGTAAAGAACCTAAGTCTTTTAGAGAAAATAAGTTATGAAGACGTTAAATGAAGGATTTTAGGAAGTCAAAATTATTACCGGTGATTAAGATGTTATCCACATATATCAAAATGAATACTACCAATTTAGAATTTTTGAGCATCAAAAAAGAATTATTGCATTTTGAATTTTAAAATCTCTATTGCAGTAGTGTAACTCTCAGTTGATCAAACCAAGCCTTGGGGCTTGTTTTAAACTATAAATTGCTTTAGTTAGCTCATAGATACAAGTAGGCTTGTTAAGGCTAATGAAACCCTTAGGTTGCTTCATGTATACATCTTCTTGCACATACCCGTTGGGGAAAGCGTTGTTAATATCTAATTGACGAACATCCCAATTGTAAGCTACTACTAAGTGAGAATAATTCAGATTGTCGTTGTCTTGACCACAAGACTGAATGTTTCTCTAAAATCAACCCTTGGTTCTTGTTGAAATTCTTTGGTGACTAATCATGCTTTATATCGTTGAAAGAAACCATCAGAGTTTAATTTGGTCTTGAAAATTCATTTACAATCAACGAGCTTTTATTGACCATCATAAGGAATTAATTACCATGTTATGTTTCTTTGAAGAGTGCTATATTCTTCGACCATAGCTCGTCTCTAGTGAGGTAAATTAAGAGCCTCCTTAATGCTTTGTGGCTCAAAAAAATGAGAGAGTTTTTTAGGGCTTTCATTTCACAAGAGCCCAACAAATGGATATTTAGGCATCATAATGCCACTTTTAGCTCATGTGACCATTGGGTGAGTATTTGTCTAAGTTCTCGGCCCACTAATTTGATGTTGTCAATCAGTATTAGTGGATATTGGATCTGGGCTCAATGCAGAAGGAGAGAGCCAAACCTGTTTTCTAGAATAGAAGAAGAACAATTTGAATTCGGATACGTGACTTCATTCGATAGACTTGAAGCAATATTAGGTGAATCAGACAAATGTGTTTGACTCTGAGAGTGACCTTGAGATAGTTGTGCAGAGTAATCAATGCTTCTCAAAGGAGATGGTGATGGCAAAGTACTCTTGCTGGACTGAAGGTGGACATTAGGCTATAATGAAACTCGTGAGTCATTTCTTTCAGTATTTAAATTAGTCGCTTGCACTCTCTTAGTGGCAGATGTGTCTTGTACATATGTGGGTATTGAAATAATTTGTTCCGTGGGAGAAGCTTGATGATTCAAGAATCTCAAAGCAAATGAAAACTTAGTGAGATCAAAGATTACATGCTGAGAGACAATTACAAGTCTTGTAGAGGTAAGACATTTATACCTTTTTTTATTTGGGTGTATAGTTGATAAACACACATATTTGGCTGTGATATTGAAACTTGTGATCATTGTAAGGTTTAAGACAAGGGTAGCACACACACCTAAATGATTTGAGCGATTCATATTCAAGGTCTTTCTTAAATAAGATAATCAGTGGATTTAATCCCTTTAGTATTGGAGTTGGCAAACAATTTATGAGAAAAATAGCAACCTGAAAGGTATCGACCCAATAAGTAAGAGGCATTTGTGCCTAAGCAAAGAAAAGTTAATTTGGTTTGTATAATATGACGGTGTTTTCTCTCTGCATGACTATTTTGCTAAGATGTATATGGGTAAGTACATCTCAGATTAATACCATCTTCTTGTGCTATGGCTATGAATGATTTGTATTTAGTCCCCATGCCACTTTGCAAGTTCTTGATTTTGATTCCAAATTGATTGTCAACAAGAGCTTTAAAATGCTTGAATGCATTAATAGCTTCTCCTTTGTGTTTTAAATAATAAGCCAAGTATATAAGCTAAAGTCATCAAGGAAATGTATATAGAACTTGCAACAAGAAATAGATTGTACAAGAGAGGGTCCCCATATATTTGTATGAATTAATTCAAGAGGTGCAAAGGACTGAGAGCTAGATGAAGAAAAAGGTAATAAATGACATTTTCCACATTGGCAAGCCTCACAAAAAGGTCTTTCATTAAAACCAATTTTAACATTACAAGTACTCAAAATAGGCTTTAGAGTTCCATCACTAGGATGTCCTAATTTTTTGTGCCATATTTCTAATTTTGAAAGAAAAGCAATAGGATAAATGGCAGTAGTAGCCTTCTTGATTTTAACAGTATTTGGTTCTTCATTGTCCATTAGAAGGAGACCTTCCTTAATTTTCCTTTCCATCAACATTTGTCCTATCACTGAGTCCTTCACAATACAACCAACATGATTAAATCCAACATCAACTTCATTATCATTAGCCAATCTATAAACACTAATAAGATTTTTTTTCACTGATGGAGCTAAAAGAATGTCTTTAAGCCAAATATTTTTGTTATTGCAAAATATACATGTTTCACCAACACCAGTAATAATAGCTTTTTCTCTATTGCAGGTAATTAAATTCAACTTTAACTTACCACTTGAGTTGAGGTGGTCCAAGCAATCAGAGTTGTTGGCAACATGATAGTTGGTACTACTATCCATGTACCAAGAGGGGTCACTCACAGTACTCAGAGAAGCAAGATAAGTTTGAGATTGATGAGTATTTTGATTCCTTTCAAACTCAAAATCCTCCAGGGGATGGTTTGTCATAACAAAAGTAGCAATTGGCACCAAGATGTCTAGCATGTCCACAGATTTGGCAAATGGGATGATTATTTCCTCTCAAGCCTCTTCCTTTGGAACGATTTCCTCTAAAATTCCTTCCTTAATGCCTATTTCCTCTGCTATTTTCCTAATTTCCTTAACTATTTTCCACACATAATTCACTTCTTTGAGCAAGATTTGCAATTGGTTGAATATTGATGTTGGAAAATTGATTTAACATTTCCAGCCTGCTTTCAAATGCTAGTAGAGTTGCTTGGAGTTCCACCCAGGACAAGTTAGCCTTTTCAAGTAGTTGAACTACTATAGCATTGTATTTTGAATCAAGACCAGATAAAGTGTAAGTGATTAAATATTTTGTTGAGACAAAGGATCATGCAAGAAACAACTAATTAGAGATATTTTTCATCTTGGCCGGGTAGTCCTCCATCTTGAGGCAACATTTGTGAGTCCTATGAAACTTTGCTTTATGTAGCATTACATGAGCTCTGGTTTGTGCAGCAACTAATTCTTTGGCTTCTTTCCTTAATTCCCATGTTGTTTTGCAATGAAGAAGTTGAGAGCCAACTTCAGCAGTCATGGTGTTTCTTAGCCAGCCAAGAAGAAGTTGATCTACTGTCTTCCATTCAGCATATTCTGGGTTAAGCTTCATTCCAGCTTCTTCAGGGATAAGTTCAGGGGGTGCAAATCTGGTTCCATTAATATGATGCTCCAACTGATTTTCTTCAATCAAAGGTAAGATAATAGACTCCCATATCAAGTAGTTTGTGCATTTTAACTTGACTGAATTGACTTGGTTGAAGGAACTGAATAATGGATTGGGTTTTTGAACAGTGTTGACAATGATAGTGGGACTGGAGCTGACGGGGAAATAGTCTGAAAGGCAAGAGGAGAAGACACCATAACAAGTTTTAGGAAATGTAACTCATTGCTATGATACCAAGACAGAGTTAGAGACAAGTAGGGTCTTGCGAAAAATAATGCTCAAGTTCCCCCCCACCAGAGCAGGCTACTATTCTTTATATATTAGAGATAATACAATGACTTAGACAAGAAAATTGGCCACGTATGTAGCTGTACAAATACAAGATAAGAATAAAAAAGGATAAAAGAATATAGGAATATTCTATACACAAACACAACACTAAAGACACGATTAGTTATCCTTAATCCTTAACATTTTTGCAACTAAGTAAGCATCGTATACATATACTCCCTTTTAATTAACTGTTCACATGCAAGCATTTATATATATGTAGAAAGCAATAAGTCAATCGGCATGGGCGATTTAATTACCTGGCCATTAGATTCCACGATCACACCCAATTAGTTATCCTTATAAGTACAACATCATCAACAATTCCAAACACTACTTTTCTCCCTTTTCTTACAAAAGAAAGAAGAACAAACCAACAAGAACAAAGAACTAAAGAAGTATGCCTTAAGCCCGTCATATTTTCCCACCTCTTCTCTTCCAACGTCCAAATTGCTTCAACCTAATATGTGATGAGTTTTGCGAGGAAGGTTCAAAGTATAACCAAGATATCAACTATAACTTCCATGTAGCGTACCTTGAAGCCATGGTGACGATCATATTCAGCAGCCTTGAAATGCTTAGGGGCTTCTCAATTCAACTAGCCAAGTTCAAAGCAACTGATGTCGTTTCATGCATTTTGAAGCTCTTGAGCAACCTAGAGTTTAGTCCCTATGCTAAGGCTTATTCGAAAGATTGCTTTGATCTTTACTTGGATATTGCTGTTTTGGATTTGGAAGATATGAGGCCAAGGACTTCGCCATAACATGCACTATGTAAGCTAATGGGTCACCATCAATTTTTCGACCTTGATGTGTGTGTATGTAATTTTTATTTTTTTTATTTTTTTCTCTTAAAGAAGATCAAGGAGGAAAAATGAAAAGAAAGTGTGGGAGTGGGAGTAAAAAGGAAAAGGGTGAGAGTAAAAAATTTTCTTTAATTCAATTGGGTAGAGGGAATCACGAATTTATACTATATTTAACTCAATTTCATATAAATAAAAAAAACTCAATTTGGCCCAATCGTATAGCCACAGGCCCTCCACCCTTCTTAACTCTCATAGGAAGCTAATTGGTCTAGGAATAATACTTGCTTATTTTCATTTGTTTTTTAAATTTTTTATTTTCTTTTAGTTTAACCACTCATTTTTTTCTCTATTCTCTCTTTAAACCCAACAAAATTTAACTGGAAAATTCTTTTTTTTGTGTGTGTGTAATTTAACGGTTGAATTGCATTGGTATAATCACAACGCGACACATTTGGTGAATGATTTAGCATCGTAGTAAAATATGTCAACTGAATGTTTGACTGAGGACAAATATGCAAGTTGTGATTTATTAATATTTTTTGGCCATAAGTTGTATTAATCATTTTGAGTTAACATTTAATCACACAAGTCATTAATTATTACATGCTTTCTTATAAAATCTTTTTAAGTACATTAGATGCACTGTACTTTTTTTTTTGTACTAGCTAATGATCAATCAAATAATAGCTAAATTAAACCACATTTAGATTGCACATTTTGCTACTTATTCACCTACTATATAAATAGAGTATGTAAAAAAAAAACTTATATTTAATTATTTATTATAACTTTAATTACGATATTGTTATATAAATAAAAATATGGTATGCGAATGGAGATCTATTATATTATATATTTAGCCTTATTTTATTTATTGGTTGTAATACATCTACGTACGTAAAAAATTCTCTCTCGTAACAAGTCGCATGGTAATTGCGCCGATACTTTCAAGTTCCACCAAAGAATTCATCTCATTTTCGTCCTTATTGCAAATTATATTTGTTCATTTATTATTTTGCTCTCCGTGTTCCTATTCCCCGACCGAGATCAACCCCAACGACTTAATCGAAGCCAGGGTTTTTCTCGGAGAGTTGACTCATCTTCTTCCTCGCACTTGAAATTTTCACTTCAAAGCGATTTCTTGATGGCGCCGGTTTCAGCGTTAGCGAAGTACAAGCTGGTGTTCTTGGGTGACCAGTCCGTGGGCAAGACCAGCATAATCACTCGCTTCATGTACGATAAATTCGATAATACCTATCAGGTAGGTATTCTAACTATCAGATCCAATTCTCTTTTCTAAATCAATTCAAATTAAGTCCGAACTTGGTTCCCGAACCTAGAGCTTCATCTTTCAGTGGTTGATTTAATCGTTTTAGCTGGGTTTCTTACCTTGGTTGGATTGAAGTGTCCATTGCGTTTGAACGGAAATTGTCGTTTTTTTTCCTGATATTTATCCAGACAACTTGGGATGAAGTGACAGATCAAGAATGTTTATTCTACAGGTCTCAGTATGAAGCGCTAATGTTTAAATCGAAGAACTCATCTTCCTTACTCCCCAGCTGTTTTTACATATTTGAACATGACTTTGCAACTCCATCGCCCAGGCAGGTTATCAGACCTTTGTTTCCTGGAGGCGATCTTCCTCTTCACTTAGAGACATTGCTGAATATTCAGCATTTGATAATGGATATTAGTAGTATATTGCCTATACTCTCATTATCAAAGAAAAACCACTGTCATCCGTTGTTCAAAAATATGGTCTGCTATGCAGCCCAAGAATTTTTATTTATATGATTAAAGAAATAGGGAGGTGGAGTTAAAGGTGCCTGTCTATAGGAGGAATGGAGGATCGCTTCCTCAGACTGATCTCAAGAACTCAGAAATCAAGTCCTCTATTTGAATGGGTAGCTTATGACTTATTGAAAATAACCATAGATCAACTGTGGAAAAACCCACTTGTTTCATTGTTATGAAAAATACATATTTTACGTGGCCAGTATTCTAAAGAAAAACATTGAAATAATCCCCTTTACAATCATTTCAGAGTTTGATAATATACTAGCATCTTTGGTTACTCTTTTAATGAATTTTCACTGATATTTAGAACTTTGGGTACATAATACCTGTGCATGAAATTATTTAAACCAACAGGAGTAAGTTTTTTCCCCTTAATAAAAACAGAGTTAGTTTTTTAATGATTGACGTATTGAACCACAACTACAAAGTACAAACGAGGACTGCCTAATGGTTATTCTTTAAAAGGAACTTGGAAAACAGAGGAGAAACAAATATGAAGAAACGTTAATATATCTATGATCAATCTTCATTAGCCTTTAAATTAAATTGTAATATGTGCATAAGTTACTAGCTGTGCACATATTTAACTGGGTTATAAAGACCAGTTTCACTTCTCTCACTGTACTCAATTGGCATGCGACATCTTGTAATCTATGTATTTTCATTTCTTTAACTTGATTATTTATTTATTTTTGCCCATACACTAAAACCTATTTTGTGCTTCTGCAAACAGGCTACAATTGGTATTGATTTTCTATCTAAAACTATGTATCTTGAAGATCGAACCGTTAGACTGCAGTTATGGTAAGATGTGGCATCTTCATTTCATAGGATATATGGAAAGGGAAAGGAAAAGTTTTGTGGAAGTGGTCTGGCAACATCCTTGTTTTCTGTTTGAGCTAAATTTAAAATGTAAGCAAGAAAAAGCATGCCTAACAGATGTATATATTGCTAGATGTAGAAATGCATGGTAAACTTGATCTTGGAGTCTGAGAATAGGGTGCATATGGATATGCATTTGTGGCCTATAAAAGATAGAGGTGTTTAGTTGGCAGATCTTTAGTTTCTATATTTCCAATTTTATTGCCTCTTGTTGGCACTAAAATAATTCCTTTCATGTGTTTGGATAGGGATACTGCTGGACAGGAAAGATTTAGAAGTCTTATTCCAAGCTATATTAGAGACTCATCTGTTGCTGTTATCGTATATGATGTTGCAAGTATGTCATTTGGGACTTCTTTTCAATTCACCCGTTCTCTTGTTGCTGCCCATTGTATTATAACATTGTACACTGCTTGTAGAAGTTTTCTTAAGCACACTTGAGTATGACTCAGAAAATATGGGTTTCTTGAAAGTAACATCCTCTAACAAATTAAGGCATTCAATTTCCTGTATGATCTTTCGGGGCGACTTGAATGATGCATTGATTTAAATTTTGCTCAGAACTTTGTGCAAGATGGTTTCTTATAATGCTGATGCTCTTGTGATTATTATATAGGCCGGCAGACTTTTTTGAACACTTCAAAGTGGATTGAAGAGGTAAGAACTGAGAGAGGCAGTGATGTCATTATCGTTCTTGTTGGGAACAAAACAGATCTGGTTGAAAAGAGGTAATGATTACTCAAGAGAAGAATATTTTATAAGATAGGTCCCCCCCCCCTCCTGTATTATCTCATTACCTGCCTGATTTATTAAATAATTAATTATCACTGCATAGAGAAATTGTTTTTCTAGACTATAGTTAGTTCTGTATGGACTGGGATTACATTGGCTAAAGTTTGAACAGGGCAGCTGTTATAGTTGTGCTTTATTTGATTCCCTGAATATCTTTAAAGTTCCTTAAGAAATGAAGGATTGTAACAAGTACCATGTGCAATATGATTAAATGAAATCTTTCTGTACTGTATATAAAGCAAGTAAGAAACTCTTATCAGTTATTAGGCTAAAGGAATCTCTCCATTGGGACATTCTCTGGCCAAGCACTGTCCTATGCTCTGGTGATAAGACAAAGCTAGGTGACACCTAACCAATAATTTCATGATGCATCTGTTATGTGCTCATGTTTATATCTTCATCTATGGTTTGGTGAAGAGTATCTGTTATGCTTACATTTTTGTGTGTGTGATGATGCATGGGAAAGTGGATAAATAAGGGAGCTGTGAAGAAATAAGCTGATACAAATGGCCTTTTTGCTCTTTCTCTAAAGATAGTGAAATGCTTACAATTACTGTCAGGATACAGATTTTCTCTAGAGATTATTGAAATGCTTGCAATTGCTCTAAGGGTACAGATTTTCTCCATTAGATGATTGGGAGTTATCGCTTAAAGAAAAAAAAGATTGGGAACTGCTAGTTGTATCATTGATGAAACCAATTAATGCTTCCTTGGACCAACTTAGAGAGCATAATAAGCCTGATAGTGACTTGATAAAAATGCAGTGCATGTTAATTCTGCCATACAAGATGAGTCTCAACTTTTTATAAAGCCATTGTCTAGTGCCAGTCTTGGTCCCATGAAGGAAAATCTAGATTTGCTGCTAGGCTTTAGAATTTGGGGTGGGTTTCACCCTAAAATATTTCATGCTTAATCTGTCCTTGCTGTATAATAGGTGTAATGTGCTGATATTGAATAGTCCTTTGTTTTACTCTCATTCATCTTTACATGAGTCTTCAGGCAAGTCTCTATAGAAGAAGGAGAAGCAAAAGCCAATGAACTGAATGTCATGTTTATTGAGACAAGTGCCAAAGCTGGGTTTAATATAAAGGTAAGCTTACAGCCTTCTTTTCTTTAAAATTCTCAAAATTTCCAATAAATTCCCTGCTTTCATTTAGAATGAGATGAATCGTACTAAGTTATTATCATGGCACTCTGGTTGTCTGTATGCTCTTATAAGTGAACTTGGTAGAATGAGTGAATTAAATGTTTTCCTTCATCTCTCTTGGATGACATGTTGCTAGTGGTCCGCAAGAGGATGGCAGATTACATTATTTGGTGTGAATGCTCAATGAGTTGTATATCTCATAAACTGTTAGTCATGTTGCTCCTAATCAACCTTGTTTATGTTTGCTGAATTTAGCCTTCGGAAAATTGGGTATCTACTTGCTACAGCTTTGATAATCTTCCTAAGCCAACAAGTGTTTTCCGTCCCCTTGCATTTATTAAACCTCCATCCATGCTTCCTGCTGATCGTGTATTTCTTTTTTGAACCTTTATCCAGGCCCTCTTCCGAAAAATTGCAGCCGCTTTACCTGGAATGGAAACACTATCATCAGCAAAACAAGAAGACATGGTTGATGTAAATTTGAAGTCTTCTAGTGCCAGCACTCAATCTCAATCCGCGTCAATTGGATGTGCTTGTTGAATGTGATTTGTCTCGTAGCATCTTTTTGCTTCATTGGATAACTTTTTAGAGGAGTTTTGTTTGCACACTAGTCGACAGCAATAGCATTACTTGAAAAGGTTATAAGCGGTGAGATAGGGGTTGAAAGAGCTTTTATTTAGAAATTCATTTTGTTGGATGTGCCTGTGATAATGTACCAATGTATTAAGGTTAGTCAACGTAACATAGAATTATGCTTCCCATAATTTTTCTGTTGATTTGGTTGTCGACCGATGTGGTTGATTATTTGATATATTTGGAATGTTCAACAATCCCGATTTCCGTGTTTCCCGTTACTTGTGCGATTTCCCTTTCAACTTCCAACGGGAATCAAAAGAAAGCTCGAAGGAACAGCATTTGCAGAGTCTTGATCGACGGTGATTATATGTCACTTAGAATCAAGTAAAAAAATACAGTTTTCTTATGCATTAATTTGTGGGGGCGTTTAAAACAGGGCATGATGTTGGGCTTGATGAAAAACTAAGCAAATGAAAATGATATCACATTGAAGTATTTCTATCGTGTTTGTTTAAGGAAAGATAAGTTGAGAGCGTGGAGCCCAAAGTATTGGACTTCAGGCTTTCGAAGACGTTGGACATCACAATTCATCTCTAATCTTTCATCGTCAAGTAATTTTCTAACACATGCAGTGCACGACTATATTAATTAGATCAAACTAATTGGAGCCTCATGCAGCAACTCTTAAGGGCTAGCGTTAATTGCACAGCCAACTTTGTTATGTATGCAGTTGTAAATCCTTTTTTTTTTTGTGGGTGGAATGTTAGATTGCTCTTTAAACAGCGTGTTGGACAACTCTGTTCATGGACGTGAAATCAGACGTGTTAAGATCAACATCTATATACAAAAGAATAAGGGACGACTTACTAATTACTAGTCATGACAGGCATCATTGAACTAAAGAAACTGCATGTTGGATCCACTGCTACATAAAACTACACACATATAAAAATAAATAAATACAAATAAATAAATCCATGCATGCTGTTAAATAACTACGTATGTAATTTATTTGAGTTACCAAATCTCGTGTCTCGTCATCCTCCCTAGCTGAAAAAAAGACCACTCAAGGCAATCAGAATCGGCGCTTGGCGCATCGAGTTCTCCATTCTGCTTAGTCACACTCTGATTTTCTGTATCAGTGATTTCTATAATGGCGCCAGTTTCTGCTCTTGCAAAATACAAGCTGGTGTTCCTGGGTGATCAATCGGTGGGCAAGACCAGCATCATCACTCGCTTCATGTATGATAAATTTGATACCACCTATCAGGTATTTGTCATTACTCAGATCCATGTACCCTCTGTAAAATTCAAATCTATCAACGCCTTTCACGCTTCAAATCGGGAATTTTTTTTTTTTCCTTTTGGTGATAAAAATAAAAGAAAGCCTTGATTTGCTGTGAATAATCTTAGCTATTTTACGTAGCTATATAGGAATCTTAATTCTCTTATGCATTACCGCACTAAGACAAGAACAATCTTTTTGCGTTTGTTGTTTCTCCCAGGAGATCGTGCGCATATTTTTTCTTAGATGACAAGAAATGTGATACCGAACAGAATATCGTCATTGTTCAAAAAAAAAAAAAGAGCATAATCATTATCGATTTACTATCTAGTGCTAAATGCTGACTATTTCCATTCCATGATAGATCATATTCTGTAATTATTTTCTTCACTTTTCTGTTGGCGAATTGGTTCAAGAGATCACGGTTTTCCTGTGGGAAAATTTGATCATTGATCCTTGAAGAGCATGGACACGGCAGCTAATAATGGGTTGTGGATCCCACAAATCTCTCCCACAAAATAATCTTTACACAATCATGCGAGACAATTGACTTGATTTGGAGACACTCTTTATTAGTATGGTAACCAAGAGAACAGCGTACAAGGTTACGGTGATGCAAAGTGACGTTAAACCTTACACAACTGGGATTTTGCATAGTTTAATATATCAAAGATTATTCACCTTGATGATTATCATACATATCGTGTACAGTCTATATATAAACATGAGTTATTTATTTTTGTTTTCCTCCCAATGTGTGCAAGTTTCTTTTTTTCATGCAACTAGGTTGTCTACTAAGCATAATAAGCCTGCACAGTCCTGGCCCTGCACTTCACTCATTTCTTTTATTCAAAATTGGGTTTACATTTTACGTTTTGCTAGTGCTCAGATTTTTTTCTTTTTCCCTTTTCGCGAAACAGGCTACAATTGGTATTGATTTTCTATCCAAAACTATGTATCTTGAAGATCGAACTGTTCGACTGCAGTTGTGGTAAGATGTGGCAGCATCATTTTGGGAGTTCCTAATGTTTTCTTTTTTTAGGCCTCCCCCAGGGGGGAAGGGGGGGAGTGGTTAAGAATTTGCAAAGATCATCTCATTATTTCAATATATAAAATGAATGAGGAGGAGAGGGAGTGCAAATGTTTTTCAGCTCATCATCAATAATCAGTAATAAATATATAGAGATATGGCAACACTAAATTTTGAAATTAAGAAATTTATAGTTTTTCGTAGAACAAAGTTTGCTTCCTCCTTTGTAAGGATAAGTGTTTAACTAATGCCCATTCGGTGGGTATAGGATGATAACGGGCGCTTTTGATTTGCTTCCCTCTTAGAAAACAAACTTCCACTCTATAAACTGGACATTCATCCCAAGTCGATATTGTCCTTATCTTTCTGTATGTCATATTTTATATCTGACTTCAAAATCAATATATATCTATATATATATAATCCATAGCAAGTTGTACTACTTATAAACTATGAATAGTACGATTCTAGTTCATTTTTCATATTCTAGGAAATGCATGAGGCCTACATTATTTTATATACTGAGAATACATTTGTAGATTGTGATGTTTCATGATTGCAAAACCAAAGTTTGTTGGTTCAGCTTTGGAAAACTATCAATTATCAAGTTCTATCCTTTATTTGATATCCTCCCATAATGCTCTTTTTTAACAAATTTTAACTTTCCTGCCATTTTGTATTCCTTTGGATTAAGATTTAGAGCAAGAAAACGAGTTTTGATGTTGATAAATACTACACATGGTGCCGCTATTCGTAAGGCATATTGGAATCTGCATTATCTGGTGCACTTTTTATATCATTTATTGTGAGTTGGTTTTGTGCCCTACACATTGGTAAATCAGTGCCAGTTTTAAGGAGCTTGCTGTGTTCAATTGACAATTTATGGTTTCCTTACCAAAGACTCCATTTCTTTATCAGCAAACATTCTTTCTAATTCTCCTCCCCACCCTTCCCAAAGAAACAAGAGCCTTAACATTTTTTAATGCGTATGTTGAGGTGGTAACAGGGATACAGCTGGACAGGAAAGATTTAGAAGTCTGATTCCAAGCTACATCAGAGATTCATCTGTTGCTGTCATTGCTTATGATGTTGCAAGTATGCCATTTAGGATATGTTTCCCTTTTACATATTCCTTGCTTAATAGTTAATACTTCTCCACAGCTTTTGCATATTAATAATAATTAACTAGAGCTGCTAATAAAGTTGCTTATTTGTATTTTTTTAAGTTGGTTAGCTAATTTTGACAGTTGTGACCTTTTTATTTAGTTTTTGTACTTCAAACTAGAGGTGTTATTACTTATTTCTGAAGGAAATCCTTGAGTAGCTTTCTATTCTGGGAAGCAGAATTCCCTTCCCACCTCCGTACCCATTTCTATTCTCTTACTCAAAGTAAACACTGAAGACTACACTAAATCTTGCAAACACTATACAGCCCTTAAAGCATTTTGCTTTGGGGGTAGGGGGACATATGTTCAGCAAAACGTCAATGGGAAATTAGATCTTGTCTCTCCCTTTTTGGGATCAAGAACCATAACTTGTCTAGAATTTTCCTTCTCTCAGAGCTGCTGCATATGTTATTCAGTCACCCTTTTGGATCTTTCTGGATGACTTGAGTCTTGTGTGCATATATATATATATAGTTGGTATTTTGCCAGAACATTTTGAAGGATTCTTTCTGACTATTCTGTAATTTTCTTATATAGGCCGGCAGACTTTTCTAAACACATCAAATTGGATTGAAGAGGTGCGAAATGAGAGAGGCAGCGATGTAATTATTGTTCTTGTGGGGAACAAAACTGACCTTGTGGACAAGAGGTACTAATGAACAGAATCATGATTTTATCAGACGGCTTACATGTACTGGCTTGTTTTATGGCTTGGTTCTTTAATTCTCTTTGTCTGATCATCTATGGATTAATTACTAATTCAGAACATGAAGTTTGTGAGATGTATATGAAGAAATTATTGGACCGAATTGCAATAGGCATGACATGATAAATCGTCATTTCATAGTCAAGACTTTGTGATGTAATACGAATCTGGATTCATTTATGGTGTAATTTAAATTTTAAGGTCTGTGATTTGGGAATTGGGATGTATTTTACCTAACAGTATTAATATTTTATTTTTATTTTGAATTAGGTTTTCTTAAGTTTAGGTTGCCTGTCTGACTTGAATCAGGAGTTGCCTATATTAGGTCCATTATCTATCATTTATTTCACAATTTATCTTTGAATAAGAAGAATGTTGATTGTCTATAAGAATTCTTCCTTGGCTCTCTTTTCTATTTGATATTACTGCAGTATGGGTGAGAACTCTAGGAGATGAATAACAATATTTGCAGTAGACTACACTTTGATTGAAGAATGTTTTTGTGAAATATGAGTAAAAGAGATATGAGAGAAGGTTTTGAGAGGAACGTATTGTTTATTCCGTAAGTCCTGCCTTTTTTTACATTACAATGTTAGTTATATATAGAAAATGAAGAGAAGAGAAGAAGTGTGCAGTACAAAGTGTAGTAGAATAAGCCTAGGCACAATACAGACTATGTGCAATAGTATAACTTAAACAGTATGGAACAAGTCAAAGAGGACAATTAGTATTTCAAGGTGTCATAAGCTTTAAATTGGTTAAAATCTGAACTAGTTGAGGTACTTAATGTGCCATGCTTCAAGCCCTGAAATGGCTTTAAAATTTGCTTGAGAAATCAATGATTCTCAACAAGTGCAATTTTCTTCGAGATATGAAGAAAATGTTTTCATGCAATATATGTTGGACAATTACATCATTTACTATCTACAAATTCCTTCCAAACGAATACATGCCATGACTTTGGGAAGTGTTGGCGTGCTGATCCAACATATAACTTTAAACTAAAAAGCTAAATATATTTATTCTCCCCCGTCTTGATGTCCTATATGCAATTTCTTTTTATTCAATTCCTATTAGTCAATCTTAGCTATATCCCTTTTTCTTTATGATCCCTTTTTCTTTATGAACTGTTTCTATGAATGAACCCACAGGCAAGTCTCTACAGAGGAAGGGGAAGCAAAAGCCCGTGAGCTAAATGCCATGTTTATTGAAGCTAGCTCCAAAGCTGGATTTAACATAAAGGTACTTAATTCTTTCCTATCTATATAATCTCTTTTTAAGATAGCATCTTGTTTTGCCTTAATTCTTCTGTAAATTGCCTGTCTACCACTAGCTTAAATGGACCATAATGGAAGTTAGGGTCATTGTTAACATTAATGATGGAAGAAAAGGTGAATAAATCTTGTATCACCAGTCATTTTGGATCGAGATGTTGCAAATGGTTAGAAGGTGGGCTAGGAGAACACATCCTTATGGAGATCTACTTGTGATGTTAATTCCAACTTACCGGATCACTGTCATTTGCATGCAATTGTCTGGCTTCTGGAATCGTATGAAGCTTTCAATTCCATACTTGTATCTGATCTTGTGTTTCTTTACCAAGCCTATATCCAGGCCCTCTTTCGAAAAATTGCTGCTGCATTACCTGGCATGGAAACACTGTCTTCAACAAAACACGAAGATATGGTTGATGTGAACTTGAGGTCTTCTTTTGGCCCTAATTCTCAACCTCAGTCGGGTGGATGCGCTTGCTAAATGTTCCTTGACATTTTGTATCTTTCTTTCTGCTTCTTGCTATTCGTTTTGCAACGTGTTTGGTTCAGATCTGTTGAGGTTTCATTATAAAGACTTATACAAGTGGATAGGTAGCAGTGAAAGAATCAATAGGGCCTGCAACTCTGAGTCTCTATGTTGGTTATTCATTATTGTAACGTAACACACTTTGCTAACCTTATATCACAAATTTACTTTATTTGTTAAGAGCTATTGAACACTGCCGACATAATACCTACTCCCACTTGGAGCTAAATTACACTTGAATTTTTAGTGGAAATTTCATTTGTTACATTATGCTATAGAAGATTTGGATTTTGTTCCGATAAATCAATCTAATATCCGAATTTTCGCTATACAAAATACAAAACAGATTACTTTGAATAAGAAGTCTGTGAAATTATATATCAGTGTTTTTGATAAGTCGGAACAAAAATTGTATATCAATTCTAATAATACTTAGATAGCTACATATTATATATATATATATATAATATTATTATTATTTGCTTTAACAAGATGCCATCACATTCTTTTATTTTAATTTGAATATATAATTGATTTGGATCATTATATATTGATCTCACGACTAAAAGATAAAATAGTCAACAATTGAGAGAGAGATAAGAATTGAGAGATTTATTGGTGTTTCTGATGAAATTCTAACAACCTTTGCATCTTAAATCAGTCAAAGAAGCATGAAAAAAAATATTAAGAAAATGTGACTAAAATTACTTGGGGGTCTTTTTTTTTTTTTTAAATATTGTGATTCTAAAAATAACATTTGTTTACATTAATTAAAACATTAATGTAAAACACTATAAAAAAGAGGATATTCAAGACAAATTCACTAAGTTTGTGAAAGGTATTTTTAGAAAAATTCACAAAATTCTACAAAAAATCTTACAAAATAAGAGAAATTTTGTAAGGTGTTATGAAACTGAAACGCAGAAAACCCAAAAGAGTATGACCAGGGATTTCTTAACTCCGGGTTGACTTACAGTGACGCAACCACGGGTTTATCTCCTCTTGCATCCATGATCAAGTAAGTCTCGAACATTCATAAATTCGACCATCTACCTAGCCGTTGCCGCTATACATATGTACTTATTGCCGCCAAACCGAGATGGCTGTTAGGCGGAAGCCTTCCTTCAAATTAACTTCTCTGGCGCTGGATAAAATTCTCAGATCCCGTAAGAATCTCTCAGAACCCCCACCAAAACTCTGGCTCAACTGTCAAGACGAAAACATGGACCTCGACGAACGAGGGTCTCCCATTTTGAAGCTAAGCCACCCCATTCTGTGTACGCTAGACTCATGCACTGGGATCAGGGACTTCAACCAAGTTCATGCCCTACTTATGGTTTCTGGGCTATTTCAACACCCTTTAGCCGCTGGTAGAGCTATAAAGAAACTTTGCTTGGATTCTCGTACGATTCCACACGCCATCCGCATATTTGATTATCTGGATGAACCAGATGCTTTTCTATGCAATATCATTATGAGAAGCTCTATAAATATGAATGATTTACGCAGTGCTCTGAGTTTCTATTACGAGAAAATGGTTGGTAGGTGGATCAACCCGAATCATTATACTTTTCCGCTTTTGATAAAAATTTGTGCAGAGATGAGGTCGGTACGTGAAGGGGAAAAGAGTCATGCTAGGATTATGAAATCCGGGCTTGAATCAGATTTGTTTACTCAGAACTCGCTAATTCATATGTACTCAGTTTGTGGGAGAATTGGAGATGCCCGGTTGCTATTTGACGCAGGGAATACGTTGGATTTGGTGAGTTACAATTCGATGATTGATGGGTATGTGAATAATAAGGAAATTGATGCAGCACGCAAACTTTTTGATGAGATGTCTGAGAGAGATTCATTTACCTGGAATTCTATGATTGCTGGATATGTGGGGATTGGGGATTTGGAATCTGCACAAGAATTGTTTGACAGAATGCCAACAAAAGATGTGGTGTCCTGGAATTCTATGATTGATGGGTATGCAAAGATTGGAAACGTTTCTCTAGCTCGTAAGTTTTTTGATCGAATGCCTGTACGGAATGTGGTCTCCTGGAATTCCATGCTGGCACTTTACGTGCGATTTAGAAATTTCATTGAATGTTTAAGGCTGGCTGATCGAATGATGGAAGGAAGAGAAGCTATGCCTAATGAGGCTACTCTGGTGAGTGTTCTTACGGCATGTGCAAATTTAGGGAGGCTTGATATAGGTGTTCGGGTCCATTCTTATATCAAAAGTAAGGATTTTAAATCCGATGTCTTACTTTCGACCAGTCTTCTTACTATGTATGCAAAGTGTGGGGTTATGGATATGGCTAGAGATGTTTTCAATGAGATGCCAACCAGAAGCGTTGTATCATGGAATTCTATGATAATGGGATATGGGTTGCATGGCAACGGGGAGAAAGCTCTAGAATTATTCATGGAGATGGAGAAGATAGGTCCACAGCCAAATGATGCTACGTTTGTTTGTATCTTTTCTGCATGTACCCATGCTGGTATGGTTATGGAAGGTTGGTGGTACTTTGATCTCATGTGGCGAGTTTACAAGATTGAACCCAAGGTTGAACACTACGGGTGCATGGTTGATCTCCTTGCCCGAGCTGGTTTAATGAAAAATTCAGAGGAGCTTATAAGAAAAATCCCTATGAAGGGTGAATGTGGATCTGCCTTATGGGGAGCTTTACTATCTGCTTGCAGGACCCACTCTGATTCGAAGCTTGGGGAGATTGTGGCCAAGAGACTTATTGAGTTGGAGCCACATGACATTGGTCCCTACATATTGCTGTCAAATTTGTATGCTGCTGAAGGTAAATGGGATGATGTTGAACATGTGAGGTTGATGATAAAAGAAAAGGGATTACAGAAACAAGCAGCGTCCAGCTTGGTTCATCTTGAAGATTTTGAATCTAAAAATATTGTGAGGAATAATACGGTCTCTAGGAAAAGGATCATGTACTCGATGTTGAATGAATTAGGTACACAGATGAAATTATCCCGTGAAGATTCAATTGAGAAATAAAATCGCAGACCCAGGTAAAGGTTATGTTTTCAAGGGGAACTTAATTGAGGCTTCCTTTTCAACTATACTTGGTTTATGACAGACTGCTGGGAGAGAAAAAATTGCACGTTGAGGGATAAGAGACTGAGGTTGAATTATGGCTGCCATGAAACTGAAAGTTATAATAGTGACTAGAAGAGCAGCCATTAAAGAATGATGTGTTTTACAGAATAATGAGACGATAAGCGTTTGTATTTACAGAAGAAAAGGATCTTTTAAATGTAACAGGTCTGGACGGTATCCCCGAGATTTTGGATCTGAATTTTGGAGAAGCAAAATTCTTGGTTGAAGAATGGTTTTATGCCAGACAAGAAATCTAAACAACCTAGCCCTATTTAGCAACAATACCAATCTTCATCAAAAAATAACTAAAAAAGTCACTTTCTGTAGCTGCTTATTTCAAACTTACATAACTCTTGCATCTAAATCTTATTCCCAGCTCAATCACCTTGACTGCTCTTTGAACAGAGGAAGCTTCATTATTATATAGATGAGCATTGCTTTCTCTCTAGGCATGGTAAATCACTGTAGCAACTACTGTATATAACACTTATCTAAAACTGTTCCTTTTGAATCATATGCTTAACCAACCTCTCCATCTATTAAATTGCTTAGGGACATAATCAATCCCTATCCACTTACAAACTTCTTCTAGTAGATCTCTCACCTAATGGCATTGGAAGAATAAATGCTCAACAAATTCAATATCAGACAATAGACATATCAAATCAATTACAAGAATATTTAGATCACACATTCTAGCTTTCGTAAACAAATTTTTTTGGACTATTAGCCACATAATAAGAGCATGTTTAGGCATTAGGCACTGTATGTCTAGACTAGACCATCTTGTCATACCTGAATTTCTCATATTGATCTTGTAGCCCTTTATATCCACTACCAATAGTGCATATACAATTAGGAGTAGCCAACCATCTTCCATCTCCATATCCTTGCGCAAATTTCAATTTAACCTTGTTCAGTTTTTTCTAATGCTAGCCAACATCACTAGGAGTAGTATAACTCCAAAAATTCACTCCCCTTAAGTAAACTACATCAATCCATTTTATTTAGAGATTATCTGCTTTTAAAGCAATATCCCAAATTTGTTTAACAATCGCTGCTTCATTCTGAACATCACACTTTTTAATATCGAGGTTACTCTTACTTTTGGGAAGGCATACCCTTTTCCAACCAATGTGTGCCGTAATTCTACCATTTTCTTTGTCTCCAAAGGAATGCCCAAGAAATTGATTCAACTTTTTTTGTGATGCTTTTAGGGAGTATGAATATATTTGTGTAGTAAACTTGCATGGAGAATAAAACTAAGTTAATCAGTTGACATCTACCAGCATAAGAGAGATGTCTCATTGCCTAACTACTGATTCTTGATGTAATCTTCTCTACAAGGAATTGGCATTCCATTTTGCTCCATTTTGTAGATGAGAGAGGCACACCCAAATATTTGACATGAAAGCTCCCGAGTGAGAAGCCTATCAAGTTGATACTTTGCTCCCTCATATTCTGTGGCTTCATTTATAAAGATGCTAAACATACTCGGATTTGCAATAAGGCCAGTAGTGTCAGAGAATTTCCTAAATCCATTCATCACTATCTCCGTAGATTTAGAACAAGCTTTGCAAAACATCATTAAATCATTTGCAAAACATAAATTAACCAGCCTAAATTTTTTGCATAAGGTAGTCAAATTCAGGGTTTTTCGCAACTACACTGAAGATTCTGGTAAGATACTCCATGATTAAAACAAAGATTAAAGGAGAGATGTGATCACCTTGACTTAGCCCTTTATCTCCTAGAAAATAGTCATGAATTTCACCATTTACTGCCATAGAGAAGCTTGTTGTTGCAATGTAGCTACTAATCCATTGGACAAATATAGGAGGAAAGCCAAATCCATCCAATATTTTCTGGATACAACCCCACTCAACCATGTCATATGCCTTTTTCAGGCCCACTTTCATAAGGCATTGTGAATTTCACCGATTGAAGAATGGTTTGCTTAGTGGTGTGTTATTAGGCTGCTCAAAAATCAATCCACATAAATTCCATAGTAGAAAAAAAATAATGGTTTAGATGGTGAACCATATTTTTCAAGTTAAACTTTAACAGACATGACTATTGTGGGAAGACCTACCGTAAATTTTCACTAGCGTTTCAGTCAAACTGTCAAAGCATGTAGATGGTAAGAATAAGAGCCTATTTGGTTCAATTCCAGATGATAGGATTCCTAGTAATCCCTATTCCATTCCTATATGTGTAATGTTTGGTTGGATAAAAATTCCTACTACTGGTAATAACTACTCCAAACAAACTAGGAATGGGGATTGCTTCCAAAAAACATGTCTGTCCCTATTCCCATATGTGAGGATCCACAAAATTATCTCACTACCCTTATCTTCATCTTTGACCTTCTTCCTCTTCCAATGCTATCTTCATCTTTGACCTTCTAGATTTGGTTTGCCCCACGATGCTGACCATCCCTCCTCACAATTTTGTCTCTCCTTCCAAATTTGGTTCACTAGTTCACAAATCGTCATCTTCACACCATTGCCGGCATCTTTCATACCATCACTAGCATCCATGGGTGTCACAGATCTAGCAGATCTTTGCACCATCATCATCTTCACCTGGAGTTCACAAATCATTATCTTGATTGTCTTATTTTTTTGAATGTTGTGTTTTGATTCTGATAGTTGAATTTGATTTGCTTAAATTAATGAGTACTAGTTTGATTTTGCCATTGGATTAAATGGAGGTTTGTGTCATGGAGGAAAAGAACCCATTGGATTTAATGGAGGCTTATGTTATGGAGGAAGAGAAGATACAAATAGAGAGAAGAAGGCGATAGGAGGGGCTTGATGAGGGTTTTGTAGTCTCTTCAATTTTATTTGATTTACTTAAATATAAAAAATAAATCCATTTCTCATATTCTTAAGATTTTACCAAACAAAACTCATGATGATCATTATTCCATTCAACTTCATCTCCTACCATTCCATTCCATGTCTTTTCTGTTGATTCTATGAACCAAACAGGCCCTAAAGAAATCCAATTGGTACCTTTTTTTTTCCTGAGATTGACTATGTTCAAGTACATAGTTTACTATCTATAGCATCATATTAGATGAAAAAAGGATGCGGTAATAGGATTAGATAGAGAATTTTCAAAGACCCTAGGTACATCTATCCCTTCAAATATACTGACATGTCATAGCCATTAGAGCTTTATCAAAATCATTCAGCTCTTCTTCTTCTTATCAGCTTAATATAGCAAGTGGGATTGAATCCGCGACCTTCTAGTAAGGGACCTTCATGCCACTATGCCACAAGGGCATTGGCACTCAGCTCTATTTCCATGAACACCTCATTCAGCCAAATATGTAGCCTTGTAATGTTATCCAGTCCAATTTAAAATCAAAAGGGTTGCAGCATGGCAACACCATTTTCCTTAGCCAATCACATGAAGACTCTTATGCTAAAAGGTTTCGGTTATAAAAGCAGGGGCAATTAGGAGAAGAACAACAATTTCTCTTTGAGAGGTTTTCCTTTTCTAGGATTGAGCCAATACAAATTCTTTATTAGAGTGCTTGACCTTGGGTGTATCTTTCAACTTCCAAGAGTGCTTGCAATAAAGAGGAAAATGTCTGAGTAAAAGAACTTGCTCTTTCTAAAAAATCTGCTTCTAGACTCATTTGCTGCATGGTATCTTGACTGACAGAATGTGAGAAGAGCCATTATTAGATTTAAAATATTTTTAGTTCTTAATTTTTATCTAATTTTCACTAGCATAAAGTCAAATTTAAGTGGCATTATAGTAATCCTTTTTTATTTGACTCTTTTATGGTTTGTTAGTACATTTTTTAACCTTGCTATGGGGTTGTTAGATTCAAGTTTTCCAGGAGGTATATTACTTGTGGGAAACACATTTTTTGCTACGCCTAGTTCTACAGATTATGAAGCTAAGTTTTCTTTTGTACAAAAGCTAAGATTTTTATTGGGAGGCCAAAAACAATGGAAGGAAGGATTGGAGTGGAATAGATAGATTGATGCCCATTTGAAGCTATATGGCGATCTTGAGTTAATGACGTAGCCAAACATATATGGGGTCATGTGTATTTCATAAGCAACCACAAGATTCTATTGACTTTTTTTTTTAGCCCTTAGTCTCAAATTGCAACCACTCCCATAATTTACAAATTGAAATTCTTCACATTTTTTACTCGAATAATATATTTTGAATATGTGATGAACTCAAATTGAGTAAAGTTTAACTGCATGTTTTAGAGCACAAATATTATTAAAACTCTGCCCTTTGAAAAACTCATGATTATCTCTAAGAGAATAAATATCTCCCAGTTCACTAAATTCAGAAGCCATAGCCATCCCTACATTAACACGGGAGAAGAAATTAGATACAAGTTTTTCATATTCATTTATACAAAATGTTTGGTCAGGGACATTATTCTCCTCATAGGCCTCATCATCATTATTAGCGTAATTATTTTCAACATTAGGATTTATGAAGAAATCATACTCATCTTCGTCCTCAAAGTTATCCATAATATCTTCAGTTGAAAGAAGTGAAGAAGATGGTTCAATATTGCTAACATCTGGGCAAGAATTAAATAGGTTGAAATTTTCCAAGTGTATGTTAAGCCTTGATTCTTATTCTATTAGATTCGCTTGATTGCTATTTGATGGGAGCATATACCTAAAATAGTCCTCAAATGGTTGTGATTTAGAATAGTCATCAACTTCCATGTTGGAGATGTATGCATACAACTTTGCCTCTATCAATTGAGTTGAATATCGAGAATTCATTTGCCACATTTTGTTTATGTCAGAATTAGACTCTAGAATACATGACTAGTACCATGGTGGATTTATGGAAATAAGGCATCTATATACTAGGCTTAACACAACTTGATTGGAAAGAAATCCAAGAGTTTGTTTGACAACTTATTTTAGTTGAATTAAGATAATATTTGAATTAACACTTATCATTTTTATATTATCATATTCAAATGTCACATCATTTGTACCAGTACAAATTTGTCCATTTGCAAATACATAGACACACTCTCTTCTATTATCTATTCCTCTTCCTACAATATAAAATTGTTTATTATCTACTTATAAACATGAAATAAATATTAGTACACAAAAAAATCTAATATATGAAATACATTATTTGAAGAAAAATAATATACGTAAATTACCTCTAATATATGAAAAATAATCTATACATGTATAAATCTACTACTAAAAAAATTTCCTAAGTATTATTTATTTACTAAATTAAAAATTTATCCTTAGCTATAAATATGCTATATTTATAAAATTTTTATACATCATATAATTTTTCTCTAATTTTCCTTTATCAAATTATAAATAAATAAAATTAAAAAAAAAACTTAACTACATGAATATATCTTATTATATATTTTATAAAATTATCAATATTTCCTAAAATTATCAATATTTTTTATGCTTGAATATACTATAGTTATGAACACATGAAAAAATATTAAGCACATTTTTTATAAAAATTGAAATAAGAAAAAAGCTAAACAATTTAAAAAGATAAATATATTTAACTAGATAGATTATTATAAACTATAAAATAATTAGCTACATAAATATATCTTTTTCATAATAGATTATTATTTTGTAAATTAACTAAAAAGATTATTATTATCTCATAGATTTTCAATATTTATTTACTAAATTAAAAAGTTATCCTTAATTTTGGATATAATATATTAATAAAATTTTTAATATATCATATAATTTTTCTCTAACTTTCTATTATCAAGATTATAGGACAAATAAAATTTAAAAAAATTCACTTAAATACATGAATATATCATATTATATATTTTCTAAAATTATCAATATTTTTTCATAAATAAATACACTATACTTATGAACGCATGAAAAAAAAATATCAAGCACATTTTTTATTAAAATTGAAATAAGAAAAAGTTAAACAATTTTAAAAAATAAATATATTTAACTAAATAGATTATTATAAACTATAAAATAATTAGCTACATAAATATATTTTTTCTTAATAGATTATTATCTAGTAAATTAACTAAAAATAATTATTATCTCATAGATTTTAAATACTTATCTACTAAATTAAAAAATTATCCTTAACTTCAAATATACTATATTTATAATTTTTTTTCATACATGATATATTTTCCTCTACCTCTCTACTATCAATATTATAAAACAAACAAAAATCAGCTGTATTCACACTTTAGAAAAAATTGTGTATTGAGCCTTGATTAAAATACCCCTTAACATGGTGTATAATTTTGGTTCAATCTTAATCATGATGGCATATGAGAACAAGCATAGGAATTCATATAAATCATAAAGTATCAAAGTCCAACGTACCAGAACTTCTACCCTCCCAAAATCAGAAAGCTTAATTTGGTGTGTGAGAGGATTAATCGACTATTAAAATTAATATAATATAAGTTTTGATGACGACCAATGTAGAGTCATATGGAATAAATGCATCATATTTATCCAATATATATATTGTTCATAAAAGAAGTAAAATGTGTATTAGCATATGTTTAATTGTGTTTATAAAATATATGTCATGCTATGTACTAATATATGTACTGTACTTTTATACTTTATAATACAAGTTGGATATATAAATTGAACTAATTACTTAATTTATAAGTGTAATATATTAAATATAGAATTGTCCAATAAGAAAAAGTGAACATTTGAATAAAGAAAGAAAAATCAACATCATATTTCACTAAAAAAAGAAGAAGAAAAATGATACTCTAAGAATGGAAGATCAGAATGAAGCATATCAAAAATAAGAATGACCAAGTGAAAATAGAACTTAATTTTTGAAGACATTGCTATTAAGTATATTTTACTTTCACTTAGCTCTTAAGGTGATTTAATCTTTGAAATTTACTTAACCTTATTATTATATGTCTTAAATGAGTTAGATTAAGTAAATATGAATGTTAGCATGAGTTTAAGCATGTTAGATTTGAACATTTTAGGCTAACAGACAAATTTTACTTATGATTCATATTTATTTTGTACAAAATTTACACTTTACTTATTGAAATTTCAAATTATAGAGTCTTCATCATTGATAGATGAATTTTTATTATAAAATTTGAATTTCAAACTAAGTATTGTTAGTAAAAATATACAAAATTCGCATGAAATTTAGTTGAAATTCGATTATTGGTGAAGTTCAAAGTGAACTCAAAGTCAAAGCATCTGATAGATAAACTTTGAGTTTTAAAGTGTGAATTTAAAAGTAATAACTTTTGTGCCTTGTTGGAACAAGCCTCTAATAGAGAAATTTCAATTTTAAAAATTCAAATTTCAAGTGCATTGTAAAAACTTGAAGCAACTGTTCAAACCTAACAAACGCATTTTTAACATGAAAGTTCAAATGTTCAAAATTTCATGTTAACTTTGAATATCATAGCTTAAAATTTGAATTTTGCCTATTGAAATTCAAATTTTAAGGTCCAATATTAAACACATAACTATACCAACTCTGCAACATTTGTCTATTAAGTCTCAAAATTTGAATGTTAATGTGTCAGACGCATTTAATGTGGATATTGAACAATTTTTTACAAAGTAACGACTAAAACTTGTATTTAATAGATAAATCTTGTGTTTAACGACTAGTTAAACCACAAATATATAAATAAAACCTTATTTAAATTTATGGGTAATGAATTTAAGTGAGTTTTGTGCTAAAATGCTGCTGCAATATATTAAATCTTTCTGTATTAGTATTAAGAGGTAAACCCACTTCATTAGAGTGAGTTTTAATGTATTATCCACTCTTGAAGATAAATTTATTTCGGTAATCTTTCGTTCTACAATTTCTGAATAAAATTTTAGTGTTGGGAAACATTAAGGGAATTACACATTTTGTAAGGATGTGGAGAGAGTGTTTTCATAAATATCTACTGAAACTTGTGAGATGTACTAAAACTTCATATGTGCCCGAATTAAACCTATGAGATATACTGAAAAATATCAAATGGTAGCTTGAGAACTGGACGTGAGTCATGTGGTTGGGTTGAATCAGTATAAATTTCTGTGTATTATTCTTCATCTTTTCGCTTCATTTATCTCACTCAATACACTCTATTTATCTCTGTCCTACTGCATCTCTTAGTGAAATTAGGCTGTTTATAAAAAATGGTGAAAATCTTGTATCACCCAATTCACCTTCTCTTGGGCGACCAGCCAACCTAACACCTACAATGAAGTGTATGCCATGAATTAAAAATAAATAATTACTCATGCAAGTAAAACAAAAAAAAAATTACCAAAAGATTTTGATGCTTCCCATGCACAATATGTACATATGCTAATCCCCTAAAGATATGAGAACATGATATCAAATGTGAATGCTATTATTAATTTCTATTATCGATATTATAAAATACACAAATTAAAAAAATATTTAACAACATATAATATCAAACTATACAAATATATATAGTATTAATGAAGATTCTACCTATTTTACTAAAAATTGACAACAACAAAAAAGTGAAGATGGAGATGAAAGCTAAATGTGAAGGAAATGTAGCAAAGTTTCAAGTAAAATGTACAAAAAATTATGAAGAAAAATATGAGATAGAGATGAAGGACACAGGAAGAAGATTTAAAGAGCTCCACTCTAAGCTTCATTTGAATCTGAAATAAACAAGTATAGCAAAACACACTCTAAGTCTCCTTTGAAATATGAAATGAACAAGAATGAGCAAAATACGCAGAACACAATGGTGATGATGAATATTTAAGCAAGTTTGAGGTAGCTTCATGTTTCCCCTACTTAGTCAAGGGAATATTATTTTACATCTGGTCAAACTAACTAGTCCCAGCCTAATTAGACAAGACGCAACACTACATTGTTACGTCCTGTCACACTTTCTTTTTTTAAAAAAATATAACTAAATCTCAGTTTGGTAGAAATCAAGATTCATTTATACTGTTTAAAAACTATAATTGAAGATTATTTTTAAAAAATATAATTGAAGATCTTGGTTTCAGAGAAGTCTAAAAACGAGATCTTCAAAAAATTTATTTACTTTTTTTAATTTTAAACCTCACAAGACGCACCACTGTATCACTGGTCTCTCCTGTGGCTTTCAGGCATGTTCTTAGTCAACATATGCTCTGGGTGCCGAACCTGGTACTCCCTCCCTCTGTTCCTTTCCCATTCTGATCAATAGAGTTGTATAAGGGTGTTCAAAACTGATCAAAACTGAACTGAAATAAAGTCTATTTTGGTTTTTGTTGTTCTAGAACCGACTTGGTTTGGTTTGGTTCGGTTCGGTTTCAAGACTTCAAAACCTGAATCAAACCAAACCAAACCTACTATACTATTTATTTATTGTTAAAATTCAAATATTATATTTATTTAATACATTTTTTCTTATACAACTCATTAATACAAGTCATCTAAGTAAAAAAGCTCATAAACAAGATTACAAGACATTCATTAGTTTGGAAGAAAGAATATAGATAAGTGTTTTATTATAATTAATTATGTAAATCTATCAATAAATAAATAAAAATGTAAAAATAACAAAAAATTTACATAAATATTCATAATTTAGTAAAATATTTAGATATAATTTGTGTTCGTAAAATATTTATATGGAACTTATTTAATTTAATTTTTGAATAAAATGATAATTTTTTTAAAAAAATTAATTTAACATGATCCAAACTGAAGTTGGAACCGAACCAAACCGATTAAAAGTAAAACCGAAAAAATTCCAAGAAATGTTAAACTGATCGGTTTGGTTTGGTTTGGTTTTTGCTCAAAACTGAACCAAACAGAGCATTTAAATGCATATTGTCATTCAAAAAAGATAATTTGAAACCAAGATCTTTCAATTCTTTTTTTACTCCCCATGGTAGTGCTGCATCTTGTCATTTATTTTTTTTTAAAATGTAAAGTTTAAAAGTGTGAATTGAAAACTTTTTTTGAGCACAGTGGATTTTCTGAAGTGAGAAACATGGTTGGCTATATATATTTCCTACGATTCTAAATAATAGATATTTTTTGGAAGGATTATTTGTTCCAAATATAAAATATCTTGTAGTATTATTTAATGTATTAATTATTTTCTATACATTTGGTATATAATTAATAAGTGAATGATAAATGAAATGGAAAATATGAAAAAAAATATAATTAATAAGAGTAAAATATTAAACTTTTTTAAAAAAATTAATAATGCAACTCGTTTTTTTAAAATGTATAAAATAGTTACAAATGTCTTATATTTAAAATTAAAGAGAGTATATGTTACTTTAAAAAAAACTATGTGCTTCATATGTTGAGATTGAGCCTCATGGGGTGTTCACAATCCCCCCACTTTTTTTTTTTGTTTTCTAAAATGGGATCTTGGTTTTGTGTAATATGAGATCCTTAACTTTGTGTGTCTTTTTTTCTTAACAAGAAGCTTGTATTATCAGTCAGGACTAAAACAAAAATAGCTCAAAAACGAGTGAGGCTCGTTTTCAAGTGTTGAGTCCAAAATCCTTTTTTGTTTATTGGGGGTCCAAAGTCTGCATCAAGCGCTAGACTGATTACGTGGTTGTTCTACGTTCTTTAATTTACCAGCATTCTATATTCTTTTAAATTGACCAACAAAACAAAAATATTGGTACAAATAAAATAATGATGAAATTGGAATTGAACTGTTAAAGAGAGAGGCTAGAATTTTCGGTCAGTGGGATGAGAGACTTTTCTGGTCCTGAATTTTCTTGGAAAGTTCCGAGAAAAGAGCAGAGCCATTCACTTCTTGGGGCGGATCCCTTGAGGATTACGGTGAAGAATCATACAAAAAGCTGGCAACCAAGCGGACATAAGCAAGGAATACGGAAAAATATTTATAAAAAATATTAAGATAAATGTTTGCAAAGGATTTAGAATGTAAAAAAATTAAAAAGAAAGTAAATATAGGATTTTCAGTTTTTTTTTAAGAAGTTGGAAAGTCATCTTCCATAGAAAATGGATTTGATGCACACCTTTACTTATAATTTTAAAGTTGTGCATCATGTAATTGTCCATATCTCATATATATATATTCAAATGAAATTTGAATGGTGTAAATAATTTTTTTTTAACCAGATTTGAGCTTTTTGTTTTGAATAATATAAAATGCAAAACAATATTAATCGTATAACTATTTCTTTTTCCAGCATAATCTTATAACTATTAAGTTATAAAAAAAGTGATATTTTATCTTAAAAATACAAAAATAAAATAATAAAATTTTGACCATTCTAATTTCCTTTAAACCATCCAGGCGCATCCCTGAAAGAGCCATTTCAGTTTACTTATTTCTAAAAATAACACTAATAAACAATTTATGTAAAACGAATTTTTTTTTCATTTCTTTAATTTCTGAAATCGCATTCTAAAACAATATGGATCACTTCTATGAGGATGTGTTTGGTAGAGATGAGAGGGGATAGGAGGGGAGGTATTTTAGTGGAGGGGAGAAGAGAGGAGAAGAGATGAGACATGGAGAAAATGGGAGGAGAAGGAAGGAAAGGGGATTGAGGTAAAAGGATGGGAGGAATTTTAATAATTTGTTATTTGATTTAAGAGAGGAAGGAAATGAAGTTAATAATAATTTGATCATTTTACTCTTGAAATTAAAAAAATTTTCTATTATTTTTATCTTTAAAGATGAATATAAAAAATTTCAGTGTTAAGTATAAAATTATACTTTAATATTTTATACTCATATTTTATAATTTTATATTTAATATTAAAATTTTTTATAATATTTTTTGGGACATAGAAATTAAATGTAATATTTTTTAATATTAAAACTTTCAAACTTTTCTTTTTTCTTAAAAATATAATTTATTTAAAAAAAATAAAAAACAACTATCCCCTCCGCCCCCAATTTCGGAGGGGACAGTTTGAGCAACTCCCCTCCCCCCTTTCTAAAATTATCAATCCAAACAGGGGATCCCCTCCCTCTCAAACCCCCCTGCCAGACCCGCCGCCCCGGGGGGGTTAAAATTAATTTTCCAATTTGCTGTACCATTATAAACCAATTTTCTTAAATTTGCAGAGTAGCCAAGTTTGAAAAGGAATTCATTGTGTTTGCGAGTTGCGACTACCTTTCTAGAGAGGAAAAAGAGAAAAATTAATAGAATCAGCTCACAGCATCTTCGCCAAACCTTTTTTATACTCTGGCAGATTCCCTTCGTTCATTCATGACATTAAATGCCCAAGTCTCCGAGAGAATAGCGTAAACAAGTTTGGCAGGGAACATTTTGATGAACAATGACGGCGTCTTCTGAGAATTGCGCAGAAAGGTAACGTTGCTGCTTCGATACGATGATTTGCATCCAACAGTGTTGATTTCGATTGAAAACTTCAACTCCCGCTTACCTCTGCATTAAAAGGAGTTTGTCACAATGATAGCGTCGATTTCGCATTTTCTTCTTGATTATATATGCTCTTGGATATTAGTTCAAATTTGTCATCTCCATTTTGAATTTCTTGCTGATATCATATGGAACTTCTTTCTAAATTTCTCTCCTGAGATTTCTTTTATGGTGTTAAATTGATTAAGTCATTCTTTAATCATTGAGGAACTGTTATTCATACTTTCCGTTTTCATCTTCGTGAATTCTATTGATATCCTATGTAAACTGGATATGGACGAATCTGAAGTTTGAACAGCTGGACCGGATCCTTCTTCATTTCCACGTCCCTAAAGGACTTCCAATATTTTTGCAAATCAAGTTTTCTTTGAATGGATAGATCAAGCACTGCCATCTTATTCCGTGGCACTTTCTTAGTTCGTCGTTTTTTATTATCTGGATTTCTGCCGCTGATCTCGATATCGTATTTTGCGTCAAGATCATACTAATCGAAAAGCTTTCATCTTCTCAGAAAGCAACACTAAATCCTGTTTGTTGATATATTTATGATTTTGTTAGTAGCTAGAAAAAACATGTATGATGGAACTACATGTGTATCCTCTGATTTTGGGGACGATTGCTTTCTAATTCTGCTATTAGTATTTATTTTATAGTTTAGTGACTTATCAGTATAGTTTTATTATATCAATATATAATCTGGATTCCCTAAACTTTTTCTGTGAATTTGATGAAATAATGTTTAATGTACTGATAAGTTGCCGCAAGTTAAATTTGAGATCAGGCAGCTTATAAGCTTCTGTCGGGTTGCAAGTTTGCCGTGATATCAAGCAGAGTGGCAACTTCCATGGTGTATCTTTCTGAAGATTATCTTGCATTAAAGGCAGAAGAGTTTGTCACTTCTGTAGTTAGCTTTTAACTTTTATATCGTGTTTTAAGAGTCTTACCGGTTACAACCCTTCGACGTGAGACATATAAAATAATCAATCATTAGATTCTATATTATATTAACTTACTACTTCTGTCATGAACCGAACCCTAATTTGCTAGCTTCTCTACATTTGCCACTCACTGCCTTTATGTTGTGGCTGCAGCAATAGTTCGCTCGCTAGACTTGCTCCACTTGAAGCAGTGTTATTTGATATTGATGGAACCCTTTGTGATTCTGATCCACTCCACTACTATGCTTTCCGAGAAATGCTACAAGAGGTAGATTTTCTTAGACGAAAATTTGAGGGAGATATTTAGATTTTGTATAGGTTTTGATTGTACTATTTTTCAATCATGTTTTATAAATGGCCATAGCTATTACAGAACTAACAGAAGCTTTGGTGGTGATCAGATTGGTTTCAACGGAGGGACCCCAATAACAGAGGAATTTTTTATCGAGACTGTTGCTGGCAAGCACAACGATGATATTGCATTAGCTCTCTTTCCTGGTGATTTGGAGCGGGGCTTAAAGTTTGTAGATGATAAGGAAGCCATGTTCAGGAAGTAATATCTGCTCTCTTTCTTATTGTGGGTTTATTTTTAATGCTTCAGGAAATAATTTCTTTGATGGACAAACCAGATTGGCAGCTGAGCAATTGAAGCCTTTAAATGGCCTCGACAAAGTGAGGAAATGGATAGAAAAACGAGGCTTTAAGCGGGCTGCAGTTACCAATGCTCCAAGAGCAAATGCAGAACTCATGATATCCATCCTTGGTCTCACGGATTTTTTCCAGGCTGTTATTGTTGGAAGTGAATGTGAACATGCTAAACCTCATCCTGACCCCTACTTAAAAGGTCTTGAAGCATTGAAGGCATCCAAGGATCACACTTTGGTATTCGAGGTCCGCATTCTTGTCATTTTCCGTTTATAGAATTCCCTAATTCTTACCAGATCTTGCTGTGACACTAGTGATTTTGTTGTCATAGGATTCCGTTTCAGGAATCAAAGCTGGAGTGGCAGCTAGAATGCCTGTTGTTGGTTTGACTACCAGAAACCCGGAGGATTTACTGTGGGAAGCAAAACCTACTTTTCTGATCAATGATTATGATGATCCAAAACTTTGGGCAGCTTTGGAAGAACTTGACAAGGCTGGTACTAGTAGTAAACAAGGAACTATGTAGGTCAATAGACGGCAAAACTTTCTAGCCAAAAATAAATAGCAAATTTCTCATGATTCGCAGGGTCAGCACGATATTTTTGTTCAGGGGCTTTCTTGCTTCTCAGCTATATCTAGTCAACTGGATTCATCATGTTTGATTCTCAATTGACACAATGTTATCGTACCTGAATAGGTATTTCGATTAGCTGGGATTGATCCCAAATCCGTTCTCTGCGCTGATGTTCACGTATTATGATTCGAAAACAACAAATCGGATTACAGTATTCCTGTGGACTTCAACTATGTCCATTGTTGTCAAAGATGGTTTTGTGCACTGTTCAGGCAAGTAAACACAAATACGCACAGTCCAATTCACAAAAAGGTAATAAGATTTTCGCGTTTATCTATCCCCACTACATTTAAAAAACCAAATCCAGGGATAAGGTTAAATAGGAAAAAAAAAAGAGGACTATGATTTTAAAAGCCTCAACTCTCTCCTCATTATCAAAATTTACGAAGCATTGGGTTTTTTTTAAGTACAAGAAACTCCAAATCTCAAAATTCCCTTTGGATCTTAAATAAAAATTTCACTCGAAACTACTAGTATTTGGAACGCACATATATTACAGGTTCTCTACTGACTTCAAAACAAGTAAAAATAAACAAACAATTAAAATATATGCTGACAATATCTTAATTTATAATTGTTTTATTAAGACCCCCAATCATCCCGTCTCGACCATGAAACTGCATCAATCTCATCTCTAGCAGACCTATATAACTCAAGCCTCTTGGCACATTGCTGCCTCCTTTCCATCAACGCAGGATCTTCATCCAACAGATCTGCAAGCTGCCTCCCCTAAAAAATAAAAGGCAAGTAAGTCGGGAAAAATGAGCTGACTTCCACTCTCCGTTTCAACTAGTTAGCTCCAAATGGCACTGTAATCGGTATAAATGCTCATATTTCTATACCTATACGAAATAGTAAATTATAAATCAGCCACACAATGTCTATTAAACTTGCAAAGCTCCAATGTATTTTGAATAGTATTTTCTTTTTTTAAGGATAGGTTAAAATAATTTGATTCGGTGGCAGGCGAAGTACAACGAGTTAGATACCTCCTTTTTTCCCAGTTTTGTATAGAAGTGGTCAAGTAAGGATCGTTGAGCCTCCCTCACTTGACAATGAACAACAGCCTTGGGAATGGTATTCCTCAGCGTTTCTGACACCATCCCAACATAAGATGAAACATTTGAACCTATCCTGCGGAAATGTTCCTCAGCATATCGGTCGGCGGAGGAGGGAGCTGGATTCCCTCCCTTGTCGACTTCTTGCGGGAGTTTCCGGAAGAAATCAACCGTCAGGTAAGAAGATTCCATTTCCACCAATCGCAAGGTTGTCTTCTTACTCTCTTCACGAAACCTCTCCAACGTTTCATTAGCAGCTGCCGCTATTTCTGCTTGAAGAGATGGAAAGCGCTTCAACTCCTGCACCATTTCAACAGTAAACATTAAACATTGCTGGGGAAAAACCGCTACTCGCTCATTCCACTTCCTTATTTCCCATCCCACCCCTTCCCTTTTTCAAACCTGCGTTTCGGCAATTGACCTTCTGACGAGTTCCTTTAGTATGAAGTGAATCTGCATGACACCAGTGATTTAGAAGAAAGAAGCTTGGTAAAATAAGATAATATAAATATATATATAAATAGGAAATTGAATATATACAGACACACACACACACACATAAATCATCACTTTACACCACCAAGACAGAACTGAAAGTGGCATGTAAGGTCCGTAGTCTAAGCTAATGCTGGTTTCTAAAGACGGCACAAAATAAGATCATTTTCACGTAGACACGCCAATAGAAAAGGTGAACCAGTTTAGAGCAGAAGCACTTACAGCATCCACCGAAGCTTCAGCTGGACCTTTGAAATAATTAAGCGCAACATCAATGAGGCGTCGATAACCTTGTTCGGGGGCGATTAGATGAGGTTGGTAGCCATCTGCCTCTGAAATAACCCTCTTCACATTTTGCATCGACAGATGACGGTCAAAGGGAAGCTTTCTCAACGCAGCAGGAAGTTGGTGATCAAAAATTCCGTAAATTCGGTCACCGCCAGGTCGCCTAAGACAAGGTAATTCAATGAAGTTGAGAAAATCCCTTGCCGGATGGATCATAATCATTGTCCTATGCAAGGACTCATATAATGGGAAGGATGAATTGACATCAGACAGTAACATAGACAATATTTATCATTGAATTAGAATTATCTAAAAATGATCATTAGTCGTACAAAATTTAACGTAGAAGATTAATTTATAATATATTTTTTTAAATATAAAGAGATTGTTAACTCCTGAATCACTTATTGAATCAATTTTCTTAAAAGAAAATTAATATATACATATAAACAATCTAATAAGGTTTTTGGTAAAGAAAACATTATATAATATAATATTATGTTCAACTTAATATTTTGGATCAATAAAAATAATTTTCTATAATGAGATAGAAGAGAAAATAAAACAAAATAACAACAGAAGAATAAAGTTGAAGTTACCCTCCAGTTAAATGCTCCTTAAATATCCGGTCAAATGCACGGCATAATTCTAGAATAGTGTACAACTGGGCCTGAAAAGGTCAAAATAAATTTTACAAAAAATTGTAAACACCTTGGTAGCAATTATATACACGCTGTATAGAACCTTTATACAAATAAATGAAAATATTATACTCCTCACCCCAGCATCAACAGCCACTGGCCTGCCCAGGTGACTTAAGTCTGCCTCAAGCTCATCAATGCCTCTATTAATTAAAGATGACATTCCTGGAATCCGAGCCCTTATCAGGGACTCTAGATGCTGAAAACCAAATCAGTTTTGAGTAAGTAACCATTAACCTGATAAAGAACTATAAGAAAGGGAAGCAGATAAACGTCCATCCCATCATCGTAACCACAGAAAAATAGGATAAAATGACAGATAGAAACCATTGAGAGAAGCCTTGCTAGATATTCTGATCCCATTTTGCTGGCCAAGTGCCCATAATCAGAACTGCTGGCAAAAAATTCACGCTCACGTTGCCGAGCAGCAAGCATATCAACATTCTTGTTAATATCTGCCTGTGAACGATTTACAATTCCTACCCATGGGTGTTGAAGTCGATATGATCGTCCCTCAAGAACCTTCATTACGAGCCAAATGGAAACATTATAGTCATGGTAACAAAAATTTCTTCTGACCAAAGTTAAATTCTGTAACCGCCGTATAGATTTAATTAAGTGTTATTTTCGTGGCTTTATACTTCAGAGCTTCGATCCTTACCTCCAAAGCATTAGTTCCTTTGTCCATCAAGTCCAGCTTAGTCAACACACCAAATGTTCTTTCACCTGAAAGAAAAACAATATGGATTTATTGTCAAGAAAAAGCACGAGCGCATAATGAGCAAAGTTGGAGAGATGGACTAGTCACAATATGAAGCAAGTATACCTGTAGGGTCAACTTCTCTAGCGATCTTAATGGCATCTGATGTTGCTATGTCCTGATTTGCTGGTGTTATCGCCAGAATTATACAATTAGGCTGCAATACCAAGGGAGAATACTAAGTACGCACTTTTTAGGGCCATCAAATAGCGGGCAAATGATAGGAAGAGCATCCTCTTCTATTATAATAAGTAAATTGCAAGGACAGGAGTCTTGACCCCCGAAAGTGTGACCACAATCTTCATTCATCATTTTGTTTAAATTCTAAAAACTAAAAGAAAAACTGAAGTATGGGAATTGTCCGTATGTAATAACACATTTTATAAGAAAAATTAAAAGTTACTTGAAATTAGGAAATGAAGTTGGAAGTAAACCTGTGTCATAAAGTTGTGTTAAATATGTGTGTGTGTGTGTGTGAGTATCCTTTAACTACCTTCTCAACGTATGAGCGAACCATGTTCTCGATGTCTTGAACAATACTTTCTGGCTGTCCCTCTAGTAAAATGATTTTCATTTAGAAATTGGTAACATGTAGAAATCCATGTTCAACTGGGAAACGAAAATGGCTAGTGGCTAGAAAGCATACCTACAGCAACCTTCGTCAAACCGGGCAGATCAGTCAGTGTTAGATTGACAACTATAAAAAGACAAGTACGAGTAGCAGTTAAACTTGAATAAGGATCATGAACACATACATATATCAAAGGATGTGTAGAAAACTCAAAGAATTCATGCTGAGAGATGATGTTATTAGAATAGAAGAGCACTAGATAAATAGGGATCAACATTCAACTCAGAAGGAGAAAGAAAATCCAAAGTACTTGGCACCAAAACAGGAAAGAAAATAATTATAATAAAAATAAAATTGTTAAACGACCATAAAGAGAGAAATAAAGGAACATAAATTATTGACATTCTTTGGCTTCTATGAAATGAAAATAGAATAGCTATTTGATACAGCCAACAGATTATCGTGATTACCCATACTCTCCCTTGAGTTGGAAAAAAGATGTTAAGCAATTATTTACAATCCAGAGCACATCAAGGTCGAAAAGAACTTATTACCTTCATTTATTTATTTATTTTTTCAGAATACTTAATCGCTGAGGTAGATGTTAATAAAAAATGAGATCAAGAAACTAACCTAAACCGAGAAATGCACAGTACTTGAATGGAAACTGAAATTTTAATATTTACATACCATTTGGGGAGTAGATACGGAGATTAATAGGAACCGGAGATATTTGTTTTGACTTTCCTGTCATCCTATCAGTTTCATCTTGAATTTCTTTTCGAACCATAGCTTCAAAAGATATTTAATTAATCAAGAACAAATTCAAAATCAGTAGAAAGAAGAACACCGAAAAAGAGTTATAGAAAACATATTGTTGCAAGTTCGTAACTACACATGAGAATTCGGTGGTATTAATTCTGAACTTTTACAATTATGTCTAACATTATTCAATACTCCACCTAGTCATCCGGAACTCCTAACAGAGATTCATAGAAAAATCTATGCACAACAATTGACAAGTCATTGGAGACATACAGAAATCTGTGAGTTTTTTCTTTGGCAAGTGAAGGAATTCTGCATACTCCCGCAGTCCCTCTTCTATTTTGTGCAGCTGCAGGACTAAAGGCCTCCGCGTCACAATCCCTAAAAACCATTTAAAACGTCAGAAATCCAAGAAAACCAGGCAACTTTCACTAGAGAATAGAACTGAGACAAAGAAATTTCATTGGGTATTTGTTTTTCACTATTCCGAATATGCTATTCTTCTTTCTTCTTCCCTATGTTAAAAGACAATGCAAAAGTTTACCAGAGTTCTTCTAGCTAAGAAATAATAGTGGAAGATAGCATATGACACAAAAACAAAAAATGTCTTCGATTGACTACCTCAAGAAAAAATTGTTTTTAAACCATTTCATTGATCTACGAAATTTAATAAAAAAAAAAATTACATTCCTTTGACACCAAGAAACATAAGAGCAATGGCAATAATAAAAATGCACCCGGACGTCGGTTCTAGGATTTTCTCTTCCTCAGCTTTCCCAGCAACCAAACCGAATACGGAATTAAGTGGAGATAAAGAGAGAACATTAACCATTCACAATAGACAATTGCTAACCTGGTCCCCTTGGCAGAAAATCACGGCCGACAATGCTTTCCAGTACCGATGACTTTCCAGAACTCTACATTCCGTATTAACGCATGCCAAACCAGAGAAACAAGTAAATTCTGTCTTATATAAATAAACATACCCAGATAACGAAAAAAGGGAAAAAACAGAGCACAGCAGAACGATCTAGAAAGAGAATTGATTGTCCTTTTTGAAAGGAAAAACAAAAGCGGACCTGGCCACCGACGACGACGACAGAGGGAAGTGCCTCCCAGAGAGTAGGCAAAGCAGAGTCACCACCGTAGTCGCCGAGAACCGTACAGGCTCTCTGAATTCGATTGACGAGGCCGATCAAGCCCTCCATGGTGGCCATTGGACAAGGCAGTGCCCTTACCCTAACGGTTGCCTCAGGTTCAGAAACCCTATCCGCAGAGCGAAGGAAGGAGACGAGAAAGCAGGCAGTAAAACAGAAGACGAAAATGAACAGGTGGAGGAGAAGAAGGGAAGCTATTTTGTTTCAGTTACTAGAGAGACTGCTTTATGAGATTTTGGCGTATATTTTATTTTAAATTGGTTTTGCTACGAAGAGTGGGTAGCCAGCGAAGACGGTGTTGTTCATGAAATAGGGATGAAAGGCCACGTAAGAGGCCCTTTTATACTGGTGGTTAGTGGTAGAGTCTATTTGGACCTCGCAATGGCATGCCCTTGGAACTGACCTGAGTCAATTTTTTTTTTTTATAAAGCAGTTTCAGTTATTATTATATTTATTTTTTCCACTTGCAGTTTCAATGTGGAAACTGGAAAGGGTGTGAAAGGGTTTGAACTTTGAAAGCTTTTGAACGCGGTTCTGGCGGGATTTTTTCCTTTTCTGTTTTGCACTTTCTAGCTTAAGCCAGTACATTTGGGCCTTAAAGTCCAGGCCATATCGTTTCAAGCCAGACAAGAATAGATCAAACCTGGCCCTTGTATTGACGAGACGAGTCCAATGCCAATGACACCCACCAGAGTTGTTCAAAAATTTGAAATATTACTCCGTCCCATACCTTACAAATGTTAAAAGGAAAACAATTAAAAGCAATTATATTATAATTATTAAATTTATCATAAATCAAGATTTTTTTTCAGAAATACCTTCATTTAATACTTAGAACTCACATCATTTAATAAATAATTTACTACTATATTTTCTTTCTCATATGTAATTAATTAAGGAGTGGTACAAAAAATAAATAAATGCACCAAAAAATCCACATCTATACCTTCTATTTTGAATCAAGACATGTCCCTTTAAAATATCTTCTATTCGAGACTAAAAAGAGTAATAACCAACAATGTTCAGCACATATGGCATTTTGATTCTCTTAGTGCGGACAAAAAAACTTGTTATATTATTATAAATTATAAATTAATTATGCATTAATTTAAAATTTTAGTAATATAGATATAAATAAATATATATAAATTTTTTCTTTCATTATATATCATATCGACGATTAGTAAATCTGTTTTCTTTTCATAATGTTCAATGATGGTGCTAAGAGTATGGTTTGAGAGAAAACTATGAAGGGAGATCTTAAAAAATAAAAAAATTTACTAGCTGGACTTAATTATCCGATTAAACAGCTATTTATGATAAAATATTCGTAGAGTGATGGAGTTGATATAGTTTTTATGTTTTTCCAATGGGTAAGATTCAACATTCCACAAGCATGGTCACTAGAAAAAAAACTAAGCCAATTAATATATATATATATATATATCACAGAGCTTCATTTTCTCAAGAAGACTCCGTTATTTAAATGTCATTCCTTTTATTGTGGGTTTTGAATAACGCATGGGCTCCTCCTGTTAAGTTTTCTTCCTGCTATTGATTACTGACCTTGAAATTTAAGAGCACCACCTTTACTTTACCCAAAAAAAAGGCACCAAATTCTATCTGCTAACGAGTGAAGATGCAATTACATTTAAGCACTTTAAGCTTATGATATTCTGTAGATATGTTCGTCCTATTTTAATAAATTTACTAGAAAAAACTAAAAAGTCGTGTTGTTGTCGTTATAACATACTTCTTGTCATTGTTAATGTTTGGCTATTTTCTCACATGATAATTTCAGCTATAATTTTTTAATTAACCATTAAATTTATTGCATCCTAAATAATTATCCAGTGACATAAGAAAGGGTTGACCATTGTTTTTATTTGTTCCTCGTTTTCTGGTTTCTATTAGTATTTTTGGAATGAATACTTTCTGTTAGTATTAGTAAACGGAAGTAGTATTCAGTGACTTTCTTGGGTAAGAGTACTTCCAAAAAGAATAAAACAAGGCTCTTGCCGTCTCGGGTAATAAATTAACCCAATATAAAGTGCATTTCTTCTTTGACCGTGTTTGATATTGGTTGTTTAGTAGTGCGCCAGTCCAAAATGTCGATCATGGCTGAAGAATTTTGGTTTCCAGCTTCCACAGAACACCAAAGCTGTATATATATGATACAAACTTCTCCATAAATACATTCACCAATCCAAACTAATATCCTAGCAACCAGAAAGACACAACTTTTAAAGGGTTCATTTTTCCACACGCACTTAACTTACATTTTACGAGCCACTACATCCTTTTAACTGATGCACCACAAAACATTAAATTAAAAAAACTTTTAATGCAAACGAAAATTAAAACTGATGCGTCTTGTATTATCATGTGTGACTTAACAAGAAAGCACTATTAACGTAAGCTTGGTAAGAACCCCGGGCAACGCGGGCTTCCATGCTAGTTAAACTTATTCATTGGCATATTTTACTGGAGATCACACCATAAACTAACTAAAAATTGGTCCTTTCAATCAACAGATTTCTACGTGACCATTTGAAACGTCAACGCTATCCTTTTTAGCCGCCTTGGCTTTTTTATCATCAAGATAATGTTGATAAATGTAAGAAAGAAAACCCCACAAAGCTAACAGCAAGGACACCACCTTCACCCCGTTGATCTTGTCGTGGAAGAACACAACGGATAGAATAGGAACAACAGGCAACGCCACGGTACCTATTACATTCGAAAATAAAGAAGACACCTCCAAGATGAGCCCCAGCATTCCCATGGTGGATATCTGCCACGTCACGGCTGTCCAAACCAGAGTCATTATGTAAGAAACCCTTCCTGTTTGGTACTCCTTGATCTCCTCGCTCAGAGTTTTCCATTCTCCACTTGCAAACAATCCCACAACACAACCACATGTACTAACGAAGTTTGGGTAGAACTGCATATTCAACACAGAAGAGAAGGTCTCTGCTTTTATGACTTTCTCAAAGGAAAGCTGCACAAGGGAGAGATATAAGGAATATGCAGCTGATGCACCAAGAGTGCAAAGGAACCCAATTATATACTTTCCTCTGGATGAGTCCTTTGAGTCGTCGGAATCAGCATTGACTGCAAGAAGGGAAGCTGATATGGTAAGGAGGACCAAGGAATTCAATATGAAAGGGGTGAACTTCTGGGAATTAAGGAGGAAAGAAAAAAGTGCATTGAAGGCCAATTGGGTAGCACACAGAAGAGAGTAGGTGGAAACAGGGAGATATAGGAGTCCATAGGAATACATCAGGTTGTCACCTGTCAAAAGTAAGCCAAAGGCGAGGTAGAGGAGGACAAAAGTAACAACACTTGGTTTGGTCTTGGAGGAGGCAACGTTAAGCATGTTACTCCTGGATTTGGTTCGTTGTGAGAAGTAAAAAAGGGGGGGAACTAGAAAGGGGAATCCAGCTGATTGAACGAAAGTTGCCATCCATTTGCTATTACCACCTCTGTCATAGTAAAAATTTCCCAAAAGAGTGGCCGCAGATTGGCCTACCAGAAGAAATACGATGTAGAGGGACACTGAGAACCACCATTTGTATTCTCTGAATCTTGGATGATGAGGTTCTTGGGTAACATCTATGTCCCTGTGTGAACCCTGCTCGTCCTTGTTACCTGATAAAAACACGTACCAAACTTGAGGATTTCCATCCAATATGATCCAGAACTAGTTAAGCTTGAGGACATGCTATTAATATACCAATTTATGGACTCTGTATGTATTCCTTAAAGCCGGAGTGAAATGCAGCAAGTGCCAATTTCTTTCTCTTTTTTTCTTTGGACAAAGCGAATAATAAATTTCTGCCGTATTAAATTACCAATACTTTTACCAAGCTTATATTGGAAGTAAAATAAATTGGTTCCTTGATTTCTTCGGAATATGAACAGCAAGGTCTCGAAACAGGGCATGGCTATATTTAGCTAATCAATGAAAACAATAAACATTTTTGGAAAGAGGAGGAAGGAAAGTGAGTGAATGTTTAAATTCAATGAAAGCACAAGGCTTTTGTACCTTCTCCTGTCTCTGGGGCCATCAATTGAATAATAACCAAACGAACTTGAATGAGCAACTAAACTGTAGTTTGTGGCCGCTGCTCTTGAACTATCTCCATGGAGGCATGAGAGTAAAAAATTTGTCATGAATAACAGTAGAATATGAAACAGGCCTTGAGAGAAGCATCATTCGTCTGCCCATTTAACAGCGTCGATTAGTCAAATCTTTCGTCCTTTCAATATACAGAGGTGCTTGACTGGCGAAGGGCTGACTGACAACAGAAGCCGCAAGTTAAACAAATTTATCCTCTCCTAAGCATTTTTTATAACAGAAGAGTATGTGATTCTTTTTGGGAAACGCCTCTTATAATTACACTTCTTTTATTCTATCTCTTTTAGATATGCATTCTTTATATTTATTTTTGTAAATGAACTAAATTTTTCTTTCTACACATCCACATGAAAGGATATGCAGATATTTTATTTAATTTTAAAAAATATTAAATTTAAAAAGAATCTTATCATTAATTCTTCCATCTAAAAAATAGAACCCACCCAGCACCCACTCAAATAGAAAAGAATGGCACAGAACCTGAGATGAAATCACAGTGTTTACCTTATCAATATTGCAGCTCCATCCAACCTTACATTGATTTTGTGAACTGCAACCTCATCTCATTACGTAGAGGAGTAAGACACCTTTGGTTTTTAGTTTATAAACGACCGCAAATAAACTTTTTCTCTCTATAAAGGAGGTAAGAGATTTTTCCTCACTTCAGTTGGAAAACATACTATAAATTTTATTACGTATATTGATATTTAAGGTTTTTATTTTAAAAAAAAAAGATTAAATAGCAATCTAGCAGCAAAATTGTAATTTTCTTCACCAAAATTCTTGGTACTTAAGAATACACATTTTAATTCTAAAAATTTTTTACCAAATACTCATTATTTTCTTATTTATCAAAAGAGACAAAACAAACAAATTACGAGTCAAAAGTATAAGGATATACAATTAAAAAATCAAATACTTTTTTGGTATTAAAAAATCAGATATTTTAATTGAAAAAAGGTATATTCCCTAACAAAGAACCATGTTAATTGTTCATAATCACATTCATCTCGACAATAACCTGCACCTTTTCTCAAATGTCAAAACCAGGGCTTCTAAGTCAACATATTGGAAAATAAAAAGCTAATACAACAGGTCTTATTTAGCGAAACTGAAAGATTTCTTGCATTTATCCCATAAAAGAGAGACAAAAAAAATCTCTTGCACGAAAGGTTTTAGGAACTGCTGCAACCAAAGAATTGATCCACGAGTTGTGCCACAGTGTTCGCAAGGCTATCTACTGCTTCCTGAGTGGATGCCTCTGCATATACTCGAACAACATCCTCAGTGCCAGATGGCCTCACAAAGCAACGTCCTTGCGAATATCTGGCTGCATTATCAGTACATTGAGATTATCATGAATTCTAACAGAAAAACCCTACACAGTGAGCCTCAATTTTAACAGCACATGTTCCTTTCGCGGGCTCATGCTACTTTTCCTAATACCATGTCGAATGTCTTCCAGTTGCTTGTCTTAACCACGTTACACATTTTGTTCATAGACGTAGGCTTTTTCGAGGATGGATTTTCTGCTGTTCTCGAGCATGTTTAGCAGCTTCTTGCTTAGGGTCCTCTTAACCAACGCTTTGTCAAGGGTTGTTTACTTAAAGCTTAGTATCTCATTTAGTCTTTCATTCCCTGCAAGTGTCTTGTGACCCGTGTAGATGCTCTCTTGCCTAATTCTAGCTATTGCATATAAAAAAATTCTCGGGCTCATGCACTGTTGTCACCATTTGAACTGCTTACCATCGTAATATAAGAAACAATAGGCTATCAATTTAAAGGAATCTTTCTATAATAGTATTTGTTCGACTAAATTGTCAAGAAGTCTTCAACTTTGAATCTTTGGACTCTCAAAACTTCACTATGAACTCATCTTAAACTATGAGTGTTAAATGTCAGATATGACAGTCTATTAAACTCTTTTTGTTTTGGTGCAGATGACTTCTTAACCTTAGAGTTATGTGGCAATAACTCTCTTAAATTTTAGGTCGTGTGCAGATAATCCCCCAACATGTCATGTTTCATTAATGAAATAACAAACTAACAATAGAGCAATTATCTGCATAAATTTAGAAGTTTGAGGGGGTTAACATTTTGCCTATTTGTTTTAGTATTCTTTTTCATGAACACTAAGCTTTTATAAATTAATTTCATTTTTAAAACTAAAAGGCCCTCACTCTCCATTTCCCCCTATTTGGGTTGTCAGTCTTACAGATAAAAGGGAGTAACAATAAGTCAGTTCGTGATAGATCCCTGGTATTAGAGCATTCGAAGCCAAAGGAAGCAAGGATGAAACAGGAAAAGAGAGGAAAATTCAAAAAATAACTGACTGAGTTATGGGGGTTGAGGGGAGCGGGATGAGTGGGAAGAGAGAAGTGGTGGTTTGAGTTTAGTTTAGAGAAGCGTTACCATGAGAAAGTGTGGAGAATATTGTGGGAGTTTCTGAGGGAGGGTCAACCTTGGCTTTGTTTTCTGGTTTCTTCATTTCTTTCGTTCAACTGTTTCTATGTTTGCGAGTGTTGTTTATGAGTATTGATGGCGAGGCTTGCCTGAGTGTTGCTATCTCTGCGCATGATAATTATTGAAGGAAGTAAAATTATTCAGTGTTGTTTTCTATCACAATTTCTTTTTATTTCCTTGTTTGTTTTCTGTGGAGAGGAAGAAGGTCCTCTCAGTACGCCAGGCCATTAATGAAGCTAAGAATGAGCAGGGAAACTGTGCTTTAGCACAATAAATTGATATGTATGATACCATGACAACTAAGAAAACTAGCAGAACTCACAAGTTTGAAACAAACATGTTGGGGAAGGGGAAAAAAAGCAAAAGAGAAAGAAAAGGTTACCAGTTTCTGCATTAATGGCTTCTTGTAGCCCAGGGGGGCTCACAACCACAGTTTCTGAATTCGCTGTGATCACAGCAGTTCTATCAGCAACTTTAACCTGGAAATTAAGAAAAGTACTAAGTAATGTAATTTTATTATTATCCAAATAAATTATTTTCTCATATAGAACAAGACTAGAGCAACGTATAATTAAGATCCAGCTGTAGCTTCTAATTACCGAGAAGGAATTTTAGTTACCTTAAGCTGCCTGCTAGGTAAATCATGATAAAGCTCATTCCATCTTTGTATTGACCATCCCATGTGCTGTAATATAACTTCCACCAAGAGCAATCCACTCAAAGCATCTCCTACTGCTTGGTTGATCAACTTACTGACTGCCAGTAACCTCAAAGCAGCCTTTTCCACTTCTGAACCTAAAGGAAACAATAGCCAGTTATTTTATGGCTCGGCAGTTCAATTTTACAAACGATGATAGAAAAATTAGGAAACAAAACACTGAATAAACCTTTAGATTTTGATGAAAGCTCTTTCGTTCTAGCCTCCAACCACCCTATGAGAGATTCTGAAAATAAGACCGTTCCATGGCCGTTTGCCTCAAAATAGATACCGATATCAAATTCAGCAGCTTTTTCATGCAAGTATTTCACTCCAGTTGGGGTAAAATTGACTTCAAGTCCCAGCTGTTTAAGGTAACTTGTTGATGTTCCATTTGCATAAGCTGTCTGTACAACACCAAGATGAGCTTGGAGACTGTTCTTAACATCTTCTTGCTCACTGAGAATGCTGAGTTGCTCCCTGATAAATAAGGCAAAAAGAGATAATATCTTGTCCCCATCAACAAGTTCAATCTTACTGTTGCTTTCTGGTTTTACAGAAAAATAGACAAGCCGATCAGCATCTCCATCCAGACTAGCACACCTGCAAAAGTGAAACTATCCCATGAATTAGTGCCATAGCAAATGTCACCAGCATAGCATCCGTTTGAAAAGTCTACAGATTAAGTCAAGGATATGGCTAAGTTCTCTATTAGTCTACAACTTTCAGAGAATTAAAACTATTATCCAATGTCTTGCCACCCAGAAAGGTAGTCTTGATTGTATTACCAACCATCAGTAAGTTTCAATGAATGATGAACCTGTCATTTCAAATTTTAATTACACTTGGAACTACTTGAACTAATCAAGCAATCATGCAATTTGAACAAAATAGTGAAAAGACTAACCTTATCCCAACATCTCTGGAATCAAATCCATTTGGAACAACCTTCTCTTTCTGCACAAAATCAGCACCAACTCCTTCATTTAGTACTCCTCCATCTTCACCATTATTACGGACTTCAATGACCAAACCATTCAACTGTTTCTGTAAAAATTTGAGTTTTGCTCCACCTACACCATTAGCACCATCCACAGCCAACTTGTCATTTGTCCCGCTTAGCTTCCTTTTTTCACTTGGGATCAGATCCATTAAGCACCTGGTCCAATCAAATAACAGTCCTAAAAGGATTTGTTCAGTCAAATTTGGAATCAATTGAAACAAGGGGTAAAAAGGAATTGCATCTGAATATGATAACTATCAAGGATTAACCTAAATGAGCTTGAAAGCTGTTCAAAATAGTCCTGCTCTGAGGCTTTCATGCCCTTATTTCTAGCACGAACCATCCAATGCAATTGTGGAGTTGTCAAAATTCCCAAGTCAGTTGCAATGGCACCAACAATTGAAGCAATTCCCTTCAATTTTATCCCATGATATATTTATGTAAATAGGCAGCAAAATGTAAAACAGCTCGTTTAAGATTCAAAGTTGAATATGGATTTTATACTTCTTTAGCAGCTTTAAGTAAAGCGACTCCACTTGGCCTTGTGTCTCTCCCTAAAATTACTTCAGCCGGCCTTACTCCATTGAATGGGATGTCTTCCTTCTTAACAAAGTCCTTTATCAACTGTAGGTAATATAAAATCATATTAATTCTGCGTTATTTCTGACAAATGTATCTCAGAAATCAATACAACAGCAGGGGTAAACCCAGTCACTAATCTACTAATAAGTGTTTCGTCCAACTGTGGCTTCATCACAGTTTTATCCAATGACTTCAATTTTTCAAATATTTCACTCTTCCAACCTAGAAAAAGAATGCCGCGAGGGATAAAATTCAAGTCAAACAACCATGTAGATGAAAAGAAAAGAGACAAGGAAATAATTTGTCCCAACCAGAATTAGATCTTGAGAAGAAGAGGCATTGGCAAGAGCATCAGCAAAGGGCTCCCAATGCTGAGAGAGCATTCCCCCATTTGGGTCCGCGATTTTGACCCCGTTATCGGAGACTTTGTTATGTGAGGCTGTGATCATCAAGCCGATCACCGCCTGGGTCTTCAGCGACCTCAGAGCTGCAAGAATACCCACCCGATTCGCCGTCGATGATAGAAGTGATGCATCCGCTCTGAATCCAGACGTGCCATATGAAAGCTTTGTTCCTAGTAACAACGAAATATCCAAGCCTAAGGGAAAGAATTCATGGGAGAGAAGACATAAAAGAAGAAAAATGCCAACCTTGAGGGGGCAAGAAGTGAGAGGATGAGGTAAGGAGGAGAGACTCTTGGTTCTCGTTCATAGCGCGCGGACCCCAGATTTGTACAAGAGAGATGTCCGATTGCCTCGATCACTGTATTGTCTTAGCTCAGTGCACTCTTACTTATATATTGATGCCATTGCCCTTTTCGTCCTTGGCTCATTTATTTTAATTTGCTCACCTCTTTCATTTTGGCCACAACTTCTTTTATTTCTTTTTTTTTTTTTCAGACTCACATTTCATTCCTGTTGAAATTAAGCGACTAGAATAAAAATCCCATCTTATCTTAATATAAAATTATTTTAATTAGATTATATAAATTAAGAATAAAAATTAAAATTAATTAATTATCTTAATTTTAAAAAAAATTATAATATTTTTATTTAATTTCTTTCTATCTTTTTTTATACATTTAAATAGAATTTTTTTAAAAAATATATAATAAATATTACTTTATCTATTATAAAAAATTTTACATTATATTTAACACATGTGGGAGTACTTTTTTTTTTTTATGAAACAAAAGTGGTACTTCCTTTTTTGGCCAACAAACAAAAGGGGTAAATTAGTTTGAAGTAGAAGTAGAATATCATCCATGCAGAATGCATGGACGTTTAAAAAAATAATAAAAAGACGCACACACTGATAGAAAAAAAAAATGCATTGTTAGAGGCAGTTCAAAAAATATGATGGAAAATTGAACCGAGACACTAATTTAACTTTTAATAATTTAATCATGGTTAAATTAAATTAGTGGTAATAAATTTAATTATTTTTTAATTTTATATATTATATAAAAATTTAAAATATTACTAATAAGTTTTATAATCTAATATTAAAATTTAAACAAATTAATATCTATCTATAATTATATATATTTTAATTTAAAATAGTCAATTAATATTCTATTTTCATATTATTTATTAAATAAATTTATTATTATTAATAATTATATATTATAATAATACTTATACAATATTATAATACAGAAAGAAAATAATTTATATAAAAAATAATTATACTTAGTATTAAAAATAATATTATTTTATTTTTAAAATTAAAATAATAATAGTAATAATAAATTTTGACTTACTTAACCGATTTTATATTGATTCAACTAGATTTTTACCCATACTAATAATAATCAATCACAATCTATGTCTTGATCCAACTAAGTTAAACTGGTCGGTGAGGTCTAATTTCTTTTAACCTAGATTAGAAGACACTTTAATGATGCAAGAGTAGCTTTCTTTTTTTTTTTTATCAGCATGTAAGAGTAACAATGTTATTATGTATGGGATGCCCCAAGGCCAAAAACACAATAAAAAGTAATTTTGGGTGGCACTTACTTGTAAAATTTTAATGGGACAGGAATTTAAAAAAAAAAATACCTTAAGATCTTGGATAAATAAATTCTACTATTCGTATCCATGACATATAAATAATATGAATATAGATATATAATAAACTAGTAAATAATTAACTAAATATTTATTTATTGTAGACTAAAATAAATTTGCTAATTAATTTTAGATGAGAATAAATGTCCGGTAGTTATATAAAATTAAAAAAAAGGTTAAAACTCATCGAGAGACCTGAAACTGATTTGTGAAAAGGAAAGAGATTTTTCTTCAACAAAAAAAAAAGAAAAGGAAAGAGATTTGGAGCCCCTTTTTCTTCAGCTTTTCTTGATGAAAAAAATCAATTTTTTATATAAAAATACTTTCAAAAATTTTCTAAATGTTTAACTAAAATTTTAAAAATAATTAAAATCTGAAAATAAAAATACTTATTTTAAGTAGATGAGAGAGATTCATTAAGAGAATTTGGCTTCGGCTAGGGAAGAAGTCACCCATGGAGTGTGTGTGTATGGTTTTTCCGTTTGTTGACTCTTGTGTTCTGTATGTATGCTTTAGGGCTTTTTGTTTGTAGTAGGGCTCCTCCTGATGATGCTCTCAATTGCGACGAAATCAATTGCCTGAAGCCTTGGAAGCCAACATGGCTTTTTGGTGACTTGATTTTTTGTTGGATGTCTTGATCGTAGAGGTGGAGATGGAGCGCTTCCCGGCAATTAGTAAGTCGCTTGCTTTGCCTAATTCTGCTACTATTTTCTCTCTCATGTAGCCTATGTGTGGAACTCTATCAAACTTTGCTGTGATTAGGACAGATTTGTTAAATAAGGGGATAGGACTAATAGTGATGGTTCTTCGAACCACCGTCCCCAATAACAGCTCTGCTGTTGGTGACTTCCTATTTCGACTTGAAGGTGGCTTTGTTGTTGGTGGCATTTCGTTTTTGGAGGGAGGTGTCCTTTGCCATAGGATTAGGGCTTGGTTGCTTGTTTATCTCTGCTTTTTTGTTCTTTTTCTATTCGTCTACTCCTTTTCCAGTGGGGGCATGATCAGTGGTTTAGGGTAGTATCATTTGGAAGGTTGGAGGTGTTCTGCTTGGGTGTGTAAGGTCAGTTTCTCTCTAGGTCGGGTAGGGTTTGCTTTTTCTTTTGTTTTTGGGCCTTCATCTGGAGTAACTTGTTGCCTTATCTCTTAATGAATCTCTTGTTGGAAAAAAAAAAGTCCAAATTCTAAGGCCCACTTGGTTAGCTTAATAGTGAGGGAAAGCTAAGGAAAGAAGAGGGGTTTCTAGATAAAATGCCCATGAAAATCTCATCCTTCCTGATTCCAATTTCCAAGGAACAAACCAACAACAACAGCCAAAATTCATACCTTGCTGCCACTGCATCTATTGGTCAATTGGTCTCCTGAGTATCGCTGCTTCCTTCGATCACACTCCCCTTGCTGCATATCTTCATTATGTTGTTTGGGATTCACTACCCACGGAAATCTATACCCACTTCTCATCAACCCATTACCTCTTTCGAATTGGTAAAAGTATTGATGTGATGGGGTGATGAGAAATAAAGGAGAGTGGAGCGTTTGGTGGGAACGATATGCGTCGGACCCAAAAATCTAGAGAAAGAAGATGATGAATGGTTTTTCTTTTCTTTTCTTTTCTTTTAATAAATATTTTTCAAAATTTTCCAGTGTTGGAAGGCAAATATATTTGATGAGGAAGTTGAAAAGTAATCTAGACTAGAAGCTGGACTAATTAAGTGATAACAAATAAAAATAGTATCATGAATATGATTATATTATCCTTACAAGTCGGAATAGACAATCTCGAATCTTACGTTTTCTTATTTATTACTTATTTGCATATAATAGTAAATGTATTTTTTATTTTTAATGTTATTAACTAGTTAAATAATTTTTCAAAATAAAAAACAAATCTGAAATTTTTAGAAATAAAAATTATTGATGATGTTTTTTACTATTGATAACACAAATTAACTAATAGTTATTATTACTAATTATTAATTTATTAATAATGATTATTGAAAATAATTTTAGAAGAATTCTATTATGGAAAAATAAAAACAATTATATTTTATTATTTTTTAGAAAGGGATTATTTTGATTATTTCATTTTTTTCTATTGTTTATATAAACCAAACAATTTTTCTCTCATCAAACATTTTTTCTTTCCTTAATCATCTTAGTATCTTCTTTTAATCATATCTTTTCTTCACTTTTTCTTCCTATCCCTTTTGGCTCATTTGGCACACATCAATTCTTGGGACAGAGATGGAAATGGAAAGGAATTCCTAACTTAATTATATTTGTTAGTCATGAATCTTGATTCCCATTAAATTAGATTTCAGCAAAATGGCTTAAATTGGATTCCTTCACCACCATGATCAAATCAAATGAAATCCTTGGAATTCATTATTTGAGACCTCTCTACCCTCAACCTTCGACAACTCCCCCATCCACCACACCTTCACGTCACCGTTGCACCACTAAGTCATCGTCACACCACCACATCACTATCACACCTCCATTGGCCCGTCGTTTTCTCCTTTTCTTCCATGCCTTCTCCTCAACAGATCTAACATATCTTTAAACCTTTGCGGCTTCCTTACCCATCACACTACTGCGTCACCATCGCACCACCGTCTCACCATCATGCCTTTGCCACACCATCGCACCTCCACTAGCCCATCATCTTCTCCTCCTCCTCCCTGGCTCCCCTTCAATAGATTTGGTGTCTCCTTCACCTTCCTCTCAAGTCAACTCAGAAGCAAACTGAACAATGATTGAAATCAAGAATGGGAATGAGATTTTGGTTGACTTTTGGAAATGGTTAAAGCTCTAGTTTAGGAAATTGGTGGTTTGTACAAGGATAGCTGGGTGGTGATCAATGACAACATGGTAGTTGATGATGATAATGGACAATGGTGGATCTATGCAGACATGTGGGTTGAGATCAAAAGGAATTTTTTTTACTTCGTAGGGGTATTTTAGTCTTTTTACATTATAATACATGTACTAAAATTAAAAATGATGTAAAATTTGATATCCTACCAAATGTACTTTGAAAACTCATTCCTATTCTCATTCTTATTCTCATTCTCATTCTTACTCCAATTCAATAAAAAAAGAGTTCCATCGTACCAAAAGGGACCTTTGTTTCCTTTCCTTTCTTTTTCTTAATTTCTTTCTGTGAACTAAACATGACCCCAGTTATTGTATTACTCATCTTATCAATATCAATTATAAAACTTATCTACATTGCTCCTAAAATACCAAAAAGGTGACAAAGTCAAATTAATAAAGAATTGGGACATCTTCAAAATTGAAAGTCCATTATGTTTCGAGAGTTATTTGGGTGAGATGAAGCTCCAAGACACCTTGCACTATTCGATTTTAGATCTTAAAGATGATTCTTCTAAATTAATTATAAAAAATTAATAATATCGATTTTATTTTTTATTTTAATTACTCTTATTAATTATATGCAAATAAATAATAAAAATCTAAGATAAAAAATAAACAACTCTAATTGGGTATTCGTTGTAAGTAATATATGTATATGCAAGTTAATGAAAGATTGTGGATAATTGCACATGGATTTGATATGGTCGTGATTCTTGCTCTGTCAAATTTTAACGCCAATAAAGGATGAGTGGTTTGTTTTGTTTTCTATTTTTATTTAGTAATTGCAAACGCAAAAGGCTAGGTAACTAGTGATGGACAGATTCTTGCTCTTTTGAGTAGAATGATGTTATAATCAGCCTACTAAACTAATATATAAAGCATAAGAAATTCTAGAAAAAAAAAGTGGCTTTGGTGCTATAGAATTGGGATTCCCAATAAATCAGATTCTAGTAAAATTGCTTGAATCCAATTCTTCATATTGAGGATGGAATTTGTGAGATTCTAGGGAATTATTTTTGTAGACCTCGTTGCCCCTCGAAATAGCTCTTTCGATATCCACCTCCACCATACCTCCAATCCTCATTGTACATCCGCCAGCCTCATGATCTCCAAGCTCCAACATCAATGTCACCAGCATCAGTCTCCTTCCTCTTCTTCGGTCTTCATTTTCTTCTTGAGGTCCACCCCTTTGACTTTTGACTACACTATCCTCCACTGATGGTGTTCTCCTCTAGCAACGACATTCCCTACTGTGATGACAATAATTGAAGGTCTGATACCCAAAGAAATTTTACGACCTTTCCTTCTTCATTGTCTTCTTCAATGACTTTTTCTGTGTTTCGATTTTCTCCAATATTTTGTTCTTGTTCTTACTTTGAAATTTTCTTGATCAAAGGTTTGGTAAATTGTGGTTCCTTGTTATTGTTCTATGTGACGTCTTTTAGTTCTTATTCTAAAATTTCTGGAATTCTTCTTTTGATTTGTAATTGAAAATGGGTTGTGAAATCAAATTCTGAACTTGGTTTCTGGAGCATAGAAAAAAAAAACTTGGTTCCTTGAGGATTGTGAAATCGATTAGAGGAGGTGAGTTTTGTTTTAAAATCAGTGGCCACCACTGGTGATTGCGAAGACGATGGATAGTGATGTTTATGATGATGGTAGGTCAATGGATCTGAGAGTTTTTTTATTTTAAAAAAATTTATAGGGGAATTTTAGTTTTTTAATATTTAAATATACATATTAAATAAAAATTATATTAGGTTTCTATATACATACCACGTGTATTTTTAAAGTCTATTCCCATTTTCTTTCTTATTATAATAACTAAATTAAGGGAAAAAGCACAAATGGCTCTTGTATGGCAAATGAGTGGCCACAACCCTACCTCCAAAACCCAGTCCACGTCCTCATCCTCTGTGTGCCATCCCAATACAAAGATATTACTAGACAAACAATAAAAGAAAGGGAAGAAGCGATGAGAGATGATTTTGCTAATGAGAGATAGTGCTCGGGAGGCCAGAGGGGAGACAAATGACAGACGAAGTCTGCACGGCTAGACGGCGAACATAGGATGGAGTGAAGGGAATAAGCAATGAGAAACGATTTTGCCGATGGATAGAGGGCAGATTGGGGTTTTAGTGTTTTGGGGCTGGGATTTGGGATGTTGGGCTTCTTACTTTTTTCTCATTTTTTGTTTTATAAAATAATAATATTCAATGAATTACTAAATATATATATAAACAAGACCCGTCGGTTTTATTTAGGAAAAATTATGTTAAAGTACCAAAAAAGGGGCAATATTTATTTTGTAGGATTAAAAAAATTCTAATTAGGATGAAGGACCAACAGAGTTAAATTCATATATATACAAATTGACATAAGTACCCTTTATTTGCAAATCAATTACATCATGCCCTTAAATCTAGAGTTGGAAAAATAAACCTTAGCCCACAGGTTAACTCATTTATCCCATTTTTATAACGAGTTGGGTTGGGGAAAAAAAAAAGGCAACCCATTTTGAAATATGCTTTTACCAACTTGCTCAACTTAACTCACAGGTTAATGTAGGCCAACCTGCAGATTGGCAAGTTAACCCTTTTTTGTTTATTTTTTGTGATATTAAAGTTGAATAAATTTATGATTCACTATAATTGGAGGTTGATGAACAACTTTCATTTGATTTTTATGACAATTTTCATGGTTTTAATTAAATTGCAATTATATTGTTATTTATTACATACTTAGAATTGGATATCCTTATTAGTGAGTATGATATATATATCATGGTTTAAATTTTAGAAAAAATAAATTTGAAAATTGGAATATAGTGGGTTACAAATCAGGGTGAATTAGTAGATAATTATTCAACTTAGTATCAAATTATGGAAAAAATTGAAAAAAAAAATGAAGGCTTGACAGGTTAAATGAGCTAACCTGCTAACCCACCTTAGTGAGTTTAGATTAGGAAAATCCTAGCCCGTTAAAAAATGAGCAAACCCGCACTAAGCCATTTTTTTGCCAACTCGCATGGGCTAGCCCGTTTGAATAAGGCTAGCCCATTTTCTCACCTCTATTTAAATCAACCCATCCTATCCCAACAAACCTTGCACATCATTCATCATGTTGTTCATCATCCCAGTAAACCTCACACCTCACTTATCATGTTGTTCATCAACCCTTAATGAACCCAAATTTTTAAGTTTTAATTACTTTCTCCATTTTATTTTATCTATCATTTTAAAATTTATCACACAAACTAGTAAAATTATTAAATAATATAGGTTATAGTAAAATTTAATAATGTTTTATCAAAATATATTTAAATTAAAATAATATTGTTTCAATGAAAAATAAAATAGTAAAAAAGGATAATTATTACTTTATTAATAATAAAAAATAACAAATAAAATAGGGTATTTAAAATTCTCTATAAAGAGGGATGTAAGAAGTAATAATTATAGCCTATGGGTGCCATCAGGTAATTAGCTTTGTCTTCCCTTTCTCCAACAACACTAACACAATAGCTATTCAATTCAAACCGGTGACCCACCTCTTCTCTTGAACCCAATCATAACAACAATAGCCAAAAGTTCTTTTCTCTCCTTTTGATGACTAAAAGGATACCTAGAAAGAGGGCACCATGTATAGATCATGAGTTCATTTAGAAGAAGTGCTCTAAGAAGTCAAATATCGTGATTTACTTGTGATTCTTGTATTATTATGGGTGCTTATTAATCCTCAATTATCGATCTGCCAAAAAGAGCATGAGAAATTCTTGGATACACCCAGAGTACCACATCTTCTACTATACTTTCCCTAATAATAATGTTTCACCTCACATAATTTTAATCCCATGTGTCAAACTTAATTTATACTATTACTTTAATAATTTATTTTTAAAACAGTTGCCCTAGCTAGAGTCTCATTCATTTCGCCATTCTCTCCCTTATCTGCCATACCTAACTATCTCAACTCTATCTATCCCCTTCCTTCATGGTTGGCAACCATTTTTTTCATAGACGCCAATGATGATGGTGGAAGGCGTATTTGTGACATTGTAGTAGGAAGTATGTTAGGGCCTAATTATTCCCTCCATGTCCTCATTTTTTCCTTTAAAAAATAATTACACAAAGGAATGTATTTGATGTTGAATTCGAACTTCGCAAGAGGAAAGAAGTCAAGATTGGACTTAACATAAGCCGTCGCTCTCATTATTAATTATGCAGAGTTTTGGATTTCACCCTTTGTCAGAGTTCAATGAGGGGAAGCAAAGTTGTAGGCATAAGTGATCTGTCTATTATATATATATATATATATAATACCCACATTTATGCCACTATTTGCATATGACTATGATTACATTGCTCTATTTTAGCATGATTTTATATATTTTGATGTTTCGTGGTATTATAAGCTCATTTAGAAGTATTCAAAGTAAAAACATTACCAATCGTATATGTTGAAAAATTCTAACACATGTCGGTATTTTGACAAAAACTCTTGCATATAAACTACGATTGAGGTGATTCAAGATGCCTTGGAATGATAAGATATAGAGTTACAATTTCACGTTTAATGTTTTCAAATTCCAGCATTATCATGGAGAAAATCAAGCACAAAATATGCACATGAGCTGATGACCTATCGAAAGCTAAATGAAGCCATATCCTGTAGCAGGCAACTATTTGGCACTGGGTCAACTCGTATTTTGATTTTTTCACACCTCCCAGAACTACTTGATGCCATCTTTTATGATCCTAGGTCCACCTAGTGCCATGTAAAGCACCAAGCAAAAACATGTTTTTGATGTGTAAATTGACTGGGAGACCAAGTATTCTTGCTTTATTATAAATACAACACAAGGAAAACACAAAAACAAATTGAGTCACTCACCCAGAGGGCAAAGAACATGGTTCAAATACATCAAGAGCAACTAGGAGCGATTTGCAAGTGATAAAGTAAGGGGTTGGGGGAGTATTATAGCAAGATTTATTTGTTTCCATTATAAAACTTTTCTTCTTGTTATTCTCATTATGATTTTGAATTTTGGTTGTGATTTGATGTCTATTCCTATGTTTGGTTAAATTTCTCAACTAGAGATAGGGATGTAACCAGACTACGCTTAACTGGATTTGTTATCTTTAGTTATGACTCTTTGGATTTGTTTATTAAGTTATATTTAATTTATTTTTTTATTATATTTATCTCCCTTATTCGTTTATGTAGATTTTATACTTAATCACCATAGAGTTTAATTAATGGGTAAACTTGATGGACTGAGAGATGAAGAGTGAACCAAGATCTAGCAAAATAAACACGAATAACTAATCTAGAGATATAACTAGGAATTTATTATGACATACACTGTGGCTTCCAAGGTTTGATTAAGAGTTTCAGTTGCACAAGAAAGAATTGAATTCTAATTAAATAATGAATAATTGGCTAAGAGGTAATTATGATGCTTTAGGAATAATAGTCATTATAATTGTGCAGAGTCTAACTAAATAATAGAATCTAGTTATTCCACAACGTGAACCCCAATCCCTTGACACTTCTAGTAGATAAATCAAAACTCATACATTGGTTTGCTTTCTATATCTTTTTTTTTTAACTTGAGTTTCTCAATTTGATTATTATTTACTTTTAAGATTAAAATTTTGGACTAGTTAATTTACTACTTCTCTTGAGTTTGACTTCTATAATGCTCTGAAAAACTTTCTATTATTATGATTGATCTTATATACTTGCAGGATCCTGATCATTAAAGTTGTTGGGCATAACCATCGAACAAGAAAAAACTTAATAAAAAATAATCAAAAGATGTTACATCCCGGCTCCTTCTTGAAAACCAAGATAATGAAACAACTAGCAATTTGGATATTTCAACTTGTTGACTACAATTGCTGGTGTGCAAGGCAAAAGGTACTTTTCTGGATTGTTTTCATTTCTTCTTTATACTGGGCTGATTTGAGCATTAATCTCTTGGGAAATTTGGGGGAAGAAGTAAAATCTATGCACAACTTCCTCATAGGGACCAACCTTTCAAACTCTTGAAGGATGAACTCATTACCTTTGTAAACTGACCTTGCTGCAAATTTGGCCCATTTTGGAATTTTATGCCTAAGTGTTCCTGGGAAAACATTTTCAAGTCATCATGATAAAGTGAACCAGAACAAATATTTCTCCATCTTCTATGATGCCGTTTTTAACCTATGAAAAAAACAAATTGATTCTTGAAGAAAGGTCACAGATGAGATTGATAGTGAGAAAGTTGAGTGCTATAGATGAAGGAGAGAAAAGAGAATTATAGGGACGCTAGCTTTTCTTTCTTAAGAATTTTCAAAATTAAAAAATTAAGTGATTGACAGCTTGGATTGAAAATTAGTTGACATGTTGCATTTTTATTAGCTAGGATATAGATGATGTGATACACTTAGAGTAGCTAAGAATTCCTCGAATAGTATTGACATGTGCAATGAATAGACTAATCGCTTGTGAGCAAATGAATATACTTATGTTGAAAAACTGGATTGGCCATATAGTATATTCCATAATTTTAAATATAAAATTTTTTATTTGGTCTTAAATATAAATTTTTTTAGAGTATAATGAAGTTTTTTTTATAAAATAGTAAAATGAATTATTTATTATATATATTTGCATTATAAAAAATATTTCTATTTAATTCATCTCAAAATGTTTGAAAAAAATAAAATTCACCCTTTACCATCCATCAACCTTCATTATGATTATTGACTTTTAGTAAGATTAGCTTTGAAAAGACATTATGATTTAAAAAAATGATGTTGTTAATTAATTTTAATTTCAAATTTTAATTTACCTAATTCAGTTAAAATAATCTTATATTAATAACCCAAGGGAATATAAAGAGTTTTGAAACGTGCAAACAAAGTCTATTAATTAGTAGTTAAAGACAGATGTTAATTCATGTGATATTTTTTTTATAGCTAGGTTAATTTAATAGTAGAGTATTGATTGATTTATTAATTAATGTGAAGGGCATTTGTGTCCATTCATGTCTAGATTTTAATCCTTCAATCCTTGAGTCTAATTATGATTTTTATGATCCTTCCCAATAAATATTGATCTTTGTTAGTCCATAAGCATAATCTTCCCTTCTATTAAACTTGTTATGAGATTCGGCTGAAAAGTCAACTCAATTTGGTCCAAATCGATTCAACCCCAAAACAACACAATACTTCAAAATGAGCTAGTGAACCTTGGACGGATCCAGAGGGGGCACCCTTCATTCTTTCAATCTTTCTTTCTTATTATAACTAAATTAAGGGAATAGTTAAATTTAATTAGAAACTTTGGTTTTGTAAAAAATTGTTACAGTATATTCCCTCCGTTCCAAAATGTATGAGACATTTTTAAATATATTTTGTTCCAAAATGTAAGAGATAAATAACTTTTATTTCAAAAATTAATGTATTTTTTCCAATTTTACCCTCAATTAAGTAGACTTATTATTACGATACATGAGTTAACAGAGAGTGTTATGATATATAACTGAATTTGTTATTTATCTATTTTTTGTTGTTACTGTTTCATGTAAACCAACTGTAAATGGGCTATCATGTATGAGCTGTCACACCTCAGATGTATTATCTATCCTCTTGTATATAAAACCCTGTGTTAGTGAATTAATGAAACAAAAGTAATTCATTTCGAATTATTTTGAGCTATGTACGTAATATGGTATCAGAGCACAGGTTGCACTGACTTCCTTCTCGTTCTCAATTTTTTTTTTTGCTCTCTCTAGATCTATCTTCTTCACCAGATCTTCTCTTCGATTTGTTCAATTTCTTTCTTCTTTTAACTATGGCCTCCTCTGATTCTTCATCTACTTCAGTTATCTCTGTTTCTACTCCATCACTGACCGATCCACAAAATCCATCAAGCCCCTACTATCTTCATCCAAACGAAAATCCTGCATTAGTGCTTGTCTCGCCGGTGCTTACCGGTGGCAATTACCATTCTTGGGCACGAGCTATGACTATGGCTCTCATGTCAAAGAACAAGCAAAAGTTTATTGATCGGTCCATTCTTGCACCTTCCACTTCGGATCCTTTATTTTCAGCTTGGGAGAGATGCAACACAACTATCATTGGCTGGCTTAATCGATCAATGTCACCTACTATTGCTCAGAGTGTGATGTGGTTGGACAAAGCCTATGAAGTATGGGACGACCTCAAGGATCGTTTCTCTCATAGTGATCTTTTCCGAATCTCCGATCTTCAAGAAGAAATTTATTCTCTCCGTCAAGGTGATCTCACAGTCAGTGAATATTATACTAAAATGAAGATTATTTGGGATGAATTAAGTAATCTGCGTCCTCTACCTACTTGCACTTGTTCTACCAAGTGTGCTTGTGGTGCTGTTGACTCTGCTTGGCGATATCAGCAGCAAGATTATGTAATTCGTTTCCTCAAAGGCTTAAGTGATCGTTTCTCCGGCGTTAAGTCTCAGATTATGTTGCTTGACCCCCTGCCTACGATCAATAAAGTTTTTTCGTTAGTCATTCAACAGGAAAGAGAGCTCGGATATGTTGTTGAGACTACGGTTTTGGCTACCAAAGTTCATCCTAAATCTCTGCAATATCCTCCAAAGAATGGGAATGGGAAGCAATGCACTCACTGTGGGAAATTCGGGCATACAATTGATACCTGTTATCGCAAACATGGCTTCCCGCCTGGGTTCAAATTCAGGAATCCAAGACCAACTGCAAACAGTGTAATTAGTTCTCCTGATTTGCTTCCTGAAAACAACACCAAAGGTGTTCTTCCAACACCTTCTTACACTGCTTCTTTTGGCTTCACTCCTGAGCAATACCAAAAGATTTTAGCACTTGTTCAATCTGATTCCAAGCCTAATTCGCATTCTACAAATCTAGCTTCTATTTCAGGTAGTCACATTGTTAGTTCTGTTATCATTACCAAAAACACTTGGATTTTAGACACCGGAGCAACTGATCATATCTGTTGCAATTTGACCTTATTTTCTTCTTATCAGGAAATTTCACCTATTCATGTTAAACTTCCAAATGGTACTTCTGTCATAGCCACACACTCTGGCACTATTCATTTTTCATCTTCATTTTATCTTATTGATGTTCTTTATATTCCTGAGTTTCATTTTAATTTGATTTCTATTCTCAAACTCACTCGTTCCATTTATTGCTGTGCTATCTTTTGTGCTTCCTTTTGCTCCATACAGGCTCTGGACTCCTGGAAGATGATTGGTTCAGCTGATGTCAAAGAAGATCTCTATATTCTCAATCAAATAGCTTCACCTCACCTTACCTTAACTACTCACAAATATACTAGAAACACTGACGCCTCTTTCTTTGATCTTTGGCATTTTAGGTTAGGCCACTTGTCACAACACACTATGTCTCATATATTGAAACAATATCCCATTGTAACATCTTCTGTCAATATTGAACACTGTGATATATGTCATTTTGCTAAACAAAAGAAATTACCTTTTACTTCTAGTACAACTCATTCCCCTGCCCCTTTTCATTTATTACATGTTGACATTTGGGGACCATCTAGTCAAATTTCAGTCCACGGTCACAAATACTTTCTTACCATAGTAGACGATTTTTCTCGTTATACATGGACTTTTCCAATGAAATTGAAATCTGAAACCAGAGCTATTTTACAAAATTTTATTACCTTACATGAAAATCAATTTTCCATTTCTATCAAAATAATTCGTTCAGATAATGGCAAAGAATTTGCCATGACTGATTGGTTTGCTTCCAAAGGTATCTTTCATCAAACATCATGTATTGAAACCCCTGAACAGAATAGTGTTATGGAACGTAAACATCAACATCTTTTGAATGTGACTCGTGCTTTACTCTTCCAAGCCAAAGTCCCTAAATCTTACTGGTCTTATGCTTTATTGCATGCCACTTACTTAATTAATCTTCTCCCTTCTCCTCTTTTGCACAATAAAACTCCACATGAACTATTGTTTAATCAACCCGCTGATTTGTCCAATCTCAAAGTTTTTGGCTCACTTTGTTATGTTTCCACGAGTTCTCAGCATCGTTCCAAGCTTGATCCTAGGGCTCACCAATGTATTTTTTTAGGATTTAAACCTGGTACAAAAGGTTATGTCCTCTTAAATTTGCATACTCGTGAGATTTTGATTTCTAGAAATGTCTATTTTTATGAGTCTATTTTTCCCTTTCATAGTCTTTCGTCTGATTATTTTTCTTCTCAACCCATTTCCACTACATCTACTATTCCTCTTCCCCAACCTCAACCACCACTTGACTTTTCTGATTTTTCTTTCCCAAATACTTCTTCCTCTCCACTCAATACTGCTCCCTCTGTTGTTTCTATTCATGACATTTCAGTACCTTCTCCAACTCCTTCACTTGCTACTTTAGAACCCTCTCATGATTATGATTCATATTTTACAGTATCTTCTCCCTCTCCACAACCATCCCTTCGTTATTCCACTCGGCCTAGAAGAACTCCAACTTACTTACAAGACTACCATTGTGCTCTTTTGACATCAGCTCCACCACCTTCCAGTCCTTCAGGTACTGCACATCCTATTTCTAAAGTCCTGTCTTATCATCATTTTTCTTCCTCTCATAAACATTTTAGTATGTCTATTTCTGCTACTGTTGACCCCAAAACCTACAAACAAGCCATGAAACATGATGTTTGGCAGCAAGCCATGAGAACTGAACTTGATGCGTTGGCACAGAACCAAACTTGGATTTTAACTGAATTACTCCCAGGTAAGGAACCCATTGGATGCAAATGGGTGTTTAAAACTAAGTATAAGGCTGATGGTACTGTAGAACGCCATAAAGCTCATCTTGTAGCTAAAGGCTACACTCAAACTGAGGGAGTAGATTACTTAGATACTTTTTCTCCTGTTGCAAAGTTAACTACTGTTCGCCTTGTTCTTGCTTTGGCTGCTGCTTATGACTGGCACTTGCATCAACTTGATGTCAATAATGCATTTCTCCATGGGGATTTGGAGGAAGAAGTTTATATGGTCTTACCTGAGGGTCTTTCTTCTTCCAATCCTCGAATGGTTTGCAAGCTTCAAAAGTCTTTATATGGTCTCAAGCATGCCAACAGGCAATGGTTTTATAAGCTTTCGTCAGCTCTAATTTCTTTTGGCTATTGCCAATCTAAATCAAATTACTCTTTGTTCATTCGTTGTTGTGATAATTCCCTCACTGTCATTCTAGTATATGTAGATGACATTATTTTGGCAGGGAATGATCTACCAGAAATTCAGCGTATCAAGTCTTTACTTGATGACTCCTTCAGGATCAAGGACCTTGGGACTCTTAAATATTTTCTTGGCTTGGAAATTTCTCGTTCTCAGCAAGGTATCATCCTTAACCAGCGCAAGTATGCTTTGGAGATTCTCTCTGATGCTGGTTTTCTGGATTGTAAACCTGCCAAGACTCCTATGGATAGACATGTCAAACTTTCACAAGAATCTGGCATTCCCTTAAGTGACTCATCTGCTTATTGTACATTGGTTGGCAAACTACTTTATCTTACTACGACAAGGCCTGACCTTACCTTTGCTGTTCAACAACTCAGCCAATTTGTCTCGGCTCCTACTGATGTTCATCTTAAAGCTGCACATCATACTCTTCGCTACCTCAAGTCTTCTCCAGCAAAGGGCTTATTTTTTTCCTTCTACCTGTAACTTGAAGCTTAAAGGTTACTCAGATTCAGACTGGGCAGGCTGTGTGGACACTAGACGATCAGTTACTGGTCTTTGTTTCTTCCTGGATCATTCTCTTATTTCTTGGCGTGCCAAGAAGCAATCTACAATTTCCAAATCCTCTTCTGAAGCTGAATATCGAGCCCTTGCCTCTGCCACCACTGAAGCTCAATGGCTCTTGTATCTTCTTTGCGATCTTTATGTCTCTCACACAAATCCTGCACTTATTTACTGTGACAACCAATCTGCACTTCACATAGCTGCTAATCCCACTTTTCACGAACGGACAAAGCACATCGAAATTGATTGTCACATAGTACGAGACAAACTACAGGACGGTGTCATTCATCTCTTGCCTCTTCAGTCTTCTGAACAAGTTGCTGACATCTTTACCAAACCCCTTGATGTTGATTCTTTCCAATACCTTTGTTCCAAGCTGGGCATGGTTGATCTTCATTCTCCAGCTTGAGGGGGGTGTTATGATATATAATTGAATTTGTTATTTATCTGTTTTTTGTTGTTACTGTTTCATGTAAACCAACTGTAAATGAGCTATCATGCATGAGCTGTCACACCTCAGATGTATTATCTATCCTCTTGTATATAAAACCCTGTGTTAGTGAATTAATGAAACAAAAGTAATTCATTTCGAATTATTTTGAGCTCTGTACGTAATAGAGAGTTAAGTGAGAATATTAAAATAAAGTATTTGTGAAAAAAATTTATGACATATTTAAGATGTTTGACTATTTTTTAAATTTTGATAATTTAATTATTTACTTCTTACATTTTGGAATGAAAGAAGTAATATTTAAAAAATACTTTTATTACAAGTCATTAATCTTAGCTAATACATATTAATACTTAAAAGAGAGGTAATTAAAATCATAAAGTGCATTTATGAAAATTGCACATTAATATTTCAGTAATTTTGCAAAATATTCCCTTTATATATTATCAATCCCATTATTCCTATGCCCAATAATCTCATTTGCTAGCTCTTTTCCCCATTATTTGTATCGGTCTCTAAATTATTAGAGCCGGCAAAATGGGTCAAGCCTGATAGGTCAGCCCGAATAGCCCGACAAAACGGATGGGCCGGGCTTTAAAATCATAGGTCTGAAGGGAAAACGAGCTTTTTGGGCCCGGCCCATGGCAAGCCGGCCTGATTGGTCCATTTTCCTTTTTTTTTCTTTTTTTTTTAAATATTAAAAAATATACTATTTTATTAATTAATGATATGTAAATTGTGAAATTTAAATATTAAATTGATTTTTTATGAATGATAGTAATAATTAGTTGTATTAATTTTAAAAATTATATGAAAAAGTTTTTTTAAAAATATGAAAAAATTTAAAATATATATATATTAAAAATATACGGGCCCGCGGGCCTGTGCCATACGATCTCGGGCTTTACAAATCGAGCCCGTTTGGTAATCCGGGCTTTTTGTCCCGACCCGAGGCGAGCCAGTCCGGATTGCCAACTCTATAAATGACCTTCTTGATCTATACACAGGACCATTCAAATTCAAAAAAATGAGTTTTTGCGCTAAAAAGTTGTGACACTTGACCAATCTCTCTTTCTAATTTTTTTTATTTTATAGTCATCGTGCTTGGTAAATAGAATGAACCAAGAGGATGTTTATTTTGAATCAAAGTTGGCAGGAACGCTTTTGAAAAAGTTTTCCCAGTATCAGACCTAATATGATTTGATCCGTAATAGTTAGAATTCGAAATAGTAATAAGATAACATATGATTTCACCAAAAAAAAGAAGTTGGACGAGACGTGAGGGTTGTGGCATTCAAACAAACTAAGAACGGATATAGTAGATAATATTCTTCTAAACCCAAGAAGATGCCGATTTTGACCCCCAATTAAACATCGAGGATGCTGATTTTGAGGATTACCCAATGGTTTATGTGTTTTGGTTGTTTGTACTTTGTAGTTTGTGGCATAGTTCGCAGCTGACCCTACCATGATTGGCCGTTGCTGGCGGAATATTATATAGAAGAAAATGGTCTGACTTGTGCCATTATTTACGGAGAACGTCACTTTATTCAATTTTAGATGTAATAAATAAATAGATAAATCAACTAAATTATTTTCCAATAGAATATTTTAATTAATAAAAATAAAAACTTTTGACCAAAGTATATCTTTTTATACAAAGATAACGTTTTGGCAAAAAAAAAAAAGATAACGTTTATTAATTTTGATAGAAGGTTTTAAAAAACTATATAATTTACTATTTAAGTAATTAGATAATGGGTTAATATTTCAAATGCATTCCGATAAACACTGTCTTAGTACTTTTTAGCATTAAATGTTATTGAAGAATTTCGAAAACCACAGTCGCAATTCCTTAGGCTTGGTTCACATGTAAATATAAAAAATATCGTGATATTAAAAGAAATAATAATTGAGGCAATTATAAAAATTAAGAGACTCAACACATCTTTAAGTAAAGTTTCAAATTCAAGTTTTATCTATATAAAAAAATCATGTTAAAAAAGTCATTTTTATTTGGATATGATAATACTTAAATATAACTTTTAAATTTCACTCAGCTATATTATATATCAGATAATTATATAAAAAATATAAATATAAATTGAAACATTTTATTTAAAGTCTAATTGAAGTTGGAAATTTGAATTTTGTGTCATGTCAAAATTTCAAGAATTTACCTTCCTATTTGGCCTAGGACAAGTTATTTACGGACTACAGAAAAATAAAAACAATATAACTAGGAGTGAAAGTTAATCACTATTTTTTTCAATTTAAATTTAAAATTTATCAAATTTGAATTAGCTTCAAAGGTGGAAATTTCTTTTTTTTTTTCCCTGATCGTGGCAAAACTTCGGGACCCCTTGGTTTCATGAAATATTTTTATTATTATTATAGGATTATAAATAAGGAGTATGAAATCATTAAAAATAAGGATAAAATAGAAAAAAAAATATCCAATACCCTATATTTTGGATAAAAAACTTATTATATAAAATGTCTTATAATATAAATATGAGGGAGTACTCCCTTTGATTCTAAATTTAGGGCATTGTTAATTAATTTACAATCTTAAAAAATGGTAGTTATATCCTTAATGTAATAAAAAATATCATTTATTTCTTATTTTACCTTTATTTACTTCATTAACCCACCTCATTTTATAAATGAAAAAAAAATCATAATGAAGGTAGAATTAAAAAATAATAATTAACATATAATAAAAAGTAGAGTATAGCCAATATTATACACTAATTGTGACAATTTCACCCTACTTTGGGTTCATACCCTTTCTTTTTTATTTTTTTTATTCTTTTCTTTTATTTAAGTAGTAGTATTATTTATTTATTTTTTTCTTTTGTGAGTGGGTCCATCTTTTTCTTTTTTTTAGGTGGATCCCATTTTTTAAAAATTTTAATATTTTTTTAACTATAAATATATATTAATTTTAATTAATATTATTTGATATATATTTTTTTAAATTTTAATATATTTTAGAATTAAATAAAATATTCTCCACATGGCACGCAGATCCACATGTGTGCTGATCGCAGTCTAATTAATGTCAATATTTTGAACCAAAAGCTTTTAAAGTACACCCTATCTCTATGAGAGGTGGGATTAATATATTTCTAATTTTAAAATATAAGAAATTTTTTAAAATTTTTTATTTAAAATATAATTCCTCCGAACCATATGATAAGTTTTTGGTCCAAAATATAGGGCATTAGATATTTTTTTTCTATTTTACTCATGTCTTTAATGCTTTATCTCTCTTCATTTATAGCTCTCTAATGATAATAGAATGTGATATTTAATAAGGATAAAATAGAAAATATAGGTATTTTTTACATTGATTTGAGTTGAAAAAGTGATTTTTTTAATATGGGTGTAATTAATATAAAATGTCTTATAATATGGATCGCAGGGAGTATAATATTATGTAATATTTAATAATAACTTATTTTTTTATCTCTATTTATTAATAATTAATCTCATAATTTATAATAAAAAAATAAAATTAATTTTAATTATTAATAATTAATAAAAATAAAAATATTATTTTAAAAAAAATTTAAAAGTGTAATAACCTTTCAATAGTTGGGAAGTTATTATATTTTGAAATGAAGTATATATTATCTGTCTTTTTCTTTTCTGCGATGACGACACAATATCCCTCGTTTGTCCCAATACCCACAGAGAAACACAGAAACTCCTTGAACGGCCCAAAGACCACAATCATCCAATACACATTTGAAAAGTCGTCGGTCTTCTGTTGTCGAATTTAATTTCAATCAAACTTCGATGTTCTTGCCGGTTTCCTCAGTAGAACATATATGACAACAAGGTGAAGAACACGGAGAAATCACTTTGTTTTCCTCATCTGTTTTCAGGTTTCTCTTCGTATTCTTTATACAGTTTCTCCGATTCCGTCCTCTCTAAGTTTCTCAAACATAGAATTCTTTTGCTATATTATTTTCTCGTTTGTTTTGTTCTTTTCGCTGCTCTGGTTTAAAGAAGCGCTTTTTTTTTAACTGTTTTTCTTTTCGCCATTAGAGTTCACGTTTGAACTGAAACAACTGCTTGAAAAAAACTATCTATTAGTGGCTATCTGGCTTCTCTGTGGACGAGGATAAATTGATATTAGAAATTCTGTTTTTGTTCTTTTTATTTTGTCAGGTTAAAAGTCAAGAATCATGTTTGTGAAAAGGAAATAATCGAAATATAGTCTTCATGTGTGAACAATGCAAAGAAAATCTTTTCTTTTCTATAACGCTTTCCCACGCTATAAATGCTCCCAGTACTAGTTTATGTTGATTAGTCAATCTACTGAGTATTAAGTGCACAGAACAAAATATACCAAAAAAATAATAAATTTGTTGTAAAGTAATCTTTTATTTAATATTAATAATTTTTTTATTATATAATTAATATAAATAAATTATATTAAAAACATATCATTTTAATTAGGGTTATTTTTGAAAAAAATCATGGACAAAATCTATATATCCCTTATATTTTAAAATACCAAAATTTCCCATTGTGTCTTATGGCCGGAGGGAGTATTTATCAATTACAGTAAACTAATACTCAACATGCAAGTGCTTTAGGCTTCGAGAATTACATTACTTCATGTCTTACAAAGGACTGAGCTCTGGTGATCACTATATTGCCGTAGGTCTGGGAAGAGAAAATACTGGACAATTAATGGGTTCTAAGAACAAGTCATCATCAGGCCACCGAAGAAGTTGTTCAATACTATATGTGATTGGTCTGTGCGGTTTCTTTTATCTTTTTGGAGCATGGCAAAAGGGTGGCACTGGAAAAGGAGATAGAATCTCCCTGAACGTAAATAGGCTCACAGAGTGTGAAACTTTGCCCGATTTGAGATTCGAATCTCATCACAATGATAAAGGAATTTCTGAACCTTCTGAACCAAAAGCAAAAGTGTTCGAGCCTTGTGATGTCCAATACACTGATTATATACCTTGCCATGAACAAGACAGAGCAATGAGATATCCCACAGAGAATATGATGCCTAAGGAAAGACATTGTCCATCTCTAGATGAAAAACTAAATTGCCTAATTCCTGCCCCAAAAGGGTACATTACCCCTTTCCCCTGGCCTAAAAGCCGTGATATAGTGTACTATGGCAATGTTCCTTATAAGAGTCTCACAGAGGAAAAGGCCACTCAAAATTGGGTACAATTCCAGGGAAATGTGCTGAGATTTCCAGGGGGAGGAACCATGTTTCCTCAAGGAGTAGATGCATATATTGATGAGCTTGCATCAGTCATCCCAATTGCTAATGGATCTATCAGAACAGCACTTGACACTGGTTGTGGGGTATGTTGATTCCTCAAATACATTTCCTGAGGTTATGTTTATTTATATGTATTTTAAGTTTGAATTATTTGGTTAACTTTTACAGTTTAAAAAAAAATAATTTTACGTTTGTGCATATCACTCAAGTCAAATGATTAAAGTAAATTAATATACATGATTTAGTATAATAATAGAATTTAATGACAAGTAGACGAGAATTTAATAGTAAGTTACAATAAAATTTAAACTTTGTGCTTAATGATCTATATCTTCCAATTTGTGGTTGTTACCTTGGAAATTGAAGAGGATGTGCATGAACAATGACGCAGGTAGCTAGCTGGGGAGCGTACATGCTGAAGAGAAACGTATTGACTATGTCATTTGGACCAAAGGACATTCATGAAGCGCAAGTTCAGGTAGCACTGGAACGAGGTGTACCTGCTGTTGTTGGTGTTCTTGGCACTATCCATCTCCCTTACCCTTCAGGAGTCTTCGATATGGCCCACTGTTCAAGATGCCTGATACCGTGGACTTCAAATGGTTGGTTCTAAATTTGACTCTTTAAAAAATATCAGCATAGAGAAAAAATGTCTAGAAGAAATAATATATGGTGGTGACTTAAATTCCAGGTGGTATGTATCTAATGGAAGTGGATAGAGTTATAAGACCCGGTGGATATTGGATTCTTTCTGGTCCTCCTATTAATTGGAAAACACACCACCACACACGGAAGCAACCCGAGGAGGATCTTGAGGCAGAGCAGAGAAAGATTGAGGAGTTAGCTGAGAGTCTATGCTGGGAAAAGAAGTATGAAAAGGGAGATATTGCTATCTGGAGGAAGAAACTAAATCCAGAATCCTGCCAAGGGAAGTCTGCTAATCTGTGTAATAAATCAGATGATACAGATGATGTTTGGTTAGTCCTCCTCATACTTTTTTTTATGCTTCAAAACATTTAGACTCCACATTTTTGGATCATAGGTACTATAATAGATAATCCTCTTCTTCGTCTTCTTATTATTATTGGGGTGTGCATGATAGGTATAAGAAAATGGAGGCATGTCAAACCCCTTTCCCTGAGGTAACCAGAGACGGGGAATTGAAGGAGTTTCCTACTAGGCTTTTTGCAATCCCTCCTAGAATATCTAAGGGCTTCGTTCAAGGGGTGACTGCTGAGTCTTATCAAAAGGACAACAAACTATGGAGAAAGCATGTCAATACTTACAAAAGAATCAATCAATTGATTGACTCTAATAGATATCGGAATGTGATGGACATGAATGCAGGCCTTGGAGGATTTGCAGCTGCACTTGAATCACCTAACTCCTGGGTGATGAATGTTGTGCCCACTGTTGCTAAGAACACTTTAGGTGTTATCTATGAGAGAGGTCTTATTGGCATCTATCATGACTGGTATGTTTCAAGTTGGTCTTTATTCTTTACAAAAATTGCACATTAGTCTCATCAGGAATATTTGTTTCTGAAATTCTTTGCTATGAAACTGCAATGACATTATTGTTTTTTGTTCAGGTGCGAAGGATTTTCTACATACCCAAGGACGTATGATCTTATTCATGCACACAAGTTGTTTAGCTTGTACCAAGAGAAGTGCGGTATGGAAGACATCCTTCTGGAGATGGATCGGATCCTTCGACCTGAAGGAGCAGTGATCATCAGGGACCAAGCTGATGTGGTGAGCAAGGTTAGAAAATTTGTGAGAGGAATGAGATGGGAGGCCAGAGTGATGGATCATGAGGATGGCCCAATTGTGCCTTACAAGATTTTAATTGCTGTCAAACAGTACTGGGTTGGCAGCGATGGGAACTCCACGTCCAATGAGGAATGAAACAGGATGTGTTTGGGCTTTGCTCCTACTATAAAGCAAAGCTCCTGGGACCAAGGAAAAGTGGAAACCATAAAAAAACACAAACACACACAAATTATTATAGCCGAAGTTGAGGTTGGGTTTGTGAAAACTGCTGGAAATGTTGCTTTATTGTGAAGGAAATTGGTTGTTAGTGTATACTAGCATTTGTAGAAACTTTATTCACTCAATAGTAATTCAATCTAATTAAGGTTTTCTACTTTGTATCAGAATGTTTAGGGTGATATTTTAGATTTTCCCTGTAATTCAGGTAATGCTTATTTGTATTTAATATCCAATAAAACAAAGTAAACAAAATGATGGGAGAAATTGATTTGAATGCCTCCCGAATAAGAGAGATAAGGAATACAGGAGGCCAAAAAAAAAAACAGAGACAGAGATAAGAAATAGGGGGAGAACGAGAAAGCAGAGGGGAAAAAAAGGTGAATATCATATGATATGGATGAGTCTAGATTACTCAATTCAAATTCAAATTCAGTTAAACTTGATAAAAAAAAAAAGGAGGTTTTACTTTTTAACCATTAAAAAGAAAAGAAAAAATACCAAAAAGCAAGCAATTAAATTCAACTTCATAACTTTATAGCTAAGGGTCGCTTAATTAAGCTCTTTTTTGACAAAAAAATATTTTCTAACAAAAACACTTTTAAGAAATTTTAAGGTATTTATTTAAATTTTTAAAAATAAGTAAAATTTGACAAACTTTTAAATATTTTGAGAAGCTATTTTAAATAACTTTTGATGAACTAAAAAGTTTCTTTTCGAATAAATTTTGTTTGTTAGTGATTGTCACCAAAAGTATAATAGTTTCTGCTTTTTATAAAATTTTCTTAACAATAAATCACATTTTTAAATAATCTAAAAATCAATTTTTTAAACTTAAACAAACTGACCTTAAATTTAGAAGATATATTCTTGAACACTATATCAGTTTTTATTTTATTCTTTTTTCATTTCAAATACACTTTATGTTGGGAAATTAAATCTGATAAAAGATTAAACATTTACTAATAAATAACAATAAACAATATAATGAATACAATATATATCACTCATTACAATAAAAATAAGATTGATTTCTTATCCTTTACTAAAGAAATCTTAATGGACAATAAAAGTTGAATCCAACCTGAAAATAAAAATTAGCATCACTATAATGTTTTTTCCTATAATCGTTTTGGAGTCCATAAGAAAACTGACGGCAAGAGAGGTTAGTGTTTTATAATGTCTACTAATTACTTTTTCAGCTTTTCAAGAAAGTGTCCGCTTAGCTCAGTCGGTAGAGCGCAGCGCTCTTAACCTAGTGGTCACGGGTTCGCCCCACCATGGGCGAATTATACATTTTATGAAAATTATAAGTACTCTTGTGGTTGAGATTGAACCACAACAACGGGATCTAAAATATGTGGCTGAGAAGTAGGGGGTGTGGACTGTGGTACCTGCCTTCATTATTTTAATTTGAAAGCAAGGAGATATTAAATAATGGTCCGGGCCACTGCAAGCACGACCCCATGCATGCTGTACAAGTGGCCTAAATGACAAACTATACGGGGAAGTTGACCAACCCAGTAAGATGGCCAATATTTGCTTCTCTTTATCTGCATTGCAAGCACCAACCCTATTATTGTCGTTTTACCTAGCTGCACCAGACAAACCCTCTAATAAGTTGTAACTACATGCAACAGCACGGTAATCGGTTTCTATTATAAAATATTTTTAATTATTACATGTAAATTAAAAAAAATTAATTACAATCTAAAATTAATAAAAAAAATTTTGACATTTTTATTTTATTTTTATTAAATATCTATTTTATTATGATGGTAGAAAAAGAGAGAAATTAATTGAGAATTGTAATGAAAATATTTAATAGGGGTAAAATTAAAATTAAAATTAAATTTATTACTTAACATCTTATATTTTAGACTAAATAAATTTTTTAAATAACACCATGTAACAAGGGATAGAAGAGAATATATCTTTTCTTCAAAAAAATAAAAAAGCATGCGGCCCAGATGTCCCCAATCATGCCATGTTCCAATCCCCATGTGAGTCCGATCAAATTAACTCCCCTGTTTTCTGGTTGAAGACCGGTACAACTTAGCTACTAGCTAGGGAAATGCAGAAGCAGTGGCAGGAGAAGCACGCCCTCCTATGTGATATTCAAAACTTCCATTATGATTCCCATGAAAATTAATACTCCTCCGGTTCTTATCATAAAAATTTTTTAATTATTTTATGTAAATTAAGAAAATTAATTTTTTTTAAATTTAAAAAAAATTAAATGTTTTTTATCCAGATTTAATATAATAAATGTATTCCATCCGTTATGCTATATAGTGCACTGTATTCATGTTTTAAAATATAGTACATTACGCGAATTACATTGTGTTTTTTTTATTGTCTTTCCAGTATTACCCATAATAAATAAGTTTATATATTATATGGTTATCAATGTATTTAATAAAAAATATTTAATAGTTTGATCAAATCATAAATGAATGAAGGAGAATTCCTCCAAAAACTTCACTTTTCACAATTATCAATGACTTATGGGAATTTAAAAAAAAGAATGAAAGAGAGAATAGATGCAATTTATTAATATAAAAAGTATTATTAAATATGGATAATTTGGGAAATAATGAAAAAAAATTTCGGTTACTAATCATTGTCTTGGTACGTGTATAGTAGTTAAAAGTATACTATAAACTGGAACAGAAGGAGTAATTCACATTCAATATCATTTGACCAATTAAGAATGCATCTTTCATCCAAAAAGTTCAATAATAATTTACGAGAAAAAATAAATGATAAGAATAAAATAGGAAAAATCCTACAAAATATTATAAAGTCCCTTGTAAAAAGAACCAAACAAAACTTTTAGAAAGTTTCTTACAAATAGGACAAGAGGAAGTACTTTCTTATGCTATAAATATAAGATTTTTTATTTTAATTCTACAAATATGACACTTTATGATATTCTCCATCCGTTTCTTAATATAAAGGATAATCGAGAGAGTTTCCGTATTTCAAAATATAAGGGACACATAAAATTTGTTTGGTGTATTTAATAACTTTTTAAAAAAATATCTCTAATTAAAATGATATGTTTTTAATATAATTCATTTGTATTAATTGCATGATGAGAGAATTATTAATATTAAATAAGGGTATTTTTGGAAACTACTTTATATTTCAAACAAATTTATTGCTTTTCTTGATTTGTATAATTTTATCTTTTGTCATTTATATTAAGGAATAAAGGGAGTATGAGATAATATTTATTATATATTTTTAAAAAATATTTTTACTTAATGTATCCCAAAGAGAGAGAAAAATAGATTAAATAAGGATAATTTTAAAAAATATATAATTTTTAGAGAAATCAAGATGATTAATTAACTTTAATTTCTACTATTAATCTGCATGATTCTATTAAAATGGTTTTATATTAAAAATTGAAGGAAGTAATAATAATAATAATAACAACAACAATCAAACAGTAAATTTTAGTTCTTTCAACAGCTGGTTAATTGTTGAGTGTTACAGCTCACATGAGATGAGATTACATATGCTAGTAAAAAATATTTACTTCGTTTCATTCACAAGTACAACCAATGGCTACACAAACGCGTAGTAATCAATATTGATTTGACCAAGAAAAATCTAAGTGCATCGCCTGGTTCACGTCAGCTCTTGGCTAAAAATCAATTGGGACAGATTCATGGATAGGTAGTTTTTACATTTTCAAATTTGAACCTTATGATCATTAAATGTTCAACAAACTGAATACGCAAGAATTCATTAATTTGGTGCATGTAGCTGAGGTGGTGCCAAGTAGAATTTTTATACCAAGCCAATCCATGCCAAAACGAAGTTCCGTAGACCTCTACACAACTTCTAACTGAAGTCTAACATCAATCTGTCAAAACGATCCCGAGAAAGGATCATTTATCCATTGACTATTTCTAATTCGATTTGATAATTTGTCCCCCTGATGCTGAGGTTTTATGCCTCAGTTTCCCATCCCGTCCGAAATCAGATAGAGGAAAAAAAGAAAAGAAATAAATAACTGACAAAAATGTAGTTGAGTCACATCAATGGCATCCAATGCTTGCATGCTTTCTTTCTTGATGCTGCATATTCGAAAAACAATCACATGGTTCATGACATTTTCCAACATAAAATTCAAACTTTTCACCACCAATATATGGAGGTTTATGCTTTAGAAACTGAATGCGTGATTATCTGGACCTAAATAAATCAGTTAATTTAGGCTTGAGAAAGGATTTCAAACAAGTCAGTTACGTCCTCATTGACAAGATTGGAATAATTTATCTTTTTCTTTGCCTTCTAATGAATAAAAGGCAACTAAACCAGTTTGACACCCTTTTGTTAATTATTTATATGTAATTTGGATTTAATAAGACATGCGTTTGCAGTTCCAAGTAATTAATCCACTCCTACTTTGTATTTAACTTCTATAGAGACACAAGACGTACGGGTAAAATTATCCATGTTGCATAATAAAGACATAAGGGAAAAAATGGAATAATTATCTCTACGTAAGGATATTAGTTGGGGCAGAATATGCCAATTATTATATGGTTTGATCCGTGACAAGATTTCTTAAAAGATCAAGACAAAAGGGAAACCAAACTTGTGGTGCTGCAGCCTCAGTTAGCAATAATTGTGGTTCTAAAACAAAGTAGAAAAGAGAATTCAAAATAGTCGCCCCAGTAATGGACTCCATCATTCAACTATAGTTAATCAGGACGATATAGGATAATGACACAAGGTGGTATTTTGAATTTTGGGTGTTCGCCAGATTGCTCTCTCTCTCCACAGTGAAAATGATTGAGCCCTTTGAAAACTTGGCTCGATGGAGGAGACAGTGATCTATGAGATGATCCTGTGGGACTTCCACTACCTCAAAGACTGAAACTGGCAAGAAAAAAAGGAAAGGAAAGCCGTTTGTTTTTATGTAAGAGTACAAACTGTGGGCGAGTAAGTGAGGGATTCCGCCACGGTTCATTAGTTAACGTTTCTGGTTTTTCTGTATTGGAGTACAGACAATTAGATTGTGCTGTTTCTGATATGACACACTGTGATATGAATGGTTTTAAGTAGGTTAATTAAGTTCACGGGAGGATGGGCCAATCCTGTGTTATGCTAGCTAGGTGGAACTGCCGTCTAGTACCGTACTGAGACTAAGCATTTGGAAAAATAGGAAAAATCAATTCAATGCTTTGTCTTTAATGTGTTGCCACATCATCCTTGGATCTTACTTCATCCATTTGTTTAGTTACTTCCCTTCATTTATAGCCATCTTCGTCTGGTTTAGAGTCAGATATATATATATATATATATATATATATGGTTTTCATGGCTGATGAGTCTTCAAGGTGCAGGAATGTGAGGCTTTTTTTTCCCGTTTTCGTCCATACAGGTGTGTGCATGTGTCCTCCTCAAGGCTAACAACCCCCAATATTTCCATTCCATTTTCAAGATTGAAAGGTTTTAACGCAAGGGATTAGGTGAATAAAGCCTTGTGTCATCTTTTGGAGTTGTGAAATAATGTATTGCATTTTCTTATATAATAATCCTTACTAATTCTTTCAAGAGTGACTGCCCCAACTCGGCGAATTTTAATTTCTCATGCTAGGAAGGATTTTGAAATTTTCAGAAAAAGAGTGTCTTACACATTTTCATGTAAATTGGATTTGTTTCTATCAATATTTTCAGGTGTGCACATGCATAAGCTTCCTTGTAAACATAGCAATTATACATAATATCTTTCTTACATAAAAACTAAATACTTTTTTTGGTTTGCACTCCATAGAATTTAAGGTAAATTATATTGTTCATGAGTTAGGAAAAATATAACTAATAAAATGTTAAATAATTTAAATTATAATAAAATTTAATAATATTTTATCAAAATATTATTGACTTTAATATTCTAAAAAATGACTTATATTCTCTTTATCACTTTTTTTAGTAAAAGATTAAATACTAAAAAATCAATAATATTTTATTGGTAATATAAAATCTTAATTAAATTGATTTTTTAAATGACAATATAAAATGGGACATGGGGAGTAGTACTATTTTATGCTTTAATTTTAAATTGCTCCATAGTCCCTCGCTTCCAAATATAGATATATTTGAAATTTTTTTATAAAAAAACAAGATACAAATGTGGATTGTCAAATGCATATATTTTTTTCTCGATTTTATTTTTATTAAATAAGTAAACATAATTAATTTTCATCAATTACAAAATGGAAGTGTTAAATATTAAATGAGAGCATTTTTTGAAACTATTTTAAATTTCTAACAAATTTAATTATCCTAACTTCTTTTAATTATATTATCGATCTATGTGAATTAGTTATTTATATCTTATATTCCCTTCAATCCTTTTTATAAGATTATTTTAACCAACTTTACATATATTAAGAAATGTAGTTAAAAATTGTCAACTTCATTAAATTTATATAAAATTTCAATTATTTTTTAAAATTATCCATATTTAATGCAGTTGATTAGTATCACTTTTTTCCTTTTTTTAAGAGAATAATATTTAATATATCACTAGCTATTTATGTAATTATTCACATTAATATCAATTACTAACTTCAAATTAATGACACTTTTTAAAAATATATTTAATAATTGAAACCATTCTAAAAGTATCTTATATTAAAAACATAAAAAAATTTGAAAAACATCTTATAAAAAAACCGGAGAGAGTATTTTGATTTAGAGGTTGTACACATCATAAAATTTAATTTATTTTTGTCAAAAAATATTTTTATACAATATAATATTGTAATTTAATCCCAAATGCGATAATAAAAGAAAAAAACATTTTTAAACTTAAATTTTATCCATCATATGATAATAAAAATAATTAAATATTTTTATTTTTAAATAATACATATCTAGCAGAAGAATCATCTTTATTGATGGAATCATGGAAATTAAATATAATTTTAAAAATAAAAAATTCATAAAAGTAAATCAATCTAACTTCATAAAAAATAACACTATACAGTTTACATTTGTGGATACATAAGTTACATAATTTCAAGAATAAGCCACATTATTTAAAGCTTATTTAAAGTTTATAAACAGTGTGACTTCGACAAAAATTATTAAAAATACACAAACGAACTTTTCTGATGTAACAACCCTTATATCTAAAGGTAGGCAGGTAGCATACAACTATGAAACAAATTCAACATTAATTAGGTGAAAGAAAGAGATTTCAAATGATATATTTAGGAGAGATAATTAAATACTCCAATTACTCATAATTTTATAGTTGTAGATCTCTCCATACTTCTGTCTTCATACACAATCTCCTCTATCTATTTTATTTTTAACGGTAAAAGATTGCTCATTATGAAATTAAACCAAATATTTATTTATTTAATTATTATCATAAATAAATATTGTGATAATAATTTTAAAAATATTCCACTCATAATAATAAATATAAACTATTAAATCAAATAAATTTTTTATTTGTAGACTATTTTCTTATCAATTTGATCGCAATCCATTTTGCACGGCCATTTTCCTCTTTCGGCCAAATGTACTGACAATGCACCGGGGGAAATTTTTACGGTGATGATGTCCCCTTGTGGATATTTATGCCTTCATTATTGGGAATCATTTTACACATAGCCTCCCCAGATAGAAGAAACGCATTTAACTGCGTTTGTTCCGTATACTGTATAGCCTTTAGAGATTTTGATTTATTTTTTTGCTACAATTTATTTTGTATTTTGTTAAAAATACAAATAACAAAATACAAAATAGAAAATTCATTAAATCTTATAAGTAGTGCAAATCCAATCCTCTTTATTGATGTATTCATACAATTAAAGAGTGACTGAAAAAAACGTAATTATAGAGTTCACATCTTATAATTATACTAATCAATTATTTTTTGAATCCATATAAATTAAATACACTATTTACCTTTTCTTTTATGAGCACCAAAGAGTTGAATTCCATGTGGTTTGATATTAACAAAATTAAAATTCATGATTTTGACTTTTCATAATGAAACCGTTGCTCTGTCCCATTTCTTTCTCCGTTACAAACATTTAGAATATAATACTTTCTTCTATTTTTTTTAATCAACTAATGTGAATTAAGAATAAAAGATAAAATTAGTTAACCATCTTAATTTCTCTAAAAATTATAATATATATTTTTTAAATTACACTCATTTAATTTATCTCTCTCTCTTTATAATACCTTAAATAGATAATTTTTTGAAATACATAATAAATATTATCTTGTATATCATAAAGAATCCTATATTTAAGTAAAATTAGAGGGAGTAATTTTTTACGACTTCAACTCAAGGTGCTAAGGTTAGTTAGTTTTGGATTATAAGTCAAACATAGTAAAAGTTTTGTATAATCTCCCATGGCATTTGTTATACCAGATATAAAGGCGCATTTAATTGCTTTTGCAGTGTACCAATACTAAGCCTTTAGAAATCTTGTAACAGACATGTTGCTCCTAGAAATGTCAAACCAAAAAACACCAATATCGTGAATTCTTCAAGCAATGTGTTTGTGGTTCCTAACTCCTTTTGTTCAACATTAAATTTAGCATAAAGGAATTAAAATAAAATTTTATAATTAATTTACATTTTAATAAAATAGTTTCATATTATTTAAAAATATTGTATACATATTTTTTTAGAAAATTACATGCTTATACATTTTAAATATATTTTACAAATAAAACTTAATTTATTATTTTTGAAAATAAAACATATACAAAGTTAGAATTTATTGTGCACCAATGCGGCAGGCTTATTTAATAAGAATAGAAATTTAAAAAGATATGAATACAGAATTATATTTCTAAAGAAAAATAATAATTGGAAAAAAGTACAAAAATAACACTAAATGTAAGGGATAATATACAAATCATTAGTTTAAGATAATACACAAGTCATTAAATATTTAATTTATTATTTTTGTCTGATAAAAATGATTTATTATTTTTTAAAATAATATATATATAGAGGAGAGAGAGAGAGTTAGAATTTAAATTGTTTTCAATGGAAAAAAAATTCTCTTTTTGAGAAGAATTAACGTAAAGTCTCAGATAACATCTTATTTGGTATAACCAACTAAAAGGGGTCTTATATGTTGCACACAGTATTATAAATAAGCCTTATTGTTAATAGATTGTGAATAGTGTAAATTTTTATAAATTATAAATATTAATATTGATGATACTAATGAGAAATTATGAAAATAAATAAGAACTTTGAGCTTTTAAAATATGTATGATATTATTTAACTAATTATATGTATATTAATTTGTTATTTTCTTAAATAAAATACAAACATTTATTTTCTAATAATTTTTTTGACAAATGGAGAGGACAAACCTAAAAAAAAAAACCAAATCAATACATTACTGTATCATGTTTTCATGCTTCAAACTATACTTTTTTCATTATATATTGTAAGTTATTTTATATGATAAGTTTTTTATTTAAAATATAAAATGTTTATTTTTTTTTCTATTTACTCCTATTTTTAATGGTTTTTTACTTCTACTTTATATATATATATATATTTAAATACAGGACAATTCTACCGGCAAAACAATCCTTTCTGTTATAAAGCGAAGAGCTTCCTTTCCCATTCCATAAGGCCGTACCCGTGAGGCCGGGATAAACAAGGGGGGGTCATGAGCCGCATGTGATTGGGGCTTCTTTTTTAATATATTTTATCACCTGATATTTTAAATTTATTGTAAATAATTATTTATAAGTGATTATGAGAATAAGTAATTATGTCAAAAGTGATTTGTGTTTGTATATTTTTACCTCATAAGTGATTTTGAGAAAAGAAATATATTTTGATATTGGGGTTTAAGTGATTATTGAGTGGATAGTGAAAAAGAAAAATGAAATAAATGATTATGGGAAGATAAGTAATTATCATAAGTAAAAAAAATTAGTTTTTTCCATAAATACTTATTTAAGATATAAATACTTATTAAAAAATTGTTTCTGTTTAATAATTTTACTACATAAGCACTTATGAAGCCCGTGCTTATTTTTTATAAACTAAACACGCTATTTATCACGATTCATGGATACTTAATGGAAAGATTTTCTTTAAGACTTTAATATTTTTAATACTGCTTCAACCTTCAAAAATTAAAATCTCTCTGAAGAATACTGATCAAATTTATTACCATTTGACTAAACATCCATCACGTGACTGGAACTCTTATCGACTTTTGACGTGTACTCTGTCGTCCGTACAATATTCGATTTGGATAAATGAATAAATCATTAATATTTTTGGCCAAAAAAGTACTGCATTAACTTTAGATCTCGACATTTTCAACTTTTCACAGGTTCGTCGGTTCCACTGTTAAATTGTACAGTCCCTAGCTTATGCGCTCATTTGTATCGTACAACGGCTTCTTTACCACAACACTAAAGAAAAAAATTTCACTTGAAATTTTTTTTTTAAGATGCTATAAAACTTGGATTTCAATATGTAAGACGCCAAGATATACTTTTACAATTTTTTTAATTTAATGGGAAACGATCTCGGCGTCCTCATAACAGTGCCTGACTATCTCCATCTCCTAAATTTTTTTATTTTTTTTCCGTTAAATTTCCACCGTCAAAATCAATTACTCCCTTCAATCCTATATATAAAATCTTTTATCTTAATCCTGAATATAAGATCTTTATAATATACAAGATAATATTTATTATATATTTTTAAAAAATATCCCTATTTAATATATTTAAAGAGAAAAATAGAAAGATTAAATAAGTGTAGTTTTAAAAAAATATTAAAATTTTCAAAGAAATCGAGATAGTTAATTAGTTTTAACTCTCTTTCTTAATTTACGTAATTCAATTAAAATGATATTATATTAAAGAATTAGAGAGAGTATTTTTTTCATTTTTAAAATTTTTGTTAATTTTCTTCAATTTTCTCATACCACACCAAAATAAATATATATAATTATATAAATAATATGTACTAAATAATATAAATTAATTATTTAATAAAATATATTCTTCAATATTTCTAAAATTACATAGATATTTGTATGTTTTCAAAACATATATTTTAGTCAAGCTTTTAACACAAAATATATATTTTTTATTAATTAAAATTTATATTAATATACTAAATAACTATAAGAGTATAATATATTTTTCTTCCTTTAATATTATTAAAATTATATAAATCTATTTTCAAAACATATATTTTAGTTAAATTTTTAACTCGATTAATGATATGAACAAGATCCATAAGGTAGAAATAAAGAAAATATGAGGGATAAAATATAATAATACAAGGGAGATAGAAATATCACTGAAAAATCTCAAAATCAATAATAAAAAATCTAAATGCAATTGAGCAATTAAACTTTTTTTATAAAGTTCAAATCTTAATCCTATTATAAGAAAACTCTTTTTAAATTATCTTAAATATAAAAGGTAAGTCATGTTTTCTCCTTCCTATTTTTTAATCTCCCTTCCTTATTTTTCTGATTTACATTATTAACAAAATTAAAAATTTGATTAAAATGTGTTTTAAAATGAGATTTATATAATTTTAACAATATTGAAGAAAAGATAATGTATTCTCCTCTTATAGTTATTAAGTATATCAATATAAGTTTTAATTAATTAAAATATATTTTTTAATAGTGTTAAAAGTTTGACTAAAATATATGTTTTGAAAATATAAGAAAATCAATATACTTTCAGCAATATTGAAAAATATACTTTACTAATATAATTAATTTATTATTTAGTATATATTATTTATATAATTTATTTATTTTGGTGTGGTTGGGAAAGAAAGAAAAATTAACAAAAATTGAAAATGAAAAAATAACTCGTTCTAAGGGTAGGGATTTAACAAAAGAAATAGGAAAGAAAAAAGGTTTAGGGGGTGGGGGGCTTGTACTATTATGAGGGAAGGATCTTCCATTGAATTAAAAAAAATTGAAAAAGTATATCGATGCTTTAGGCACTTAGATTCAATTTTTATATATTTTAAAAAATATTTTTTAAACTGAAGTATGTTGAGAATTTTTTTTTTTTTTACGGTGTTGCAATAAAAAAGCCTCCTACAATTGTTTTTTTGGATGAATACCCTCCTACAATTCTACGCCACTTTAGTGTTTCTTGCGGGTGCTTTCTGGCGACGTGGAACTAGCTGCTTCTGATCGCTGCAGCTAACTTACATTCTAATTAACGAAGTAACTACCACGACATGCTTAAGCAACTCTTTAAGCTTATTGATGCCTTACTCTTTGTAATTACAAATATGTCCTTCCCAGAGCAAGGCTACCCAGTCTTAGTTAAACATGGACTTTAAAAGAAAAAAGAAAGTTTATAATTTGGAAAATTGAATGTGCATTAGTATGCAGAACAACAATATAACAACAATATGATCAAGCCTTCAAGATTGACAATTTTCAAAATTTCACATTGTAAAAAATTTATAGCTAGCTTCCCTGTTGACTGAGATATTTTTTAAATGAAATGACTATTAAGCTAATCAAGTTTTTTTTAGATTTATTGGTGGGATTAAAATAACTTAAATTGTTTATCGTATAATTTTGTTGCAAGATATATACATGGCTCTAGAAAAATATTTATTAGTATAATGGCAAACATAAACGTACAATGGAAGAAACGTTTGCTGAAATTTCGTAGAAAGGAAACTCTTTTGGGATTTAGCAACGCTCACTCGCATTATTTTGCACTAACGTGATGTAATGTAATGTACCAAAACGGAAAGTGCAGCCAGCAGTGAAAACCATCAAAAGTCATTCGGGCCCAAAAAAAAAAAAAACCCCATCAGAAGTCATGTCCTACTGTTCTTCTCCTGCAATTATTTTGACATTGACTTGGAAAGAAATTCATCATGTTGTCTTATAGATGTCATTAGAGACGATTGAACAAGAATTAACGCCCTGCTAAGGACATCAGCGTTGTCTAATTCCTGTAATTATTTCTTTTCCCATTTCAAGGATCTAAAAATAAGTGGGGTCTTGCGTTTGCTGCTCTTTGCTTTTTTTTTTTCCCGGAGTTAGAAGAGGAATAATTACCTGCAACCAATAAATGATTATTTATGAAGCAGTTGAACGAGCAACTACATATTGTATGCTACCAATCATCAATGTTGATATAAAATAACTTAACCTCATTTGTATTGTTATTATTTAAAAATATTAAAGTTTCAAAAGTGTTTGGGTAAAAAAAACAGTAGTTTATTAATAATAAATTCCCCCAACTCTATAGTTAAGGTGATATACAATCAATAAGGTTCGACCTATTATTAGGATGCTTGAGTTCGATCATAATTGAATCAGCACCTAAGTCTTAGAGTTAAGGTGATAACGTAATCAAATAATAGTATTGTTTTGTATTTTTATTACAAAAAGAAATAAAAAATAATCAAATATTAACATATGAAAAAGTGATTGAATGTTTTAATCATTTTTTTATCCTGACAAAAATAAAAAGTCTAAATTTATAATTGGGATTTATTCACCAAAACTGGATATTTAATATTTTATTTAAAGCAGAAAACATAATATGCTTGAGATTGTATTGTTAAATTTAGTTTTTATCCACATACCAAATAATTATACATAAAAAGTCTAAGTTGCCTATGAATTATTCACTATTTAATTTTTTAATTTTTTTATAAATAAAACTTAAATACTTTAGAGTTTAGACTTTAAAATTAAAAATAAGGTCGTATTTAATAAAATAGGTAGCACAACACAATAATACTGTTCCTGACCTCACACGAGGGTGCGTTTGATTTGCAGTTAGTTTTGATCAAAACCACAATGTAAGAACAATTTTGCCTTGAGAGTTGCAAAAATTCCATTTGTAACGGAAACCAAACAAGCTAGTACGCCATGAATGATCAAATGCAATAATGTTCTTGGGAATTGTTGAAATTACTAAACCTTCATTTCATTTTTAAAATATATACTTTAGTCTACTTTTTAATATCTTAAAAATATTACGTTAAAAATTTTGTAGTTCCCTTTTTATCAATTAAGATTTATACTAAAATGTCTAAAATTATTAATTTATCTTTATAATCTAAAATCTCTAATTTCTATCCAATAAAATCTAAATAAATTTAAAATATTTATATAAAAATTCATAATAATATTTCCTATTGGTATAATAATAAAAATCTAAAATATTTATTAAATAATTTTAAATAATTAATGATTATAATATTTACATAAATTCATTTGAAAATATTAAATAAAAATTAATAAAATAAAAATATATCAAATCAATTAATATAAATAAAACTTAAAATAGATGTACACGTATTGTTTAAAAATTGTGATTAATGCAATTTATTTTAGATTTTATACAAACTTACATAACTCATTTTAGTTGAAAATTAAAAATAAAAAATATATTAGAAATATTTTTAAATAAATATTTAGGTTTAAAAGAAATATTTATGTTTGTTAACTGTTGAGTGAATGAAAATAATATCATAAAAATAGAGAGAATATCTATGTAATATAAATTTTAATTTAAAAAAATTTATATGTATTTTTAAAATAGAATGAAGATCTTTATACTTTAGATAAAACACAAAATAAAATTCACAATATTTCACTGTAAATTCTTTTTACCGGCACTTACGTGAAATACATTACACGGTTCGTCTTAAACGCATGTTTGCTTTTTTTTTTTTTAATATATAATTAAATTAAAAAAGGTGTGCAAGACTTGCATGGCTTCAATTTTAATTTTAATTATAAAAAAAATAGTCAGTCAGGGTAGTTTTGGAATAATAACATTGGTGAAGGGGAGAATGGTTTATTTTTTCAAGAGAGAGACAGAGAGAGGCATTCTGCGTATTCTGTGGTCCGTAACTGCTGATAGCAATTGTTCATTAGTCAGAGAGACGCGCTTCAAAAACACATTTACTTAAAACATCTTCTTCCCTTCTTGTCTTCTCCCATCATCTTCCTTCAATCCCTTCTCCGTAACTTCCCAGGAAACAAGCGTGAGCAAATAATTTCAACCTCTAAGCCTGAGGACCAAGAGGCATTTTCTTTTATATACCCAAGGTGGTCGTCATAATGCTTTCTGAAGGATCAATTTTCGTAGTTTCATTTCCTCATCTGCATGCTGATTCTATCTCGGTTCATGTCTTCATTTTTGCTGAATTTCGCTGATTCTGTTCTTCTTTTGTGTGCCTGGATACGATTATCTGCATGCACGTGCCTCAAGTTCAGCTGCTTTTTCCGCCTTCTTTTCCCCCTTGGTTTCTTTTCTGGGTTTATGATTATGAATTGCTGTTTCCCTTTTCCTCGGGAGATCTTACCCGGGCCTTTGTCTTCTGTTGCTCTGTAAAAGTGCTACTTCTAAAGCAGGTCAAATTCGTAGGAATCTGTGTCATGATTTACCACTTGCATCGTGCGTGATCAGTATTTGCATTTTCACTTTCTCCTCAGACCAAAACTTATTTCGGTTGATCTATAAAGGGGAGTCAGTTTGCTGCATTATATGCTCTCTAAAAATCCTATTTTTTGGGTAACCATGTAAGCAAATTAAGTAATATGCAAGGCAGTGTTTGCTTGTTTCGTTTCCTTGTAACTCTGGTTTGAAAACAGTACAATGCCTAATAACTTATTTTTTTCTTGTTTGCTAGCTTCGAAGTTAAGCAAATTGGACAGTCGTCTGGTCTAGCTTCCTAGATCAAGCTTGTGATCTTGTGGGTCTCGCTGGATTGATTAAATACTGATAGGCAGTTAATGATGTTACCACTTGGGTAGGGGCTGAGAACGATGCCAAACCAGCTATGGTTTGTACTGCCAATGATTTACAAGGATGGAAAGATTTTCCCAAGGGACTTAGGGTTCTTCTCCTTGATGGGGACTCCAACTCTGCTGCCGATATAAGAGCAAAGCTCGAGGCTATGGACTATATTGGTAATACTTTTTTTGTTAGCATTCCTCACTTTTTCACCTACTTGTAATTTCGGCCTCGCAATTTCCCACTTGCCTTTATTAGTGAATAGAATTGGTCCCCATTTTTTTCCATGAATGGCATCTAGTAAAGTTTCGTTGCTTTAGATGCTCTGGATATAATTCTTGGAAATTTTGTTATATGGGATTTAATGGAATCGGATGTTAGAAAATCCTAAAGTACACCTTTTTTATCCTTTTAATGTTATCTTTGGTATTCTTTTAAATGCCTTCTGAAGCTGCTAAAATTTTCATTTGCTCCTAAACCATATGCTTTAAGTGTTTTAATAACTGAATGTCATCAAGATTATGGGGAATGTTAAGGATAGATGAATTCATAACTCACTTTGAAACGACCCAATCTACCCAATTTTGGTACATCGACATGCTTAGTTAACATGGATTACTTGGATGTAAAACACAAGCGTGTGTCAGGGTAAGCAAAACTATTTCAAGAAGGTAACTTTTGTTAAAATATATTTTAAGAACCAATATAATTATAGTTATGAATGCTATTGAAATTTCAATTTGTATCCCTCTATTCCCACAGTCCCTTAATCCTTGTTTTGTTTACATGCCTGTCTATTTTGTTATTCTGCTTAGTAATCCTTAGCGTGATTATACAGTTTCTATATTCTGCAATGAGAACGAAGCCTTGTCAGCAATCTCAGGCAAACCTGAAGGCTTCCACGTTGCCATAGTGGAGGTAACACTTTCGAATTTGTGAAATGCTGGTCACGATTTTTATCATCTGCACTTTTTCTTCTTTTATATCTCAATCTTGATTTCTTTTAGATTATTGATATACGACAGCATTGATAATGTGATGATTAACCACATGCATCGATTCTACTGGCTTCTATATATAATTACAGGTTGATACAAGAGATAGCCAGGGACGTTTCAAATTTCTTGAGAACGCCAAGGACTTGCCAACCATTAGTGAGTTCAGAAACCAACCCTATCTATGCAAGTTTTTAACTTGTCTTTCTCTTCTATCCCCAAGGTGCACTCCATTCTTAATGGAATTAAAAATCAAATGTTCAGTCTGAATGCATTACAACCAAAACCAGTTTTTAATAAGGAGAAGCCAACACATTGTACCTTTCAAGTCCAACTTTAAGTTTCACCTTTCTCTGGATCTCTGTCTCTTGCTAATTTTTTGTAATAACTGTAAGTCCTTTGGATTTGTCCACCTTCTTTCATTTGTTTCATGATTGTCATGGTCGTTTTTAACATGTGGAAACTTCTTTTGTCCTCGGGAATCTCTTAGCCTTCTTAGCGCATACATGGCTGCATGGTCTGTAAGGGAACATGGCATGGGAAACCCAAGGAAGCAGTTTACTCTAGGGACATTCTTCTTGACATAATTTTTCTAACAAGTGATACTTCCAATTTGATGCAGTGACTTCAAATGATCATTGCCTCAGCACCATGATGAAGTGCATAGCAGTAAGATTTTGACTTAGCCATGTTAATCTTAGTGGGTTATTATTTAATATCATTCAAACTTTAGCCTTCTATTTGATTTTTTGCATTTTTTTATTAGTTCATATTTTATTGCTTCCAGATTATAGACCAAAATCTGAACTTCTCCTTTTAAATCAAGCCTTTAATAGAAGTACTGACTATCTGGTAGTTTTAAGTTTCAATTTTAATGTTCTCAGATTTTAGAATTTACGGCTTGCATTTTCATTGCATCCTTCTTGTTGATGCATGCCTTAAAACTCTGTCTGTTCTTTCTTAAGCTTGGTGCGGTTGAGTTCCTAAGCAAACCACTCTCCGAGGACAAGCTCAGGAATATCTGGCAGCATGTGGTTCACAAGGTCTGATAATAGTTATGGCATTATGCTGGCATTCGTTATTAAAAAAATGTGAGCAAATAATTCCTGATGTTATTAAAATTGAGCAGGCATTTAATGCTGGGGCAAATGTCCTCTCTGAATCACTAAAACCCGTCAAAGAATCTGTAGTATCAATGTTGCAGCTCCAAACAGACAATAAGGGACATGAAAGTAAAATCTCCATAGATTTAGAGAAGGTATCGAGGTTTAGTGAGAATGACTATGAGCTCTCAGCTGGGAGTGATAATAAATACCCAGCTCCTTCAACTCCACAATTAAAACAGGGAGCTAGACTGCTGGATGATGGAGATTGCCATGAACAGACTCATTGCCTGACTGAAAAAGAAAACGGAGAACTGGATGGGGAAACTAAATCTGTCGAAACTACATCTGGGAATTCGAATTCTGAAGGTACTACACCTCAAAAAAGGAATCCTGAAAGGACTCTAATTAAGAAGGAAGAGGACTGTGCCAATGGTTCTAAGAGTGAGAGTGATGTTTCTCCACATAGTCATGATGGAAATTTTGTCAGCAGCAATGATGATAGTACTGCATCTCCAAACAAAGTACGTGTTCTAAGTGATACATGTGAGGTCACAGCTAATAGGAAGAAATCTAAGAAGATGAAGGTATGCTGCTCTGTGACAACTAATTTTTGTCTTGTCTGTGAGTTTCCTTCTCTCCTCCAGTTGCAAAGCAAGCATTAACACCTAGATATAAGTGCTTATAGATAATCATCCTGAGATCCCTTCTCCACCCGTTTCCGTAGCTCAATATTTATTGCAATACGCTACACGTAAACCGGATGGCATCAGTATATATTTTTGGATCAGTTTACTTTGCTAATGCATGTTAACCGCATGCTTGGAGTAATTTAAAACAGGATAATGATATGTCTTTCCATTTTGATGTCCTGATGAAGTGATTAGAAGAAATTCTATTATGGAATTGGCATGTCTTATACTACTTTTTTATTTAAAAACTTATAAAAAATTCTTTGGAAGGAGCTTTCACCTAAAATCACTTTACAAAGCAGCCTCGCTCCAAGCCCTGCCTCCATCCTTGTATTTAGCTTTTGCAGAATGTGTGTTTTCAGGTTGAGGAAAATCTTCTTAGAAAATTCTCGAGCTCAAAGCAATATTCCATGATCTGCATATCCATAATTTACTGCTAATTTTAAACACGGCATAATTCTTACAACTGTTCAACCGCGTGGCTACCATGAACTACTGTTTTACCAACAGCGTATGCGACTTTCATCCATCTTAGATTTAATTAATTTTTCTGTAACAGCATATATCCTTGTGTTGTCTGTTTCTTATTCCTTTTTCACTCTTTTTGCTATAGTGGATTTTTTAAGTAAACAAATGATTTGCTGGTTCTGGTAATCTGAACAGACTTTTGGCGCTTTAATTTTGGTTTCAGGTAGACTGGACGCCTGAGCTGCACAAAAAATTTGTTCAGGCAGTAGAACAACTAGGTATTGATCAAGCCATACCTTCTCGAATACTTGAGCTAATGAAAGTGGAGGGCTTGACAAGGCATAATGTGGCTAGTCATCTTCAGGTTATTGTTTAGCTTGCTGGTTATAGCCTCAGTTTCTTATACAGAAAATACAGCTAGTGGCAGTATACATATAATACTGCTAAGCCAGAAAAAAAAAAAAAGCTGCTAGTGGAATTAGATGACTATAAAAATGCATATCCATGTATCCCTCTTAGGTGACTCGGTTATAGTTGTTTGTCAAACAGAAATATAGAATGCACAAGAGACATATTTTGCCCAAGGAAGAAGATCAAAGATGGTCACATCAAAGAGATATAATGCAAAGGGGCTATTATGTACCAAGACCAATTATGGCCTATCCTCCATATCATTCTAATCACACCTTATCTCCAGCTCCTATGTATCCTATGTGGGGACAACCCGGCAGTCAACCGGCTGGTGTACAGATGTGGGGCCCACCAAACTATCACATGTGGCAGCCTTTTCCCGGGGTACTGTCTGTCGTCAGAACTAAAGCAGTATATACATTTTTCCTTTATTTTAGAAACCTTCTTCCGTGGCCTTGTGATGATTTGGTATATGGTCACTTGATGTTTCAGATGCATGCAGAAGCATGGGGTTGCCCAGTGTTGCCACCTTCTCAAAATCCTTGTTTTTCCCACACTCAAGTGAGCGTCTCATGTAGAAGATCTTGATTTTCTTATTCTGAGTGTCAAAACTAAATCTAACCATACCTACTGCTAATTAAATTTTTTTCTTGTCAAACTGCAGCATATGCCTGGATTGCACAATGCTAATAACGTTGAGTATAACTCTAGCATGCCACCAAGTTCGTTTGAGCATCATCCGGTAATGCCATACTTTCCTTAGAAATATTGCCAAGGCACCGGTTTTTACTATAAGATTGAGGCTTTATGAGAGTGTGGTATGATATCACATGGGGTGTCCCAATTTAAGTTTGCGCAGGATGGGCCTGCACTTTCAAATCCTTAGTGACTTTAACTATGCTTGAGCCTTGAAGATTCTAATTGGGCATGAAAATTTCCTCATAGTTTGCTTGTGTTGGGTGCATGCAGGCAGATGAAGTTGTTGACAAGGTTGTGAAGGAGGCAATAAGCAAGCCATGGCTACCCTTGCCTTTAGGTCTCAAACCTCCTTCCACGGATAGCGTATTGGCTGAACTATCTAGGCAAGGCATATCCACCATCCCCCATGGAAGCAAGGGTTCTAAATCTATATAGCCAGCTGATTTAGCCAGAGTCCCACCGAGAGCGACTCTGATGGCGACAAAATAAAATGTTCTGGCTGGAACGAGAATTGCTATTTACACAATCGGCAATCAGTTCATGCCCCCCACTCATTATCGTTTTCTTTTATTTTCTCAAATTTGAGATACCAATTACTGAATTGGTTAGGAGATGGAAGTTGGGACCAGCTTACCTTGTTTTGTCGCTCGCGAACCACCGACCACTCTGGGGTTTCCACCAAGCAGATGATGTGAAGCGACACTTATGGACATCGATCCTATCCTATCCATTTGCTTTTTGCCGGAACAAAAAAGGGGGAAAAAATTAGGTTTGTTTATTGCAGTGGGTGACACCCGTTAGGCAACATGGGCGTCCCAGAACTGGCCACGTAGTTGCTGATACTTCCACCGTGTTTGTGGTTGTAAATAAACACAAAGTTGTGATGGGGATGTGGTTAGTTTTCTGAGTTATGAGTGTGCAACTTTGGGGCATAAAGTGTAACTCATTGCAGATCCCGGGCTAAAAGGTGGATGTGTGACAGGGATTGGAAGGGCCTGCTAGTAGCTGTAGTGGAGGAGGGTATCTAATAATGGAAATGGTGATGTTTTTTGTTCTCTTCTTCCTTTTTGGGGTATTGTATGGAGAGAGAGCAACGTTGCTATCTGCTACTTAGTGCTTGTGAATAAAATTGAGTTCAATCCTGGCAGAGGCTGACAATATCTCCTATTTGATGTTTCATTTGTTTGCTTGAAAACAAAAGTGAGCTAAAAGCGGTCATTTGCCGCTTTATGATTGCCTATTGCTTTCCTCTATTCCCTTTTCACGTCTAATTAAACCAAAAAAGAAAAAAAAAACAAAACAAAAATTCACCCCCCCCCTTCCTTCAAAATAAAAGCTTGCCTTTGTTTTTGGGTGTTGTGTTAAAGAGGGTTAAACCTTTAAACTCTGATCGTTATATAGATCTCATTTTACCTTATAGCTTGAGGAAACTCATGGTTTGAATAGTCTATATGCTTTGGCCTGAATATGCTTTTGTTCAATGATCAAGGAAAGGTGTCAAACTACAAGCACATGATACTTTTTCAAAGCTCGTGCGTAATGTGCTTTGGCTTTTTAATGCTCGTCAACTTACTATAAAATGTAATAATAATAGTTTATCGTTGAAATTTCAAATGGATCTCATAAAAAAAAATCTTTATTGTCATGACTTCATGAAAACTTTTCTTGTTTCATGAAACAGATTCAAGGCGCTTGCATAAAATTCAAATAAAGTAATCCTCTTCTTTTCCATCTTTCTTTCTTTAATTTTTTTAAGACCATATTGAGTTTTTTATTTTTTGAAGTTAAATCTCTTCTTTGAACCATTTTAAAATTACATTATTAATTTACTAAAGTTCTTTTACCTATTATTTTAAGAATGTAAGAAGACGCTAAGAAGCAAGAACACAAACGCGATGTTGTTGGACCTTTAAGCCATCTTCATTGTGACACCAACACAAATAGCCCAACTAACACATGTAATATCCAGGTCCTTGTTAGAAGATAAGAGGACCCACAGTGCTTAGAAGATAACGTGGATTTCACATAAAGGTTCTAAACTTATTTCTACAAAAAAGGCAAAAAAGGTTCTATCCTTCGAATTTAGAACAAAAACTGAACAATAAATAATATATATAATTTTTCAGGAAAAATTTGATATTGTAACAATTCTTTCATGTTAAATTCAACATTTAAATGAGATGTTTATATGAAAAATATGAAGAAAAGGAGAAAATGTTCTCAGTTTCAGCAGGTGATTTTTTTTTGTTTTTTGTTTTTTCTGAATCAAATCAATTGATACACTATATAAAAAAGTAGGTTTCTGTGCCAGGTCTTCAGTAATGGTTAAGAAAAAATGCTACTACAGTTAACAATTGTGGCGGTCATAATGTAATCGCTATAATATTGTGGTAGTTAAATGACAACCACTACTATCACACACCTAACCTAATCATGCTATATTATGTCGGTTTGACCCAATTATTGTTAGAGTAGATATAGGGTCCGTTTGGTTTTCAGTTAGTTAAAAATGAGTTTTGATAAAATTAGTTTTGCAACGTGATTATGATAAAAATTGATTTTGGACTAACGTGTTTATGTTTGGATGATTTATTTGAAAATTGGTTTAGACAAAAGTGATTATGTTGGGATGATTTTAATCAAAAGTATTTTTAGTGTAATAATTTTTTTCCAATGTTTAATATCTAAATTTTATTTTTCTGAAATTTATTTCATAAATATATGTGTGTATATATGTTTTTCTAAAAAATAAAAGTTTAAAATTATTTTCTAGGATTTTATTTTCTTTATTTTTTTATCATTTTGACTCATAATTTTTCTTTCAATTGAGCTAAAACTCTATCTAATGATTAATTTAATTTTCTTGGACTAAAATTTAATCTATATTTATTTAATTAAGAATATAGTCTATCTGATATAACATTTTTTTACAGGTCATGGTCCACAAAAATTAAAATTTTGAAGAGACATTTTAGTTATTAAATAAAAGAAATTTTATGAGAATTTCATTTTCTCAAATTTACTATTTTTCTCATTTTTATTGATATATTTTTATTACATTTCTTGTCAAAGGGATGTCAATATATTTAATTTTTTCAGATTGATATTTCGTTCCCCAATGGAGAAGCAGCCTGGGAGTTGCTTATTATTCAATGGAGTTTAAGTGGCTAATGGAGTTTCCAACGTGGTATGGTTTAATAGCCAAACATATCTTCAAAAAAAGTAAACTCCGTTTTGGCCTAAAACATGGTTTACAACTGAAAAACAAACAGGCCAATAGCTGCTACTATTTAGTGTCAGTTTGACCCAATTGTGACTAAGGTTGATGCAGAAAATTTAAAGTCATTATAAGCAATGGTGGTTGTAGTGGTCACAATTATACCCACCACTAATTTTGAACTGAGAAACTTGATAATTGCACTTAGTCGCGTTGTTAGTGACAATTATCTACTAACCACTACTATTGTCCACTTTAATAGTGGTTAGTGTTATGGTTAGCAACTACTACTATTGAGATGGTGTGGATAGTAGTGGTTATACTTATAACTTTTAAATTTTGGTTATAAATCAGCCATGCCTCCTCCCCCTCTCCTCACTTTTCCTTGCCTCTTTCACCCTCTCCCTTTGTCTCCCTCTCTACTATAACGTTGTTGTAGTGAAGATTTCATAGGGTATTCTGAGAAAAAAATGCCGGTTGAGGTAAGATTTCTATTATTTTTAATTTCATATTTTAATAATTCTTTCATTTGTTTGCAAATATTTATTTATTTATTTACTTATTTTATTTACATTGATTTTTTTAATTATTTAAATCGAACTATTTTATTGCAGCATTAATATAATATCTGTCAGGAGATTTCTTAGGGAGAAAGACACTTAAGGACCCCCATATGAAGATATTCCCTTCCAAGGACCCAGATTAAAATTTCAGTACTCCTGTAAACTGAATTTCCAACTCGAATCAACTGAATTCAGCACTTGTACTGTTCATTTGGCAATATTTTTACATGGAGGTCCTTAAGTGTCTTTCTCCCGATTTCTTATGGTATTCCAAGAAAAAAGTGCTCATTCAAGTAGTAATTTTTTATTTTTAATTAATATTTTAATATTTATTAATTTTTTTTGCATATATTTGTTTAGTTAATTTATTTACATTGAATAAATTTTGGTAATTATTTAAATGGAATTATTTTATTTTAGATTTAATATTTATGTATATTGAATTAAACTTATTAATATTTTATTATTTATTTATTATACAATTTAAATTTTTTTGTTATAAAATTAATATGTAGTTTTTATTTTTTTTCTTAATGAGAATTTTTTTTAGTAAATTAGTAAGAATTTATTAATATATATTGTAATTAACAATTTCCTTTGTAATAATTTTTTTTAAGGATTTGGAGTCCAAGTTGACGTAAAATTATTTAGGATTTATTGAGGTTAGTATTTATTATTTACATTGTTATACATTAAGTATGTTATTGTAGCAATGATTTGTTTTATGTATGTTATAGTTTATATGAAATTAGCATATGGAAGTTAATAAATTAATTTAAAAATTATTAATTTTAACAATTGTTATAATTAACGATAGAAAAGAAGTGGGTTAAATTGAAATGTTGTTTTTATGCAAAGATAACTTTTCTTTTAGATCTTTTTATATGTTTATATGGCAAAAAGTATGTTTATGATATTAAGTTGGAGAAATATAATTAAACTTGTAAGGTATATATATATATATATGAGATGGATAGGTCATGAATAGGTATGCTGCGAACAAGTAGAGAGTATTTAGATGAGTTAGAGTCTTTTTAGATTTTGCTATGATTGGTTAAGAGGCAGGAGCAAAAATTCTGTCCCTACAAAAAATGTAATTTTAAGATGTACCACGAGAGAGTGGTTGTGAGAGATTATTTAATTGTAAAACCATTTTCATTGGATTATACCACTTGGGCAATGTATGTGGAAACTCGTGAGATGTTCGAGTGTGGCAGAAATTCTCTAGTACATTCAAAAGTAGGTGTGGAAATTGGTGAATAGGATCCGATGAATGAAGTAGTTCATAATATTTTTGGAGTTCATGATAATAACATATTTTCAAAAGCAATAGACGGTCTAGATCCATTATCTATGGGTGAGATGAATCAAGAAACTAGAGATTTCTACAAATTAATGCTTGATGGAGAGAAGCCATTGTATCTGGGATGCTAAAAATATAGGAAGTTATCATTCTTGGTTAGGCTTTATCATATCAAGTGTTTGTGTGGGATAAGTAACAAGGCAATGTCAATGGTATTGTAATTATTGGGAGATGCATTAGTTATGTAGAAACATCAATATCATTTTATGAGGCAAAAAAAGCAATAACCAAGTTAGGCTTGAACTACATGAAAATTGATGCATGCTAAAATGATTACATGTTGTATTGGGTAGACAATTTAGATAGAGAAGTTTGAAAAAAAAAATGCAATGCATCCATATGGTTGTAGGTGAAAAAAGGTAAGAAAAAAGCAGAAGAAGAAAGCAGTAAAAATTCTAAGATATTTTCCTTTAAAGTCATATATGTAAAGATTCTACATGTCATTGAAGATTGCAGAGCTCATGAGGTGGCATAATAGTGAAAAGAATACTGATGATCTATTGAGGCATCAAAAGGACTACGAAGCATGGAAATCTTTCATTCTTTAGTATCTAGATTTTACTATGAATATGAGAAATGCTCATCTAGCTCTGGCAATTGATGATTTCAATCCATTTGGTAATTTGAGCACAAGTTACAGTATATGGCCAGTTGTGTTGATACCCTACAATCTTCCATTGTGGTTGCATATGAAACAGAGTTCCTTCATACTGTCAATGATAATCCTAGGAAGAAGAGAACCTGGTAAAGATATAGATGTTTATTTACAACCATTAATGCACGAATTGCTGGAGTTATGGAATGTTAGGGTCGAGAAGTGTGATTCTTATGAAAAGAATGTATTCAATCTGTGTGCAGCACTTATGTGGATTATTAGTGATTTTTCAGGTATCGGAACATTGTCTGGGTGGAATGTTCAAACTAGTTTAGCTTGTCCATCATGCAACTTTGACTCAGAATCCTTTCGTCTTCCCCATAGTTGTAAATAGTGCTTTATGGGGCATCATTGTTTTTCATATGGTACACATAAATTCAGATTGTGGAGAGTTCGCTTTGACGGGAAGCAAGAGATAAGAGATCCTCCTGTTATTTTATCTAGTTTTGAAATATTGCTCTAGGTAGAAAATGCTAATGTTGTTTTTGGAAAAGATGATCTGGCTAAAGGACAAGAAAGAGACATTGAACACAAATTGATGGTGGCCCAATGTAATGGCGGAAGAAAATTATATTCTTTAATCTTTCCTATTGGACATCTAATTTGTTACGTCACAATCTTGATGTTATGCACATCAAGAAGAATGTTTGCAACAATTTACTCTTTAAACTGCTAAATGAAACTAGAAAATCTAAGTATAACTTAGAGGCTTGAAAGGATTTAGAAACTATGGGTTTTCATCGAGAGCTATAGATGGATGAAAGTGAAAAGTATCAACTTGTGGTGTTCACTCTAATAAAACAGAAAAAAAGAAATATTTCTTAGAACATTGAACAAGATCACTGTTCCTGATAGATATTCTAGTAATATTTGCAGGTGCATTGACTTGAGAGAGTGAAATATTGGAGGACTTAAAAGTCATGACTCACATGTTCTGATGCAATAGTTACTACCTTTGCCTGTAAGAAATACTTTACCTAAAGAAGTAGCCATCGTAGTGGTTGATTTGTACTCATTCTTTAGAAAGTTGTGTAGCAAAGTATTAAGCATTGATAAACTTGACAAACTTCAAAACAAGATTGTTCATACTCTCTGTCATATGGAAATGATATTTCCTTTGACGTTCTTCATAATCATGATTCATTTGACTATTCATTTGGATGGAGAAGCAAGGGTTGCAAGTCTAGTGCAATATCATTGGATGTATCCTATAGAAAGGCATTCAATTCATGTTTATTAATTACATTAGATTATAAAAGTTTGTTATTATATATGTTGTAATTTAACATTTAGATTGATTTTAATTAGTTGACAGATTTTTGGGAAAACTAAAGTCATATGTATGAAATAAGGCATGGCTAGAAGGCTTGGTCGCAGAAAGGTATTTAAGTGATAAGGTCTTCACATTTTATTCTAGATATATTGAGGGTGTTGAGACCGTGTTCAATCATCCTCAATGTGTTGATGACTATCATGATAAAAGGCCTTCTATGTCAAACTTTTTAATCCCTTCAGTTGGAAGAGTAGTTGGAGCGTGTGAGTATTTCACATTGATGGCAAAGAGAAGTTGTAAGCTCATCGACATGTGCTAACAAATTATAGACAAGTTGATCCCTTCCCCAAGTGAGTATTTTGAGAAGGGAAAATCTGTTTATATATATGTGTATATTTTTTATATTTTAATAGTACCATTTATTCAGAGAATTTAGAAGTGTTAAGTGCCAGATGCGAAGAGGAAGATCACCTGCAGAAGTTGATAAGAGAGTTCAAAGAGAGTTTGCACATTGATTTTGTAGATGAATAGGGAACGAACTTATAGTATCTTACTCAACTAAATTGAGATTGCTATTATTATGCATGTGTCTGATAAAACTGTAACAAATGACATGGCTGACAAAACTGCTACATAACATGACGTGTTATGCAACCCAATTATTGAGGATCAATTGCATGCAAAGGAGAGAAGTGGCTTGTGAAGGAGTAATCGTACTAAGAAGTTACCATGGAAGTTATGAGAGTAGGAAGAATAAATGGGTGTAAATTTGGGAAGTATGTGGAATTTGTCTCATGTATCTTCCCTTCTGAATGTTCCTTCCTCAAACTGATTATTATTCCTTCTTTGTGTTTGACATCCTCTAATGATGTTGTTTCCCACTTACTTTGTACCTATCCTCCATAAATAATAAGAAGTACTTATCCATTTATTACGTGCTCCTATATTTGCCTGTATATTTTCTTATCTTGCAGGTTTGACCATTACATTTTGGTGCTCTCATTAAAAAAAATGGTGAACAATACACAACTTAATGATTTATCATCTGAATTAAAACACCTTTCCAACATGATGGATCAATCTAATCAAATCAATGCAGGTCGAATGGAAAAACTGGAAAGTTCAATGAGCCATGTAGATCATTTAGAAACTTCACTTGATGCTATTACCCATTCAATGGATGCGTTAACTAGAAGCGTGGATCATCTGCGACATCCTCTAAACATTACCTCAATGATTTTAGGTTCTAGTGTATCTTCAATAATACAGTCATCTCAACCTCTTCAAGTACGACATGTGAAGTTGGATTTTCCCAAATTTGATGGATCAGATCCTCTAAATTGGATTTTTCATACAAAGAAATTCTTTTCGTACTATGACACTCTTGACCCTTAACGACTAACTATTGCTACAATGCATATGGAAGGATCTGTAGTTTCGTGGTTTTAAATGCTACAAAAATCTTGACAAATTTCTTCATGGGCTACACTGGTTGAAGCAATTAAGCACTAATACAGGCCTTCTTAATTTGATTTCCCTCGAGCCCAACTGATTAAAATAATGCAGACTGACACAGTTAACTCTTATTACCAAAAGTTTACAATCTTAGCTAATAGGGCCACTAGATTATCTGATGAAACTCTTCTTGATTGCTTTGTAAGTAGGCTTAAGCCACATATTCGTCAAGACATAGTGGTCCAATCTCCTATAACTTTGCTATGGGCTATTGATCTTGCCCGTTTATTTGATAAGAAAGATACTACAACTCTGTATTCAATACACTCAAGACAATGAATATTACCCTTGTATCCTCTCATATGAATTCGTCTTCTTTAGCAAATACTTCTCCAGCGATCACTACATTATAACCATGCAGATGACATCTAATACTTTAACTATGTCAATCACAACTTCAATGAATCATACATGATACTTGTTTCTGCAACATGATATTCTTGAATCCTCCGATCATGTTCTTGATCTTTCAGAATCAAACAAAACATGTTATGTGCTGTTTAATTAATGATTTGATGTATTATTGTAATTTGACTCCATATAAGAACAAATTGAACTATTTTTTTGTAGGACATTGATAGTCCGCCTTGTTTTTGTTCCCAAACTCCTGGCACTGAGTTCATGCTGAGGTATTTGAGTGGAATGATTATAATAATTCTGATCTTGAGACTTAGCAATTAAAGATGCCTTTTTGGTCCTTTGTATATTTCCTAATTGTTTACGAGTGGAATGAGATGCATCATTCATATTTATTACATTAGATTAGTGAACCACAATAAAAGAATGGTAGTTACTGTCGCACCCGAAAAAAAATGCGACAGAAGGAAAAAGAGAACAAATCTGGTTTTCAAGTGAAAACCGACTTGTGAGAAGTCGCCACCAAAATTTTGAGGAAAATCTTGGGAAACCGCATTAAAGAGGAAAGGATAGTCTGCATAACCAAAGTTGGATTCGGGAGTTGATTGTGTGTGGGGAAGGTGTTAGGCACCCCACAACACCCGTTCCTAGGAACGATTACCTTACATTGATTGTGTAAATTAATATGGCTTAAAAATATATTTTAGTTTTCTTTTTATAAATCACATGGGAGAAAATGGGTGGAGAAAAAAGAAATTAAGAAAGTTTGGAAAATAAAATAAAGAAAAAAAATTAAATTAAAATTAAGGATATTTAAGCAAAATGAGGAAAAGGAATTGAGAAAATAAATTGGGAAAACATTTATTAAATTAAGAGGAAAAACACCAAATAAATCAGGAAATATTTATTTATTTACAAAGGCGGACTTGACCCAGGATCAGAGCCTGTGGCCTACGTACCCTGCGATGGGGATCAAAGTCCACGTAGTTTGGATCTAAAAATGCGTGTCAGTTGGTTGATATTTTTTAATTTTTGCAATAAAATAATTTAACTTTTTGCAAACAAAACCATTTTCTGAGATTGAGTTGGTGGGTTTTAATTTGCAAAAGATAATTTAATCCCGCTTACTTACTCTTATTTTGTTTTACTTTGAAAACATTTTTTTTTGTAAATGCCTTTATTTGATTTTTAACTTTTGAAAAACCATTGTATTTTTTTTTTCTTTTATACTTTTGGAAATTTTTCCAAATAAAGGAAGTCAATCTACCTGTTGCCGACTCACAGTCATGCCTGATAAATTGATACCTTAATTACCTGCAGAAATTCTAAACCTTGCGGTATTAAGGTTTTATTACGCTTTTAAAATAAAACTTTAGAAAATAGTACTACTATTTTTTTTAAAATGATGATTTTATTATATATATTTTAATAAAATTGGGAAAAACTTGTTATTTTATCAAAATTTATTCATTTATAAACCTATTATTACTATTATTATTATTATTATTATTTTATCTTTGATATATATTTTCTTATATAATTATTTTCTCAAGAACGTTATTTAATTGATGCATCTACGTGGACTCGCAATCTCACGCGATAGCTCAATAAACTTGCATACCTGTGTGAGCCCCAGAAACTCACGTGGTATAGCTATTAACTTTTTTTTTTCTTGTATAGGAAAAATTTGAAAATCAACAAGTATTATTCATATAAAATATTTCAAGATGTATTTATTATGTTGCAAAATTACATAGCACGAAATCCTCATAGAGCGTAATTACAAGGATAATTATTTTATTTATTCACTTTACTACCTTCTATGTATTTATTATTATTATTTTTACTAAGAAAACGCACTTTAGGCACCTAAAATTCACTTAGCTTACCATGTGTAATCTCTTGTTATGGGCTTCTGATGACAGGCCCATCCCAAAACAACAACAACAACAACAAAAAAACAAACAAACAAAAAAAAAACAAAAGAAGACAAGACTCGCAGGCCCAGAATTATATCTCCTAAGACCTTGCCCAAAACTCATGGCCCAAAACTATATCCCTTTTGCCCCAAATTCACGGCCCAAACTATATCTCTTAAGACTTTGCCCAAAGTTCGTGGGCCCAGTAGCTTTCCTAAGTTCATCACACACTTCCTCACAGACAGGCCCAATTCGCACCTAGGAGTACACTGAACAACCCCAGAACAACAGGAAAAAACCAGAACGCGTAAACCGATCCCTCCCACTGACATGATCACGGGTGACCAGAAATATGATGCATGGAGAACAACCTAAAAGAACCAGTTTTGAATTAGATGCGAAGGCTCAGTAGCATCTATCCCTGATCAATTCTTCCTAATAATGCAAAGTATATGCCATTGTAAAAGGAGATGAGACCGAACCAATCAGTAATTGCAAAGAAACACAGAGAGGTTTAAAGAAAATCAGTCTACCTTCGATACCCATCACCATTCAATTCCCATACCCAATCCTGTATTCTTAGCGTACAAATCAGAGCTTTGAATCAGAGATACAAATTACTAGATTGAAGGATCTCGGCACCTTGCTCCTTCCTGCCTCGGCACCCTTTGTTTCAACGGACTCTCACTCGGATTTTAGGCCCCAAGATTCTTAGGGCTCCGTTTCTCATCCCCTGTATCCTTGGTCTCTTTGTCTCTCTCTGTGAGATCTCCGCCTTTCCTCAACTGAGGGCATTGTTCCTTAAACTGAGGGCATTGTTCAATGTCATGACTAGCTTTGTGCCGGTGATACTTGCAATATGTTCTCACACATTCCTTCTCTATTGAGCGATTTCCTTCGACAACCTCCAACTCATCCCCGACTTCTTTCAAGTAGGCATATAAAATATCGCACGGAACCTTGACATCCTCAAAGCTCTTGAAAGTGTAGATGACATTTACTTGTCCTTGATGAGCAGGCAATGGATTGGAAGTGATGGTAGAGCTCTCTCCCGTCTTAAGCTGGATGTGATTAGAGTCAATTAAGCTCCACACGTTCCGTTTGAAAGTGACACAATCTTCTATTGAATGCCCGGGCACTCCCATATGATATTCACAGATTACGTTAGGGTTATACCAGGCTGGGTGCGGGGGATGTATCGGCCTAGAGGATCTTGGTCTGAGCAATTTGGCCTCATAGAGTTTATGATACAATTCCGCGTTTGTCATACCAAAGTTGGGCCATGGCCGATTGTCTTGGCGGGGAACATTTTGCTGGCCTCCTCCTTGGGTTCTTTGGCCATACCCTAGACTTGTTTGGAATGGCCTTGGATGTTCTCCTCCCAGTTGGTATTTGACGGGTTGTTTTGTGGGGGACGGCTTCGTGTTTTGAACGTAGTTCACGCTCTCTTCCTTTCTCTTAGTATCCTGGGCTTTCTGAGCATTGGCACTTGCTTGAGGTGATGGGATTTTCCCCTCCCGCATGTCTGTGTCGATCATTTCCCCGACTTTCAGCAAATTGGCAAAATCATCAGTATACGTGCCTACCATGTACTGGTAGAAGGGTTCTGGTAGGGTGCGGATAAAGTATGAGCAAACTTCATCAGGTTCCATGATAGGTCTAACTTGCGAAGCCAACACCCTCTATCTTTGAGCATATTCTTTGAAGGTCTCCGTGGACTTCTTACTCATGGCTTTTAACTGTTCTCTAGTAGGGGCGATGTCGAGATTGAATTTTTACTGTTTCATAAAAGCCTCTGTAAGATCGATCCATCTTTGGATCCTCGTTCTATCCAACTGCATGTACCATTGCAGCGCGGCACCTGTTAAACTCTCCAGGAATATGGACGTAAAACTTTTCATCCTGAGACCAGACCGACATCTTGATGCAATACGATTTCAAGTGGTATACTAGATTACCACTGCCATCATATTTATCAAAGTCAAGTACTTTGAACTTCTTGGGTATGACTACCTCAGGGGTCAGGCATAATTCATTTAATTCCAAAGACCCAAAGGTGTTCAACCCCTGCAGAGTCTTTAGCTGCTCTTTCAGCTCTCCCAATTCATCCTTCAGTTCTTTATCTCTGTTTGTCAGCGTTGGGATTTGAAAAGTATACACAGGGTCTTTACCTGGGTATTCTAATTCTCTTGCCGTCCCCTTTCCGGAACCTTATTTCTCAAAGACTGACATTTGCGGGTTTCTTGTCTGATGGGCGTCCGTTGGTTGTCCTTCTTTCTCCACTGCCCTAGGCGAATCAGAGGCCACCTCAATGTTAGGCGGTACGGGATTAGAAGCGCTTGGTGTTTCGTGGGTATTTTTACCCTTCACCAACTCGGTCAACAGTTTCAACGTGGCATTCATCTCGGCAATTTGCATTTCCATTGTGGTTATTTGATCGTTAATCACAGTTGATCCCACTTTAGCTTCCTGATTCCCTTCCATGCTTTCGTTTTCAGATGCCCGACTACGTTACTGAGTGTTATAGACCCATACAGATGGGATCTGGTTAGAAGATTTTTTCGTTGGGGGCGCAATGTTGTTTTACCTGCTTTAACAGAATAAATTATTAATTTTAACAAGTTCAGTTAGTTGAATTACCTTTTCTTTGTCCTATCATGTAAAGTATCTTGCATTGCATTGGCATAAGGGTTTAGACGTGTTAAAGGCCCTTTAATTCCTCCTAAGGATCTACCGTCTCAGGGGGTTTAAAGTTAACTATTGTATAAGAAGGATCTTGAATCCTATCCTTACTATAGTCACAGATGACAAATCAGGTGATAATTGCGCGAGCAGAGATCAATAATTGCATTAATTTTGAAAGAGTCTCACAGACTTAATGTTCATATAGCATTACATTATCAGAACTTCGTTAAATGTTGAAGTTCACTTATGATGCGGGTGCATAATGGGAAAAATTCTGTGATCTCAGGAGGAGTATTCATCGGGTTAACCATGCCTTCAGCGCGCCTAAATTCCCAAGCGAAGCTCGGAATTGCCTCATTGGCGAGTGTGATCATCCTTTTGCACCTTTCCATCCATTCTTTGGTCTCTTCAGTTTTGTCAAGGTATAGAGATCTCCACTTATCGGTATCCTCTGTTTGCTGGTTAAGCTTGTCCACTAAATTCTGAATTGCTTCCGCGGTGCTTCCCCGTACCATGGATAATTCATCTGTCCGCTTTTGCAGTAACTTGGTGAGTGATCGGACCTCTTGTTACAAGTCATCAATAAAGTCGTCTTCCACTGCCCGCTTTTCAAGTGCATTTTTAGCTTTTGCCAACTTCATCAGTCGGGCCTTGCTGTTTATTGATTCTGTCTCCTTGTTTCTCAGACTATTCCTTAACTTCCTATTTTCTTCTTTCAGCCTTTTAACTTCAGCAATTCCTTCAAGGTCTCTAGCCCATTTCTCCCCCACTAATTTATTCTTCAAGGCGGTGCATTCTTCTTGGAGGCGGGTTAACTCCTCTTTGTCCTTGGAGCTTTCTCCTTGCAGTTCCTGTATTTCCCTTTCCCTTACAGCAAGATGCTTCCTTATCTCCCCATTGATTATGGATATATTATTCCCGCGCAGTGGGTCTTGGGAAGCGTATGCGGGGTTAATTCCAGCTATCTTTCCTTTCAGCCATGCCTCATACTCTGAAGTGGGTTGACTTGCCTTTTACCCAACTCAGCCCTTTCCTTGTAGATTATTTCGTTCCAGGCCTCTTTAGCATTTAGGCATAGCGCCTTCATTTCCTCGTCCGTGTGATTAACGTATATGGCCCGTACTTCATCGGCTGAAGGAATCATCTGGAGATATGCAAGTTGTCTCAGTGCGATAGCTGGGTTATAGTTGATGGCGCCTCTAGGTCCGATCAATGGTACATTTGGGAAGTTACCACAGCAATAAATAATTTCTTCCTCCCACCACCAGTCTACTTTCCATAAGAAAGTTTCTCTATTATCGCCCTCAATAAATTTCTGTATCCATTCCTTTGGGCTCAAATGATCGAAAGCCCGAGGAGGGGTAAATGCCGTGAGAGGATTGCTGTCCAGATCTTGTTGTCTTCGAAAGGGGCGCTCCTTCCCACATCAGTGGCTTAGCATCCATATATCCAGGATGGCAAGACAACATCTTATTTTACCTTTCTGCTTTGAGTGGCAGTGGGTCAATGTCCTATACGTCTCTGCTAAAATTGCGGGCACTGGGTTAACTTGGTGGTCTTCTACCTTCTGAAACACACTGATAGCTTCCATGTCAATTACTCCGGCTGTGTATGGGAAAATGATGGTCCCATAAATGGCCATTGCAAAGACTCTACAAAAAATGCTCCATTCCTGATTTTATGCGAGTTTCTCTAAGTGGCTTTCAACGTCATGCCTAGAAATACCCTCGCCCGGGCTTGGATGCACTATTCGTACTACTTCTGGGGTAACTCCCAATAGCCTAGATATGGTCTTTCGGGCCGGTAAGCCTTCTAATCTAGTGTATATGGCTGAATTTTCTTTAATTGGCATCCTTAGAATTTCGCCGTACTCTTCCAATGTCGGAGTGATTTGGAAGCTTGGGAATATGAAGCACCTGAGTGAGGTATCCCAATATTGGCAGAGCTCAATTAACGCTTCTGTGTGCATGGGTACCTTCAAAAGATCGAGTATGTTACCGTACTTCTTTCTGAATTCCCATTCCACACGTCCTCGGATGTGCTTACTTAATTGGACTAACTCATCTAGCGGTTGTATTTCCAGAGTGAGTTTGATGCCCTTGTTTCTGTATGCCTTTCCAGTGGGTGCCTGATCTTGACCACCTCTTAACACCATTACCCTTATGCCAATTGCTAATGCTGGATATATCACCTGCCCATTATAAGAAAAAGACAACTCATAAGACCTCTTTTTATTAGGTGTCAATTTTCCTCCAGTGACTCGCAATCTCTGTGGAAATTTAACAAGTATCGGCTTACATAAAATCCAGAATTCTATGCAACCAAGGCTATGTTCATTGTTTGTTTTCATTTTTTTTTCTTTTTTTTATTTTTTATTATTATTTTATTTTATTTTATTTTTAGATTAATTCCTGTGATTAGACTGTTTATTAATTCATGGCTTAGGGTAAAATTCGTGCTATAATGCAGCAATGATGCATGGACTCAATGCGAAGCTAGGGTCGGAGACCCCGCAGTTTGAAGTTGGATTTTTAATGCAGTCACCTTCATTGCCTTGTATCAACTCATAATGACATGTGATACTTGCTCTGGTGAAGGTAACAATTTGTCACCGTTCTCAAGATAGGTTATAATGTTGACATGTCCTGATGCATGAGAAGAAAGGAATGTGCTCTCATGTGTCTTATTCAGGGTGAATCCTGGGCCGGGTCTTTTTACCCTAAGTGGTCGGGCATTAACTAATAGGTTAGGCACTAATTTGCTTACTAGCGTGCATGGTTTCAAGGTGGTTCTATTGCTCTCAAAAGGTCCCCAAGTTGCCCCCACCATATGGTGAGGATCTTATTCGACAAATACAATTCTCCAAAGGCTCCAAAGCTCCTTGGGAACTGCACGTGTTGCATAAGATACAACCTGAGTGAAGTCTTCATAGTAACCGTTGTGAGTTCAAAAACCCATGAGGAAACCATTACAAACTTCCGCTAGCCTAGGGTGCTCATAGACCAGGGTATAGGGCCCAAAATGTGTGTGAGGAGAGACGTGTCTGTGCACGGTGTGTGAGGAGAGCATACAAACCTGTACTTATGCATTACCTAACCCCGCCTGTCCAACAAATCACAAATGCAGGAAAGAATTAAAGTAGATAAAGTCATCTACCCTATGGTTCGATCCACATGTTATCTACCCTAAGACATATTATTCAAACAACAAATAAATAGGGAGGCATGTGAGAACAATGTAAATCACTTCACCTACCCTAGAGCATGTTATTCAAACAAGAGAAAAATAAAAGAATCATGTGAATAATTAGAATGTGTTATCACGCATGGCAACAACAATTAAAACAAAAACCAAAATAAGTATAAAGTCATATTATAAACACAATCAACGTATATAGGCTTGACTCTCGAATCTCCCCAGCGGAGTCACCAAGCTGTCGCACCCGAAAAAAAATGCGATGGAAGGAAAAAGAGAACAAATCTGGTTTTCGAGTGAAAACTGACTTGTGAGAAGTCGCCACCAAAATTTTGAGGAAAATCTTGGGAAACCGCATTAAAGAGGAAAGGATGGTCTGCGTAACCAAAGTTGGATTTGGGAGTCGATTGTGTGTGGGGAAGGTGTTAGGCACCCCACAACATCCGTTCCTAGGAACAGTTACCTTACATTGATTGTGTAAATTAATATGGCTTAAAAATATATTTTGGTTTTCCTTTTATAAATCACATGCGAGAAAATGGGTGGAGAAAAAAGAAATTAAGAAAGTTTGGAAAACAAAATAAAGAAAAAAAATTAAATTAAAATTAAGGATATTTAAGCAAAATGGAAAAGGAATTGAGAAAATAAATTGGGAAAACATTTATTAAATTAAGAGGAAAAACACCAAATAAATTAGGAAATATTTATTTATTTACAAAGGCGGACTTGACCCAGGATCAGAGCCTGTGGCCTACGTACCTTGCGATGGGGATCAAAGTCCACGTAGTTCGGATCTAAAAATGCGTGTCAGTTGGTCGATATTTTTTAATTTTTGCAATAAAATAATTTAACTTTTTGCAAACAAAACCATTTTCTAAGATTGAGTTGGTGGGTTTTAATTTGTAAAAGATAATTTAATCCCGCTTACTTACTCTTATTTTGTTTTACTTTGAAAACTTTTTTTTTTGTAAATGCCTTTATTTGATTTTTAACTTTTGAAAAACCATTGTATTTTTTTTTATTTTTCTTTTATACTTTTGGAAATTTTTCCAAATAAAGGAAGTCAATCTACCTGTTGCCGACTCACAGTCATGCCTGATAAATTGATACCTTAATTACCTACAGAAATTCTAAATCTTGCGGTATTAAGGTTTTATTACGCTTTTAAAATAAAACTTTAGAAAATAGTACTACTATTTTTTTTAAAATGATGATTTTATTATATATATTTTAGATAAAATTGGGAAAAACTTGTTATTTTATCAAAATTTATTCAATTATAAACCTATTGTTACTATTATTATTATTATTATTTTATCTTTGATATATATTTTCTTATATAATTATTTTCTCAAGAACGTTATTTAATTGATGCATCTACGTGGACTCACAATCTCACGCGATAGCTCAATAAACTTGCGTACCTGCGTGAGCCCCAGAGACTCACGTGGTATAGCTATTAACTTTTTTTTTTTCTTGTATAGGAAAAATTTGAAAATCAACAAGTATTATTCGTATAAAATATTTCAAGATGTATTTATTATGTTGCAAAATTACATAGCACGAAATCCTCATAGAGCGTAATTACAAGGATAATTATTTTATTTATTCACTTTACTACCTTCTATGTGTTTATTATTATTATTTTTATTATTTTTACTAAGAAAATGCACTTTAGGCACCTAAAATTCACTTAGCTTACCATGTGTAATCTCTTGTTATGGGCTTCTGATGACAGGCCCATCCCACAACAACAACAACAACAACAACAACAACAACAAAACAAACAAACAAAAAAAAAACAAAAGAAGACAAGACTCGCAGGCCCAGAATTATATCTCCTAAGACCTTGCCCAAAACTCATGGCCCAAAACATATCCCTTTTGCCACAAATTCACGGCCCAAACTATATCTCTTAAGACTTTGCCCAAAATTCGTGGGCCCATTAGCTTTCCTAAGTTCATCACACACTTCCTCACAGACAGGCCCAATTCGCACCCAGGAGTACACTGAACAACCCCAGAACAACAGGAAAAAACCAGAACGCGTAAACCGATCCCTCCCACTGACATGATCACGGGTGACCAGAAATATGATGCACGGAGAACAACCTAAAAGAACCAGTTTTGAATTAGATGCGAAGGCTCAGTAGCATCTGTCCCTGATCAATTCTTCCTAATAATGCAAAGTATATGCCATTGTAAAAGGAGATGAGATCGAACCAATCAGTAATTGCAAAGAAACACAGAGAGGTTTAAAGAAAATCAGTCCACCTTCGATACCCATCACCATTCAATTCCCATACCCAATCCTGTATTCTTAACGTACAAATCAAAGCTTTGAATCAGAGATACAAATTACCAGATTGAAGGATCTCGGCACCTTGCTCCTTCCTGCCTCGGCACCCTTTGTTTCAACGGACTCTCACTCGGATTTTAGGCCCTAAGATTCTTAGGGCTCCGTTTCTCGTCCCCTATATCCTTGGTTTCTCTGTCTCTCTCGGTGAGCTCTCCGCCTTTCCTCACCCGTGCTTGGCTTCACCTAGCTCCCTCTTGCTCTCGGTTCTCCTCCGGTCTCTCCTGACTCTCGGATTTGGTCAACCTCCGCGGCTTCCTCCTCCTCTCCTTTCTTCACCCGCGGCTTCTACTCTGTTTTCGGTTCAGCCCCCTAGCTCGTTGGCCTATTCCTTCCTTTTATAGAGCTTCCGCGGCTGGAAGGAGTGGAGTTCCCGAGCGTATGGTCCTCGGTTTGCCCTTTCGTGCATGTCTCCTCGGCTCTCTCTGTTTTTGCGGCCGTTTTTCCCCTCTTCACGGTTGTTCCACTGCTTCTTCTTCCTCGGCCTACTTTTGGCATTGTCCAGACTGCTTTTCCCCCTTTTGATTTGTGGCTCCCTCGGTTTCTTATCTTCCTCTGCTTCACGCTTCCCTGTCAATTTCTTTTCCTCAGTCTTTTCAAGCTCCGGCCTCCTGCAGTTTTTCTTTCTTCGGTTGCCTCTACCTCGGTGTCTTTTCTCCCTCTGCTTCACGCTTCCCTCTGCTTCGTTCCTTTTCCAGTGGTCTACGCCCTAGTTGCTTAGGGCGTGGACCTTTAGGGGCCCAAGTCCACGAGCCCTTGATTGGGCTCGTGGCATCTTGGGCCCAAATGCCTCCCCCCTTTTTCTTTGGTTGTTGTAGTTTTTTTTTTTTTTGCTGAGGACCTTTAGCCCAAGTCACAAGCCCAAAATCCTCTTTTTCTTCTTTTCTCTCTCTGTTTTTTTAGTTTCAATTTTATCAATTAATTGTTTTTGTTTTGTGTTTTTTCTATTTTCTTTCTTCTTCCCCTTTTTATTATTATTATTATTATTATTATTTTTTATTTATTTTTTATTAGTTTTTATTTTATTTTTTTGTCATTCTACTATTTTTTTGTTTTGTTTTGTCTTTTTTTTTTGTATAAAGATCGGACAAAATGGGGTGTTCACAGTTACAATACTACAATACTGGCCAACCAATCATAAAAGAACAGTTGAAACCTAACATAATAGAGTCATCAAATGTGGGCATCAAGTTTCTTCCCACATTTGTAATGTCACGTAGCTGGTGGCTTGGCCATTCTGTCCTTTGCTTAGGAACTTGACTTGGTTGCTTGTGTTGTGGACCATTAAGTACTGAAGTTCTTGCTGAGGCAGAATTTTCATCTGTAATAGATGTATAAAGAATAATGAGGTAACCATGTCTGTAGAATTTTGGTATCATAAATAATGTCAGGTACATACCGTTTTGGGGATTGGTTTCTTGGAACCAATTTTGTAATAAATATTGCCTCCGACTAATTCTAGTCCTTTTTGACATGGTTCTCAGAAGATTATATGACTATAGCAACTGAAAAACTAGTATAAAGCATCAGTTCATTAATGACCCAGTGCTCTATTCTTTATACAAATGCATACACTAGACAAGTTATATATTGAGAATGCTTGAAGCATTCATTGATGCATTCATGAGGAGAGAGGTTGCAACAATAAATAAGATAGTTACATAGCTAAAGGCATGCTACTGGATCATGTTACCTATGATATTTGTTCCTCATCTTCGTTCTGCTGCCTAAACCATGATATGAAGCTAATAACAAACTGTATATAGTTGCATTAGATTTCCTATTCACGATGTCAACAGATTGTGTCTGAATCAAGAAAGCAGTCTATCCAACTTAGAAGAAGTTTAGGTCCAGGGAAGTAGAAATTATTTCATCATACCTCAAGCTGAGTTGATTTTTCCCAGAAGATCCTTCACCAGTTTTGTTAAATCGTATCCAAGTAAGGGAAGGAAGGACCTATGACAAAGAAATAAAAAAAATATAAAATATTATATTAAAATATATTATATTGTTGGTTATATTATATTATAAAACAAACAGAAGATAACAATAAACTATGAGTAATGTGCTTTATAATCCATGTTTTTCTTCGATTTGAAGGCCAAGATCTGATCTCATGGATGGCTCACACACAACCAAGTTGTTCATGTCAAAATGACTGAAGGGTATTATCAAAGGTCTCATTGGACCCGGAGCTCAATAAATCTGATTTTGTTTTTTACATTAAGCACAATAACCTATAATGATGGAAAGCTTTGTGACTATTATAGTAGGTTGGAGAAGAAATGATGCAACTTTTTCCAAAAGCACAGACTTATACTAAATGTGACATTGACATGTTGAATGCTTTCTATAAAAATGGAGGTTTCACAGAATGGGCATGCCTGATTGTGTTCAGATCAAAAGTTACCAAAAGTCCATAAGTTATATCCAAAAGCATTCAAACTACTAGTTGAGTGCCTTGTTCATAATGAATTTGATTACTAATAAAAGTAATTAATTGAGTACATGTAGTTGGAAGTCTTCCTCAATGGGAATGAACCAAAAAGAATTGTTTGTCCAAGGAACCCATTTAGAACAGCAGTACTTAATTAAGACAACTGTGAAACGTATAACACATTTATGTATGAAAGGTAATGAGACAAGCTAATACTAATTTACATTACTGAATGGGATGTTGCTAACAAGTTCACATTGCCACTTGAATATCCAATGTTGTACTCCTCTATTTTTTGATTCCCAAGAACTCTGAAACCTTACCAAACTTATAATTACTTCTATACTGCTATGACAGTATGTGGCCATTTAGTTGGGTTTTAAGCTATTAAACCATTACTTCAGTATTGGAATGATAGAGTATGGCCATTAATTTAAAGACACGTGACATTGTAATGAGTTGTTGCATACTTAATTTTATTCATGAATAAGGAAGTGATGAGTTTATGTATCCTATTACTTAGGAGGCAACAATGGCAGTACATGTGTCTGTTATGTATTAACTAAAATATGGCATTTGTTTTGTGTTGCAGAATTGATAATCATCAAAATATTAGTTGACATTGATCAATTTTTTTAGGATTCATCAACTACATGCCATGCTCCAAAGCTCAACAACATAAGAGCATTAACAACAACTTAAATAAAAATAAGCTTACTACATTGATCTAGCTTGTACATCTAGCAACAGAAACTAACTTCAACAACTATCTAGTTATTCTTCTCCTCCGTGATGATCTTGGTTGGTTTGTTAGTTGAAAGCTTGGGTGTCATCATCTCTTTTATCCTTATTGGTTGAGAATCCCTTGTGTTTCGTTTGCCACTGCTCTTAACCTTTCCTTTGAATTGTGGAGGAGTAATAACTCAGAAATGGTCATGTCATCAATGTTACCTATATCTCCAAATTAGGAGGATTCTATGATCCCAAAGAACCAACAGTAGTAGATGAGATATGATCAGAATCTTCCATGACAGAGCTAGAATCCTACACATGTCCAAGGAGAAATATAACTTCATTACATGGCAAACTAATAAGAATGATTTTAACAAATGAACTCGTACTGATGGAACAATGTGATATGGTACTTACATTCTTGATATCACTAAGACTCAGCTGTGAATCTTTCAGCAAATGAAGTCAACCATGAAGAAGGGATCATTAGAAGCAGTAAATAATAACAGCACAAGATGAACACCAAACAACAACACCAAGTACATGACACAAGTTCAGATTCCTATACTTACATTCTTTATATCACTGATAGTAAAATCAGAATCTTGCAGATGGTGTTCAGCATTTAGATACAGTCATATACTTTTTATTAGAAAACAAAAATGGTTAATGCAGGAAGCTATAAATGCATGACATACATTATCCAAAGAGTATGTGAATCTTTTGATTTATTCATCTTCAAGCTCAAAGTCCATAACACTGCAAGTAGACTACTTTTTGTTTGCATTCTGATCATCAAGCTTAACTTTGAGAAGAAATTTTTTAACAACAATCTTTTCCAAGGTCCTAGGAAATGAGTATGGCCTTTTCAACTGCATAATGTACATTTTACAATCAAAGACTACTTGATTGCTTCCAAACACCAAAAACATGATGATAAAGTGGAACCATATAACCTGTTCCATCTGTACTTTTAACTCTTTAGCAGGGGTATCCATCAAGTTCATGGCCAACCAATCAAACAACACAATAGAGGTAGTTCTAGTATGGTCATGGACAATGTAATGAAGCTTGTATCTACAAAGATTATTGAACAGTTCATAAAACAATAAAGAAAAAAATGGCAGGGTAAGCTAAGTAATTGATATTGACAGCGGGTCAAACTTAGATTCAACAGATAGGGAATCCTTCTTGCACCCATAGCAGTATGGGATATTATTCTTTGTTTTTAGTTTGGCATTGCATTTGGTATAACCTTCATACATCCATCCAAAATTAGTTTCAACTTTCTAAATAGTAGCCATGATGACACAAACTGTTCTCTATGAGAAAACCAACCAAAAGCATCCATGTTAGGGTCGAATATCCTCAGACTATGGCTTAAATTGCTGCAAATTATAAAGTTATTGTCAAATTTTCTTACATGGCATCGTGAGAGGAGCTGGGCTATTGTGTATCTTGTAAGGAAAGTCATCAAGCTTGCAGCAACAGATAAAGTCTGAGACTGGTATGGTAAGATTTCTTGTGTAAAACTTAGACTTTCACCCAAGTTAGATACTGATATTTGAGCCAACATATTGCTGACTTCGAGGATGTCTGGATTAAACATGACTTTTGTGGCAAACCAGGAGTTAGCAAGCTCAGGGACACTTGCAACAATAGGAGTTGCCATTAATAGCAGAATGAGGATAGAAACCAAAAATAACAAAACACAGGTACCACACGTTACCAGCATTATACTTCAGCCTGGCTAATTGCAACACTACTACAATTGGAGGATCCATGTCAGCTTCTTTTGTACAGTAAGCATCATAAGCAGGTTCTCCAAAGAGTACAACATTGGCGCAGTTATCTCTACAGACACATGTACACAATATATTGGCTGACATCCACGAAAGCTATACTTGATGCTAAAGATTAAATGAATTGAAAGAAAGAAACCGAAAAAAAATGGCTCACTGCTCATCAGACAAAGTGAAGCAAAGTCTCTTGTGGCTTGCATTGCTCCTATTAAATTCGTCAAGCTTGCCAAAGCTTTTAAAGAACCCAATAACATCTGTCAACACCAAATGATACTCAGAAAAAACAATATAAACATGATGGCAGGGGGATCAATTTCAACAAAGAAATATGATATATGTAAAGTAAATAGAACCTATTAGAATATCTGTTGGTTGCGTCCCCTTAACAATATCTGACATGGCAACAAATGACTAACATTGTGTAGGCAATGGCATATCTGATGGTTCAACAATAGTACCTTTGTTGAAATTGATCCTGTAAGGGTGGTATGTAGGACAGTAACGCAATTTGTTCTCAGATATAGAGAAGTTCTCAATTAGATAGCATTTTCCTTTCTCTGGTTCCTTAGCATATCTGATAAGAAGTTCGTCCTTGGAAATGGTTGCTTGGATTTTACTTGCCCGAAATATAAAAGTTGTGAGGGGAAAGAACAAAATAAAAGAATGAAAAATGAAACAAATATATATGTTACAGTACTTGTTCACCCACTAATACCATAGAGATTGATAATATTGCCCCTGGGGACGTTTGAATTCTCACAGTCCATCTACGCCAAACTCTAACCATGATCCACCATGTTTCTCTTGTATCTGTCAAGTCCTTGAGCAGATAATGATTTGGATCCCCCATAGTAATGTAGACAAGCAATGACAAAGAGCTAGAATGAAGAAAGAGTGAACAGGGGAGAAAGAAGGGAACAAAATGAATAAATGAACATACTTTAGTGCACAAAAGAAGTTATATATAGATCAAAATGAAATAGTGGAGGGAATGGAAAATTTTAAAATGTCACGAGAAGGCTATTACCCACAGGATCAAATGCAGCTCAGATACACAATGAAGAAAGCAGAGATCCAAGATTGATTTCCATGAGGGGAAGTGGTGATATGTGTCTGATGGGACATGACCTTCATTTCCATGTTAGATTGCAAGGTTCTAGCGTATCAAAGGTTAAGGAACTTGACTTGCTTTATTATAGCCACATTAAAGGCACATGTAACAACATGGTTAATTGTGCACAAAGCCCAATTGCAGACAGAACGGTGGTGTTGAGAGCAGAAAAGAGCAGTTCATTCAATGTGGCAAAGATCAATTCCACAAGTGAGACACGTGTTGTAAGAGGAGTCCATCCTCAAAAAAGCCCAATTTCTGCTGTTGGCTAATGAATAGTGAAATATGCTTCTCCTTTATATGTATACTTTAATATTCTCTTTTGTATTGGATAATGAAGAATTTTCCAAATCTTAATCTTTACAATGGTAGGTCATTTTCACCTGATTAGCCTCTGTAATTTCAGTTATAAAGTTTATTAAAAAATCCTTGCAAATAGGATGAAGCATATTCTTCCTCACCTTATTACTGAACAGCAGAGAGCCTTTGTGAAAGGTAGAACGATTCAGGTTAATATTTTTGTTGTACATAAGGCGTTCCATTACCTTACACTTACACTTTTAGCCACAACTATCAATTCTCTGGGGAAATATCTTGGCTTACCAGTTCTACTGGGACATTCAAAAGTGGAGGCTCTTGCTTTTGTTCGTGATAAGATGAGAAAGAAAACTAGTGGATGGAAAAACCTGCTGTTATATCAAGCTGGAAAGGAAACTCTTTTGAAAGTTGTTGCCAATGTGATGCCAACGTATTTGATGGCTTGTTTTTGTACCCAAAGAAGACCTGTTAGGAATTATATTCCATCATCTGTAATTTCTGGTGGGGATCAGAGGATGGGAGGCAGAAAATTCACTGGAAATCATGGAAAGAACTTACTGAACCTAAGTCTGATGGAGGTCTTGGTTTTAGATGTTTTATGTATTTTAATTTGGCCTTACTCGCTAAACAGGGATGGCATATTCTTACCAACCAAGACGATTGGTGGGTGAGAATTATCAAAGCTATCTATTTCCCAAATTGTACCTTTTTGCAGGCAAAGAAATGATCAAGGGCTTCTTGGGCATGGCATAGCCTTCTTGTGGGAAGATCAGTGTTGGAGGGCAATATTTGTTGGAAAATTGTTAATGGCCATAGAGTCAAAATCTGGTCAGACCCTTAGATTCCTACAAGTGAAGATTTTCGAACCTAATCTGAGGGTGATATTAGAGATGATGAGAGCTTGGTAGTTGAATTTATTACTAATAACCAATGGGATGTAACAAAATTATGTGATAGGATCCTGGATTTTGCTGTTGATGAGATTATTAAAATCCCAATTCCTCTATCAAGCTGTAATGACCATCTTATGTGGTTAGGTAGTAGAAATGGGATATATACTAGTAAAAGTAGGCATAGGTGGCTCCCAATAAAGAACAAGTCTGAATGTATGGCTTTGAGTTCTTCTACTGTTACTCCTCTTGTTTTATGGAAGCATTTGTGGAAACTAAAAGTATAGCCAAAAGTAAGACACTTCCTTTGGCGTGCCGGTAATGAAGCTCTGCCTACTAAGGATAATTTGTGTAGAAGGAGGTGCCTGGGTGATCCATGCTGCGCTTTACTCCATTGTTTGGGCGAGACTACTGAACACTTGTTGCTTTTATGTAATTGGGCAAAAGTTGTTTGGTTTGGAAGTAATTTTGGCCTTAGCATTAATGATTATGATATAACCAGGTTTGATTTTTGGCTTTATGAGTGCTTAACCAGTAGTCACTTGACTGGTTTTAACAAAGCTTTTTTGGCCAGTATCTGCTGGTACATTTGGAAGGAGGGATGCAGATCTTATTTTTAGAACTCTAAGCCAGACCCAAATTGGGTGATCCACTATGCTTGGAAGGACACATATGATTTGTGGACGGCCCAAAAATGGTTTAAAGTAGACAATACTGATGAGGTGTCTTACCCTTCAAAGAAGTGGTGGAGCCCTCCTAATATTAATCAACCTAAGGTTAATATTAATGGAGCTTATGATACTCACAGCAAAAGAGGAGGAATTAGGATAGTGGTTAGAGACCACTATGGTACTCTCCAGTCCAAATGGGCTACTCACTGTGAGGTGTTGTCCCCTTTTCATCGTGAAGCTTTAGCATTGAGGATGGCTCTTGTTCATCTTTCAAATTTCAACTTGGACAACCTGGTGATTGAATTTGATTGCAAGGCTTTGTTGGATATCTTTGAGGGTCAAATCCCTTATCATGAATGGAAATCTCTCATTTGTGTCGAAGATATCTTTATTTTTCTGACCAAAAGTTTAATAATTTGGATGTTGTTTGGGTTGATCATTTTTGTAATTTGATAGCGGATTGGCTTATCAAATTTTGTTGTAAGGGGATTGATCATTTAGAACTCGAATTTGTTCTTCCATCCTCTTTGTTTTCTTTAATTTTTACTATATTCATAAAAATATATCCCGTTGAGACTTTTCTTTTTCTAATAAAAGTTTCTATGTTGATGACAAAAAAAAATCTTTACAATGGTGACAATCATACTCACATATTTGATTTTACAAAAGTATTAGAAATTTTTAAAACTGTGTTACTTTTAGGCCATTAATTTTTAATTTTTCATGTCCATTAATTTTTAATTTTTCATGTGTTCCTAAATATATCAGTTTATCATAAATGAATACTTAATTAATTTACAATAATGAAAAAATAATGAATTGGTCATTTACGCTTGATTTTGTGGTGAAATCAAGCAACATAAACATTTTTCTCAATGCAATACGTTGGAGCACCGCTCGACCTTACCGGCTCGGAAGTTTACACAATTTACCCCTTGATGTTGCGACAAAGTTGCAATGAGATGAGGGCATTGGCGTCATTCTACTCGTAGTAACAACAACGAAATTCCGCAAGTTTTGGCTTGCACATTACAATGTTAATACCTGACTGAACCCGGGTACAGGGGTCAGCCTCGTACTTTCCCTTTTTAGTTTATTCTTCCCCCCACTTTTATTTTCCACTCATCGTTTCTCTTTTTTCTCTGTGATTCCATTTCAACAGACTAGGGAAAGGTCTCGTAATTCCGTATCTAAAGAATTTCTCAATTCTATCTGTAAGTTCTTTCTGCTTTGTATCTGTTTCCAAGTTTTTTCACATTTTCTTTTCACTCTTTTTCTGTCAGGGATTGTTGGGTGTGTTATCATCTTGAATGCCCTTTCTAAATTTCTGTCTTTTCTTTTCTCCGTGGAATGAAACGCCAAAACTTCTTTCTTTCACATTTTTCCGAGCTAGAGTTTGTTGGGAATTCGGGGCATTGCGAGCAACAACAACAACACACACACACATTTATTTATTTATTTATAGAATGTGTTTCACAGAATTATAGCTGATAGTGATTAGCTTCATCATTAAACTGTTTGTTTGGTCTCAAACAAAATGATTTCAGACAATATGATAAGGGAGTGCAACGTGCTATGTTTAATTGGCCTTACTGGGTCTCAGAGTGGACAGAGAACTTTCCTTTCTTAGTTTTAGGAAAGTTTGAATTGCTTCTCTTTAGAAATCCCTGAGGTTGAATTAATTTGTAAGACATACGATGAAGTTGTTCTTTTTTTTTGCCCTTCTGAGAGAGTAAAAGGGGCATAAGTTTGGCGTTTCTCTTATACATAATGGAAATGTAGGTTTCTACAGAAGGTATTGATAAACCATCCAACATTGACCACCTGTTTGTCTTCTGATCGGGGGATCAAAGTACAATTAGAGGTAAAGGATGGCATGTAAGGGGTTCTGGGAGTGCCTTTTGAAACTTCTGAACTTCTTGACGACCCTTGTTGGTCTGGCAATGGTGGGCTATGGGATCTATCTGCTAGTTGAATATGAAAGAGCTTCGGATAACACTCTGACTGTTGCTCCTATTAGTGATGATCGTGCTCTGATTCAACTTGGCAGACCCATGCTAATGTCTATGACTTTATCAGACAGTATTTTTGATAAGCTGCCCAAGGCCTGGTATGTATGTTGCTCTTTTCTCTCCCACATAACGAGGAATGAATATTTTGACTTGCTAATTATGGGGAAAATGACAACCCTTTCCTTGTGATCCTATTTTACTGCTTCAGTTTGCATTATGATACTCAGGTGGTACAGTTTTCTTTGATATGAGTTGTAACCATGTAATAGTCAATGTTCTATTTGTTAGGAGTAAATTGTGGTCAGTATTTAGAAACTCATCCCAACTTGGATTGTCATAGGAATAAACCTCTCTGGCTTCCTTATGGGGCATGGCTTACATGTTAGGTATTCATCTTATGCTTAGAAAGACAAACCTTAAATTTTACTCTTTCCAGTATTTTAGACTTGATGTAAATCTGATTTAACCTGTTCCCCGTTCATGTAGTAGTTTTAAATACTAAATCTATTAATGCAACAACAACAACAACAATAGCCTTATCCCACTAAGTGGGGTCAGCTACATGGATCAAACGATGCCAATGAGCTCTATCAAACGCCATCTCCTCAGATAGATCATTTCTCAAAAGGTCATTCCTTATAACTTCCCTTAATGTCCTTTTTGGTCTTTCTCTACGTCTTTTGATCGGGCTCCAGGCCATTTAATCAACTCTCTTCACTGGCTCCTCTTGCCCTCTTCTTTGTACATGCCCAAACCACCTTAAACGATGTTCCACCATTTTCTCCTCAATAGGTGCTACCCCAACTTTCCTTCGTATACATTCATTTCGTATCTTATCCAATTTTATATGACCACACATCCATCTCAACATTCTCATCTCTGCTACTCTCATCTTATGCTTTTGTTGTCCTTTCAAAGCCCAACATTCACTACCATATAGCATTGCTGGCCTTATAGCTGTTCTGTAAAATTTTCCTTTAAGTTTAGTAGGCACCTTGCAGTCACAAATAACTCCTGTTGCTTTCCTCCACTTTAATCACCCAGCTTGTATCCTATGCATAACATCCCCATCAATTTCACCATTATTCTGTAAAATCGACCCCAAATATTTAAACTTTGACACCTCAGGGATGATTTGCTCTCCAATTTTTACCTCTGAATCATCTATAATTGGCCTCTTATTAAATTTGCAATGCATATATTCCGTCTTACTCCTACTCAAACGGAAACCTTTTGACTCCAAAGTATGTCTCCATAATTCAAGTTTAGAGTTGACCTCTTCTCTTGAGTCCTCAATTAAAACTATATCATCTTCGAAGATCATACACTTTGGAATTTCTTCTTGTATATGTTCTGTAAGAACATCCAAAACCAGATCAAATAGGTATGGACTCAAAGAAGATCCTTGATGTAAGCCTATTGTTATAGGGAAGTCCTTTGTCACACCTCCAGGGGTCCTCACACTTGTTGTTGCCCCCTCATACATATCCTTTATAGCTCGAATATAAGCCACCTGGACACCTTTCTTCTCCATTGCTTTCCACAATACATCTCTTGGTACCCTATCATAGGCTTTTTCCAAATCAATGAAAACCATATGCAAGTCCCTCTCTTTACTCCTGTATCTTTCAATCAAACCCCTTAATAAATAAATAACCTCTGTTGTAGACCGTCCTGGCATAAATCCAAACTGGTTTTCTGAAATATGAGACTCCTTCCTGAGTCTATACTCAATCACTCTTTCCCAGAGTTTCATGGTGTGACTCATGAGTTTTATTCCACGATAATTAGTACAATTTTGAATATCTCCCTTGTTTTTGTATATGGGCACTAGAGTGCTCTTCCTCCATTCCTCTGGCATTTTCTTAAACCTTAAAATCTCGTTAAATAACTTAGTGAGCCACCAAAACCACTTCTCTCCTAAGCACTTCCAGACTTCGATAGGGATACCATCAGGACTAATGACTTTACCATTATCTATTCTCTTAAGAGCTTCTTTCACCTCTCCAACCCGAATCCTACGATAAAAATTCAAATTGAGGTCATCTTCATGGGTTGTTAGTCCTTCAGTATCAATAGTCATATCCAATCCATTATTGAACAGCTTATAAAAGTAGCTCCCCCAGCTTATAAATACTAAATCTATTAATGCAAGGGACAAAAATTATCAATAGAAGATCGCATAGTATTTTGTCCTGGGGGGCTTGTAAAATCATAAAAGCAGTTTGATGGAGATGCATGGACCTTGTATCTTTTGTTCATGAACGATCTTATACTTTTTGTGTCATAAAGTATCCTTTTTTCGTCATAATTTCTGTCTGCAACTCTTCATTGCCTTCCTTTCACTTGGTCAAATCTTGTTACATAGCATAATTATAATTCATGTCTATTACTTTACAAATTACATCATAAAATGAAATTGACTAACCTCAAACCATGTTGTCTAAGTACTGTCTGACATTGAATGCATATTTCATGTTTGGCAGGTTTATTTACTTGTTCATTGGTATTGGAGTAATTCTCTTTGTCATTTCTTGTTTTGGTTGCATTGGAGCCGTGACACAGAATGGCTGCTGCCTGAGCTGTGTATCCTTATAGAATGTCTTAAGTCATAGCCAAAAATATTTCCTAGGTTCTTAATATTTTCTTCCAATATACGAAGCATGAGTTGAAAACCCCTGCATCTCATTTGCTTCCCTTCTCCCTATATGTGTTTTCTATGAGCATGAGTATATTAATTGCACAGTAGCATAAGTTTCCTTAAGAAACAAAGTATGCGGCTTTGGTGGTACTGTTGATTTTGGCTGAGCTGGGATGTGCTGCCTTTATATTTTTTGACAAAAGCTGGAAAGAAGTAAGTTGTTGATGATGATTTATGGTCTGAAATTCAAAATGGCATATTTGTTATCTTACAGTTATAAACTTTCAGGAAATTCCTTCTGACAAAACTGGAGATTTTTATATGATATATGAATTTCTGAAAGAGAACTGGAATATTGCAAAATGGGTTGCACTTGGAATTGTAATCTTTGAGGTAAGCAAGAATTAGTATAGTTGACATCCAGGAAAAAGCAATATTATTCTTATGCAGACAAGCATGTCTCCCTTCGCATTATCCCAGAGTATACATGCAAGCAGATTTACTATGCAACTGAATAATTGATTTTTTGTCAGATGTTATGAAGTATTATCTTCACTTTTAGGATTGGGTTGATCGGAGTGAGAATGTTTGAACTACTGATCAGGAAGATGCAATACTCTTGATTGTGATTGATGGATTGGAAGACGGAAAATGAATGAATACTTCCATCATCCTACCTCGATATATCTAGTAATCATTCATCTGTAACAAGAGAATATTGGTTTTTCAGGGATTTAAGCCTAAGCTGTACCCTCAGGACTGGCAGCCAATTTCTTCTAATGTTTAGGTTACTAGGTGCTAACATCTTACCAAGAAAATGCTGTTTTGATTTGAGACCATTTGATATTGGGGAGGAAAGACAAATCAGGAAGAGAAGAGGGGAGATAGAATAGAGAACGCAGACAAAGACATAGACAAAATGGGCAAGTTTTACTAATTCAGTATCAGTCAATCATGAAATCCAATATTTTTAGATTGGTAAATTCCTGTGAGATGTATTAAATAATCGAGGTTCCACATCTAATGGTAATGAGAAAGATGAATGGTATATAAGCTTGTGGCAATTCTAACTGAGTAACTTGAGCTATTTTGGTATTATAAACATGTCCATGCCTATAGTCCATACACAAAAAGTTAACAAGATGCCTTATTGTATATGTTGGTCTAATGCTGCACATTAACGTGGTTCCCTTCTCTCTTGCTTACCTGCCGCCTGAAAAAGAGAATAGGAGCTGCGGGGAAAAATAATCTTCATGTGCATCAGTGCTAACAAATATTTGTGATTTTCTTATTTGTTTAAAGTTGCTTGTTAGTTTGTGCTTGGTGGAACTCCACTTTTATAGGTTTGTCTAAGGAATGTGCTTGGAATTGCAGGCCCTTCTTTTCTTGTTAGCTATTATTGTAAGGGCTCTAAATAGGCCGGCAGAGTATGACAGTGATGATGAGTTCATTGGTCCCAGGACTCAGGTCTGGCAGCCATTGCTCAACAAGCCAGCAGGCCCTGCAACAGGTGTACCAGTTGCAGGTGCACTTGACCAGCGTCCAAGCAGAAATGATGCTTGGAGCTCGCGAATGAGGGAGAAGGTGCTGTTTTTTTCTCTGCAGTTCATTTTATGTTATATTTGTAACGGGATTCTGACATCTGCTTGTCTTTAATGGTTGCTCTTATAGAACTTCCATTGATAAGATCTTTGCAGAAGAAGTTTGCATTTTATTTTTCTTGTCCATTAGCATTTTTGCTTGTCTTTTGCATTGTGAATGCTTCTGATATTAGCATCTTTCTCTATCCAGTATGGACTTGATACTTCGGAATTCACATACAACCCATCTGAGTCACAGAGATCGCAGCAAGTAAACCCTCAACCAGCTGAAGAAAGAAGCCGCTGCACCATCATGTGATCACTTTATGGATTGCTGTTTAAAGCGAGGAAGATTGACTTTCAAGGATTGTTTTCGTGGACGGACAATATGGCGATGAGACTAGAATTTCATCAGAAAAGATCTTTTCTTTTGTTCAGTTTGTGTACAACTCGCAATTTTCTGTATCCCAACCACTTTTTCTCTTTGGTGTGTAATATTGTGCTAATATCAAAACCTCTGTGGTGTTGCTTTTGTTCATAGATTGGAAGAATAATGAAGTCGTTATTATGATGATAATATCATTTCCTTCTAACCATAGCTTTCTATCTTTTTGCTCTCCAAAACGTCTTAGTTTACTATTTGATGAAAAAAGAACATCTGGCAGTGCAGGGTATGAGCTATTAAGGCATTAATTTCTCTGCCGTGTAAAATAATTGTTGCTTGCCATCCAATGAATACTTTATTCAACAGCAATATCATTTTAAAAAAATGCGATTTCTATATATGTTAATTGTGTTACGAGGTTCTGCTGTCAAAATCCGTCGGCAAATAAGTCCCAAAATCTTGAATTAATTTAATATGCATACGAAGGCACTGCATCAACTTGTTATTCTGTATACTCTTTTCCGCGTAAGGATGGAAAACGCCTCTTGCAGAAGATTGGACATTATTTATTAAGGTGCCCATTCATTGTCACTCTAATTTTGACATGTAAAACCATAAGACATGCACTCATTTTACAACAAGGAATCCTCTCTAATGTTTATTTCCAGCAACTATTTAACTAATAACAAATGGGTAAATTAGTTGGAGCTAACTGAAATAAAAGATTTGTCAGAATAATCACAATTTATAAAAATAAAATTTAAACAAAATAGAAAAATTTATCACAAATTTATTTGAATAAAAAAGAAAAAAATGATGATTAGAAACCCAAGTTTGGTTTCCAAAAGACAAACCAAATAGGTCATAGTGGTTAGTGGCAACTGATAAAAATAATAGAGTGACAAAAAGAGAAGAAATTAAATGATAATAATGGATATAAAGATATTAGTGATTTTTTTTTTTGGGGGGGGGGGGAGAATTTGGAACATAGTAAGTTGGATTGGTGGTGTGGGTTTTTTTTTGGGGGGGGGGGGGGAGAATTTGGAACATAGTAAGTTGGATTGGTGGTGGTTAAGGTGGCTGGAATCTATATCTAGTTAAATCTTTGGCTTCTCTTATTGATGCAATTAAATATATAATTCAGTGTCATAAAGTTGTTGGCAACAATTGTAATCAAATGAGGGGCCAATCACAAGACACTGCCATGCACAGATATAGAATGCAATTTAATCCACCAATGAGATCTTCTACCAAGAAAGTTTATTGTGTATCTACTCATTTTCTCTTTCGGTTTGTTTAATCAACTTCTTGTACTCTCCCTTGCAAGAGGGCCGTGTGTGTGTATATATTTTCCTCTTAGGATAATGGCGAGTTGTTACCTATGCGTAGCCCTTCTGTTACTATATATATGTGTGAACTCATGTATGTGTGTATATAATATATATATATATATATATATAGTTTCTTTTGAAGCATGCTGCTTGTATTCGCTTAGAGAACAGTCACTGTCCGATACCTGTTCTGGTCCGATACCTGTTCAGAATATTATTGTGTTTTGTAGGCTGCAAGATCCAAAAACAGAAGCAAGTGGAAATTTTAAAGAGAAGAGGATAATGTATAGATCATGTTGTATGGTTTCTCCACTCTTGTGTCCATACATGTACAGTATTTTGGATTTAAAAACCCTGCAAATTGGGATGTTTGGATATGTACTTTACCATCATTATTTGAGAGCACCAGTGCACGTCGTTTTCTATATGCTGCACTCTATTGACCCTTCGAAAGCCTATTATTGGAGTTGGAGATAAACTTATTGGGCTTCTTTCTCTTTTGAGCAAAGCTCTGAGATCTCAACTATAGTTATAGTACTTAATAGCCTCTTCAAACAAGTATATATAGCCTTGGGAAGTAACGAACCCAGATATATTGGTTTTGCAGCATTAATTACTGGATCTTTTTCTCTTTTTAGATGGATAATGACTGTACATTGAGGCTTTTCTAAAAGTACGATTCCGCTTTGTAGATTGTTAAGGGAACTTTTTTGTTAGTGACACCTACTTTTTTCGTTTGGATATGACTGCTCGCATACAGCCATATGACTCCAGCTATACTGCATAATTTTAGTGGAAATTTCCTTGTTGGAGATATTTATAGCTGTTTTTTATTATCCCGACTTTGGAAGGAAGATATTTATTCTTCTAAGTTTGTGAGATGTGATGATTATGATATAGCCATATATCAGAATATTGCAATGTTTCTTAGAAGCAGTCACATTGTAATCAAACTACCTTCTGTTTCTTGTTACAATGAAATTGTAATCTCTATTTCATTGCTTTAACGTTAAGGATAAATTTCACTCAAACTTTTAATCATTTTCTATCAACCACACATTTGAAATGAAAATTCGAGAGGGACCACATGATAGGATTAAGTTAGGTATATCTCTCTAATTCAGTGGATCGATCAAGCAGCTAGTAGTGCCAGAAACCCATTGTCTAGCAGCTTCCAATTTCAATTTTGCAGTGTTGATGGTGGAGGCCAGTCATGTTTGTGGGTGTGAACAACTTGTTATCACTAAAAGGACCCAAAAAAAAAAACAGAGAGAGAGAGAACATGCTAAGTTCATAAATATCTTCGCGATGGCTAAGGTTTTTTCATATATCAATTCTCTGCTAAATCTATTCTAAACCGTCATATAAAAGTTGTATCATAGAAGTTGGTCCCCAAAAAAAAAAGTTATCTAAAATGCTAAAAACCTCGTTTAGTTAATGCCATAACCTTTTCTAGTTGACAAAGCGGGAATCTTAATTTTTGTTATTTTTTTATTCATTCACCTTAACTCCTGTTTGAGGAGTAGATATAACATAATTTCATGGGAATCAATGGGAGGGTTTTGACTTTTAACATGCATGCATGTATATACTTAAATAATTCAAAATTGACATCTTATAATACCCAACACCATCAGATCACTGTTCAAGACTCGTCAGAAAATTCAAAAGCCAAATATTGCTGCTATCCTTAAAAGTCAAAACTCCGACATCAAATTGTAAGCATGCTCAAGTGGGATTTTTCTCTCACACTTATTAGATCATGGAGGATTTGAGTTTCAAAGAAGTCTTATCTTCTGGTATTAAATTTATTTGAAATTATATACGTATACTATTTTGTTCATTAAAAAATATGATGAAGAGCTTCAACGTGTTTTAAGGTTGTCCACATATTTTTTAATCATTTTAGAAGACAATCTTAGCACTGTGATGAAGGAAGAACATAACAATAGGGGCTGTCAAAGTCTAACTTTTGATTTAGACATCGCATCTACTGAATTTATATGTTGGTGACAGCTGCATTTCTGAGCAGTGAAGGGGGATTAATGCATGTGAAGCGGCCTTTATTCTTCTGAACTTTGGTTAAATCAATCCTCAAATTCTGTGTTGTAAAGTACGATGGGAAAGGCTCAAGCCATTCAATGACAACGTGTGGAAAAGCTATAATGGAAGATTCTATGTACGTATTCGGAAAAGGAATAGTACAATTATGCCATTTGGACTTAATTATCTTTGAACAGGAACTTATTTTTCTATCATCACCAACAATTCACTCTTCTTTTTCCCCCACCTTGGCAGAAATCTTCATGAGTTAATGACTATTTATTTAGAACAAAACGTTTTTGCTAAATTGCTAATTAATCATTCTTGTAATGAGAACAATTCTCCACAGTCGCCGTGAAACAAGGGATTAGAAAGAGATAAAACGCCATCCATGTATGTTATTTGCCAAGGATCACGGTGAGCTTCAGGACAAAGATACGAATGTTTTGAAATTTTTACCGTCGAAAATGAAAAAGAGACAAGCCCAATAAAAAAAATTTTAAAATTTATATTCATAGTAAATAATATTTTATAATAAAAATTACTAAAACATCATATCATATCCATTCCCAAGATTTTAACGCGCGCACAGCTCATTGGTTGCAAAGTGGTAAAGCTGCCGTGCACATTTACACATGGGCACATCCATGCGAGAAGATCAACGAGGAAGAAAGTTCCTTTCCTTCTTGTTCCTTTCTCTCTTTTTTCTCTTTCAACTTTTCCGTGTTTGTTACTCTGACTGAAAGTTGTTAATATTATTTATTTGTTTTCAGTTACACACTACAAATATTGAAACCCACGAGCCAGGAATTTTTTTTTTTTAATCAACCACCGGCCTAATTCAATTAATTAGAAGTATATTCCTTTTTTCGTTTAGAATTGAATATTTTAAAATTCAGAATTTCTTACCTTCACATGTAGTGCGCTGGGTGGGTCTAGATTAGTGGTCCCTCACCTTTGAGTTTTTGGGTCAACACTTATTCAGATTATGTCAATTTATATGCATAAAATTATAGCATTATCTAAATCAGTATTCACCGGCTTAATTACCATTGCCTCTACAGCTGTCCTTATATGTGTGTGTGTGTGTATATATATATATATATATATCTTGCTGTAATTCACTGCCTCGTTGCCCATTTGAGCCAAGCATCCTTTTTTTTTTGGTGTCAACCTCTTTTGTTTATTAAGGTCCTCCCTTAAATATTCCCATTTGTGGGGTCAATGGCAAATCTTACACCTTAATGTATAGTTTCGTTCTTTGTGCCTGCTTTTCATTGCCAGTCTTCATCAGGTTTGGTGTCTGCTGATGCATTAGCTTCTCATCTTCAGCAGCATTTGTGGTTCTAATTGTAGCATCATAGTAATCAGCAGCTCCTCGAGATATCATAATTTCTATTATTTTAGGTAACCCATTTGGATTTTATTTATGTTTTAGGTGGGGCATTTGTTATCAGCTAGTTTCTTAATGGAATTCGTGGTGATTGTTAATGTGTTAATTTTATCTGTAATTTGTCTTTCCCTTTCCTAATCAACAACACACTTACATCTTTGACAAATAGCTATATGAGTGTTCTCGCGAAAACGACATCCAGTGTCGTTGGCCTTCCTTTCTGGTTCCTCTAAAAAATTCTATTAATAAAAACATTTGTTGTTATGTGTGAGGACCAATAGTATTCAATTTCGTCGGCAAGTTGGCGTCGTGGATGTCTCACTGATATGTTCACATATTTTCTGTCAGGGTCCTGAGAGGGATCTTCGTTCTAAACGATATTTTGTTCTGTTATAATCAGAGAAGAGAAATCCTATTATTTAAATATTAACCGCCATATGGTTCCTAATAGTGTCTGTGGCTGCATCCATATTTAAGAGCTTGTTCTTTGAAACTCTGCCACAATACATAAGTGATTTTGGGTTCTGTTTGTTGTAACCTTTTGACTTCGAAGACATGAAGGCAAGGAGAGGAAAACGCTCAGAGGTATGCCTTTAATATGCTTTGACTTCTAATTGTGAAATGATATCAGCTTTATTGATACTTGAAGACTTTCTAACTTAAATTTTATTGCAGGCCTTTTGGCCTTCCCTTGTGATGAAGAAATGGTTAAATATAAAGCCAAAGGTGTATGATTTTAGTGAAGATGAAGTGGACACTGAAACTGAGAGTGAAGATGATGGTAGGCAATCGGTTTGTGATATTTCTTTCTGGTAGATAAATTTGATCCTTTTTCCCCCTCTCTTTTCATCTTTCTTCCTTTTCTGTTCTTTATCTTTGGCCCAGCTTACTCTATTAAAGATTCAAGAATGCGTGTACGTGAAGACAATCCACATAGAGCACAAAGGATCCAATCAGTATTCTCAAGTCAAACTTCAGGCAATACTTCATTCCTTTTCAAGAGTCTGGTCCTTTTCTGGAGAGAAACGAGAAAACTATTTTCAAAAAACCTCCTGCCATTGCTCACTCTGGTTATGATAGTTTATAGTTGAAGCTTCTTATAATTTCAAGAATATCTAAACATAGCGGCTTGTCTGGCTTTGCATAATTTCAAAAGTACGTTGTCACCTTCAGGTATACAATGAAAAATTGAGTTCTTACCTGGCGTCAAACATGGCCAAGTTACACATAACTTTCTGATGTTACTGTGGAGCTGAAATTTTTATAAAGGATTTTAGGAATTATAAGGGTGGCAGGAGTTTCTTGGTATAAGGAGAAGTGTCAAGCAATTTTCAATATGTAACGCTAACCAATATGTGTGTTAACCAAATTAACTTTTTTAGTCAACCAGCTTGATTAATTTTGTTGTGAACTTCGAATTATTTGATGTATTTAAGTTTTGACACCTGATGAGTTCGGTGTCTTACCGTCTTCTTTAATTTGATATTTGTTATTTAGATACATCTCCTAAGGGATATAATAAGACAAGACACAGAAGAGGAAAATCAGAAACTCTGCGTGTTCAGTACATAAATACGAAGGAAATAAGGTTTGGCGGCAATCTAATTATGTAAACTTGTCAAACTAGAGCTATGAATTTAAAATATTAAAGAAATGCATCTTCAAACTGTCGTGTTGCAGGGTAACAGTTGGAACTTGGAATGTTGCTGGAAGAGCTCCCAGTGACGATCTTGAGATCGATGACTGGCTTTGTATTGATGAGCCAGCAGACATGTACGTTATTGGGTAAGTAGTTTCACAAATTAACTATTACTTTTTCTATTTTACAGCAGTTTTGTTTCGGAAAATTAAGTTTATCTTGTGTATGACAGCAAAACAAGTCACCCTCCCATTGATTGATCTTCTCCTTAGACATTGTATGATTTTTCCCTGAATAATCAAAAGTTCAAGCTTTTTGCTGGAAATCAAAGAAAGCTCCCGTGTTTGTTATAAGTAAAGAGCTACTATCTTTTAGCTATATGCCTATATTGAAGGTGATTTCCAAGTTTAAAATATTTGTGAAGCACTCCCTCTATCCCATATTATAAGGTAATTAGTGGGATTTTTTTGGTCCCATATTATAAGGTAACATGGTTTTATTTGCCAATTTTGCTCCATCATTAATGTAATGTCTATTATTGTAAATTGTGTTGATTGATGATGTTTAATAGAGGTAAAATAGGAATTTTTGGGTTTTTTTAGGAATTTAAGGATGTTATAGATTTTTTTTAATATACATGAAATCTAACTTATTATCTTATAATATAAGACCAAAGGAGTATGTCTTATACTGTAAGAGAAATCATGGTACTGTGTATACTTAATTTACATTCTTATGGTTCATATGAATTGATCTAATCTTTTAAAATCCTAAATTCATATATGTTAAGAGTGTTCCAGTATCCATTACAATTAGCTTGTGCAACAAAAATTTCGGGGTGCAATGGTAAGCCTCATGTATGTAATTTCTCATGAGCTAATTATTTGCAAGGCCTGTTAATGATAACTGTCCTGCTTGCACTATCAACATCTTAACTTGTACTGCTTTGTAATAGTAGCTTTATGCAATTTATTTTCATGTAATATGAGATGTCGAACCATGTAAAGAAGAAATTCAATACTTCGTGTCCATTTTGTCACACCAATGGCTTTCAATTTTGAGAAAAACTCAACCAGAGTTACCTTGCAAAACAGAGTTGAACAGTCCAGACTTACCACACATCTGTATCTTTCTGCAAAATTGCTAGCATGCAACATGGACTCCAGTTTATTAGAGTGAATTGTTTGCACATAGAGAGAGGTTTTAATATGCTAATAATGCACTACTTGACTGAAATGGTTGTAAAATTGGTCTTCTGAGGTTGTCTATAATATTGGCTTCAATATTAACTCTTCTTTTCACAGGTTCCAAGAGGTAGTCCCTTTGAATGCTGGCAATGTACTGGGAGCAGAAGATAATACACCCATCCCAAAATGGGAGGCAATCATTCGAAGAACTCTAAACAAATCTTCTCAAACTGAAAGCAAACACAAAAGCTACAGTGCCCCTCCTTCTCCTGTATTAAGAACTTCTTCTGCAGCTGATGTTCTGGCAGACAATATAGATGCTACTCCGTTAGATATGATGGGTGAGGAGTTCGTAGAAATCGCTAATAATGAGCTGGAATGTCCGGAAGTTAAAAAGGTCATTGGTATAGAAAAAAATTTGCACTTGAGAAGAATATATGGCATTGATCTTCACACTAGACTTGACTGGCCTGAACGGCCATTGGATGCATTCCCCCAAGCTGTTGATTCCAACTCAAAATTGCGGAGGGTTCTAAGCAGCTCAGCCAGAATTGGCTTTAATTGGACAGAGAATATAAAATATGGCAGTGGATTGAAGCGTTCTCACCACAGTTATGAGAACCTAGGCTTAATCTGGAAAGAGCAGAAAGTGATGCCTGAAGAAGTAATTGATTCCCTCTCTGATGTATCTGACATATTATCTGATGAGGAAGATGATACTTTCTTCGAGTTGCCAAAGAACCTAGAGGATGATGGATTAGCCACTGTGAAATCACGTCCTAGATATGTCCGGATTGTCAGCAAGCAGATGGTAGGGATATATGTATCAGTTTGGGTGCAGAGGAGGTTGAGAAGGCACGTTAATTATTTGAAAGTTTCTCCTGTTGGAGTTGGTCTTATGGGCTACATGGGAAACAAGGTAATGTGTGTTTTAGCATTTAATATGACATTTATCTGGCATAGACATATATTGAATGCATTTCAAGATTTGGAATTCTATGTCAATAAGGTTGTCATAGAACTTTTTGCTCCATATTAGGTATTTTGTGTACATGATCATCAGTGTATTAGATTGATTTCTTTGCGTAGCATCCTGCTGTGAAGGGTGCTTGCTTCCTACATAATACAACTATGAGCAGTGTCTAATTTGTCGCTTTACTGTGACAAAAAGTTCTCTCCATATCTTGATGTATTCTTAGAGTGCTCAGTGGCAAGCTAGGAGCATCATTGCATGGAAAGCTTAAGAAAGCTCACCATCTGCGTGCACTTACTGATGACACTTGCTTATACTGATCTGAATGAATGTAATAATAAATTATCATTGATGCAGGGGTCTGTTTCAGTTAGCATGTCTCTATTTCAATCACGTCTGTGCTTTGTTTGTTCCCATCTGACTTCTGGTCAAAAGGATGGAGCTGAATATAGGCGAAACTCTGATGTTAATGAAATTCTACGACGCACCTGCTTCTCATCCGTCTTTGATACAGATCAACCACAAACAATCCCATCACATGAGTAAGAATTATTTCATGATGAAAATTATCATTTAGAATTTAGAACATGATCAGAACGTTTTCTGTTACGTTCTTCTCATATCAAGATCTGATATTGTTAAAAGCTAACTTTGTTAGAAAATCGTGACACTTAAAAGTTTGTAGGTGTCAATAAATTTAAAATGTTTAATATTAAAAAATTAATCATGACAAATGGAAAAATAGCTAAAGTCAATAGAAGAAAGAACATGCAGGCAAAATGTCTTATTTAATTTCTAATTCTAAGTAGACAAGAGAAATATATATATATATATAGGGCAAAGTACTCTAATGGCTTCATGAATATAATAAAATTTAAAGAAAAGTACATGCTATACTTGAGTAGACCGAATATGTGCTACTGTTAGCTATTATGGTTTTATAATTGCCTCTGACAGATGTCTGGAAGTCATACTATTAAGTTCAGAATAGACCTTTTTTTTTTTACCAAATGTCACTAACTGATGGATTGCTTTCTGCTAACAGTCAGATTTTCTGGTTTGGGGATTTGAATTATCGAATCAGCATGTTGGACGCAGAGGTAAGAAGACTGGTGGCTCTTAAGAAGTGGGATGAACTGATGAATAACGACCAGGTGAGAGTCATGAACCCAGTTTTGTGCAATAATCAAAGTGCTCACCAGATTAAGCTGTGACTTAGTTTGATCTCTTAGAGTTTATCATTTAATCACAGTTTGCTTTGAAATTTTGTTGCTTAATAATAAATCTAAATACGCCTAAAGTTGTGGAAGGGATTGGAAATTTTGGAACCTTGCATGTTTTTTGGCATTATCGTATGATACCATTCATAATTTGGAACTGGTATAGTATAGTCTTGAAAGGATGAAGTAGTTCTCTGACGGCAAGGGGAATGTATTGAAGGATGAAACTTATAAAGTACTCCACAAAAATTATTTGATTATGGTAGAGTGACTAAATTAGTCAAGGATCTCTGTTGTTTTTTTTCTTTTTTATCCTATTGTTCTATAAGCTTACAAGTTAAGCGAGACAAAGTTCTAATTCCTTTACCTTACTGCAGCTAAGCAAAGAACTGCGTCATGGGCATGTATTTGATGGATGGAATGAGGGGTTGAAAAACTTCCCTCCAACTTACAAGTATGAAATTAACTCTGACAGATATGTCGGTGAGAACCCAAAAGAAGGGGAAAAGACGAGATCTCCTGCATGGTAAGTGCAAGACTGGATTGCAATCCTGTGAATATATTAGTGGCAAAGTAACATGCAATAATTGATTCAGGATTTGTCACTATGCAGGTGTGATCGAATATTGTGGCTAGGAAAAGGAATAAAGCAACTTTCATATGATCGTGCAGACATAAGGCTCTCAGATCATCGACCAGTTAGTTCGATATTCTCAGTTGAAGTTGAAATATTTGACCATCGCAAGCTACAGAGAGCTCTAAATGTCAATACTGCAGCAGTACACCCTGAGGTCTTCCTTGATGAAGAGGAATTGTCATATTAGATATCCATTGAAGGCGAGGAACCTATAATCATATGATATCAGAAACCGTCGTACTGCTAGTAGACTGGACTTTGAGATGTCAAATTCAAGGTCCTCTCATTTCAGCTGTGAAAGAAACATCGTTTTTGGGAGTGCCTGCCTTCTTTGGATATCAAGCATTTTGTGAGTTTGAGTAACGGAGAAGCCATTGAAATAGTTATAACAAACAAATGTATATAGTTATACATAGGATGATCTGAACTTTTTTTTTCCTTGTTTCTTTGTCCTCTGGTAGACAATGATTATGTTTTTGATCTAATCAGTTGTGTATCCCAGTATTTTTCATTTTGCCCTTTGACCATAAACTTCAGAGTTGGTCTGCTTCCTGTAAACATTAGACACATTTTAAGTAAACTAACATATTCACACAATGAACTTCCGATACCAATGTTCCTGGCTGATTTCTTCCTGTGTTTACTCCGCTCATTATGTGGTACTTGTGATCCTTTTTTCATTCTCCTCTCCCCCCTTCCCCTACCAAAAGAAGTATGTCCCTTCTAAATTCTTCGCCTCTTATGCCAATCCACGTACTTCTTTACATTTAAACATAGATATTAAGTGTGGTGCAGTGACAAGTGATGTAAATAGTTAGCAAGAGAACTTGGTTTAATGGCATAAAAAAAGGATAAATATTGAGGTCTCTGTCATGAATTGAACTGATCAAAGCTTCCATCTATCATAAACAATATCCTCCATATTTTTCTTATCAAGATGTAGGATTAAATTCATAGAAGCGGGTGTTCCCTTCGGGGAAAAACCATAGATATTTAAGTTTACATTTTTAAGATAGTGTTTTCCAATTAAATTGGAATAGATAGACTTTTTTTTAATGCATCATTTGCTTTATCACCAACTCTTACTGCTAAAACTTTTAACTTATTTTTAAAATTTAAAATTCATTTAATTTGATCGGAAAAAATATCTTAAGTTTTGTTTTTTTTTAATTCAATATTTTCTTTTTTTTTTTCCTTTTTTTTTTAAATCTGAGTGCGTGTAGCATTTGGACTTTGGATTCCCCTTGAGTAGATTTGAGAGGTGATGAGCCGGAGCCACCCATCTTCCTTAGCGTAAAACCGTAGTGAATTTTTATATATTTACCGAAGGTGATCCCAAAGGAAAGAAATTATCTGACACTGACACAGAAACGATTAGGTCAAGTTGGTTGTATCAACCCTTAATCATATAACAGCTGAGAAAATTCTCCCACACAAGGTAGGTTGGAAAACATAAGAGAGCAACACTACCAAACGGTAGAAGAAAACATCTTTATCAGAGCTCACTCGGCATACGCATGTTAAGTACAAAATCCTGCGACGTTCTTTCAAAAGAACTCACCATTTCCTTCAATGGAGCTCATGAGACTCTTAGTGATCGTGCTTACTATTTTGTACAACGCAAAAGCTCTGATAGGTGACGGACTTCTTGTTTATGACTACTACAAGGAGACATGCCCCTTGGCAGAAGATATTGTGAGACACAACGTGGACGCTGCAGTGTCCAGAGATCCTCGTTTGGCAGCCTCACTACTTCGCTTGCATTTCCACGATTGCTTTGTCATGGTAACTATGTCCTCCAAACAGGGCTTAAGGCTTAAGCATTTCCACGATAGTGCTTTAAGGGGATGATATCATGAAAATATGGACTATGTTTTATTTATAATGCATGCAGATCTATTTGTGTCCAGCATTAATGATTAATCTCTTCCTGAAACTTTTGTCATTTTGTGCGTGGTTTGAGATCAGGGGTGTGATGCATCGGTGCTTTTGGACAGCGTGGAGGGCATGACTAGTGAAAAATTGGCAGGGCCGAATCTGAACTCATTGCGGGGATTTGAGCTTATAGACAAGATTAAGTCTTTACTGGAAGAGGAATGTCCTTTTACGGTTTCTTGTGCTGATATCCTTGCCATGGTTGCTCGTGATGCAGTTGAATCGGTACAATCCTTGCTTTCTTCTTATTCTTTCTTTTTTTGTTTTGTGGCAACAGGTTCTAGCTTCTTGTTCAGTTGGAAGTTCATAATTCTATGAACAATAATTCACTAAAAACCAAAAAAAAAATCTAGAATGTCTTGATTTCCACTTGTCATGGTCAAATTGAAGTGGAATAGGACTGGAATTGGATGGGAAGAAAATGCCATTATTACTCGTGCTTTATTCAAAGTTTTTAACACAATCACTGGTGCTTGTTGAGAAGAGAGGAGGGCCAAGATGGGAAGTGTTGCTGGGAAGGAAGGATTCTCTCAAGTCCAGCGTCAGTGGAGCAAATCAGTTTATCCCTGCTCCAAATTCTTCTTTGGAGACTCTCATTGACAGTTTTAAAACGCAGGGTCTGGACATAGAAGACTTGGTAGCTCTATCAGGTTGGTGTATAAATATATATATATATATATATATAAGGGTGTTCATAGGAGCTAATCAGTTTATCCCTGCTCCAAATTCTTCTGAGATTCTCATTGATGATTCTAAAACACAGGGTCTATACATAGAAGACTTGGTAGCTCTATCAGGTTGGTGTATAAATATGCAGGAAAAATTATTATCCAAAACTAGAATCACAATATTATAATAAAATAGAATGTATTCTTCATTTAATTATAAAAAAGAACTAACTTTTTTAAATTAAATATAAAAAAATATAAAATTATCAAAATATTCTCAACTTTTTTTTCCTTCTACCATCACCGATAAACTATCATTGGACAATGTAGATCAACGGTTATCGGTGACCAGTCAATACCAGTCAATAGTCACTAGTCACCGATCAATGTCAGTCAACAGTCGCTGGTTAATAGCTCCAGGTGACTGGTCAATGTTAGTTAGGACAAAGTAGTTTACAACTTTTTCTAGATATTACAACTTACTTGTTCTGAATTCACAATTTAGTTTTCAAATTTTTACTTTGTAATTTTTTTTCCAGAATTTACAACTTCTTAAATCTAAATTTATAACTGGTTTTCTAAATTTTCACTATGAATTGTTTCAGTGTTTTTACAATTTCTTTTTCAGATTTTGTAACTTGATTATTATGAATTTACAACTTTTTTTCTAGATTTTTATTATGAATTATTTCCTTGTTTTACAACTTCATTTCTAGAATTTGTAACTTACTTACTTTGAATTTATAACTTATTTTCCAAATTTTTACTATGAAATATTTCAATGTTTTTGCAACTTATTTTACATGTTTTACAACTTGATTATTTTGAATTTATAACTCAATTTTCAAATTTTTATTATAAATTTTTTCAATACTTTTGCAACTTACTTACTCTCAATTTGTAATTCATTTTTCAAATTTTTACTATGAATTGATTCAGTGTTTTACAACTTCTTTTCTTGAATTAACAACTTGTTTACTCTAAATTTATAACTTGTTTTCCAAATAGTTGTCATGATTTTTCCAAGTTAAAAAATTTTGGAACAAAAGTTGAAAAACACTGAAAAAATTTATAGTAAAAATTTAGAAAACGAGTTACAAATTCTGAGTAAACAAGTTACAAACTCTTGAAAAGAAGTTGCAAAGTACTAAAACAATTGACAGTAAGAATGTGGAAAGCGAGTTACAAATTCTGAGTAAACAAGTTGTAAAATATGTAAAACAAATTGCAACAACACCAAAACAATTTATAGTAAAAATTTGAAAAATAAGTTACAAATTTAGTGTAAGCAAGTTGTAAATTCTAAAAAGAAAGTTTAAAACACTGAAATTATTTATAATAAAAAATTGGATAACAAGTCACAAATTTAGAGTAAGTTACCAAATCTAAAAAAGAAATTATAAAAATACTAAAACAATTTATAGCAAAAATGTGGAAAATAAGTTGTAAATTTAGAGTAAAGAAGTTGCAAATTCTGAAAAAAAAAATTGTAGAGTAAAAAATTAAAAATTAAGTTGTAAATTCAAAATAAGCAAGTTGCAAAATCTAAAAAAAGTTGTAAGCTATTTTTTTTCCAACGAATGTTGACTAGTTACCGGCAAACGTTGGCCGGTCACCAGCGACTGTCTACTGATTGACAGCAACTATTGATCCATCACTAGTGGCTATTGATAGGAGAAATAAAAATTAAGAGTATTTTGGTGATTTTATGATTAATTTTAAAAAGTTAGACCTTTTTGTAATTAAATGAATAATAGATCCTATTTTGTAATAAAATTGTGATTCTAGTGTTAAATAGCAATTCCCCCAAATATATATACATAAGAGTGTGTTCACAAGTTTTATTTGATTTGGATTTGGATAAAAACCAAACCAAATCAAACTAATCAAACTAATTATTTGACACTTCTTGCAACCTTTTCCAGTTTTGCTTTTAATCGATTTAATTCAATTCCAGCTTCAGTTTAATTTGGTAATACACTAAATATTTTATGTAAAATTTTCGTTTCTTTTTACGTATTTATTTATTTTTATAGATCCACATATTTAATTATAGCAATACACTTATTTATATTTCTTTTTCCAAACCAATAAATATTTTATAATTTTATTTATGACTTTTTCACTTAAGAAACTTATATTAATTAGTAGTAAAAAGAAGAAAATACATTAAATAAATATACTATTTCTATTTAAAAAAATAAAAAAATATAATAGTTTAATTCAATTTAATTCAAGTTTTAGAAGACCTGTAACATCAAATCAAATTGGTTCTAGAACAATAAAAATTAAAATAGACATTATTTTAGTTCAATCTTGATCAATTTGTATGTCAGTCTAATTATCAATTTGAATCAATTTTGAACAACCATTTATATATATATATATATATATATATTCATTCCTTTAACTGAATGAAAATTTCAGCGCTCCAGAAAGAATAAATATACCAAAAAATTTTTTAAGATGCCCATAGTCTTATGTAGAATTGCTTCTGAATAATAACAGGCAGCCACACCATCGGAAGGGCAAGATGTACAAGCTTCCGACAGAGGATTTATGACGCAAAACCTGAATATTACTATGGCTATGACCGTTACAGGCGGTATACAACCTTCAGAAGAATCCTACGTTCCATATGCCCTGTTACGGGAAGGGATCACAGATTCGCGCCACTGGATTTCGAGACCCCAACCAAGTTTGATAACCACTACTTCATAAACATACTCGACGGGAAGGGATTGTTAGGTTCTGATAATGTGTTGATCAGCCAAGACCACGAGGGAGCGATTAAAGAGCAAGTGTGGGCTTATGCTTCAAACCAAAAGCTTTTCTTTGCTTCATTCGCCAGGTCTATAATCAAGATGGGGAATATCAATGTCCTCACTGGAGATGAAGGAGAAATCAGGAGGAATTGTAGGTTTGTCAACACTAAGGATTAAAGTCAGATGTAATTTTTTGTCATTAAAAAGCTATCCCATCCTGGTATCATCCAGAATGACTATTGATCAAGACGTCACTATGATAACAATGTCTGAGATGAGAGTCATTCTTGTTCAGTTGTGGTTTTCACTTTTTCAATCAAGAAAAGATAGAACTTATTTAATAATATTTTCTGTTTTCTTGTCCTCCAAATAATTTTATAAAATTATTTTTAAGAATAAATTTTGAAAATAAAAAAATATTTAAATAATTATTCTCAAAATCATAACTACTAAGTTATAAATGAGTTATTCAAAATTTATAATTTTACCATTAATGAAGTAAGTATTTTTTATTTTTTCTTTTATTTTTAGAATAAAAACTACAAAATAAATAAAAATTACAAAACACTTTAAAGATTTTTAAATTTTTTATTTTTTATTTTTTTATTTTTCAGAATAATTTATAAAAAATAGATTTATCAAACAAATTTTTTTATTTTTCTTTTTTTAAAAAGAGAAAACCTGCTTTTAACAACTCCACCAAACATTCCAATAATTTCTACCAATCCAAATATTGCCAATGGTAAGACCTGTAGATTATGCTAATGTAATGCTGAATCTTCAAAGCCGCACCTAACCCTGTACTCACAAGTTCTTCTCCACCTCAAAAACAGACAAATAGCACTAGAGGATCCCATTTATAGCATATAGCTATAAAGAGGTTATCAAGGACATGTTTGACTCATTTTTTAAATAATTTTTTTATTTTTAAAAATAAAAAAATAAAAAAATAAAAAATATTATTTGATAAAACTGTTTTTCATAAATTGTTAAATAAAAAAATAAAAAACCCAAAATAATTTTAAGTTATTTTATAATTTTTATTCTGAAAAAAAAAAAATGAAAAACACTCAATTTAAGACTATTAAAATTATAAATTTTGAATAACTAATCTATTACTAGTTATGATTTTGAGAATAATAATTCTCACAGATTTTTTTATTTTCTTATTTTTCTTATTCTCAAAAACATATTTACAAATCTATTTTGAGATAAAAAAAAATGAAAACACAGTAAATCAAGCCCTAAAATTTATGCAAGAGAAAACAATCAGAGGACTGGTAAAGACAAGGGGCATCAGTTCTCTCCAAGGTGATAAGCATCAATGAATATTCAGACGCAAATTACCCATTTAAAAGATGAGATTCATCACATGCCCGTACAGAAATTGAAACCACAAATAGGTGTTAAATTTAAATCATCAACATTCAACCCTAACGCCAAACTACATCCCAAGATCTAAAACTAGAACACAGTACGATGAACAAAAACGCAATACGGCACAAGAAGCGATCAGAACCTGTCCGGATTCATATTTACATCACACTAATATCAGTGGATTGACAGACTTATGAATTTCTATCTTCCTCTCGCAATATAGCATCGAAATTATCGCCACCAATATTTAACCATTACTATGTCCATCAGTGAACCAAAAAATGGGAAAAAAAAAATACATACATACATTCTTAGAGGATATGTGCGACAAGCTCACAAGAGGCCCGCCTCCAGCACAGTTTCATCTTCATCACATACTCAAATTGCTATTTTCCCTTTCGTTTTGGTTCAAACCCTAACCATAATAAACCACGACTACCCATTAAATACGCTAAAAAAGACGGGGAAAATACAATAGAAGAAAAGAACCGCACGGAATCGTCCTTTGTGTAGTGTCACCACCTCTGGCTCTGATTTTCTGACGGGGTTCAAGTTGGTGGCATTTTATAGATATAAATTAGGGTTTTAGGCAGAGTCCAAGAGTCTAGGGTTTCGAAGCACATAGCGATGACAACGGGCTCAGCAGGGTCGGTTCCGAATTCCAAACCCCTATGCCCTATAGGCCCATTGAATGCACTCATGTACGTTTCAGATTTTTTTGTGGGCCAGTCGCATCATATATTCTTTCAAAAAATTGATAGGGACATAAAAAAATGACTAAAACTATAATTCTTCGAAAAAAGACTTTAAAAAGAGCTCGTAGTTTACTAGTTTTGATTAAAAATAAAATAAATAATCTTATAATTTTTTAAAACTATAATTCTTTGAAATTGAGTAATAAATTTATTTTGAAATCTGCTAATAATTTTTTTTAAATAAATAATAACAACTTCGACTTTAAAACTAATCACAATTTTAAAGATTTTTACACTTAAAATTTATTAAAAAATTATCTCAAATATACTTTTTCCATAAATCTATGTCCAAACCCAGCCCCTGGACTGAAAAATTTGAATGATGAGGAAGTCTCAAAACTCAGATACTATCAATTGTCAATTGGTTAGAAAGATTGACATGAATTTCCTTTTTTTTTTTCTTGGTTAGAAGATTGAAGTTTTTTTTTATAGCCAGATTGAAGTAATTTTTCAGCAAACAACAATAAACAGTCTATGCTTTTGTAGAAAAAAAATGGTTTTATTTTAGTTTATTGTTTTTTTGTTAGGATATTGTTTAGATTTTCTTGATTAATTCTTGTACCGTATGTTTTTGTTTGCTTCCTGTACATTGGCCTATATATATTGGGCCAGGACATTGTATGTAATTAAACTTTCGCAATGAAATAAAACAAAGAATATTAATCAGAAAGCCCACGTTTCTACATGGCATTAGAGCCTGGTTGGATCCACCACAACTCAACATGGATCCAAGAACATGTTGTAGTCTTTCCTCTCTGAGTCATCAATGAGCAAGCCCTAGTTTCCTATTTTCACCACCACCATTGTTTCCTTCCCTATGTACCACCGTCAATTCATTGCCAAACAGAAATCCTACCACCATCATCTCCTTTCCTTTTCAAGCATACCATTCATTCTTGCCTTGTCTCCAACATTGTTTCCTCTTCAGACAGAAATCTTCATTCACTAATCATTTTTTTTGGATGATCTTGGTTAAAGAAAGCATCGATCGATGGGGGTAGATAAGACCATAGAATGTGCCACTACTCCTACCACCGCTGCACTCTATTTCAGTCACCCGTTATTCCTCCATCCGTTAGATACACAAGTGATCATGCTCATAACCCAAGTTCTCAAAGGAATAGAGAGCTATGCCATTTGGAGTCGTGTAATGCAAAATGCACTCCTGGCCAAAAACAAGCTCAGAATCATGGATGGCACATGTACAAGAGAAGCTCAAGATCCTAATCTCCAACCACATTGGGATCGATGCAACACAATAATGTTAACATGGCTCAATAATTCAGTTGACAAGGAAATATAGAATGGTCTGGCATTTTGTACAAGTGCATACCTTGTCTGGGCTGATATGAAGGAAAGATTCAATAAAACTGATGGCACCAAGATCTTCAGTCTTCATCAGACAATCAACTCCCTAACCCAAGGTTCGATGTCTGTCAGTAGTCATTATACAAGACTGAAGGAGTTGTGAGATGAATACGCAACCTTAATTCCTATGTCTTCCTGCCAGTGTTATTCAACCAAAGAATATGCTAAAATTGTTCAATAGCATAAATTGTTCCAATTCCTTATGGGGCTCAATGAAGTCTACAATCAGGTAAGGAGCCAAATCCTCGTGATGTCACCTTTGCCTTATGTGAACTAGGCTTATAACATGATCATGCAAGATGAGTCTCAGAGGCAAATAAGATCTAGATTTGTAAGTTCTCCCTTGGATAGTTTTGTTATGATCGCAAGTACACCAAAGGGGAAGAGGCAAAGGGTGTGGTAGTTCTTTAGAAGAATGTATAAATTGCAAGAAAAAAGGTCATCACAAGGAGAATTGCTATTGGCTCATCGAGTTTCCTCTCGGATTTAGAGCTAATAAAGGAAGAGGAAGAATGCAAGAATCACAGGCTAGTCAAGCTATGGATGAACCAACCACAAGTTTGGGTTCTTCTTCCTCGATTGAAGTAACAATAGCTATTTTTCCAAGCTTCACAATCTAACAATATGAGCAAATTCTATAACAGTTTAAGAAAGATACTAAAGTATATGTCAATGTAATGACAGCCACGTCAGGTTTTGCTAAAACTCTCTCTGTTAAATTATATAGGACTAATTGGATTCTTGACTCTGGTGCTAGTTATCATATTGTTTGTAGTATAGAGTTGTATGATAACTATGAAGTCTACATTGGTCCATCTAAAACTGTAAAATTACCCAATGGATCAAGGGTTCGTCTAACACATATAGAGAGTGTAACTATTCTTAATAATATTGTCCTTGAGGGTGTTTTGTATGCACCAGGATTATATTTCAACTTAGTTTCTATACGTAATCTAACTAAAGCACATGTGTGTATAGTGTCCTTCTTTCCTGATTTTGTCACTTTGCAGGATATGACAACTGGGAAGGTCAGAGGAATTAGTAGAATAGACAATAAGCTTTATATAGCTCATGAAGAGAAAGTTTTGCATATGGTATTCTCTATTCAAAATTGCAGTTTTGTTGTTGCGGATCATAATGTTTGGCATTGTAGATTGAGACATGCCCCATTAAGTGTTTTAAGACATTTAAATGTTGTTAGAAGATCTGATGTACCAAATACATTTTGTGATGTTTCAAATACATTTTGTGATGTTTGCATGAAGTCAAAACAAACTCAATTACCCTTTCCTGATAGCATTAATAAAACAAAATATTCTTGTGAATTGTTACATATGGATTTATGGGGACCTTATAAGGTTCTTACACATCAAGGTTATAGTTATTTTTTGACCATTGTGGATGATTTCTCTAGAGGAACCTGGGTCTTCTTGATGACAAACAAATCTGAAACTATTGGACATGTTAAATCTTTTATTGCATATGTCTTAACTTAATTTTTTGCAAAAATAAAAGGGGTTAAGAGTGACAATGGTACAGAATTTCTCAATACTGAGATGAAAAGTTATTTGAATGATAAAGGCATTGTTCATGAAACTAGTTGCCCATATACACCTCAACAAAATGGGTAGTAGAAAGAAAGAATAGGCATATGTTAGAAGTGGCTAGATGTCTTATTTTTCAGTCTGGGGTTCCTTTGCAGTTCTAGGGTGAAAGTATTAAAGCTGCATTATATTTAATAAATAGGACTCTCTCAAAGGTTTTAGGAAACAAAACCCCATTTGAAATTGTTTATGGTAATATGCTTGATATTAATCATCTAAAGGTTTTTGGGTATCTTGCCTATTCTACTAACCTAAAAATAAAAAAGATAAATTTGAGCCAAGGGCTGATCCATGTGTTTTTATGGGATATCTAACAACTCAAAAGAGATTTATTCTTTATAATATAAAAACTAAAAGTATGTTGGTTAGTAGACATGTTAAGTTTGTTGAAGATAAATTCCCTTTTAAAGACATCTAGAGTAATAATCAAGGGGGAGTTAGTACACAATTAAATGAACCATTTCTGTTTGATTATGAAGAACTTGTTGCTATTAATCCTGATATACAAGTGAATTTAGGTTCAGAAAATGCAGAACAAGATGAGGCAATCAATGAGGAGCTAAGAGAAGTTGTTGGGGAGAGCACCAAACATGTAAGGGATAGAAGGCCTCCCAGTTGGCTCCGAGATTATGAGTTTTTCGTGCATACTGAAAGTTTATTAAATCCCTATGATAATAAAGTTTTTGGTTTTAATAATGGAAAGTATGTTAGATATCCTATACATGATTATATGTGTTATAATAAAATTAATTCTATGCATAAGGGATATATGTTTAGTATAGACTCTAATATTGAACCAATAACTTATGATGAAGCGGAAGGGGATAAAAAATGGATTAAAGCAATGAATGAAGAAATTAAAGCTGTAGAAGATAATCATACCTAGGAGATTGTGAGCTTGCCTCCTAATAAGAAACCAATAGGTCGTAAATGGGTATATAAAATAAAATACAAGGCTGATGGTAGTATATAGAGATATAAAGCTAGATTAGTTGCTAAGAGATTTAACCAAAATGAAGGTATAGATTACTATGAAACATTTTCTCCTATGGTTAAAATGGTGATTGTTAAACTTATTATTTCTCTTGCTACTATACATAACTGGAATCTGTATCAAATGGATGTGCATAATGCATTTTTGCAATGAGACTTGAATGTGGAAGTTTACATGCGTATACCTCAAGGAATTAATGTTGATTGAACAAAATATCCAAATTAACTAAATCATTATATGAGTTGAAACAGGCTTCTAGACAATGGAATGCTAAGTTAACTCAAGCTTTAGTAGAAGGAGAATTCAAACAAAGTAAATATGATAACTCTCTTTTCATTAAGGAACAAGAAGATGGTTTAGTTATTGTTTTAGCCTATGTAGATGCTTTAGTTATTGCTGGTAGTTCTATATAAGGAATTGATAATGTTAAAGCATACTTGTACAGTAAATTTAAAATGAAATATTTAGGAGTACTTACATACTTCTTACGACTTAAGCAAAGTTGAAAGTGGTATTGTGCTGAATCAAAGGAAGCATGCCCATGACTTAATAAGTGAGATGGGAATGAGTGGAGCTAGGCCTTTAGGGGTACCAATGGAACAAAATCTTAAGTTGGATGGTGAAGAGAGTGATAAGGATAAATATCTCAATGATCCAGGAGCATATAGGAGACTGATTAGAAGATTACTATATCTAACCATGACTTGAGTGGATATATGCTTTCCTGTGTAGGTTTTGAGTCAATTTATGGCTAGACTGAAGGAGTTACACATGGCTGCTGCTGTGAAGATAGTCAGATACCTTAAAGGGACTCTATCCCTTAGTATATTACTATCCCCTTCAAGTAAACTAGATTAAAATGCTTCTGTGATTTAGATTAGGCAGTATGTCTGATGTCTAGGAAATCAATTACAAGCTATTTGGTGAAGCTAGGAGATTTAATTGTCTCTTGAAAATCAAAGAAACAAAGTTCTGTTTCAAGGTCTTCTGCACAAGCTAAATATAAGGCTTTAGGATTAGTTGTGCCTAAAATTATATGGGTCAAAGGATTATTATCAGATCTGGCATCCTAGTGACAAGTCCAGCTGAAGTCTATTGTGATAACATACCAGCAATACATATAGCTATAAATCCTGTTTTTTATGAGAGGACAAAACATATAGAGATTGATTGTCATTTTGTTAAAGAAAAATTGCAACAAAAACTTATCTCTTTGATTCATGTTAGGTTAGCAAATCAAGAAGCGGATGTGCTTAATAAGACTTTAGGAAAGATAGATCATGAGAGGATCATAAGCAAGTTAAGGAGCTTGAATTTATTAGGTCCTGACTTTAGAGGGTGTAGAAAAATAATAGTTTTATTTTAGTTTATTGTTTTCTGGTTAGGATATTGTTTAGATTTGGTTTAGATTTTCTTGATTGATTCTTGTATTGTATGTTTGTCTGCATCCTATACATTGACCTATATAAATTGGGCCTGGACATTGAATGTAATTAGACTCTCACAACGAAATAAAACAGATTATTATTCAGAAAGGCCACGTTTCAACAGCTTTCTTCAATTTCTGCTTTGGAAATGATCTTTTGGTAACAGTATCAGAACATGAATTTGCATCCATGATATCTTTTTGGCAATGTTGGAATTCAGCATCAGTGCAACCAAGCGGATACGGTCTGGTTGGCTTTTTTTTTTTTTTTGGCTATAGGGCTGGTTGCCTATTTGATGATCTTGTTTGTTAATTAGAATTCACTAGCATTATAACAGCAGATAAAGGCTAATTTCTGAGAATCTCAGTTCGTTTCTCTGGTTTAGTTTCTTAGCCCAAATGCCAAAGTATATTTAGATTCGAACTTTTAACTTTAGAGGAATCAGTATGATTACTAGAAAATATTGGGGCGCAACTCCGACAAAAGTAAAACATACTGAAATAAAATGAGAAACAGACTAGGTTGTATTGATCAAATAAATCATCGACCTTGTAGTAATTTCAAGTAATCACTGAAAAATGCTACTGACAGAACTATCATCATGAATACGCCAAATCGTTTCACCCAACAGGTTTGCTACTGAAAGAATAGTTAACTGGGGAAAGTAGTTCTTGTCTGCAACAGGAATCGTGTTTGTAATAATCACCTCTTGAAATAAGCCACCCGACAACCTCTCGATCGCAGGAGGGCTGTGATTAACAAAACAATGACAACAACAATACTGATTCATAATCAAACGTAATGATTAACATAAATGCAACTACCAACACCTAGGTTATGTTGAGAAGGTCTAGGTAAGATGCCTAGAATTTAATCACTAGATCAAGTAAAGCTGCTGGATTGAAGAATGAAATGTTAAGACACATTTCAAATGTAGGCAGTGAAAATCTGAGAAACTCTGATTGTTTGTATTATTATGTAGTAGCAGCAAAATAGCACAAAATATTTTCGTCAACAACTGACAATGATACCTGAAAACAGCATGAGTACAGCATGCATACACTTCCCTGGCTCCCTCTTCATGTAATAGAGCCGCGCCTTTAGCAATGGTCCCTGACGTCCATTACAGTAACAACTAAATACATATCAATAAATGCCAAAGAAAGATGACACGACCGTCATGCTTGTTTGAGCAGCAAAGAGGAAATATCACAAATGCCTCACAAAAAGGAAAGTCAAAGATACGCCTTTCAAGAACTATCAGGTAAGTGCGTGGATAAAATACACATACAAATACTTTTCTCAACTACTACAGTCTAATAAGATTCTTATTCATCAAGTGCTTAGTCCCTACAGCTAATTGAGCAGAATACTAAATCAGGTTCATCACCTGCAGTGTCAATCATGTCATCCACCATAACTGCAACTTTTCCTTTTACATCGCCAATCAGATTCATCACCTGCAAGTCAAAGCACGAGAAAAACAATAACATGCAAAAGGAAAGAGTAATGATTTTTAACACAATGGCAGGTATATAAATATTGGTGGTATCTTTATCAAAGAAGGGGATATAATCATTCTCCAACATAACACAATCAACACTACATGTATATCAATATACCTAAAACCAAACCTTTGATTATTTTTATAGAAATTATAAAAAAAAACTGAAAGCAAAATAACTAGATAGTTATTGAAACAAAAAGCACAAGAATTAAGATAATAGGACAAAAAGTGCATGTCCACACTAGCACGGCATAAATTTCTAGAATCTAGGAAAATGAGAAATATATAGGTTTGGTTAACTATGTCAAACAAAATGTGGAAAATAATTTGGATTGTTCTCAACAAAATTAAATCATCATCTATACAATCAAGAAGAATTGGAAAGAACGTTTTTTTTTTTTATAATGACCAGAGGAAACAACAAGAAAAACATGATAGTCCCCGCAGGAACTTTGCACCATGCATAATTGGCATTTTCAAAAGAGATTCAGCATGCTGGAATCCACAGATTTTTCTGGTTATTACCTCAGCTAAGTTGTGTCCATGACGCCTTTTGTCTACAATTGCTAGAGGTGCATCAGATAATTTTTTTGCAAAAGCACGTGCCCTTGCAACACCACCAACATCAGGTGAAACCACTACCAAGTCATTAGAACTTATCATCTTGCTGGCCAGATAATCAAGAATCACAGGCTAGTAGATCACCAGAACAAAAGTATTAATAAATTTGTAATTGTGAAGAGACGAAGTACAACAGTACAACCATTCAGATTCACTTACTTGACACTGTACGTGATCCACAGGAATATCAAAGTAACCCATGGACTGCCCCGAGTGAAGGTCACAAGCAAGAACACGATCTGCCCCAGCTTTTGTAATAAGGTTTGCAACAAGCTTGGCTGCAATGGATTCACGCCCTTGAGTCTGAAAAGTAAATGGAAAAATTAACAAACTCCCTGTCATGGCTTATAAGCTAGTATCATCATTAAACAAATAGTCAATGTCTACTTCATAGACCGGCCAGATTAATTTCCAAAAATGTAGCAAAGTCTCAATAAGATAGTAATGATGGTAAATATTTTCTCTATAGAAATGAAAATAAGAAAAGGAAAGAAAACGAATAGCTACTTGATAGACCAGCCAGATTAATTTCCAAAAATTACATCAGTCATATGCAAGATACTTGCCTTTCTATCAGCTCTAGCATATCCAAAATATGGAATCACAGCGGTAATATTTTTGGCTGATGCTCTACGACAAGCATCAATCATTATCTTCAGCTCCATGAGATTCTCATTTGCAGGAGGGCATGTTGGCTGTATAAGGTATACATTGCATCCTCTAACACTCTCTTGTAATTGAACATAGATTTCTCCATCAGCAAATCGCTTAATGGAAATCTTCCCAAGTTCCAATCCCATGTCCCCTGCTATTTCCTACTTGAAGTAGAAAAGAGTTAGCAACAGTAAAACTCAGGAGTAACACCCAACAAATTCACTGCAAAATTGGTTTGTAATAAACTGAACAGTTACACAGATTCTTAAATTTAGAAACAAAGTCTTAGAGCACATCATCAATTTTGCGACAAATAGATGTACATTGATGAGATTACATGATACCTCCAGCAGCGTTGGTACCTCAAATCTAATCTCCCTTCTTTTTCAAGGAAAAAAGCAACTGAACAAATGTTATCAAGCTATTGGCCCTTTAAATTAGAATAAACCTATGCAAAATTTCAGTTATGAATAACTATAATTATTTCTCAGTATCAACATTTTCTTTTCATAAAGTAAAATTTATAACATGATTAACTCAATGAATTAGCTTCTCTATCGACGTGTAGGGTAACAATAAACACAAACAGAGTGCCATCGTAACAACAGATATCTATAGAGAGGAAAAAGAGAGGGCTTTTATTCTGAAACTGAAAGTAACAGTAAAGATCGAAGTATGCACAACAACTTAAAATGCGGATATTAGTAGAAGTACCTGGGAAAGTGCAGGATTGGCTGTGCCGGAGAATAATTTCAACCTGTTGCCGTTTCTATTCATAGTTTTCTCCATTCTTGCTGATTCCAAGAACTTAGGCAGCGTCCGATCGTTCAGAACAGGGATGATTGCCTTTCCATTCAAACAATTGGGTGGCTCGGGCAGGTCACATCTCTAACAGGAAAAAAAATTCACGATCATTTACCAAGTACACTTATTAATATTGGCCAGGCCTTGGGACCTATAATGTATTTAAGACAAAAATAAACTAAAAGTGCAAAAGGGAGAAATAAATATTGGTAGGATAATGTCATTTTGTTTAAAAAGAAAAATAGAAATGCAGTATTTAAATTTTTAAAATTTTCACCAGAATTGTATTAAGCCAACATATTTCCTGTTTCCATTAAATCCAAATCACTCTCCCTCAGACTAAGCCCGAAATTAAAATTATCAAAATTATAACGCTCGTACTGCGAACAAATGCGTATGTAACAGTCTGAGAAGAACATGATAACAAATGCACACGTTGATTGAATTTACCACACAGTTTAGCGCGTAGATTCGAGTGCAAGACTCGTTAACAGGCAAATTTTGAAGACTGGGGGCGTTGAACAGAGAGGAAGCAGAAGAAGCAAAAGCCAGAGACGAAGACGATGAAGGAGGGGAAGGCAGGAGGAGTGAGGGAGCCATGCGATGCGAAGAGCAAAGAGCAAAGAGAAGAAGGCGAACAGGTGAAAGGCAGCTAGGGCTATTGCTGGCCCTTAGGAGGGGGAGAGAGAAGAGAGCATAGAGCAGAGCAGAGCAGACCGAGTTTCGTTGGTCCTCTCTGATGATGTGTGGCGGGTCTACGCTTTTCCACGAGATTCGACTTTCACGTGTCGTGGAAAACTCCGCAAGAGGGAAAAGGGCACGCGGCTATGGCGCCGTTCTGGTGGGCCGTAGGAGCCAGTCACCCTGTCTCGTGGCAGGTCTCTCTTGGAACTTATATACAGTAATTACAATGCCAACAAAATCTGGGTCCAAGTAAACCAAGAAGCGTGGAAAAGCAAAGGCTTTTTTTTTTAATAGATTAACTTAGGTATATGACTGCGAAGCTACCCCAACAATTATATATTTAACATGGTTTCTTATTTGAGACGGTAGAAATCACCGTTTAAATTAAATTAATGACCCCAATCACCTATGCTATGCTAGACGTTCATAAAAGTGGAAGCTCTTTTTTTTGTTAAAAAAACAAAAGTAAGGTTTAAAAAACTGGATCAATATTCATATCACTAAATTAAAACTTAATGGTACAATTGAAATTAAATTGATATTAATAAATTTAATAATTTTTTATTTTATATATTATGTAAAAAATTAAAATATTATTAATAAATTTTATATTTTAATATTAAAATTTAAATAAATTAATATTTATCTATAATTATAGTTTAAATTTAAAATAACTAATTAATATTTTATTTTTATATTATTTGTTAAGTAAATTTATTATTATTAATAATTATGTATCATAATAATACTTATACAATATTATAATATAGAAAGAAAAAATTTATAAAAAATAATGTTACTCAATACTAAAAATAATATTATTTTATCTTAAAAAATTTTAAAAAAATCTAAAAAAAATTGGACTAATTCAACTGATTTTATATCGATTTTTGATCAATATAACTAGTTTTCTATCTATTCTCACTAATTCTAAAAATAAATGGTTGCGATATGTGATCGAATCAAATCTGAGATTAATGGAACTACCCAGTCAAGTTTGATTTTTCAAACCTTAACAAAAAAAGTGAAAACTCTTTGATTGCGAATCTGAGTCAACTCTTTCTCGCTCTTGTTTATTCATTGTACATGCCCCGGGCCAGAATATATTCATGCACCATTCATTTCGTCTTTTTTTTGGATGATACTATTCATTTCGTCTTTATTCTATGTATTCTTTCCTTTTTAAAAAATATTCGTTTCTTTTTTTAACCTGAAATTATTCGTTTCATTTACTAGGAGTTGTAGCTCCATGATAAGTCCTTTCACAATTGAATCATAGTGTTCTGAATTCAAATGCTGATAGAAATATAAAGAGGATTAAAGAATAGGAAACTTATAAATCATGCGTTCCCCTCAAAAGAATAGTTTTAGGAATATATATCATATGTTTCTCTCAAAAGAATAGGTTTAGGAATCAAGCGGAAAAAATTAGTTAGGAAACTTGCCTTTAAAACATTTTTTTGGTTTTTGAAAATAAAAACATAAAAAAAAACTTGTTTGATAATCCTGTCATTTATAAAATATTTTAAAAAATAGAAAAACTCATAATATTTTTAAGATATTTTATATTTTTTGTTCTAGAAAATAAAAGAATACAAAAAATACATACTCATTAATGATAAAATTATAAATTTTAAATAACTTATTTAACACTTACTAGTTATAATTTTGATAATAATTATTTAAATATATTTTTTTCTTATTTCCAAAACTTGATTTGCAAAACAATTCTAAAAACCTATCCTAAGAACATAAAAATAGAGAATACATTCAAAATTTCAAACAAGCATTTATTTTTTTATTCTGGTTTTTGAATTAAATTGTTCCTAAATTTCAACTTATAATTTAGGGATTTTGATCGAAATACTGCCATAAAAAAATTTATATCCCAAAATGCTATAAGAATAAAACATATTAGTGAAACACTATAACCATGCCAATCTCGATGTGTCTTAAACCGAAATTTGAAGCATGTTTGACAGTGTTTTTTGTTTTATTGTTCTGAGAATAATTTTATAAAATTGTTTTCAATAATAAGTTTTAAAAAAAAGACAACAAAAAAATTTATTTGAATAATTGTTCTCAAAATCATAACTAATGAGTGATAGATAAGTTATTCAAAATTTATAACTTTACCATTAATGAGATGGATGTTTCTCACATTTTCTTGTGTTTTTTATAACAAAAACTACAAAACACCTTAAAGGTGTTTTGAGTTTTCTATTCTTTTATTTTTTTATTTTTCATAATGATTTATAAAAAAAAGATTTAACAAACAAATTTTCTAAATTTTTTATTTCCAAAAATAAAAAAAAAAACTATTTTCACATGCCCCTCGTATTCTTTCAATTTTTTTCCTTAAAAAACACTGTTAGCCTGCCTCCTTAGACCTTAACCCTCAATCCCATCACCCTAACGGCCTACCCTTTTCCCGTGCAGCATCTCAGCCCCCTCCCGGAAGAAATCATTGAACAATTATATATATAATCTATTAGTTAAAATATATAAAAAATCATATGTCCAAAGGCATGTAAAAATAAAATTTTTAATTAAAATATAAATCATTAAAAATATATAATTATAGCTTAAACGTTTAATTTTATTCACTTTTTTTAAAATATTTTTAATATATTCATATATTTTAATTCAATTAGTATATATGTAATATATTATATATTTTTATAAGAGACACATATTATAATCAAAATATTTTAAATCTTATATACTCCCTCATGTCTCGTATATAAGAAAAATTTAAATAAATTGTGTTGTTCCAAAATATAACAAGCAAATGTAGATATTTAATTCAATAAATCGGATATTTTAATACTATCCCTATTGATTTTAGAAAAATTGTACTTTTCAATATCATATGGAAAATATTTAAGACTAGAGACAGTGTGTGTATATATATATATACATGCAATTTTATAAGAGAAATACACATATATATGAATATAATATGAATATATTCTAAAATATGAATAAAATTATCAATAAAATATATATTACAAATAAAGAATGAATTAAAATACTTTATCAACTTATATATGATATATGCATATATATTATTTATATAATTTTTTATATATATTTAATAACATTAAACTTTTAAAGAAATGAAATGATAATATATATTAATTACAAAACAATAAATTATTAACATATACTACTGTGGTAAAAAAAAAACTCATACTATTTTTATATGTATGCGTCCAATATACTGAATCTATTCCAATTAATTCGGATTGAGCGAGGTAAAATCATTTCGAGTAACAATTTTTAGCACCAAATTTTAACATTACTTCATTCTTAGAGCTTGAACTCAAAACCTCTAATAGATGGTAATGTTATGAGTTGAGTGGTAAAACTTGTCATCCGAAAAAGTCTTATCTTACGCGATTTGAATTAATTGGGATATGTTCAAGATACCAGATGTACACATAAAAAAATAGTATGAGTTTTTTTTTTTACCGCAGTACTATGCATTAATGATTTATTGTTTTGTAATTAATATATATTATCATTTCATTTATTTAAAAGTTTAATGTTATTAAATATATATAAAGAAGTATATAAATATATATATGCACATATCATATATAAGTTGATAAAGTATTTTAATTCATTCTTTATTTGTAATATATATTTTATAGATAATTTTATTCATATTTTAGAATATATTCATACTATATTTATATATGTGTGTATTTCTCTTATAAAATTGTAAATAAATATATATTCTCTCTAGTTTTAAATATAAGGAAAAAAATTACTTCATATATACCATCATTATTACTTAAAGTTAGCTAACCTGCTTTAATTTGTAGCCAGTCCTAATTTAAAAAAAAAAACTATTCTCAATTAATGATCTTTTTAATATCAATTAATAATCATTGAAAAGTAAAATTTTTCTAAAATCAATAGGGATAGTATCAAAATATCTGATTTATTGAATTAAATATCTACATTTGCTTGTTATATTTTGGAACAACACAATCTATTTAAAATTTTCTTATATACGAGACATGAGGGAGTATATAAGATTTAAAATATTTTGATTATAATATGTATTTCTTATAAAAATATATAATATATTATATATACTAATTAAATTAAAATGTATGAATACATTAAAAATATTTTAAAAAAAGTGAATAAAATTAAACACTTAAGCTATAATTATATATTTTTAATAATTTATATTTAAATTAACAATTATATTTATACATGCCTTTGGATGTATGATTTTTTATATATTTCAACTAATATTAAAATTAATAAATTACAAATATAGTTGTTCAATGATTTCTCCAGGGAAAGGGCTGCGATTCTGAAGGGGAAGGGTAAGGTGATGGGATTGGGATTAGGAGCGCAGGCTAATAGTGTTTATTTTTTATATTTTATGATCTGATATTTTAGGTATTTTAGATTTACTATCCGCCTCAGTGTTATCGTACTCAGGCCAACAGTATTTTTTAAGGAAAAAAATTAAAAGGATACAAATTTCAGTTTAAGAGACACCGAGATTGACACAGTTATATTGTTTCAGTAATATGTTTCATTCTTATAGTATTTTGGGATATAAATCTTTTTATTGCAGCATTTCGGTCAAAATTCCTATAATTTATCCAAGAATTCTTGTCCTTCTAAATTCAAAAGATTTTAAGTAGACCTTTTTTTTATCAATATAAATAGACTTTATTATTCAGTCCACCTTTCAATTTTAATTTTATATCAAAACTATTTTTTTAAGCTCACCGTTTAGCACATAGAAGAGTTTTATCTTTTCAAAAACTGTGTATTCTTGATGATGTCCCAAATGATGTAAGGAAACCGGTTTCCTATGATGCTTTGGGGTTAATCCCCCCTTGATATTTAGGACGTCTGTCCTGTTATTTGTTATTAAAAAAAACAAACTGTTATTCGGTTTAAAAATTAAAAAATATGTAGTCCCTGTCGTGAATCTTATGACATTATATTATATTAGAGGAAAATCAAGTTAAAAGATTATATGACCAAAAATATAAACTCACAAAATTTATAATGCTTTAAGTTATTTTTTTTTTATTCTAAGATCTTTCAAACTTTAAAACTTTTCATTATCCTAGACATGATATTTGAATTATAACCAACATTCTAAAAATCGAATAAGATATTAAACTAATTATAGCACTAATTCAAAATTTAATAATTTAATCATGGTTCAACAAAAATTAAATTGGTGGTAATAAATTTAATAATTTTTAATTTTATATATTATATAAAAATTAAAAATATTATTAATAAGTTTCACAACCTAATATTAAAATCTAAATAAATTAATATTCATTTAAAATCATATTTTGAATTCTAAATAGTCAATTAATATTCTATTTTTATATTATTTGTTAAGTAAATTTATCATTATTAATAATTATGTATCGTAATAATACTTATATAATATTATAATATAGAAAAAAAAATTTATATAAAAGATAATGCTATTTAGCACTAAAAATAATGTTATTTTATATTAAAAATTAAAAAAATTTAAAACTTAAAAAAATTTTAAAAATTAAACTCATTTAACAAACAATTGGTTTTGTGGTTCAGCCGGTTTTTTTGAACTCTGATTATAACTTTTCTTATAGTTTTTTTTTTGCCTGAATAACTTTTCTTATATTAAATGTTGTAGTTCAGGTATAAAAAAATTTTTTTGCCATCAATAATCCAGATAGAGACTGTTAACAAGGGGTAGCAGTCAACAAAAAAAATTTTCAAGCATATTCAGTTAACTATATCTTAATTATCATACTAAATTTAAAAGTTTGAAAATATATTAAATTAATTTCTATATAAAATATAAAATTTATAATAAGTTATTATTTTTAAATTTTAAGGCGACTAGAGTCCACCTAATTTAAATTTATAATGCATTTGTAAATTTATAAAAAAAAGTTAAAATTAATTTGAAGATTCATAACCCCAGAGGCAAGATTTGACTCAGCCACTGAGTAAACAGAGAGTAGTCCTCGATTTTCCAAAAACCTGTTGCAAACAAACAAATACGGCCTTGCAAATTGCTTTGTCGTGGCAGAGACCGAGGTCTGGTCGAAAGGTCATAGAATCAACACTTCAATGTAGCGTCAATCGAAAGAGACAGGTGATTCGAATTGCACGTCGAATTTCAGTTGCACGTCGAATTTCATGGCTGAAATTCGAGTAGGAAAAAGCATGGTCGCAGATGGCTGTGTTGATATTGAATTTATAATCTAATTCTTTTTCCTTAGGCCTGAATTTTTAGAATAAATTTTTTTTGCCTGAATTTAGAATATAATCAATGGACCAAAGAGAAATATAATATATTCGCGCACACCATAATGAAGCCAGATCCACTTTAGCTGGGCTAAGATATCCGTGGCACGGGCAGGTGGCAGCTAGGTCTATTAAATTGGTAGCTAGCCTTTCTTTTCCTTATTTTATATGGACGGTGGAGATTAGCTTATAATAGACGGTTAGGATGCTTCCATGATAAATTCAACGGTGGGTTACACCAGCACCACCATGTGCGGCTTTTTTTCCCGGTGTAGAGACCCCAGATCCCATCCAGCCATTGTTTCCAAGACTTTATTTATTTTTTTTTTCAAGAAAACAGTAGTTGCATAACTTCGCACATGCGACCGAAGATGGTCAACGAGATGGAGAAAGCAAAAACAATACACACGTGCAGTTTTATCTTTCAGCGGCCTAATCTTCCTGTTTTCCTGACATGATCTACAACCAGTAATTTGGGTACATGATGGGTATAGCATTTGACGGCTTCTTCAGTTGAGCATGAGCAACCATAAACTTCAAAAGCTGGGGCACCTTTTCCAAATGGTGATCAGGAAGACCTCAAGATGGAACGTAGCTGATTAGCTGGTATGATCAAACAATAATAGGATCATAGCTGATTAGCTGGTATGATTAAATACTGGATAATAGGATAACTTCCGAATCTTCCAAAAAATTTTGGATGATCAAGGGTGAGACTCCCAATAAGATGGCCATAAGGCCTGCAGCATTTGTTCCATTAATTCATCCCTTAAGGTTGATTTGCCGGCTCTCGCTCCTGATAGAAGAAAATGATTGAAGGAAAGGTCATACACAGCACCAAAGGTAATATCAAGTTGATCTCATAATTCTTTTTGTTTTCCTTTTGTGTGTGTGGAAAAAGGGAAGAGTAGATATAATTTTCATGAAAACAGAATCGTGTGTCGAGCCTTCACCCACAAAGCCCGAGCCCCCGTTGAAACTGTCTTCTAGTTTGTCATTGTTATATCTCCCATCAATATTTAATTATTGATTATGCCCCAATCTGAAACTTTGAAGCATGAAAGTGCGTGTCTGATTATGTAAATTATATGAGCATGCACAAGCATGTCTGACTATGTCAATTATATGAGCATATGCACAAATCTGCATATGCCAGAGACCCATAGCTACTATACCTTCTGGGGAGGATGAGCTTGAGAAAGAGAACTGAGCTGGCAGCTTTCCATGTTTGCAAGTATCTGAATAACAGTCTTCAAGTGTGGAACACTGTAAAAAGTTGTAACTCAAGTTAAACTTAATCATGTCCTCCACATGATTATGAGAAATTTTGGCACACGAATCATGTGGTGCTCCAATTATTAGGCCTCATCAATGCGGCTCAATTAAGCATAATTAGCAATAGATTGAAGTTTATAATATCATACCAACTGCGTAAGTCGGACCCATTTCAACTCTATTCACTGAGATATGAATAAAGTTAATACACCAAAATGTGATCGAGTTTTAAATTCATAACATGAGGGGTTTGTGCAGATCAAATACTTCGATCTGTCACTCATAAGTTTGGAAAAAAGTGTAATCTAGTTCATTTTTCAGGTGACATTCATTCATGCTTCCTCATGAGAATTCTATATGTATCCTGGGTCGTAAATTATAGTATTGAACATCTCAATAAAAAAGAAAAAAGTTTTGACCTTTGTAGTCCATTTTCCATATGCGCATCAATAGTTGAAATTACCCCAGGCATCTGGTCTAAAACCTGCAGCAGAAAAGGCTATAATTAATGACACTACTGCAGTAATTGCAAGTAGTTCGTGCTTACCCTTCTGTAAAAGACAAACACACTTGCTCTGTATTCTTGATTGTAGCGGCCTTTGCCAAAAGGTTCTTAGGAAGCTTGATGAGTTGGCCCTGCAAATAATGTAACATAGTCATACAACACAAAACATGTATGTGCCAATAATGTAAGAAAAGGAATAAGCACAGTGACACGGACTAAGTTGCTTTGGATGGTTTAGTTTTTCACTCCTAGCCTATCCCCTAAATTTTAGGTTGTTGATGATCAGAAAGCAGAATATGGTATAATTGGTAGATGAGTGATAAGTGGAGGAAGACGTGCGAAAATGGGGATACTATCAAGATGGTGCCTATTGTTTTCAACTTCTCACTCACCCCCCTGCTATAAATTCTGCAACTGTTTATATAATAAAAAGCTTCTTTTCCAGAAATCCAAGAAATCAGATCACCAATTCTAGGAAAGTAAACCCCCCTCACAGGAGTATTAGCATATTTTCCTGCCATCAGGTTCAAAGCTAGCATGAAATTAAATTTGCCCCAGAGAAGGACCTTTCTATTGGTGATTCCTTATATGGACCAAAGCATGATAAGTATTTCAACAATAGTGCTCTTTGCTAAAAACAGAAAAGAAACATAATAGCAAAGCAAGAAACTGAAGTTGAGATATTATATAAAATGTAGAAGAACAGGAATTTAAAATGTCAGAGTTATCTCTGTGCTGACAGTGAAAAAACAAAGACAACCACTCGTACGATAGAAATACCACAAAATCTTAAATGTTGTCAGTTGTCACACAAGCATGGTCTAGTAGTTAGTATGCAGCACACTAAGGAGATTTTACCAAAAAAGTCGAGTCCCAGGCCACGATGAACCAATAGTCATTAAATCACATTCCTCAGGAGATTTATACAATTATTTTTATAAAACAGTCTCTCCCATAGTCGTCCCCATGTCAGTTTTTAATCACTCAATTGCAGCATCTCTTCCTCATTTTAAGCATGTACTGCGAGCAGAGACACCTTTCTTCCAATTGAAAAAGTGGATTCATCGAAAACGTACGCCTACATAGCAACATGCTCCAGTATAAACACATTTCACATTATTATCCCAAGTCGCAACACATGTATCCGTATAAATCGAGTCATGAATGTTCAGTGTCACAAACAAATTTCTGCCTCGAGAAAATTTTCACAATTCAGATGCAAGAAACGCAGTGATCATTGCGCTACTTTCTAACATGGAACAATTAAATATCGACTAAGTAACTATAAAGCCTCATAAAATCAATAACAGATTATTTTGACATCCTGGTCCTGAATCTAATAGCTCTGTAATCATGACAGTAATTCCAAGAATCCAACAAATTCTTCACTCATATGTGCTTCTTTACAAGTCAAAGCTATCAAATTCGAAGCGTAAACAGAGAGCAACTAAAAAGAAAGTAGAGAGAGAGAGGACCTGGGCAGGAGAAGACTGTTGCATGAGATGGAGGAGGTTGGAGGTGGACTGCACAGCTTGAGAGATCTGATCGGCCACCATGGCTTTGGCCGTTCCTTCTCTGCTGCTGCTACCCGTGGCTGAGGTCGCCATCATTCGGCCAAAGGGGATTGGACGCTGATACAGGGATGTGATTTTTCCGGGCAATCTCACTCATACAGCAGTCCTACCCTTTTTTACTTTTTTATTCGGGCTCCAACCTTTTTAGCCTGCCGGCCTCTCTCTTTTTTCTTCGGCCGATCCTCCAATTTAGCCGGGTAAAAGATTGGAAAAATGAATCTCGAGACCAAAAGTTTTAATTAATTTTATTTTGAGATCAAAAATTTAAAAATAATAGAAAAGAATCATGGTATCAAATTAATTAAAAATATAAATATAAAATGATCTAAATATTTTGTAAAGAGATTTTATACTTAATATTTACTTTTTAGTATTCTTTTTCATAAATTTGATACTGAATATTTCTAATTTTATATTGAATATATTGTGAAATATGAGTATAAAATTGAGAAAATTTAGAATCAAATTTATGAAAAAGAGTAGTAAAAAGTAGATATTGAATAGTAAAAAATGGAAGTTGAGTATAAAACTTTGAGACTTATTTAGTGTAAAATTGGAAATCTTTAGTGTCAAATTGTGGAATATGAGTAATAAAACGTAGAATATGAATGTAAAATTCTGAGAGTTGAAGGGTTTATTTGGTGTTCTTAAAAACAGTTTTTTTATTTTAGAAAACAGAAAGTAAAAAAACTTGTTTGGTAAACTTGTTTTTCATAAACTGTTCTGAAAAATAGAAAAATAAAAGAACAGAAAACTCAGAACTCCTTTAAGGTGTTTTGTAATTTTTGTTCTGGAAAATAAAAGAAAATGTGAAAAACACCCACTTCATTAATGATAAAATTATAAATTTTGAATAACTTATCTATCACTTACTAATTATGATTTTGAGAATAATTATTCAAACATATTTTTTTATTTTCTTGTTTTTAAAACTTATTATCAAAAATAGTTTTACAAAACTGTTTTAAAAACAAAAAAATGAAAAACACTATCAAACAGGCACAAATTCTTTATTGTGTTTAGTGTAAAATAGAAGAAGTTTAGCATTAAATTTCAAAAAAAGAATAGTAAAAAGTAAATATTGAGTGTAAATCATTTTAACAAGGGTATTTAGGTCATTTTCTATTTACAATTTTGATCAATTTGAAATTATAGTCATTTTCTAGTATTTTCAATTTTTTTATCCAAAAATAAAATTAACTGAAAGTTTTGGTCTTCAAGTGTCATTTCCCCTAAAAAATTTTGCTAATAAAAAAAATTTGTTGAGTGAAATTAAATAACATTAGGAGACATTGGCTTTGAAAAAGGGGAATAATTGAGAGAATTACGAATGAAGAAAGACTTCTTTAAAAAAAATAAGATACACTGTTTTGTACCTCTATTCTAAACAATTGTTATTTTATAATTTAAAAGGTAATATTAATATTTTTTTACAAATCTACCTTTTAATAATAATAAAAATAAAGGATGAGATGATCATTAAAGGGTACTCCATTTCTTCTTAATATAAAAGATATTTGGAGAATTTTTTTTTATCCAAGATATAAGGAAGAAAGTAAGGTTGTCTAGTTTACTTAATTTTCTTTTTCTAAAAATACTCTTAATGAAATTAATACAATTTATTTTTATTAATTGTATGATATAAAATTTATTAATATTAAATAAGAGCATTTTTTAAAACTATTTTACATTTCTAGCAAATTTAATAATTTTGATTGCTTTTTTTTTTTACCTATGTAATTTTGTTCTTTATTTCTTATATTAAGGAATAAAAGCAGTACTATATAATTAATAAGGATATTACAATAAAATATAATTAAATTTTGTTGATTCTTAGGCTATTTATTACCATTCTTAATCTTTGTATATAACTTCAAAATGACAATTGTTTTGAAATGAGGGAAGTAATAATTAATCCTAAAGTGTGATTTCCCTTTGAAAAAATTATTTTTAAATTCTAGATTATAATTTTTAAAAAATAATTATTCATAATGATAATGAAAAGTTATTATAGTAAAGTATTTTATCATGAATGTTGATAATTTAAGTCCTTATTTTTATTTTATTAATTTTTTATTACATCATAATTCTTTTTTTTATATGATTAAGGGTTTGCTTGGTATAAGATACTCTTCCAACTAAATTTAGATCATACACAAAAATTAGGAATTAAATGCTAACCACTTTCATAAGAAGGGACTATAGCACGTACCCGTCATTCTAAGTCATGCTAACTTGAATTTCAAGCATCTAAATGGAACTTAAGATGAAATTAGCTTAAGATGGAAATATAACAGAACAAAATAGGAAGATACCAAATTGAAACCAAATAAAATGAAAGGATGAAAATGAAACAAAACTTAAAATTAGGAGACCACAAATGTATTTGAACTTCTCTTTTTTTTTTTTCAAAATTGAAGCATTGAATAAGCTGCGTTCATAAACCAATTTGCTGCGAGTACTTTGCATTGTTTAAAGAAATAAACCAAGCATTAAACTTGAGGTTTTCTTACTTCGGTAGTATAATTCCATGCTGCTATTTGCAAAATGTGGCACCATAAGAACAAAGCCACGTTTGACTGTGATGAACTTAATAATGTATGTCAACTTGTTTGGATCCTCATGACTACAACAAAAATACTTGAGATAAATCTGTACCATCCTTCTCTCAATCACATGCGAAAGGATGTACTTATTGGGTGGCAATTATTTTCAGTATGGGATTGGATCAAAATGCAATAATATAGATTTTCAATAAAAGTAATTTGTGTTGTCAATTAGCTGCAGCAAACAGCTCTGTTGCCAAAAGAAATCAGGGGGAGATCCAAGTTCACAAGTAATTCTCCCCTTCTCTGAGCACCTTGTAGATTATGTAGATTATAGATGGTAGTCGGATGTGAACAAAAAACCCTCACAAGATGGTGCAGTGTTGCAGTTCGAGAAGCTCTACAATCATTAAGTAGAAGATTTAATTTGCAGCAAGCAGATTCCCTTTCTGAGGTGTAAAACCAGGCAGAAAAAACGAGTGGCCAATTTTATCAAGTTGCAACAAACACTACTGACTCAGACTCAAACCCAAACCCAATGTAAGAGGAAGGAATATAAATCTGCTTCGTTTATTATAAATAAATAGATGGATGCAAAATATTGAAGAGTGCTGGAGAAGCAGCATCCTCATGGAAGATATAACTACAATTTTATCAGATGAAAAGGGTAATTTCCAATTTAATCAAGTATTTTCTCTTAAATCTAGCTCAACACCGGATATTGGGCAGAAAATTGAAAACACTGAAAATGAGTAAACATTGCTATGTGTATTGATCCTTTTTACAGAAATAGAAATCATACCTTAGTAGGAATAGTGGAATGCCATGAAAGGTGTGTGTGTATCCTGCTGCAGAAGAGGCATTACCACAAATACAAGTATTTCGAGTTCCCAATTAAAAACAATATTTTTTCTATATCAATAGAGTATGGAACTCAATAGAGTTATTTTTCTATATCTTCTGTTATTTATACCATTTACACTGCTCGTCAATATTTGGAAAAGGCTGGAAGTTTAAAATATTACTCTGCTATTTCATCCATCAGCTCTTCATCAAGAATTAATAAGAGTTGCTTAAAAGAATGACATCGACAGAACAAAAGATAGAACGCAACAGCCCCAAAATTTAAATTTCCAGAAGTACTTCATTGGTTTCACAAGAAGTAGGAAATCCAGATGCCTCGCCAATCACCTGTGTCACAATGCAGCTTTCCGGCTCATTAGTGATGCCAATGCAATGTGAAATCATCCCATATCATAACTTTCAGCGTAACAAGATTTATGCCATTCAGTGCAATTCCAGGAATAACTTTGAGATAAAAACAAATCTGATTAAATTTGGAAAAACAATCTAGAAATCTAGAAAGTATCATTAATTGATAGTTATTGCCCTCATAAAGGCAACGTTTACATACATGTTAAGGTAGAGAAAGGATCTGAAATAGACACTAGCAAATAACCTTTACTAAGAGGAAGCAATCTTTATGGCTTTCTGCAATTCAGATTCCAAATCGCTCGCCAGACTGTGGGACTTCTTTGGTTCTCTTTGCCCCTTCTCTTCTTTAGCATTCTTTTTGCTTCTCCAACGTTCAAACTCACTAGAGCTCTCACCTGAATTCTGAGGAACTTTCTTCCCAATACCATTACTTTCCTTACGATTATTTCTGCTTGAAGCTCCCATTTTCTTCTCATCTAATATCTGCTTCATCTCCCTATTTTCCTTCTCTACACTCTCCAAGTCTCTTTGCATCGAAAAATGCATGCCCTTCAACAGCTGCAAATCGCCTCCAGTAGCGTCCGTACTCTGCTGATTCTTTCTGTCTTCCTCGACCCACTCTAACCCAATCTTGTTTACCGTCAAGGATGGCATTTTCAACCCCATATTCCCAGGAAAGTTCAAAGCCCATCGCAAATTCAATGATATCCCTTTGGTCACTGGCATTACAGTCGTGGCCATAACAGCAATTCCCGACGAAACCCCGTATCTTACATTTCTCTTCGCCGTCGAAAACCTCTCCGGGGCAGACCCAACTGCTCCATATGACTGACCCTCATAGTTATTTATATGTGAAAAATTCGTACCCTCATCTTTGCCCCCACAAGGTTCCAATATCAACTCCTGCCAAACCGACGAAGAATTCCCAGCCTGAAACCCATTTCCAATTTCACTTCTATCAGCAGTCGGTTCTCCACAATCAGACGCAGACCCAAAAATCTGATCAGCGTCAGGGTTCGAGAAGACGGTTTTATTAAGAGAGAAGTGACCGAATTGGGGTTTGAAGTGGAGAAAGAAAGTTGGGACAGGAACGTATGAAGGAGACAAAGAGAACCTGGCAGAAAATATGAGCGGGGAGTGGCGAGGAGAACCAGAAATACCTAAGCCAGATTTGAGGGAGACAAAAAAAGGAAGAGTGGTGGTGTTGGAGGCGGAGGGAGTGTAAGAGAGCTTGAGGGATGGACCAGAAGGGAAGTTGGTGGAGAGGGAGAAGGAGAAGTCAGAAGCCGCGTGGGTAGTGGTGGCTACGACACCGGAAACGAAGGGTTGGTTGAATATGGAGATGGGCACCTTCGCTGTCATAATTTGCCGGTCTTGATCGTCGTTCAGGGGGTCATCTTGAAACTTGAATGAGAGCTTCATATTTGCAGACAAATTTCTGAAAAATTCTATTTTTTTTCCCTAGTCGTTGTGAGAATTCTAGTTGGAAGCGAGAATCAGCTGACAGTTTGGATTGGGAAAAGGGAACAACACCCCTTGGAGCGCATTCGGAATTCCGTGCTCTGATTTCGCTTGGGAGCTAACTGGAGAACGAATTTTTTATTGGAAACCGAGTAAAAGTCTCGATTCTCAAATTTATCAAGACCCTCACGCTGTGTGACAAAAAAAAAAAGAATCTTGCAATTTTTTATTTTGTGAGATAAAATTTTAAGATTTTAGAAGATTTTACTTTGGAGGAAACTTATACGCTTGGGCTAAGGTCTTTAATTAAAAAAATAAAAAAACTTTGTGAAAAAATGGATTTAGACGACGGATTAAAAAGAAATCTGAGAAGGAAACCAGAGATACTTCCGCGAGAATATTACAAGTGTCCAGAAAGCGTAAACGATATTTCCTCGTGTCCAAGTGTTCACTCTCGAAGTTAACCACAGAACGCCCACAGTGGCCCCTTCTGGAGCCTGTCTCTTTCTTTCCACTCGCCGCCTGGCTCTGTTTTCGTGACATTTCCATTCTCCCCATTTCTGCGTCTACCTCCTAAGTCTCGACAATGGCAACCTCCAATCTTCCTTCGGGCTTCTCCATGTTGAATTTGGACCCCACTAGGCATTCTGATCTCTGGACTTCAAAATATCTGGGTCAGCTTGTATTTGATTCTAAACTCAGAAGAAAATGCATCCGGCGGCAAACTCTCGCTGTGCCCTCGATGAAGATCGTCGAGCATAGCCAGAGTAGCGAAATCACGTCTCCCAATGGTTCTGCGACCGTTGTAAGTTTGCTTCTGCTTCTAGTTGCGCGCATAGGTTTTCGTCGGTTATTGGCTTGGATGCTCACTGTGCGTTGTTTTATATTCTTGACGCGCGAAGTGAGGTCACTAGAACGTAAAATATTGAGTTTCTCGTATTGAGTAAGGAACAGGCTAAGACATGAGCCTCGCTTAATTAAATCAGATAATATATTTCAGTAACAATACCTCGATCCCCAAATTATCTAAGGACATCCAAGAGACACAGAACATGGTCTCAGTAACCCGGCAAAATCCAAAACAGATGGAAATGTGATGGTGTAGATATGAATACGTTAAATCATTTTATAGATACTCAAGTATTGATATGAAAGTATTAAATCAACCAAATGTGCACGAGTTATATCTAGAATGTTTATGGTATGTGTCAAAAGTCAAAACACGTTAAAACAGCGTTGGCCTAAAAAAAAAAAAAAATTAAAACAGCTGCCAAATAGGTGTCAGTATTATAATTTGATTTACTATTTTTAGAGTACTTTTTTAGTTTTTATCAAATTGAGTGTCTCTGTTTTACGCATGTCCACCACAAAGGCAGCTCCAATCTTGAATCCTGCCGTGACGAAGCCCCCAAATAGTATACTTATCATTTTTATTTATTGATTTATTTTTAAAAAAATTGTCTTATTCTTATAACAGAGCGGCTGAGTTATCTAAGGGTCAAACACAATTTTCATGAAATATGTTAAGCACTGAATTAACACAAGTTTTGGGCATTTATACTTTAGTAGGATCTGCATGGGCCATATTTCTGGAATTTCTATCTCCTTTAATTTGAGAATTGTCCAATGCTCATGCCTGGCAGACAAACTTCTATGGTTTATGAAATCCTATCTAATTCTTAATATGATTGCTATAAGCTTTGGGATAAAAAACATAAAAATGTGTATGGGGAGGTTTTGCAGTTGCTTATTTGGAAAGACAAACTGCACCTTCCGAATTTCCATGTGTAAATTAGGTATGTAAATTTTGCAATGTCTAATTTGGATTCTATTTATGTGCTCTCTCTCTCTCTCTCTAATGTGGAAGGGCCAGACAAGTTCTTCATTTGAGCTGAAGCCTAGTAGCTTTGCTCCAGGGCTGGCAGAGGCAAATTTAAATACATTCAGAAAAACTAAGATTGTTTGTACAATAGGTCCTTCTACCAGCTCACGTGAAATGATATGGAAACTAGCTGAAACTGGAATGAATGTGGCACGCTTAAATATGTCACATGGGGACCATGCATCGCACCAGAAAACCATTGATTTGGTAAAAGAGTACAATGCTCAATTTGAAGATAAGGTTATAGCTATAATGCTTGACACCAAGGTAAAATCATTCTTTTATAATTTTCTACATTCTCCATCTAATGTCATTTAGTGTTTTAACCATCAGAAGTGGGCCAAAATTGTTCTATGATAATTGTAATCTTATAGTTTGGCAAATTAAATCTTATTTATGATTCTCTTAATTTTTCTTATTATTGAAATTTTGACTGTTAATTTGAAATTCCTGACTGAGCCATTCCAAATTGCTTGCCTTCTTAAAATAGTCATTGCACAGCACTTGTGCTAATGTTTGTAGTTCTTGAATATTTGGGATCTACCTTTATTGCTTAACATTTTCAGTTCATACATCTTACTTTGCTTTTCACAATGTGCTCATGCTTTTGGACTTATTATACGCTGTATATAATTTAAAGTCCCAACAAATGCATAAACTGATTTTCTTCACAGGGTCCTGAAGTTAGAAGTGGGGATGTACCTCAACCAATCATACTGAAAGAGGGCCAAGAATTCAATTTCACCATTAAAAGAGGGGTCAGCACAAATGACACAGTTAGTGTAAATTATGATGATTTTGTGAATGATGTGGAGGTTGGAGATATACTACTGGTTGATGGTAAGTATGGATAACTTGTGCATGCGTTGAAGTGAACCATGAGTTTTACATGATTGAAATACTATTACTCTCTACTCTAGTAATAAATTTTCTTGTGTTCAAATCTGGAAACGTATTTATGGAAGAATTCTTTGACTTTTAAAGTTCATTGAAGTTGTTTGTAATTATAGTAGAACCTATGGAAAGTTATTTATTTTTGTCCAACTCCTTTATTACCTAGTTTATTTTATGGATCATATATTATGTGGTTCAGATATATTAAGAAGCTGTCCGGCCAAAAAAAAAAAAGATATATTATGAAACGGGACAACATTTCTATTGAGCTGCCATGTAATTGACCATTATTAGTATGGGTTTATTGAATCAGCTTTTTAAGGGTAGCTTAACTATACTTACATTGAGTTTGTCATATCTGCACATAGTTGTTGGTGCAATGCTTGCCATTTAGGTTAGGTGAAATTTTGTCATTTACTATATTAGCTGCTTACTAGTACCAGCTTTCATGGAAATCGGTGAAGATTGCCCTGTAATTTAATAATGTATTTTTCTTTTTTTCGTTTCCCCATATCCATTTATTTTTTTTCTTAAAATGTATATATTCTTGCTAAATGTTTTAAACTTTCGATTTCTTGTTTGTGTTTTAGGTGGAATGATGTCTCTTGCTGTTAGGTCAAAGACAAAGGACTTGGTTAAATGTGAAGTGATTGATGGTGGAGAATTAAAATCAAGGCGTCATTTAAATGTCCGTGGAAAAAGTGCAACACTTCCTTCCATAACTGGTATGATTCAGTTTCATGTGTTGATTGCGCATCCCACTGAAAAAAGTTTCAGTACTCCACTTATGGATTCTTTTAATAAGCAACTGCAATTGACAATTATATGCTCTTCTTTTCCATATGTATCTACATCACAGAAAAAGACTGGGAAGATATCAAGTTTGGGGTGGATAATCATGTCGATTTCTATGCACTCTCATTTGTCAAGGATGCTAGAGTGGTTCATGAGTTAAAGAACTATCTCAAAAGTATGTTCCCAGTTGTGTTTTTGCCTTCCTAAGCATGTGTCTCTGGGTTTGTGTGTTTGTCTGTGTATGTTTCTTTTTTGTTGAGACACTTTTGCTTCATAAAGTCTTTATGAACTAAATTGTTGTATGCCTTCTGTATAGGTCGCAATGCTGATATACATGTGATTGTGAAAATTGAAAGTGCTGATTCAATACCTAATCTTCATTCAATACTTTCAGCTTCAGATGGGGTTAGTTTCTTACTTTTTCATCAATTATGGATGTGGATATTGCATATCTGTAATGCCTGTCAGTAATTAAGTTGCAAAAAAAACTTTTTCAAACTGGTTTTAAACTTACAACTTATTTTACTATGTAGTTTATACTGAATTGGGCTGGACCAGCTTACAGTTATCTGAACACCTTCATATTGTTGTCGAAAGTTGAGCTTACAGTTTGATTGTTAAACTTTTATTTACTTATAGGCCATGGTTGCTCGTGGGGACCTTGGGGCCGAACTTCCAATTGAAGAAGTTCCTCTATTGCAGGTAACATGATGCAGAAAGCAACATCATTTCTCCGCCAGTTTATTAAAATTTATAATTATAATTTATAATATGAATTAAATTTTTTCTTGAGATAATCTACAAACCATATTGATCATCATTTGCATTGGTACAATTATCACTTGCAAGATTAAATACAGAGCAATTTCATTACCTGTTGTGAATTTCACCTTATCTGATAACACTATACTCCCTTTGTTTCCATTTATAAGTCACTTTTAACCACTTTGTATAGATCAAGAAAATTAGTTAAGATTACTTAAAGTTCTTAAAACTTTAGAAAATTATGATAATTTTCGAATATTACTCTCATCGAATTGCTATCCCATTATAACTATATCTCTCTTAATCATTCTCTCTCCATCATAAATATTTTGGGTAAAATTGGAAAATAACAATTTAATACTCTTTGAATATTACAAAGTGACTTATATTTTGAATAAGTAAAAAATTTCTAAAATATGCCCTATAAATAAGAACAGGGTGAGTAGTTTTAATCTTGTGCTTGAAATATGAGGAAAGCCTTTCTCTTGCTGCTTCCAATCTATAACATACAACATGATGATCTAGAAAGTAGAAAGTAATGAATTCTCAACTCTACTTATTAGGTGTACTATGAACTCCTTTCCTTTATTGTAGAGGGAGGAGATAAAGTTTATTAAATCTTTTATGCGGTTTTAAATTTATGTATTGCCCATAAATGACTGAAATCTAAAAGAGAGATTTAATTTCAAAACCATAAAATAGTTGGCAAACAAGTTCAAAGGATGACGTGGGTTGTTGAGAGTTTCAAGTAAGAAATGTGATATAGGGAACTCATGTAGCATTTTACATAAACATGATAGTGAGACACTGGATGATGGACATATACTGTGTTCTATCTTAAGCATGATTCTGTTCTGTGTTTTAATAATTCTCCCATATCAAGTCTGCATAAAGTGTAACTACTATTTTTACCACCGTGACCTTCCATTATCCAGAAATGATTATATATCTTTTCACTAATGTCTAAGAAATGAGAGTATGATCCATTCTGTATTCTGTCCCATTCACTCCTTCAAACAGGAGGACATCATTAAAAGATGTCACAGTATGCAAAAGCCAGTAATTGTGGCCACTAATATGCTGGAAAGCATGATTGGTCATCCTACACCAACAAGAGCAGAAGTTTCTGACATTGCAATTGCAGTAAGGGAAGGTTCTGATGGAATCATGCTTTCAGGAGAAACTGCACATGGAAAGTTAGTTTGCTTTTCTGACCCATCTACATATGTTATAATATGTTTGGCCTAGTAAGATATGATGCATAGTTATGTATGGCTTTCAAGTTGGGAGAACAGGTATATAGGGTTCCTGAATTTAGCATTCACAGAACTTCATAAATTTCTTGAATTATTTAGTACTTATTTCTCGGCTTAAACAGTTTTGGCTGATAATCAATGTACTTGTGAGATTTAAAGTAAACATTCACAAGTCTCTTAAATCATACATAAAATTCTGTCTTCAGTTGAAGGGAAGTTAGCAAAAGGACTCAATTGGACCAAATTGAAAACTAAGAGTAAAGATTTGCTGCACCTGGAAATTGAAACTGTTGGCAAAAGGAACCAAAATTGTGTTTTAGCCTATACTCTTGAAGGTTCTTTCTAGTACTTTATTTTTGTTTACTTCTATTAAGGATTCCTTAGAATATTAAAAGATAGAACTTTGGAGAAGTGCTTTACTTAAAATTTCCGGTGTTGTAATCTTTTAACACAAAAGTTTGCTTTTTGCAATGTCCTTGTCATTGTACTTTTAACAGTTAAAAGAGCCACGTAAAAATAACTCGAAAATAAGTGCTTCTATGTTGCTCTCTCTGAACTTGTAAGGAGTTTTAAAAGATTATATAATATAAATTGACCTTGTGCAAAGAGAGGTAAAGTATTGGCTTGTGCTAGGTTTAGATTCTTATGTTCTGTTTCCTCCAATCATGATAAAGTCTATATCTTGTTTTTCTTTTTAATAATTTAATTTTGTTACTAATATAGAACTACTTTCCACTTAAAGATGCATGCCTTTAGAATTTAATTGTTGAACTTTCTGAAACAGGGGTGTTTACTGTTTTACTACCTATAATGTTTCCCTCTTGTCAATGAACTTTGCATTTGATGTACTTTCTTGATAATTATAATGAATTATGTTGAGGTAATTACAACTCTTCAGATATCCACTGAAAGCTGTAAAAGTAATGCATACAGTGGCACTAAGGACTGAGTCAAGCGTTCCAAGTAGTGTTACTCTTCCCAATCGATTAAGTTCCCACAAGGTAAGTGCTAAATTTAGAAAGAAGTCTTTCCTTGTGCCTTAGACATTTAGTTTTTAGTTTAATATGTTTTTGATCTGTGCTCCTTTAAAATCTAATTAATTTGTCTTTATTGTTTTGACAGAGCCATATGGGAGAAATGTTTGCTTTCCATGCAACAATAATGTCTAACACCCTTAATAATCCCGTAATAGTTTTTACCAGAACAGGATCCATGGCTATTCTCTTGAGCCATTACAGGCCTAATTCAACAATCTTTGCATTTACAAATGAGTAAGTATTAGCTGCATGTGATTTTTGTTTTTTAATTTTAAAAAAGAATATTAGGTTTGATTAGGCACCGAGCAAGGACCTTGGTTTTGTCTTTTGCTATACCTTTGGAAGAAATAATACTTGTAACAATTTCTGAAAATAAATGGTAATTTTTCTGGGCTGGATTGATAAATCCACTATCAGGGGACTAGTCAAACACTCTTTATTCTTGATTCCCTACTTAACTTATAAAACATCTCATCATATGCTCGGAGAAAGGGATAGAGGCAGAAGATCTAGATCCTTGTTTGAGATAATATTTAATGGAATATTAGTGTTGTACTGGATTATCCAGTTAAAAAGAGTTAGTGGTGTATAGCAGAACAACAATGGGATACTTGGGCCAATTCTTAAATTTTATTGTTAATTTCTTAACTTTACTCTCTGACAGTTTTTTTTTTTGGTGTCTTTGGTCCATCTTATTTAATTTCACTCATTTTGTTGGAACTTTGTCATCCTACAATTGTGGATCAGGAATCCGTCTGGATAAAGTTCTATGCTATTCCATTTGGTCCTCTTTGGTACTTAATTACTTGTATCTAAAAACATTGATTTATATCTTGTTTAGAGCACAAAGAAACACCATGGTCCACCTACCGCCTGCATTATATGTGTGTGTGTGTGTGTGTGTATTTGTGTATCTAGGTCATTATTTTTCTGCATTCTTCACTTAGTGATCGGACATGCTTATGTTTTGTAGAGAAAGAATTAACCAGAGGCTAGCACTTTATCGGGGTGTTATGCCAATATACATGCAATTTTCAAATGATGCAGAAGATACATTCTCTAGGGCTCTCAAGTTACTATTGGTAAGTAATATCTCTGTAATTTGTACTCGTCTTTCTTCACTTAATGGTATCTTTTCTAGTGTCTCTGAAGGATTTTTCATGCTTCAGGGTAAAGGTCTTGTAGAGGAGGGACAGCATGTTACTCTTGTTCAAAGTGGAGCACAACCAATCTGGCGCGAGGAATCCACTCACCACATACAAGTCCGTGAGGTTCACGGATGAAAAATCCTCTCTGCAGGGGCTCTCCCTCATGAAGATATTTTAATAGTAGGAAGTTGTATTAATTTTGCACTAGATAAATTTTCCCCCTCTTTATCTTACTTTGAATTATAGTGATGGTCCTTATGGATTTCTGAAACACCGAAGATGAATATTGTTGGCATCTTCAAAATCCAACGTAGGGCCTTTGCTGTTGCCCACTTAAAGTTCTGACTAGTTTATGTTTACACGAAGTTATATTGACCTTGTTTTTTCTTTGTTGAAAGAAGTCATTTTGATAGTTACAGCCTATAGCCGTTTCTACAATCTTTGTGGCATATTAATTTTGTGATTTGACCTGATAAGGCACTATGTTTTCTTAAAGTTTGTGTTACTGTTCGCTTGTCTGTTTTCTGTTTTCCCCTTTCGATGATGATGATCCACCGACGTGGGGGCAGCAATTGGTACCCTTAAGTGCAATTTGTTAAAAATTTCTTGATTTGATAATTATCGTGTTTTCAAGTTTTGGTGTTCAGTCCTGTTATCTTGTCAACGTAATAGGCTTGACATTTGTAGAACTCTCAAGCATGAGAAATTCCAATTAACTCAGTTTATTTAAAATTAGTAAACTACGTGGATTATGACTAATTGTGTAAGCTTGTTAGATATAAATCTTATCAACAAGTGTGTCTAACATGCTTAATATCTTTTTAATGATTGGTTGATTTCCATGTCTTTTGTTACTTGAGTCTATTTTAGAATTTTTGGCGGAGCATACTAAGCTCTGCAAATAAACGAAGACCATTTGACACTCGTAAATCATTCTACATATATCCACTTTTGGCAATGAAACAAACAAATGAGAAAGAAGGGAGGTCTAAAGAGACCCTAAGACAGTCATTGCCTCTTCAAAGTTTGGTTCAAGCCAAATACACAACCAAGAAGATAAACTGAAAATTACAGTTAGGGGTCATAAGAAGGGTGAGATAGCATTAAGAGGCTCGGGGAAGAAGGGCTTCTCTTACCAAACCAGAGAAATTTTCTTTCAATAGGTACTATATATAACCCAAGATCTGGTGACTCGACGCTCCATTCTTTCTCTTATTTATATATGTTGTTACCATTGTCTCTGTTGTCCTTTGTAATCAGACTCTGAAGCTGCCAGGTTCATCATTCTCTTCACATTTCCCTTCCAGCTGTATACACTTATACCACCTTGCACAGGCAATATAGACCACCAAATCTATGGTTGTCAAGGCAGCCAAGAGGAAGTAAAACCTATCTAAGTGGCCTTTGTTGAGGTTTCCAGGGATCCATCCAGGCATGCGATCCTCAGTTGATATCTTCATGACCATACTCACCAGCAAACTACTCACATAGTTCCCAAGAGAGATGGATGTCATGCACAGTGCACTTCCAAAGCTCTTTAACCCATCTGGTGTCTGAGCATTGAAGAATTCCAACTGCCCCACATACATAAACACTTCAGAAGCTCCTATGAATGCGTACTGAGGTATTTGCCAGAAGATGCTTAGAGAGCTGGTGCCGCTGCAGTGGGGGCAACCCTGTTTTGCGTACTTAAGCCTATAGCACTCAACTATTCCAGCTGAGACCATCGCCATTATTGCTATGACAAGGCCAATTCCCATTCTCTGAAGCTCCGTTAGTCCTTTTGAACCTGTCTTTTTAAGCTTCCCCACGAGTGGACCAAGGACTCGACGGTAAAGGAAAATGAAGATAGCCACACTGAGGATGTCAAAGCTAGACATGCTAGCCGGTGGGATTCGGAAACTGGAAATAGTAGTTTTCATGGCGGCACCTTGCTCCACAAACAGAGAAGCCATCTGTGTGAAAACCACCGAGTATATTATGGTGCATAGCCAAATTGGAAGAAGCCTTAGAATGCACTTCACTTCTTCAACTTGACTTATGGGGCTGAGACGCCAACGGTTGTACACCCCTCGTTGTTGGTCCTCTAAATCTCGAGAGGATATAAATGCTGCTCGATCCAAGAACCTACATTAGCAAAATATTCACTTAGTTCACGGAATCGGTTACTAGTTTCACTATGGTCTTAGCTTGTATGTCTGAAATGAGAACTTTTTAAGGTATACTCATTGTATAACTAGATCGTGTAAGGAGTCAATAAAATCTCTACTATGAGCCTCAATGAATCTTGCCACTTGCAACACTCCATTAGTAAATTTTTATAAGAATTTTTCTTAGCTAAATAGCATCTTGGACTTACTTAAAACCATGGGTATAAAGAATCTTTCTGTTGCCATTTGTGGAAGATTCCTTGGCATCCGCGTCATACAAGTCCTCTTCATTGGGTGGCATTTGAACTCTCCATTTGGTGGATGCAGCAACGATGACTTGGCAAAACCTGGAAAGAGGATTTCCACTGGGCTTGAAGTGCCTATATCTAGGGGTCCCTACAAGGAACAAGATGAGTGCCGCAAAGGCTGAGCCGGCAGACGCCCAAAAGCCAAGAGCCCACATTCCTTCGTCCTCGAAGTAGCCAAGAATGGTGTTTGAGAAGAGGGAACCCAGATTCAGGGCAAGGTAGAAGTAGCTGAAGAAGGCCACCTTTGAATAGCCTTCCTTGGAGTGCTCTCCGTCGAACTGATCAGCCCCAAATGTAGCAATATTTGGTTGATACCCTCCATTTCCTAAGGCTATGAGATAGATCGAGAGGTAAAACATGCCCATCTCCATGCTTGAATGCTTCCCACACTCAAGTTTTTCATTCCCACAGCCTTTGGGTCTGATCAAGAACGCGTACGATGACAGTGACAGTGATACCAGACCCTGTTATCATCACACACAAAATCTTTTAATTCACCCACGTTTTTTTTAGATCACTCTGTAATCCACTAGAGAAACGGGAAGAGATTTTCTTTAGAATAAAAAAATAATAGGTTACTTACAATGACGAAGATGACCTGGAAGACGGCACAAGTCTTGTACCTTCCCCAGTAGGAATCACTGAGAAAAGCACCCACAAGAGAGAAGATGTAAACTGTTCCAGTCCACTTGCTGACATTGTTAGCAGCATCAGCATTGTTTTGGCCCAGCACGCGAGTCAGGAACAGCACCAAGTTCACTCCGATCCCGAAGAATGCTAGGGTTGCCAGACCTTGGTTCACTGATTGACATAAATGAATAAAATACACAACAATGATCAGTGAGTCTTGATTACATTAAACTCTTGTTAGGTATTACACTCAACTCATTTGAAGGCACATTTATATCTTAATTACTTTTTCATTCATCGCCATGTTCTTGTGGACCAAGTGTTAAATACACTCACATGCATGCATGCTTCTTGTGCTTCGCATCCATACGTAACTCAAAAGAGAAACTCTTTTATATTATGGCAACTTGTTTGGTTAAGATCATCACGTGGATATAACAAGTCGTTAGCTCAATTTTCTCAAGCATATTAATCAGGATGTGCGTAATAAAAAATGACACCTAGGAAAAAAAAAAAAAACAAAAGCAGATGCATGACTAATGTATTAATCAGTATCTCTCTACTATCTGTGCTGGTATTCTCACTTATGCACCCGTCCTGCATATTTTCAAATAGATCGAAGGCTGTTTCATATATATATATATATATATATCCACACTTGGAGTTCGTCTTTAGTATGTATGTAATACTCAGCAATAATAAAAATTGTTTCCGTGGAGTTCAATTTATTAATTCAATACTGCAAGAGTATAGTAAATATTTCTAAGAGGCCGGTGCTTTTGCAGAAAGTGTTTCACATGAAGCTTTAAATTAAAATTTTAATATATTCAAGTATTTGGTAAAAAAAAAAAGAGCTTTCAATGGGAAATATATTTTGTTGGACAAAAAAAAAAGGAAATAAATTTAATTTATGAAGCGTAGTAATAGTATATATTTAATATGTCATGGACCAATCAATAATACTTTCAGATCGATAGTGGGATCGACCTTTATTTGTGAAAAAGATATACAGTGTGGCCTACTCTATATATATATATATATATTAATTCTTTTCGAAAGTATTTTCATGTTAATACACATTAACCCTCTTCAGAACTTCCGTCATTGGAGAATGGCGTTGCCTTATATCGTCTTTTTTCTTTTCCGTTTAAAATCTAAAAGGTTATTAAACGGATAAAAGGATATATAATACGCAACGGGCTTAATGGGTTAAGGCTTATTTAATTTTGTACACAAAAAAAAGTACTATACAAAAAGATACAAGGAAAACAAGGAAACAAGTTGAAAAAAAAAAAGGTGATTAGATCTATAGAGGGTGGAAAATAGTTGAATTTTAAGAGAGACCTGGCAGAGTGGGTGTGATACGAAATCAAAGATTTTACACGGCCATGCAACTCATGTTTCTTGCCGGCGCACTTATCTCAGCACACACGAAATGAAAAGCTTCACAGATTTTAATTTTCCTTTTAACACACACACACTCTCTCTCTCTCTCTCTTCTGAATTATCTTAAAACTTTTTAACTCATATCAATATCAATATATTAATAAAACACATAGAAAATCACACTCTTTACTAAAGTCGAATACTAATACAGAAATTAATCTAATTGATGACACGTGGGAATGAGGCAGCTCATGCAAGGTTGTGGCAAGAAGTTACTCTCTGATTCTTAATATAAGACCATTTTAACCGAATCACGCAGATTAAGAATTGTAATTAAAACTAATTAACTATCTCAATTTCTCCAAAAATCCCAACATTTTTCTAAAACTACCCTTATTTAATCTTTTTCTCTTTCTCTTTCTCTTTAGATACATTAAATAGGAACATTTTTTAGAAATATATAATAAATACTATCTCGTATATTGTAAAGAATCTTATATTTAAGATCAGAATAAATAAAGGATCCTCTATATATATATATATATATGACCGGAGGGAGTACTTGTGAGGATTGTGTTAGTGTTACTGAATTTTTTATTTCGCACTCAGAGAGAGAGAGAGAGAGATCCATGGTCTCCTCACTTTCTGGGTTTCGTGACTTGTATCCTAATTTCTGGATTGTTTTGTAGTGATGTCCCTCCAAAAACCTCAATCTCTTATCGACTTCATCTCTCTCTCTCTTTCTCTAGAAATGGAAAGAAACATAAATATGGATGAGGTGGAGGGCAACCCTAGGTTCTTTTGATGTAGCTGGCAGCCACATACACACCACTTAACATGCAAATGCAAATATATATATATATATATATATAAGGATCTGAATTTGGAGTTCTGAATTTGTACGCAGAATGTAACACGTTTCGGCATTTTAAGTTGTCGTTTTCTTTGAATTTATTTATGCTATAATGACATGAAGACCCAAGAGGTAGCTCGCCTCGGTTCTTCTCTCATCGGTGATAAGCTATCTATCTATATTCGTGGATCATATCATCATCTCTTCTCAACAAGATTCCTGAAACTTCTACTGACCTCCTCACTCTCTCATCATAAACTATACGCATCCATCGCATGTGCGTGCAGTCTCCACCTCTCAAAACCATTGGGGATTGCAGTACTCACCAAGTTCAAAACAAACAGCTGAATATGAGATACCCAGTTTCTGGGAATCTCCCATGGGACTTCAAGGATTATATATGAAAAGACTTAAAGAATTCAATTATATATATGTGTGTGTTTATATAAATATATGTAGATATAAATTTTAAAAAAATAATTGTCATGCAATTCTGTCTGGAGCTTACAGAGTATGATAATTCCGGCAAACCATCCTCCAGATTTGTCTCTGATAGCAGGGCGGCCATGCCAATCAACACTTCCGTCGAGAGTTAACCCTTCTGGTTCTTCCTTGAACTTGCTCTGCACAAAGTTTTTGACATTATAAGAATGCATATGGGGATCAACACAACACCGTATCTTGAGAAAATAAAAAATGGCGAGGGTTCTGATCTCTGAAGCAGGGAATGGTGCTTAGAGACAGAGGAAGGAAAAGACAGGAATGGCTTAAAAGTTCCTCCAGAAATAAGGAATTACATAGAGCAGCATGTACTGACCTCTTTACAAAGCTCCAAGCGAGCCATTGATGATCTGAAAGAGGGAAGTTATGAGAGTTGTGTGAAATTAATGCAGAGAGAAAGGGAACTCCGGCAGAGGAAAGCTGTTGATTGGGGGCGAAGGACAAAGAGAAGGAAGTGATTTGGTTTAGGAGAAAAGGAAATGAGGAGTAAATAAATAGAGGAAGGAAGTGCAGCATGAACGGTGGAGATTTTCAGAGGAAAAAAGTGGGGACATACAGGTGGCAGAATCATCCTAAACTGTGTCTAAATGCAATTTTCTTGGACTCAAATGCATGGCAAATCTTTTTTTATTTTCATACCCACATAAATTTTTCTTTTCATTTTCCTTTTTTATTAAATCATGCAACTAATGCATCAATCTAGAAGAGATCACTCGGGGTACTGCTACTACTAGTATGCCTAGTTGGACTTCTCTTGATAATGACAGTTTTTAACACTCCCTTAATTAAATTCATTCCAAGTTGACACTCACATTTTAGTTTCACAATTCAGTTTCTTGTAACCTGCTCTTTTTTTGTTAAGTTCTGTGGCCATTAACCTCAAACTTGATCTAATAATACTGTACGAATTAAAAGTTTTGGTAAGAAGGTAGTATAAGTACTAGAAGCAATCTCATCCACTGAATTCTGGACTATGGTTCAAGAAGGAATAATATCAAACTGATCAAAGAAGATGTCTCACAGGGGGGCAAAGACAACGAGAAAAATGCTCACTCACATGGGATTTGCACTCGTTTGGAAAATTAGCTGCTTTTTTTTCTCACCACAGAAGTTAAAGTTCTTTCCTTCATATCTGTCTCGTTAAACCCAGTTTTAACGTCTTAAATTTGAAGAAATTAAATTAATTACCATTAACTTTTCCTAGTTACATATGCTAGCAATTCACGCTTGTGGGAATCCCAAAAGAAGTATAATTCTCGTGAGAAATTAATGTTATTCCGGGGAATAAGCATAGTCACGTTGTTTGATTGATGATTTGCTGCTAATAGCTTTACGCTCAATAATAACGGATATGGTTCCATTGTTCCATAAACATGTATATATGCTAATTTTATTCCTGGACAACAAACAAGGTTTTGTATAATTCAAAGGTATCTCTTCCGTTTGTGGGAAACGATTGCATATTGCTCATATATCTCTCTTCTAAATAAACTTAATAATTAATTATGACCCAATAATCGACATCTTTATTGATTTTCCACCTCAACTTGCTGAAACATTCTCTAACAAAATTCTATGAATATATCTATATACCCCCACCCGTGTTCTTTAAAATCAAGAAGATAAGATTTTAGAGGATATATATCTTGCCGTTCCCTGGAAGTTAGGCAACATGTCAATAACGAAATTAATGATTTAACAATACATACAAAGTTTGTCTATTATCACCCAAAATTACATAAGATGCCTATTACATTAATTCTCTTCTCTGTTTTTTTTCTTTGCTTTGCGGGAGTTTAGATATAATAAAATTCCAACCAAACCATTTCTTCAATATTAGATTGCACTTCTTTTTAACTTTTTTTTTTTTATGAAATCAACTTTCTAAGTGCTGTGAATTTATTCGTTGTTGGCTGCTTTAACCAGATCTTTTTTTTCATTTGTCAGATTGCTGTAGCAAAATTAAATCAAATGACTTAAATAAATTATATTTTTCACGATAATAAAAGTGTTGTCATAAGCTCGCTATGCGACTATGGACTTAATTTCAAACGAATATTGCATACATCATTGAAATTCTTTCGCACCAAATTGGAAACCAGTAATATTAATGTGTTGGATTAGTTTTCTTGTGCGTGAAAATTAATCCTCATATTCTCTGTACAAAAAAAAAATCTCATATGCTTTTTTATTATTATTTTTTATTTTAAATCCAAATCTTGCTGAGTGCTGAGAAAGATTAAAGGAAATTAAATTAGCACACATTAAAGAAGTCTAACCAGAATTGCTAGTAAATTGCTCTGGCACAATTTGTAGTTTGCAAACTAATAGAAGGCTATCTATACGGGAAAGGAATTCTTGCTTTTCAAGAAACTCAGTTGTTTTAAACTTTAATCACGAGTTCTGCAATTTCCTTATCTTCATTCATACTAATAACAGTTAGAAAAACTTGAAGATTAATAATATTATTCCGAAGCTTGAGGGCATCATGATACTGCAGAGATTATACTGACATTGAAATACAAAAAGAAGAAAAGAATCCACTTTAAGACTTAAACCGAACCGTAAATCCTGCTTCATCCCTGAAGCTCCAAAAAGTTTGTAAGCTTTTCTATGTCTATATCATCTTGATTAACTCCTCATAGTAATATTTCGGCAGAAAAAAAGAATCCCCATAATAATGGTTATATTTCACACTCACAATGCAAATAGTAAAGAATTTGCTGTCATAGAAGTGACTTTTTTGTATAAAATATAATAGCAGAGAATATTATTTGGTGTCTTGTGTTTTGTGATGGATGTTAAGTTCTTTATTTATCATATTCCCTCTCACTGTCATCAGATATATATATATATATATATCTTGTTGCCACATGTGTATGCTCTTACTTTTCCTTTCGGTGTCCAAACAAGAATTATTCAAAATTAACAAAAAAAAAACTTGAACCAAGATGAAAACATATTTTCCAGAAGTTGCTTCTTACTGAGAAAAGAGTGCACGCAATCTTTACAAGAATATAAGGTCCAATATGCAGTATAGCATAGTATCAGCATGTATATATATATAAAAGTTGAGATATTGGAAAGGCAGATATGCTACATTTGGTAACTGTTTGTAATTTGCATCTCCTGCAAAAATTGATTTTCATTCATTGAATTGATTTACAATACCTGAGTTATAAATAGTAGTTTAATTTATACCACAAACCTTTTTATCATGGATGTGAGGTATGGGTTAATTGATTTCTAGCTGCTAGTGACAGATTGGATTCATTTCTTTCCATGGTAATCTTCGATGTCCTAATCAGAATCCATTTCTGCACAAAGCGTTAAAATTTCCAGAGTAAAAGCTCGTTACAAGGAGTACAACTGTTAAGCATGACCTAACTCACTCCATTTCCTCTTTTCTCGCACAAGGAAAATGACACACACGCACACAGAGATGACAAAAGCAATATGACCATTCACACAACTTGTGGGGCACCACAGGAAATGCATAAAAAAAGAAAAAGACAAAAGCTGAATAATAAGTCAATTTTAAGTAAAACACTACCCTGCCAATGCATTTTCCAACATCTGCTTTTCAAGATGATGCCAATATGAAGGGTAAGGGAAGGGTTAAAATCAATTTAGTAGGTAGGGCCTCAAATCAAAGCAAAGAATTTTTTGGCCCTCACAATTGATAATACGTGAGAGTTGGTATTGGTATAATATAGCCTTCACTGAGTCTGGCAGTGAAATGGAATTGCTCGTATTGCGTCTATGCACTGACTTATCAATAGTAAACACCATATATAAAAGCAGATTGTGGATTTTCTTACGCACGAGCGCACTCAACATTCTGCAATAATAAAAAAATCTGCTTCATTTTCAATATAAAGATCTCTGTCTTATTATATGCAGCCATGTTTCAAGTCGTTGTTCCTTCTCTGTATATTAATCCTAAAGTCTATTTCAATAGTCAGATCCCACCCATGCTTCACAAACATCAACGTCATGACCAAATTATATCAGGATCTCCAATTTGTACATGATGTCTCATCAACAAGGATGAGGCAGAGGCAGACAATGACCGGTTTTTCAGTCTTGTGCACATAGCCACACGCCCACACTTGCACACTTTCATTGGTTACACTTTTGTGGGTTCTTCTGTTTGGTCTTTCTCTTGTGTTACTGTCTTAATCTTTGAATTCACTTATCATTCTTCTGTGACACCTGATATTTGGTAATGTCATAACTATGCTTTACTGGGAATCTTAAAAAGTTTTTAACTGATAGGTTAGTTGGTTTGAACCACAAATCACAAATCTGTCGATTTAAGTTTAGTGATTCTCGTGTTACATGAATATTTTCTCCCATGTTTATCATTTGAGTTTGAGGAAAGAATATCAGATAGTTATCATTAGTGGGCGTGCTTACAAACTCTGATGCACAAATTTTTTGCAGATTAGACAAGAAAGGAGAAGATGGCAAGCATATAATTTGTTTCATGGAGAAATGCATAATCAACAATTATTGGATAGTGAAGGAAGACACTGACCTTCCTAATCACCACTATGGTAAAGAGATTTGAATTATGAATGATGAGGTTTCTTTTCAATTAGGTCATCCCACAAAGAAATCCTATTCTCTCAAATGGTTCGTTCAATCTTCATTTTTATTTTTTAACTTTTTAATTATTTTGTGTGGCTTCCAGTGTTAGACTTGTCTCCTCTTATCCTTAATTATGCCTAATAACCAATCACAGCTCTCAGGAAAAAAGAACAGCAAATCTTGGAAAGCAATTTGACAGGAAAAGGGGGGGAAAAAAAAAAAGAGGCAGAGGAAATGTGCTTCGCATGCTAGTTGGCTTCAATTATAGCTATATATGCTCATTACTGAAACTAGAAGCTGTAGCTGTCTAATCACACTTTACATTTTATACACACCACATAGTTTTATGTAAATACCTAACTATATACCAAGTCAAACGATTATATATATATTTATATATGACTGGTCTGTATAATTTGTATGAATTGAATCTACCATGAAATGTGTCTCTTTGTAGACAACTTGTCTAATGCATGGTGCCATATGTCATATGGCACTACCTGGAGAATTGAAGGAGATAGTAGTAGTAGGTGGGACTTTAAGGATGTAACAGTGAGCACGTAATTATGTGTAATATGAACCATGTAAGAGAACAGTAAGACATGTGACAACGATTTTGCAGTTAGTGGAAGACAGAACCTAGCCACAAGCATAGGTTGTAGAAGTATCTATCCACTAGCTATCTTTTTCGATCGGTTAGGTCATTTGCTCTCTTGTGTCGCATTGGTCTTAATACGTTTCACAAACGTCATAATCATCCTTTTAACCTCATCTCCCATAGAATTTTCAGCTAAGAATTGTGCTGCTGCTGCGTTGCCAGGATCATTTTCAACACCCAATTAAGTTAAACTTCTCATATCTGCAAGCAGGCATTTAGGTTATTGATAATCTAGTGGACTTCTGACGTGGATCTTGTAATCTGCATGCCAAGAAAGTAGCTCAAATGGTCTTAAGCTAGCCATCAATATTTGTATGAGAGTGAAATGGAAGATCTGTGGTCAGCAAGTTTGCCTTTTGCTTACAAAATTCTTTTCCTCCTTCCATTTGTTAACTAGTTTTTAATTTGCTTTACCTTCCAGAAAGGTCTTCTATATCATCAACGTGAGAAAAACTACCATTGATTTGTATTGACCAAGAGTCGTTTCAACCAGAACACTGAAATGGTGTCTGTATGTGTCTATAGATATATATAGATTAAATATATATATATGAATAGTAATATCTTTGACATGATTGGTATAAAGTTGGGAATCAAGATCCAAATCTAATATGAGGATTGAAATTAAGGAGGCAAACCAAGTGGTAGCTGGGTGACAGGTTAAAAACAGACACGTCATCAGAATTTGTGCCTCTGACAAAGACGGCAGGATGAAGACTACTACTACTATATTGACCCTGGCACAGCAAACTTTTCCATGGGGAATGAAAAAGCTGTGACTGTATGCCACATGATATAAAATGGTTGAAAGAACATGAAAGATTGTAATGAGTTTAGGGACTTTATGTTAAGGATGTTGTTTCTTGAAGGATTATTTATGAGCTTCTTTATTTAAGACTGATCATGTGGATGAGGGAAGACACCACTTTGAGTATAGGCACTGCATTAAAACTCAGATGTAACACTTTGTTGTGCTGCTTCTGCTTTTCCCCTAACATGAATGTAGCTAATTAATTGTATAACCAATCGTGAATCACGAGGAGTAGTGATAGTGGAATGGAGGGCTATATCAACTACAAAAAGTGCCATTTTGCTACTTCCGTCCTGTAAGTTAGGTTCAACTTGTCCTTTATATGAAACATGAGTTTGATTACCAACTCGAAACATGAGTTTGATTACCAACTCAAGTTAGTATAAGTGATAGGCACTTTCATTTCCTAAACAAGTGATTGAGAGTTTAATTCTCAATTTTTATGTACGAAGTAAATCTAATTGAGAGGAATCTATTATTTACCCTCCACACTCTAATGAAAATTTGGTTTTTAATACTAGTAGAATACTCTTACTGTATTTGAAAAAAGATACTTCCTCCGGTTCTATATATAGGACTTTTTGCTCTGATCCTAAATATAAGACCATTTATAATATACGAGATAGTATTTATTATATATTTTCAAAAAAATACCCCTATTTAATGTATCTAAAGAGAAAGAGAGAGAGATTAAATAAGGGTAGTTTTAAAAAAATGTTGAGATTTTTGGAGAAATTGAGGTAGTTAATTAGTTTTAATTTTAATTATTAATCTGTATGATTCGGTTAAAAGAATCTTATATTAAGGATCAGATGGAGTACATCACTTGAATCATGAGATGACCGTGCCCTTTTTTTAGTTATTTTTTTATTTTTTGTGTGCTCTCCAATCTAACTGCTTTTTGGCTTTATGGAATGAGTACTGAGATTCGTTTAAAGAGCATAATCAAATTAAGAAGGGAGATGCATTCCTACATCCAGAAAGAGCCTTCCCCGTTTGTGATTTATCGTGAAAGGTGATTAAGAATACCATAATGAGGTTTAAATGTAGGTTCTTTTCTTGTTTTCCAGACAATAGTAAATGGAAAGGATCGACTTGTGGACAAAAGCAGATGAATAAGCCCAGCACTAATTACCCTTGATTAGGGCGTTCCACTTCCATTAAATTGGGTTGCTAAAATGAGCCTGTGTGTGGCTTAATTAGCAAGAACAACTAATAGAGAAATTCTTACATACACTCATAGTACCACGTCACCCATACTCTCTCCAATAAAATTGATCCAACTCAATAAAAACAACGTAAATCGTATTATGTTCATAAAACAAAAAATTATGGGACCCACAGATTACTTTTCTGAAATTTCTCTCTCCTTCAATAAATAAACCATTCTCTCTTCCATCCTTTCTCTCCCCTTCCTCTTTTTCCACCGAGATTCTTTCTCCATTTTCACTCCGACCATCTTCCTCTTCCACCTAAACCCAATTACAGAGAGGAGTGCCATTGTAACTTGGAAATGCTTGCCACAATTATGAACACTATGCTTATCGGATTTATGCTTGAGCTTATATCTATGAGACTTACAATACATTACAACACTCCAAGAAAAATTTAAACTTGAAGTGAGAAGAAATTGGTGGGGAACCGTCTCTCTAGAACAAAACTTCCCCAATATTAATGGCAACAGTACAACAGTTATTGGATAACTTTCTGGCATGGTACTTAGATACAGAGGTAGATGGCCGAGTTGTAAGGAGGCCACTTTTTGTTCCTACCATAACATGAGTTGCAGAATAAGCATATTCACGGTCCTTTGTGGAAGAGTTAGATGGTTGGGAGTGACGGTCATTTGTGGAAGAGGACGATGAAGATGGTTGGGAGTGAAAGTGGAGAAAAGTGCATTGGTGGAAGAGACGAGTGAGATTCGAGAGGAAGAATGGAAGAGAGAAAAATTCAATTAATGAGAGAGAAATTTCAAAAAAGTTATTGGTTTATTATTTTTATTATAATCACATGTAAGACAATAGTTTAATGACTTGGATCATTTTTATTGGTGAGAGCATGGGTGACGTGGTACTCTGGGTGTACGTAAGAATTTCTCCAAGAAATATTTCTTTGAAGAAAAAGAATACAAACTTTGTTATTAAGTAATTATTACTTTACTCGTTGCATTCAATTTCTTTTCAGTAAGTGAACATTATTCAAATCACGAGGAGCAACTAGGACAGTGAAAATTGGTATCTATGCTAAAAGGAAAGTGGTTGAGAAAGGGGAAAAAATTGTATTGTAGATTACTTTTTTTGATACAGTGGAAAAATTGCATTGTAGATTACTTATTCAAGCGCAAATAAAAAAGGGTTTCTATTCAGATATTTTAATTTTTTTATGGGAATAAATATTTTGAGAGGATACAGTGTATAGATTTGTGGATTACGTATTATATGAGAGACATGTGGTACTCAATCCATGATTATCTTTGTGGATAAGTCCTAAAAAATATTATGATAGTCTCATGATTTCTTCTATCCATATTTTCTTAGACTAGGTAAGATGAGTTCACGATGGATTTGAATTTTCTTCATACCTCTTTTCATTTGTAATACTCCCTTCGATCCTATATATAAGATATTTTACCCTGATTCTAAATATAAAATTTTTTACAATAAATGAGGTAGTATTTATTATACGTTTCCAAAAAAATACTCATATTTAATGTATCCAAAGAAAAAGAAAGAGAAATTAAATTAGGGTAGTTTTAGAAAAATGTCGGGATTTTCGGAGAAATCAAGATAGTTAATTAGTTTTAATTTTAATTTTTAATCTATGTGATTCGATTAAAAATGTCTTATATTAAGGATTAGAGATAGTATCTTTCTATTGATTGTGATCGAATAATTGAAAAAATAGTTTATAAATGAATAATATATTTGATTTAATAGTTTACATTTATTATTATGAGTAAATATTTTTAAAAGTAATCTATAATGCTTATTTATAGTTATTATTAAAAGAAATAATATATTTTATTCAAAGTAACAATATCTTATCTCTACTATTTAAATTAAAATTATTGGATAAAATTGTATATGGGAAGAGGTATGGAGAGAAAATATGGAGATGATGCAAATCTATTTAAAAACAAATTTTCTCATTTTTAAGTGTGCTAGTTAAGTTCAAACATTTGATGAAAAATGAATATTTTGTTATAAAATTTTATGATAAGGTTTCTTTGAATTTTAAAAGTTAGGTACTACTTTTTTTAAAAAATTGTTTGGTATATTCTTTTGTCGGTAATCTTTTTTATTTTTTTTTTAATTTCTCTTTTTGGTAAACTGTTTTGTTATATTCTAATTGTGGGCTGAAACGTTTAGGTTGGGACTTGGGAGGTGGGTCATGTGAGTTGGGTGCAGAGAGACAGAATTTCAGTAGAGAAAAGAGCCTCCTTTGAAGTGGACCAGAAGTATCCATGTCCAGTAACATGACCACGACGAAACTAAAATTCTCTTGGGCCTTAGTGCAGCGGTATTTCAAGCTTCAAAATGTGGCCCAAAATAAAAGCACCTCTAATAATTCATGCGATGCTGTTCCTTTTCTGAATCATATCTTTTGATTTAATGACCAGAAACAAAGTTATTGTTTCAGATTTCTTAAATGAAATACATGTCATTCTTAATTATTAATGTGAGTAAGCTTCGGATTGGCAATAATATTTAATTTTAAAATTTATGAAGTATTTAACTCAGATGTATATAAAGAATTCAATTTCAGGATTATATTATTAATTATAAGTAGCCCTGACAGTGGATGACAAAATTTTATTAAACGTAAACTACGGAAGTACATGGCGTTGTCATGACCCTTTCCTTTCAAATGTATGATTATATTTGGTTTGATATGATTTCCAGCTCTATGTTTGGATTAACTTTTTTATAATTAATTATGAGGATAAGTAATTAGGTTAAAAATAATTTATATTTTAAATTTGTTAACTGAGAAATGATTTTAAAAAAATAAATATGTTTGGATTTTTTGGATTTAAGTGATTATTGGGTAAATAATGAGAGAGAAGTGAAATAAATGATTATGAAGAAGTAGAAATAAAAATTTTTCACTTATAAAAATAAACAATTTTAAAGGTTTAAGTAATTATTAAGTATTTATAAAGTGTTTGGCAAATCACTTAAAAATAAACATTTAAGAATCAGAAATAAGCAATTATGAAATCCATAAACTCCATGCAAACAGGTAGTCCATATTTTGAAGACATATGGGGATCCTACAGCTTTTTTCCCTTCAAAGTTGATAACCCAATTACTTGGAAGGACGACTTTTTTGAGAACCCTATTTATTTATAGCCTCTCGTTCAGGCAAATGCAAAACCATTGATACATTAAAGGTCTCATTTGTCGGTCTGAGCTCCAAGAAAGGTGCAAATTAATTTGGGAAAACGAATTTGAGAATGAGAGTAGATCTTATCCCTCAGAGAAGACAACAAAACTTGTCAGGAAATTTGATGGAGAAGACGATTTATGATTTTGCTTTTGTTAATTAATTAATTTATTATTTTAACATAGAAAAATTTATATAAAAAATTATACATCAAATTAATTGATAAATTCATATTCAAAATATATTGTAATAACTTGGCCCGGTCTGCTACTTGCATGAACATGGGTAAAGGATTGAATGTAATGCAATGTAATATAATAAGTATTGCATAATTTTGTTTGGTAAATCATGTAACCCAATTTATTTTTTCATTTTTAATTAAACAAAAATAAGATTTAACAAGTTTGAAATGTCTTTCTATGGAAAATGGCAACAAAGGATGATAATGAGTGGCGGTGACCAACAGAGGGGGTTGTGCCCAGCAGCAGAATGCAGTGGCCAATGGCAAAGGTAGGTGGTGGTGGGTGGCGGAGGGTGGTGGTAAAAGGAATTATCATCTTGCGTATATGTATTACACGGATGTAATGAAAATTTATTAGGTTCTTAGAGATAAAACAAATTGCATGACCTGCAGTCATGGGTTTACATAGGCAATACGTGTTAAAACAGTCAGACACACAAACTAAGATAATATGAAATCTTTTATATACATGGCTTTTAGAAATACAAATAAGATGTGTGGAAACAGCGGATAAAAATTGATGTCTTATCCAATTCCAAGTCAAAGTACCAGATGCGGATCGTCGCTTTCTACTAAAGGCTACAAGTAATAATGCTACAGACATTCACGTTAACTAATGTGGGACAACAGTGAATCTAGATTTGGAAATGACCCAAACCTTTTCTATTCAGCCCCTTCCTCCCTTCATTCACACTATTATGACACAATTATTCATTCATTCCTCAAGTTAATGATGCTCCCAGGGTCCATCACCAGCTCCCTCCCCAATATCATATGCGGTTCTGCAGCGTCACGAGTAATATAAGCACAAAACTAAAAATAAAAAAATGAAAATGAAAATCCTATGTAATGATGACCTGAGATATGATTCTTACCCTCATTTTATATATTGTTATTATAGCTTAACATTGCCATAAATGATTCAAAGGTTATTGTCGTTAATTTGTTCATCTTTTTGTCCTAGGTATCTTTATTTTCACAACGCTAACATTTGTTTCGTTCCTTTGTTACTTTGCTCTTCTTAATCACGATATTAAAGTCAGAAGGTTATAATGTTTGAGAGGACATATCAACATCATCAACTAGAAGAGCAGGAGCAAGAGAGTAAGCAGAGAAAGAGACATGACCCCATAAAACAAGGGGAGGAGATAATGTGGCGAATGATTGGGAAAAAAAAAACAGTGAAAATGAGGTTTGGTTCTGATGTCTGGTTAGGAGCTGGTGTTCCAATTTCAATGCAACTGCTCGCTAATGCCATAGAAAATGCTTCAAGTCCCCACCGGGTAGCACGTGCCTAACGGTAGGCCTGTCATGTGACCTTCTCTTTCTCCTGATTTCCTTTGCTTTCAGCTCTCCCCACCTTTGCCTTTTCTCAGATTCATTCACTTGCCCTTTTGGCCTTTTTCATCTCTCCCTCAGACACACGCACTCTCTCTCTCTCTCTCTCTCTCTCTCTCTTCCGTGCTGCAACAAGCAAGAGTAGCAGTGACTCTCTTGTGGGCTGTGGCACGTGGAGCCCCTGCATTATGGCTTGAAACAAGTGAAGCTGCACCTCCCTGACCCGTATTTTTATCCTCTAGTTTAGTATAGTGTGCTCCACCGTCGCTTCAATCTCCTATGATTCGTTGAGCTTCGATTCTATTAAGTGTGTGGATACTTGCCTATGGGTTGCTTAAACTCCAAAACGGCTCATCTTCACTCCCCCGACGACCTCTCCGCCTTCCCTGACTCTAACAAACCTGATCCAGGTTCCTTCTTCAATCTTGACCTTTTATTTGGTATTTTGACTTCTCTTTATCTAACTAGCTATCAGCTGCTCACTTTGTTGTTATAGGGTTCTAACATTCTTCTTGTTTCTAGTTGTGGGGGTATAGTGTTTTGCGGAACTATCTGGTCTTTGGGTCTTGAAGCTTTGGGATTTAAGCTGCTTTGGGTTCACTTGCTTGTTCACATTTGTTTCGTATCCGTTCCGTTTCAGAGTAGATTTTTTATTTTATACCTTTTTTTTTTTTTGGGTTTTGAAGCTAATGGGGATGATGTTGATCAAGAATGCCAAGTCCCAGCATTCAAAGAATTCGGTCTCAATGAACTCCGAAGGGCTACAAATGAGTTCAGCACAAATTACATAGTGTCGGAGAGTGGCGAGAAAGCTCCCAATGTGGTCTACAAAGGAAAGCTCGAGAACAATCGCTTAGTCGCTGTTAAACGCTTCTCTAAACAGTCTTGGCCTGATGCTCAGCAGTTTATGGTGAGGAAAATCATTTTTTTTTTACATTCAATTTAGTTGTTGAGAAATTGAAACAAAAAGTAATACCGTAACAGGGAAATAAACAAGAATCTAGGTGGCCTTATCAGTAGTATTGTTTTTCGAAACTCTGAATTGACTTGAAATTGAAGATGGCTTTGGGTAATTCTACGGGAATGCCTAGCTCTTCATAAAATTACTTCATGAATTCTCTTGTAGAACATGCGCATTATGGGGTTCTGACATGATGCAAATAATGTTGATGGTATTTATTTGTCAGGCGGAGGCAGCTGGAGTGGGTAAAGTGAGGCACAAGAGACTGGTGAATCTAATTGGTTGCTGTGCTGAAGGAGATGAACGACTTTTGGTGGCAGAGTACATGCCAAACGATACTTTGTCAAAGCATCTCTTTCATTGTATTATTCTATATCTTCCTATTCAATTTCTTTTATAATTATTGGAACTCATTAGTTCTGCATTTTTCATGTAATAATCCTCATCAATAGATGTAATGCATGACTATGGAGATTTGCAAATGATGAAGTTCTGGATTAAACTTATTGAAATCTAATTTATAATCACATGTCCTCCTCCTTTATCTAAACCTGTCTCTGACGAGTTCTTCATGTTAAGCTTATTTACTTTCATACTATCTAATTCATAGTCATTATTCATGAGAATCTTAAGGTAAGAATATTGGGACCATATAAAGTATTCATTCTTATGCTTTTATTTTTTAGGGAAGTTTTAATTGCTTGTGCTAATCAAGATCTTCTGTGGATTATGTAGAAATTAAGATATAGTATTTTATTTATTCCTTTTACTATCTTGATATAAAGAGTATGTTCATTTATTTCTTACCTCACCAATTCTAAATCCTGTTTTGTCTGTTTGTTCTTTGTTTGGCTTTGTTGATCATTCAAACTGACCAACACCAATTCTTCTTGCCCTCAAAGAAAAGGAAGGGGAAATGTAAATTTTTTTTAAAAGCATTTTATGACTAAAAATATTGAGTAAAGAAATAGCATTTTCTGCACTTGTCAATGACATTTTGATAATTAGTTATGTGAATTTTGGTTTTAAGATGTGAAATTGTAGTTAATTGTTCATTATTTTTTACTTATAGCTTACTGTGGCTTTATGTTGTAGGGGACAAGCAACCATTGCCATGGGAAATGCGTGTGAGAGTTGCATACCATGTTGCCCAGGCACTAGATCATTGTAGCATGGAAAATCGCAAAATATATCATGATTTGAATGCATACAGGATCCTTTTTGATGAGGTATTCTTTGAAATGCATCGTTATGAGCCTATTTGTTTGTTTGGCATGTTGTTTATTTATTCTTGCTGTCTCTGTCATGGGACATAATTTGCATAAATGAATCTTTTGTGTTTAGGTATATTTCTGCTGTAAATATAAGTTTGCAGACTGCTGATGTTATAAAAGCTTTCAACATCTTTCAGCAGAGAATATCTAAGTAATTCCTTTGAAATGGACTTGTTACTAATTGATTTACTTCTTGTCAGGAAGGTGACCCCCGTTTGTCAAGTTTTGGGCTTATGAAAAATAGTCGAGATGGGAAAAGCTACAGTACTAACTTAGCATATACTCCACCTGAGTTTTTGCGGACAGGTATTTACTTGCCAACAGTAACATGTATTTTTCTGGAGAACTTATATTGACTGAAGGTATAATTTTCTGCTTCCCGTGGAATTTCCGATGGCAATGGTGTACATGGATTATATACATTTGATAATATGGGCAAGTGACCTGCCACTGTTGTAATTGGATAATAGAGAAGAATTTGGTACAATCTAGGTATTATCTTTGATCTTACTAAGTAGAAGCTTTGCTATGGATGGATTTCTCACTTGATCTGTGGTTCAATTAAATATTCCGTTGGACCATTACTGAGTGGATGGTCTTTAACATTGTTTTGCTTGAGATTTCTTTGGTTTTGCTACTCGACGTTGTTAATGGCTATATGGTATTAATCCAAAAAAAAAAAAAGATACAGTTACTGAGGGATGATTGACTAGTTATGAAGTTTTGTATCTAGTGATTCTGATTATTTACAACATTCACAGGCAGGATTATTCCAGAAAGTGTAATCTACAGTTATGGAACAGTTCTTTTGGATCTTTTGAGTGGCAAGCATATTCCTCCAAGCCATGTATGTTACCATCCCTTCCACTAACCCTTCTTTTTTTTCTTTGGGCCAACCCTTTTAGTTGTTAATATTTACCAAATATATTTTTGTGTTTGTAGATGAAACTGAGTCAAAAATTTTATCGACTGTCTGTATGGCCATTAATGGTGTGCATAATGCTTTATCCCATATATGAAGCCAGATGAGTGATGATATCTTTGGTACAAATTTGAGCTGAAGATATGCATGTTAGAAGTCAACATCTCTTTTACTACTGCATTTTAAGATATCTTTCTTGTTCAGTATTCCATAGCCCTACAAAACTATATTATCCAATTTTTTATTATCTTTAACTAGCCACATTTTCTTGTGTATTGCAAAGAATGAGTTGCACTATTTTTTTTTTTTTGGCCAAAAGTTGCACTATTTATAACTTGTGAATAGTGTGACTTGTTATAGATTTTATTATATATAGATATATTGATGATTTATTGTCTATAGAGATGCCTATTCATGCTGCATAATTAATCACATGATTAATGCTGTACCCAAGGGAATGAAAATTGCTAACAACATTGATTTTGTCCTTCAGGCTCTTGATCTTATTAGGGGTAAAAATGCCTTGTTGCTGATGGACTCATCCCTAGAAGGGCAATATGCAAATGATGATGCTACAAAGTTGGTTGAACTTGCTTCAAAATGTCTTCAGTTTGAGGCTAGAGAACGCCCGGATATTAAGTTTCTTCTTACAGCAGTTGCACCTCTTCAAAAGCAGAAAGAGGTTCATTTTTTATTGTGCCCCTAAATTTAAGTGCAAGTTTAGTGGATTGTTGTCTTTTTTCTCCGTTCCAATTGTGTTCAACTTCATTTTCTAATTCTGCCATCGTCTTGTATGTCTCTTATTACTTCTTGATTTTCTTCACTTTCTTTTTCCAGGTAGCATCTCATGTGTTGATGGGCCTCACTAAAACCACAGCAATGCTACCAACCATGCTTTCTCCTCTAGGAAAGGCTTGTGCAAGGATGGATCTCACGGCAGTGCATGACATATTGCTAAAAACAGGTTATAAAGATGAAGAAGGTGCAGAGAATGAGGTATGTCAAACCATTACCGTTTTTCCTTAAAATTTGAGATTACTGTATCTGTAAGAATGTGTTATGCTCAAATCAATAAGCTTGGCTTTTCACATAGTTATTACGGAGAAAGCAGTATTCTAATTGGGATATGTGAAGATGCGAATAAAAATTGTTGGTTCAGTTTGTTTAAGTATGCTGCACGTATCTGATTTTGCATTATCTCTTGGGATTTTTAAAATTCCTAGTCACTCCTGCAAATATTTAGTTATTCTCCTGTCTGCTGGTGGTTGGCTCACAAGTGTTCTGCATGGATGCTTCAGCGAAATATCTGCCTGTACTCTAGTGAAGAGCACGTGGGACGTCATATATCAGTCTGCTTGAAGTGGTCCTGGATTCCATTGATGCATTCAATACTGTGGCATGAATTCTTTTACTTTGTTTAGTATTTTTATATAATATAATTCCTTTTCAGTTTATTTTGAAAGCTTAGTGAATGAGGCATGAGATAATTTGGAATTAGGTACATGTGGTGATACCATCTCAGGAAAAAAGGGCTTGGGAATTCTAGTTTCCTCGACTTTTTAACACGCCCTATCTTATATCATGCTGTGTCTTTGTCAGTGGCATAAATGCGTATATAGATTGGGATTGTTTAACTGTATCCAAGACCCAAGTACGATTAGACAATGTAAACCTCACTTGTTAATTTCTGGTTATTATACTGATTTCGCATATTTTGATGCTTCTGGGAGTGTAACCTTGCAGCTTTCATTCCAAGAGTGGACACAACAAGTGCAAGAGATCTTGAACACAAAGAAATTTGGGGATATTGCATTCAGGGACAAGGATTTCAAAAATGCAATTGAGTATTATTCTAAGGTAGGTAAACTTTCCCCTCTTTTACTGGTTTGGTGTAACAACACTGGCATGCATAACCTTTAATCTTACATAAGAACATATTTCTACATCATTTTGAGCACTGAAGAGGAATAGCATTGCATTGCTTGGCCATTCAAAGAAAAGTAGTGGATCAGTAGACGAGGACATCTTGAGTGTAATGCTGATGATTATGATTAGAGTCCAAAGTCTGAATATGGGTGGTATATTTGGTGTGAACAGTTGGTGGTGATGATGTCAGTTCCTTCGGCTACAGTGTTTGCAAGAAGAGCATTCGCATACTTGATGAACGAGCAGGCAGAGCTGGCCTTAAGGGATGCGATGCAGGCACAGGTGTGCATTCCTGATTGGCCAACAGCATTCTACCTGCAGGCACTCGCTCTGTCCAAGCTGGGAATGGAAACTGATGCTCAGGATATGCTAAATGATGGAGCTGCCTTTGAAGCCAAGAGATCTAACAGTTGGCGTGCTTAACTTCACCTATCAGATTCAGAGCTGCCTTTGTAAGGTGCTAGTTTAGGAAGGTAGTTATTGGTATCAGATGTTCTTGGGCAGTATCACGCTTAGATTATCCCATGCACAAGAGTCTTACTGTAGATTGATTTTTCTTCAGATGAAATAAGCTGATCTCTCACTGTCACTTTCACGTCTGCTCTGTCCTATTTCTTTTCTCCTTCTCAAATTAATTTTTTAACTAAAATAATATGAACAAGTTACTTGTCTTTAAACACATTGTCTTAAACAAGAAATTTTCCTGATCAACTGAATTTATTTTACATGACCAGTATATCAAAATAAGTAATAACTATGAAAACATGTTGGATATATCTTTTAATTAAGATTGTTACACACACGCACATATTCGTAATTAACTTAATTGTTTATTTTTATCATCTTCACTTGAAGAACTTCTCGTTACTCTGTCCTTGGTCTGATCATGAGCCCCAACCAGCAGTGCGTCGTGAAGTTGGTAACATGCTGCTAATTTAAAAATGAACTGAGTTACGAGATGAATCCGATTTTTTTTTTTAAATAATGAGCAGATGAATCCGTTTTAAACGAGGTTTCAATATCATAAATTGATTATCAACTCGCGATGACTTTGTAATGCAAGTTAACTGATTTGTAGAATCAAACCATACTATCTCTGTTTTGTTTGTAGCTTAAGATTTTAATATATAAATTAAGAAATATAATTAATATATTATAATTTTTTTAAAAAATTTAATATGCCCTTCAATGAATTAATAGATAAAAAAGAGTAATTTAAAAAAGATTATTAATTAATATTATTTTAAAATTTAAAAGTGTTCGGTAAATAAAAACTATTTAAAGAATTATCTATAGTCCTAATTATTGACCTTTCCATATGACTCCTCAAGCAACCCTAATTCCAGATGACATCTAATCATTTGTCTTATAATTATTTAGGGAAAATCTCATATGAGGACCTCCTACATAAAATATTTCTAAATAGCAAACCCCAATAATTGAAATTCTTTAAAAGAACCTAGATCTTTAGAGGGAAAAAAAATTAGTTGGACTAAAATATCCTTCGTCCCTCCCTCCTTTCCTCCCTCTCTCCTTTCCTCCCTCCCTCACTAGAGTCGGCCATGTTGCCAGAGTTTCGGTGACCAAAAATGTTATCAGCGTTGGTATAGTTACCGACGTGAAGTTTAATAAAATTAAGAGTGTTGAAATCAGTTATAATAAGTTAGAAATCATGAGTCTTTCACTCAGAAATTTCATTGATCCCATTTAGAAATTTTTTTCAAAATTACCTTTTGAAATAAAATTGAAAGTGTTTAAATTAATTATAGTGAGTTGAAAATTACGAGTTTTTAATTAAAAATTTCGTTGATCCAATTTGAAAATTTTTTGCAATATTGAACAAATTTTCCAAGTGAATTAACAAAATTTCCTAGTAAGAGACTCATAATTTTCAACTCATTATAATTGATTTCAACACTTATAGTTTTATTTCAGACGACAATTTTGAAAAAAAATTTCAAATTGAATAAACAAAATTTCTAAATAAAAAACTCATAATTTTTAACTTATTATAACTGATTTCAACACTCTCAATTTTATTTTAGAAGGCAATCATGAAAAAAATTTTTAAGTGAAATCAATGAAATTTCCAAATGAGAGACTCATAATTTCCAACTTATTATAACATATTTTAATACTCCCAATTTTGTCAAACCTCATGCTAGTGACTATACCAATGTCGGTAACATTACATCGTCGGTGACATAGCTTCGGCAATGTCACTAATGGAGCTCTAGTCGTCGGCTCCAATGAGGGAGAGAGGGAGAGAAGGAGAGAGGGAGGAAGGATTTTTTAGTCCAACTAATTTTTTTTCCTTCTAAGAATCTAAATTCTTTTAAAAGATTTTAGTTATTGGAGTTTCCTATGTAAAAATATTTTACTTGAGAGGTTCTCATACGGAAATTTTTCAATCATGTAACTTGTATTAGGAGCAACATGTCATCTTTAGGGAAAAAAAGGCTTCCGTATCAGTTATCTGGAGTTAAAAAAATTAACAGAAAAAATATTGCAACGTTAAAAGTAAGGTATCTTTATAACTTATATTCAATTTTCTTATATCTAAAAAGTATTTTGTATTGTTACTACTGAGAACTTAGTTCAATTAATAAAGAGTTATATCAATTTAATTAGAAATTTTAGGTTTAAACCTTAGAAATGCAGCTGCATTAAAATATTTAATGACAGTTCTCATTGTCCAAAAGAATGATACCTAATTTAATCTAAATTAGTTTAGAGTAGATTTAGATATTGAATCTTGACGTAAAAAAAATATATTTTGCAGTATTTAAAATTTGGTAACAATATTATCGAGTTTTAAATTGAATGCATTTAAAAAGAATGAAATTAAATATTTGGGAACATAAATTTTATTAATTTTACGATGAGAAAGAAATATAACATTGTCTCATATGATCAAGATAAGTAGAGTGTGAGTGTGTGACTATGTAAGTAGAGTTTCAAATCCTTCTCATATGAAAATATAAAATCAAATAACAGCTTTTTTTAAAAAAATATTATATAATTTTTTAAATCACATGAAAAATAAGTTAATGTTTAAAGATAAAACAATAACTCGTCATCTAATCCTGATTCAAATTCGGATGACAAACTATTATTTTACTTTTAGACACTACCTTTGCAAATAAAACTTAAAACAAGATTATTAGCCAACAAGAATGAATTTGGCCCCGTTTGGTAGCCCGTTTGAAACGGCGCTAGGAGTTTAAAATGAATCTAATGCAATTTTATTTGTGTTTGGCTATTTTTCTGCATCCCATTAGAAACTCATTCCTGCTCCTAAACTCGTTCCCCTGAGAAGCAGCTTTAGCCATACTTTTCCGTTTGGTTCTCCATTTTTTTCTGTATTTATTTTAAAGTCAGATAAAAATAGATCAATAAAAATAAGAAAAATTAAAAAAATAAAATTTTCATAAAATTTATCCTATCTATTGATCAAAATGTCCTTTTAAAATTTTAATTTTTATAGATCATGACCTGTAAAAAAGTTATATCAAATATATTATGTTCTCAATTAAATAAATGTAGATTAAATTTTAATCCAAATAAATTAAATTAATCATGGAATAGAGTTTAAGCTCGATTTAGAGGAAAATTATGAGTTTTGTCAAAATTAATTTTTAAATAAATCATCTAAACATAAACACATTAGTTCAAAACCAATTTTTATTATAATTACGTTACAAAATCAATTTTACCAAAATTTATTTTTAACTAACTGAAAACTAAACGGACTTTTTATAACGTTATATTATTTAGAGGGTACGATTCCATTCTTCTTTCAACATTATAAAAAAAATTTTAACCACCAAATATAGATATACAAACAATTAATATTTTTTAAAATAAATTGATCACTTAAAATTCAAAAGTATTCTCAAAATTGGGTGACACAACCAATGAAACTATGTCAATCAATATATAAAATATAAAATTTATAAAAAATTATAATATTTATAAATCATGAATAATACAATTTTTATTGTGTAATTTTTTTAATTTTAGTCCTTCTTTATCTATTTTATTGCACACAATGTATTTTTTTTTCTTTTTTTCATGTTACTGACGTCCAAATCCCACCTAACAGTAATACAAACTCCACCAACAATATTATAATATAAAATATAAAATGCATAATAAGTGAAATTATTAATAATAGTATAATACAATTTATTTTTATAATAGTAATTTAAAAAGAAAAAGAAAGGCTTGTCCGAAGGCTCACGTCAAGTGGGCTGCAATTTTCAGAAAATTCCCAGAGGCGTGAGCAAGCTGCCAACTTTGCCCAAAGCGTCGTGGCAAGACCGTAGTTTTCTTGAAAAGTCCGAACATTAAGGTCACTTGAGCAGAGGGGAAGGGGAAAGTTAGTCGCGTTCCTCAATTTCAAGAGCAAAATCGTAAAGGTACGACCATTCGATTTCCCTTGTTTTTCCTCCGAAAAGAAATTCGTTTTAGTTTTTGCATGTGGATGTCTCTGAGACTCTGACCGTTTGTTTCTTCGCTCCCTGCTTGATTCGCTCTTGGGAACGGATATTACGTACCTTATAGAGGAGAAAATCTTTGTTTGGTCTATGCTCTGTTTGGGATTAAATTTTTGAATCTTTCTCTATCGTTTGTTTAGGAATCCGTTGCAAACCAATCACAACATAGGGTTTCTTTGATACTCTGCGGGTTCTTGATCATCGCACTGCAAAATCAATTGAAAGAGGAAAGAATTCTTACCGTGTATTCGATAGCTACCTAAACTGTTGCGAACCCATTAAATCCTACCAAACCATTAACCTTGGTTCGGTTTCATTTTATATGATGGCTGGGTTTTGTTTGTTCCGTTTGAGGGGATTTTGGTTCGATGGATGGTGTTTGCAGAATTGAATCGACCTAATCAAACGACCTGAGCCGATAGAAGGAAATATATAATATCAAATCAACGAAGGTTTTAAGAAAATAAAAAAAAATCAGTGAAGATTTTGTGATACAAATTAAACTATTCAGAGATACGCTTCTCATCTCTTGGCTGGTTGATATTGAGATTAATATATCAATTTTGAGTGACTGTTGGAAACTATATTCTTCAGTGAGGTTTGTCAATCTTATTTTTATTCTGTGTTTCCCAAGTTTCTCAAATTTTTTTTTTCATTTGTTAATCATGCGTCAGCTTGTTTCTTACGTTAACTTATTCTGGGCTGTTGGGGCAGAATTATTGTCATTTTTTCTCCCTTTTCTAACCCCTCTGCTGAGGAGGTCACAGAGGAAGGAAAACTTAGGTGGGTTTGTAGCAGATTTCAAGCATGATAAATACCCCCTATTAAGAAAGAAGGATAAAATAAAACAGAAGCATGAAAAGACAGTTTTGCCTCCAAGATTGGGATAGCCTTGGAAAAGTTTGATTAGACTGCCACCAGTAAACCTGCGTTGGCCTGGCTGGTACTTTCAAAATTTTATATTGTGGCTTCACTCAGGGTATCAGAGTTAATCATGATTTGGTCTTATGCCCTGTACATCTTTATGTCGACTCAGTTAAAATGCTTAATTACAACTGTTGTCGAGGTGATTATTATACATACTGTGCAAATCTGTAGACTGGGTTTCTCTCAAACAAATAAGGGCAAACCTGAGATTGATATTAATTAATACTAATAATTTACAACATTGATTTGGAGGGGGAAAGTAAAGTGAAAGGCATGCTAAAGCTGAAATGTTTGGGATTTGAACTTCAGGAGAAAGAGACAAGTTATATGGATAGCGAATCACCGAGCAAGAAGGCCACTAAGGAGGTTGCACGCGAGTTGCTTATTGCTATCTCCAACTCTTTACCTGATAAGATTGTGGAGTTAAATTGTGGGTCTGAAATCAAGAAAGCGGATGGAGTTGGTGGGGCAAACGATGTTGTGGATGACAAGTTTCGATCTGAACTGATCTCAATCTCATATGCCGAATCTCCTGATATCAAAATCTGATCTACTTCTATGGGAGCCTATGCTTCATATGTACTCGTTTATAGTTAATGTATGACTCTAGGTCTGCCGTGTGATTGTATTTTGTGCGTGTTTATTTTACCAGTATGGTGGTTGTGTTGTATAAGCTATCGTTAATCTCGTTGTAAATACTTTGGCCAAAATATGTTTGGGTTTATGTATGATATGATGACTTTCATAATTGATTTGCCTCACTTTCATGAGTCTAGTTTATGCCACATTTAGTTAAGACGTTTTTTTTAAAACAATAATAATAATGAACAGTTAAGACGCTTTTGTTAATGCTAATTTAAACTGCATTATATGATCTCATGCGTTCATGTCTTGACGATGCTCATGCTGTTAGCTTCTGGTTGTCATTGTTTATTGGGTTTGTTTGTGTTACAAATTTCATAACATAATAAGTTATTGGGTAAAATATTTTAATATTCCTTTTTATTTTGGCTGAATCTATAATTATGTATTTTTCTTTTAAAATAACAATTGATTTTCTTGACGTTTTGATATCTCTTCGAAAATATGAGGATGAATTGGAAAGTATTGTTGGGAGCATAAGCGCTGGGTCCAGAATTTGACCCTTCGACTCGGGATCTGAGTATAGAATTATGGCGATGCTACTCCTCCTTCTTTCATCCAATTTTGGTCGTCATAGATCACTCTTCGCTGTTAAATCAAACCTTTGCTTTTTATTTTTTTAACGAAGTTTATATGAGTTCCCTCTTAAAAGGCTTAACAAAGTCACAGAGTAGGTTTTGTGACTCAAAGAATGGTTATAGAGATATTGATAAATTCATCAACAAGATCCTTAAGTTAGTAGCAAAATTTCACGTTCTCAAACGGCATGGGTGTCAAATTCCTGTAGAGGGATCAATTTTTGTTAGCTTTGTCTTTTCTTTTACTTCTTTCATTACCCCCCCCCTTTTCACTGTTGCTCCATCATGCTGGACCGCTGAAGTGAATCATCTCCGTTCTCCAGTTATGTCTGTTTTTTTTATACATTCTCCAGTTATGGCTTCTTAGTTATTTTATTTCCCTAAAATCATTGGGCCTGTCATATGCTTAACATATGATCAATGGGTTCCCAAACATTGGTCCAACTCAATCATTAATTAGGTGCAGTCCCTTGTCTAGGAATATTTCTAATTTTTATCAGTGAAGAGGGGAGAATTTTCTTTTTAAATGAAATATTGGCCAAAAATGTCTTAAGGAACTAATTATTTTCTTTATTGTTTTTAAAAGAGTATTAACCCCTTAATTTAATTTTTTATTATTCTTTTTTTTTTTTGCTTTTTAATTCTCTAAATGTTAAAGTCAAATGTCTAATTCTAAATTGACAGAGTTGCATTTTGAAATACCAAATTAAAAAATGAATATTATTCTAGGATAAAAATCATAATTTGTAGTATAATTTTAAATAACTGTAACGATGGCTTATTAGGGTGGATTAATTATTAATAATGTATTTTGTGAGGGTAGATGGAGTAAATCCAAATAGCCCTCCCACGGCTATCTCATTGGAGTTGTATAATCACTCGAGTAATTTGGATAAATTTATATACTTTTTTCAATTTATATTATAAGACGTTTTGTAGAATAATTTTTTAGTTCAAAATATAGGACATTGGATATTTTTTTTTCTATTTTATCCCTGTCTTTAATACTTTCTCTCTCCTCATTTATAACTTTACAATAATAATATAATGAGATATTTAATAAGGGTAAAATAGAAAATATTGATACTTTTTGCATAAATTTCAGTTAAAAAAATAATTTTTTTAATATATATATAATTGATACAAAATATCTTATAATATTAATCGAAATGAGTATATATTAATCATCTCCATTGGCCGGCAAAATTCGTCCAACCAGGACACCTTGTTCTTCCCCTTCGCCTTCCACTTCATCTTGCTTTCTCCTTCTTCTTGTTGTCTCTTGGATAGTACTTAAGGGAATAAAAGAAAACACGAGAAAATTAAAGTTAAATAATCAATTAAAGGATGCATGTATACGTATATATCTTCCAGAAAGCAAAAGTCAGAAAGCCTTAATGAATTTGGAACCAGAGAGACTCAAGAGTAAACGCACATCCTCCGGAGTTTCATGCCCAGAATAATATTGCCTCCCCATACTCGGTCCCTTTGTCATCACTTCTCAATCCAGCCGGTAAAATGGGTTAGACTCAATGGGTCGATCTAAAAAGCAAAAAAAAAAAAGGTCAGGGCCTTAATTTTAGAAACATATATACAACATGACATGCTTAGACCCATTTAATCTATGTTTTTTAAATTAATAAAAACACATATTATCTTATTGATTAATAATGTATAATTACAAATTATAAATATTATATTTATTTTTAATAAATAATAATAATTAGTTATATTAATTTAAAAAATTATATAAAAATAAAAAAAAATAAAAAATCATTAATATATATATATATATATATATGGGCTCAAGCTTTTAAAGTCGAGCCCGTATAGTAATATAGACTTTTTGGCCATAATTGCCACCACTACTCATCAAGCCTCACAAGATCCAGGTGTTTTGCAATATGGAGAAAGACATTTTAGGATCCACCTGTAAAAATGTTTTCTATCAAGACCAATTTTAAAAAATTTTAACTCAGATCAACTGAATTTCTAACTAATATTATTTATTTATAAATATTTTTTTGAAGAGGTCCCAAATTGTCTTCCCCCTGTGCAATCCACAATGACCACCCTAGGATAGGTGTCCGAGTTCAATCTCCCTATCTTCACGTTGAGGAAGCCGTACCTTTCCTGGCATTGTCTAATATTACTCCATCCATCTGTTTTAAAATATAATAAATAAATAACAAAATCATCATAAACAGAAAATTTGTCAAATATTTTAAATATATCACAAAATTTTTTTTTTCCACAAATATCTTTATTTAATGTTTTTATTTTATTCTTCTTTAACTTATTTCTCATAATAATAAGTCTTGTTTAATTAATGGTAAACTTTAAAAAAATATATTAATTTATCAAATAAAAGCCATTTATTTCTTATATTTTTAAATAAAATATATTTAAAAATAACTCTATATTTTAGAGGGAGTATCGGAAGGTAATCTATATGCCCGTTTGGATTTCAGCTAGTTAAAATAGAGTTTAAGTAGAATTAGTTTTAGAATGTGAGTATTATAAAAATTGGTTTTAGGCTAATGTCTTTATATTTGAATAATTTATTTGAAAATTGGTTTTGATAAAAGTGATTATATTTAGGTAATTTTAATCAAAAGAGCTTTTGGTGCAATAATTTTCCCAACTTTTAATAAATGAATTTTATTTTTTCAATATCTATTTAATATATATATATATGTATATATATTTCTCTAAAAAAAATAAAGTTTAAAATTATTTTCTAATATTTTATTTTTTTATTTCTGTCATTTTGGCTTATAATTATTTTTAAATTTAAATTTAAACTCTATCTCATAATTAATTTAATTTTCTTGAATTAAAATTTAATTTATATTTATTTAATTAAAAATATAGTCTATCTGATATAATATTTTTTTGTAGGTCATAGTTCATAGAAATTAAAATTTTGAAGGGACATTATGATCAATAAATATGAGAAATTTTAAGAAAATTTTATTTTTTTAATCTTTTTTATTAATTTATTTTTATTTAATTTTAAAATAAATATAAATAAAAATGAAGAAGTGGGAAACATATCCTGATGTATTTATGGTGAATCTTTGTTTTGCATTCTTGAATGGGAGAAAAAAAAATGAGCCAAATATCTTAAGAATACATCAAATCAAGTTTACTGGCCCACACTTGGTTACCAACGTGTTGCCAAAAAGAGGCCTGCCACGTTCCCGGTGGGTTTCGAACTCCCGAGTACTTCGCACTTGGAGGGGTTCGATCCAGTACGGCATGCAGTAAACGCCTTCCCAGGACCACGGGCACGTGCAGGTCGATACTCAGATCAGATCGCAATAAAAAATAAGGTTTTTTTGGCGAGAAGCAGGGGTTTAATTTAAAAGGATGAAAGGAGGAGGAGCAGCATCGCAATAATTATATCCTCGTATCCCATGTCGAAGGATTAAATTCTGGACCCAGCTCTTATTTGTCCCCAACAATACTTTCCAATTCATCCTTAAATTTTAGAAGGGATATCAAAACGTCAAGAAAATCAATTGTTATTTTAAAAGAAAAATACATAATTATAGATTTGGCCAATTTAAAATTAAAGGAATATTAACATAACTTACTCAATAATTTATAAATTTCATTTCCTGACGTAATAACACAAACAAACCCAATAAACATTGACAACCAGAAGCTAAAAGCATCAGCTAGCGGTTTAACTGTACTTTTTTTAAGGAAAAAAAAAACGTCTTAACTGAATGTGGCATAAACTAGAATCATGAAAGTGAGGCAAATCAATTAACAAAGTCATCATATCATACATAAACCCAAACATGCATATTTTGGCCAAAGTATTTACCACGTGATTTACGATAGCTTATACAACATAACCAACATATATATATATATATACTGTTAAAATAAACATGCAGAAAATACAACCACGTCAAATATAACGTCAAACCTAGTGTTATACATTAACTATATATTTATTAAGCAATAAATAATCAAATCTATTATCCATTTATATACTCTTTTTTCGGCCATTAATGATTTGATCACAGTCGATATTGGAGAAAGATTGTGTATGGAGAAATGTATAGAAAGTCTAAACCAAGATAAATTGCTATTTTTAGAATTTAATTTTTTTATATTTTGTAAATAAATATATGCTTTTTAATAATTTAATAATTTAAACTTAAATAACTATACTTATCGAGAGTTATCATGATTTACCATAATTTGATTTTTGAACTAACTAAATTGAATTTCAAAATTTTCATTCATTTTTGGATTATACTAATAAATATAATTAATTAAATATCAAGTGTCAGCCAAAAAATTAAATATCAAGTAATTTTCTCAAACCATTTGGTATCTGTCTTAAATAGTTATGATTTAAAAATTTAAATTTATGTATAAAAAGATTAGTTTAGATATTTTTTAGTTCTCAAATATAAAGTTTAGTTGAGTATTATTAATTAAAAAACAGATATATTTTAGTCTTAAAAATTCTAACCTCATTTATTTGATCTACCGCGTGAATTTTAAAATATATAATTAATCTATCTATTATCTATTCTTATATATATATATATATATATATATATATATAAAAGCAGGGAGTTGTATGGACTTTTTCTGCATAACTCTCATGTAATCTATGCTTCGGTTGATGTTTGCTTAAATTCTATACTTCGAAGTCTGTGCTTTAGAGTTAGATTCAAATCTCGAACCTATTATCTATTTTTATAATTATTTTGACCATATATATATTGTTCATATTTTTAGCCTATTTATATCTCCTTATTTGTGCTCATTGAAATGGGCATCGAATCGAGGTCCAAACAATATATGGAGTTTTCGGCCAAAAAAGCAATAAATGGACTTGAGAATATTCCGAATTTCCTATGTTCCATTTTTTTTTGTTTTCTTTTCTTCTTGTGAGACACTTGGGGCTAGAACCCCCAAAAAAAAACAGATTTTTCATCTCTGTCGTGGGCGTAGCTATGAACTTAAAAAGTAAAAACCCAATTCACCACCGATGTTTAAATAATAATTTTACTATTTTGTGCATCGCTCGCGGGATGCATGGAAACCGGGCTCGATAATATATTGTGAGAAATCATGATTTAAATTAAAAAATAGATTGTAAATTCCAAGAATGGAATGGACGGCTGGATTCTGTTCAATCTAAGGGGTTATTTGTACGACTGGACTATATAAATAGCGACCGAGCCCACCGAGGCCGAGGAAGAAATTGTCAGCGAGAGAGAGAGAGAGAGAGAATGGAGTTATTTGATGTGGTCATTGTGGGGGCCGCTTTGTTATTGGGTGGATATGCTTTTGTGTTTGGGTTTCTGAGAAGAGTGAACGATTGGTACTATGCGGGAGCAAACACTCGGTCCCCTCTGCCACCTGGTGATATGGGTTGGCCTTTACTCGGAAACATGCCTGCCTTCATCAAATCCTTCAGATCTAACCCTGATTCCTTCATCTCCCACCTTGTTTCCAAGTCCTTCCCTGCTTACATATTTTTCTCTTTTATCTATCCTATGTTAATTTTACGATTCTCTCTCTATAAAAAGTTTTTTATTTCATAATATAAAATAAAATTAAATGATTTATTACTTTTATTCTTTATTTATTATATTATTAGTATTATAACTTATTTTATATCTAATAAAATAAGTAAAATTAATAAAATTAAAATTAAAAATTTTAATTTTTTAAGGGTCTAGAAATATAATAAATGTTTTTATTTGCTCAACAACCTTCCTATTTGATTTACAATATGGGTTGGAGGAGTACATGTTATTACACTGTTAGTGTTCACTCACTTCAATTTGGGTGTTCACTCACTTTAATTTGGGTGCTTTAATTTTCTCTTTCAGATACGGCAGGACTGGCATTTATAGAACCTATCTCTTCGGAAGCCCCAGCATCATTGCATGCGGTCCAGACGTGTGCCGCAAAGTGTTCACCGATGATGAACATTTCAAGCTTGGATACCCAACCTCTGCCATCACCCTCGCCGGCAAAAGATCTTTGCACAACATATCCATGGCCGAGCACAAACGCCTGCGCCGCCTCATCACCTCTCCCATTACCGGCCACGAGGCTTTGTCCTCCTATGTTGGTTTCATCGAACGTGTTTCCATCAAAACGTTGGATGAATTGAGTAGCATGAAGACGCCGGTTGAGTTGTTGACGGAAATGAGGAAGTTTGCTTTTGCAGTCATCACCAACATCTTCATGGGCTCCGATGTTGACTACGTCAACCTTGGCCTCGTCGAAAACTTGTACACCGACCTCTATCGAGGAATGAAGTCCTTAGCCATTAATCTTCCGGGCTTTGCTTTCCATAACGCCCTCAAGGTTACGTTATTAATCACCAATTTCTTCTTCTCTCAAGCTTTCTAGATTAAATATACATACATATATATATATATATGCTTATTTAATTAGAACCCGATATTAAACTACTTGTCTTAACAAATTAAAATGCCAGGCACGAAAGAAGTTGACGAAGCTGCTGCAAGATTTGCTGAACCGGAAGAAGATGAGCGGCAAGAGAAAGGAGAAGAAAGATATGATGGATTTGTTGATGGAGGAGACAGATGAAGATGGAAGGCACCTGGACGACGATGACATAATAGACTTACTTCTCGTATTCTTGTTAGCTGGTCATGAAAGCTCTGCTCATGGTATTTTGTGGTCCCTCATCTACTTCACTCAACACCCCGAAGTCTTCAAAAAGGCCAAGGTTTGACTACTACCTCTGCATCATCATATGAATATATCATCTCCTCTCCTTTGTCAGAATATCCACCTACATATATATCGATCCTACCAACATTAATTTTAACATCAATAAATATCTATATTTTTCAAACTATATACCTGCCCGCAGAAAGAGCAGCTAGAGGTCGTGGCACGACGACCTTCCTCGCAGAATGGGCTGACTCTCAAGGAAATCAAGCAAATGGATTATCTTTCAAAGGTATAACTATATCAAGCAAATCAGTGTTGATGTTATTATGTTATGTAATATTGATGAAACAAAATGAACTTAATAGAATAAATGGATCTCATGGTCTGAAGAGTTGGTTGTCATTAGAATAGAATCCAAGGACATCTTGTGATCCATATAACTTACTTTGTTTAGTGAGATAAAGCTTCTTGTGTTATTGTTGTTGACGAGATATTACATTCATAATTTTATCATATGTACATATATATGTATGGGCTCGAATACATGACAAACTTTAGCCGTTACTTAACGAACTTCACGCTTTCCCACTAACTATATGTCTAACTTGCAAAGAAAATTATGTTTTTCTTTAATTCCCTCTATTAATTGGAATCTATTTTAGGAATTTCTCTGCATAAGCTGTCAAGTTTGAGTTGGCCTACAGTCCATGCTTTAGAATCATAATCTGCATTGTTCATAGAAAAGTAGAGAAAATCATCAGCAATAAATAGTTGCACGAAAAATCTGTAATCTTTTTTCTTTTTCCCCTTTGTTTACTAAAATGTCATATTTAGTTTCTTGATGAGATGCTGCGAAGAACGACTATCACATTCGCTAGTTTTAGACAGGCAAAAGCCGATGTCAACATCAACGGTTGGTCATTTAATCCTAGACACATCTTCAAACTCGGATGCATTAATTACTCAGTCAAAACTAAAAATTATTTATTGAAAAAAAAAATTCCAGGTTACACCATACCCAAAGGGTGGAAAGTTCTGATTTGGTACAGAGGACTTCATATGGATCCTGAGAATTTCGTCAACCCGGAGGAATTTGATCCTTCCAGATGGGACGTATGTAGACTAATACTAGAATTAATTATTGTTTTGGGGTTAATTTTATTTAGTGGTGAATTTACTCATAACATGCAATATCCAAAATTAATGGGGTGCAGAATTTCAAAGGGAAAGCAGGGTCTTTCCTTCCCTTTGGATTAGGAAGTAGGCTTTGTCCTGGAAATGACCTGGCCAAGTTCGAGATCGCCATTTTCCTTCACCATTTTCTTCTCAACTACAGGTGAGATAGCAAGCTCCTTAACTTTGTCATCTTCGACCACCTTGAGTTTACTAATATTACAATAATCTCTGTGATTAATAATTGTTTTGTTTAATATAGATGATTTATGGTGCAGGATGGAGAGAATTAACAAAAAATGTCCCATCTCGTACTTGCCACTTCCCCGACCTGCAGACAACTGTCTTGCACGAATCATAAAGTTTGAGTCGACGTGAAGCATAAGAGTGAGTTTTGTGGCAGTTCAGTTTGCGAAGTTGATGTGTACGAAGAGCTGCCTAAATGAGCCGTGTATTTCAGTTTGTTAAAAAACATGCTTTTGTTGCATGCTTCTTATTCTGAACCTCAATATATACATGGGATCAGTTAAGCTGGTGAACAACTTCAATAAATTCTTACACGAAGTTTTTTTTTCTCCTTAATATATATATGTATGGTTGACTTTCTATAAGATGCATGATAGAAACAAGTTAATTAACTAATAAAACGGGGATGATATGAGCACACATGGAATTTTCAGTTCCATGTTTAGGCTGGGAAGTTTCTCAACTTAAGGTTACCCTGTTAGAAAATCACTTTAATTACCTTGCACGGTCTAAAATTCACTGGATTGTTTATGCATAAATCTATTGGGTATTCAAAAATATGTCAATTGTGTTAAGTGTTAAAGTTTTGTATGAAAAACTTTTAATGTATATTTGAGAGTTTGAGATGTAATGGGATGCAATAAAACAGTCATTAATAAAATGTGGAAAAATATGGAATGAAATGAAGTGAAATGGATCATATTCCATTTTTAGGATGTTTTATAGAAGAATTAAAAGGTTTAATTTGATCACCATTTAGAAGTTATTATAAAATAAATGGAATTGAAGTAATTATAATTTTCTTATATTCAATATTACCCTCATAAGTAAATTTATATGAAAAAAACTAGTGGCCATTAGTTTGAAAAAAACCAAATTTATTTTTTGACTTGCAATTAGATTTTTATTCTAAGAAAAGAAAATTCAAATCTCATTTTCAATTAAATTGGTAAACAAACATTAATTAAGATAGGAAGCAAGTTATATTGGAGAAGGAAGTGCAATTGTGGATATAAAATATATATGACAAACAAGATTATATATACCTTGACCCAATAAAAAATAAAATTATATATATGAGAATGGAAAGTGTTCCGTCAAAAGACCGAGAGACAATTCCACCTGGTCCGTGTGCGGTGCAATCCTGCCTTCTGCTTATCCCTCCTCCCTTTTTTTATTGACTTTCTTCTGACCGTTAAAGTTTAACCATCCTCCCCCTGTAATCCCTAATTTATCGGGATATTTCATAAATGATCATTATGGAGTATCGCGCTCTTTTTGCATGATCCCTGATTTTTCGTCCTGCAGTTATGATTCCATAACCGTTACTCCTAGCCAGGTGTTTTTGGGACAATACAATCTTCATGGAGGAACCCGTAGTCGGCCATATGGCCAAGATGTTGTTCAATTGGACGATCATTCGACCATACGATTACTCGGCCTTATCGTTCGATAACCGATGTATTACTCGGCTCGTTGCGCTTAAGCTCGGCTTCCGAATTATAGCTCGGTTTATATGAGCCCGGAAAGTGAGACTTCAAAGGAGCGTCCATCCACCTCGGACCTATAATCTCGGCACACTCGTTTTGGCCCGCACAGAAAGCAAGCTCAATGTGGTGAAGAAATTGAGAAGAAAGAGGTTCACATAGTTGAAAGAATGAGAGGAGAGTTAAAGCTGCATTAATATGTGTTCATATAATTGAGGGAAATTATGTAAATTTCAAATCATTCATCTTTCACCCTCCAATTTAGAGAGACAAAAATAATTGGATTTATGATAGTTAAAGATGCTTTGGAGACTAGTTGTTGCCATCCCACTTTCTTCTAAAATTTTTTTCCAACTAATGTCCTAAATTTATTACACATTCCATTCCATTAAGGGGAAAAAACTCTCAACCATACACTCAGAGATTTTTGGTGTTATGAACGACCTTGAAATATATGGAGGATGCTTTACACTATTTGATCCATTTGAAGTACCCGGGAAATACATGTCATATTCAAATCATATTGAGGCTTCTGCTAATAAAATTGATCTTTTCGAATACCCTCCTTAACTCCCATATAACGATGTTGGTATGTTGAATTAACTATCGTTAATCTCACTGTAAATACTTTGGCCAAATTCCAAAATATGTATGGGTGTCTATATGATATAACGACTTTAATAATTGATTTGTCTCGCTTTTATGATCTTGGTTTATGCCACACTTGGAGAAGACGCTTGAGGTAATAGTAACACAAATAAACTGCAGGAAAAAAGATCTCATGGTCATGGGTTAATCACGCTCTTGTTTCGCTCTGGTTTTCAATGTTTACTGGATTTGTTTGTGTTATTGCTCATGAAATTTATAAAATTATTGAGTAAATCATGTTAATGTTCATTTTTTTAGGGTTAGATTATAATTATATATCTTTCTTTTAAAATCATAATTGACAAAATTTAATCCTTCTACATGGGATCTGAGAACAGAATTCGCATGATGTTTTTATGATTTTTTAATCCTTTTTTGGTCGTCATATATCATTGTTCGTCATTGTTGTTCATCCTTGTTATTCGTTTCTTTTCTTTTCTTTTCTTTTTCCTTTTCATTGTTGCTTCAATTGCATGCTGGACACCTAAACTGAATCTTCTCTAGTCATCACTGTGATGTTCTTAATAAGTTATTTCACTAAACCTGTTTGGCCTTTCATTTTTGTTAAACTAGATTTATCCCCCACGCAATTGCGCGGGTGAGGTGTGTAGAATTGATAATTTAGAATATTATACACATAAATCTTGAAATGATCAACATGGGGGGAGGAACACCCATGGCTCATTGACATTAATGAAGCATGTCGTTTGTTTCTGCCATTTTATTCCATTCAGCTCACTCTTCTTAGAGATGTGTTATTTAGCAAATAAATGATGCTACTATTCTTTAAATAAAGTGATAATCTCCCTTAAGACCACACACCACCCATTGATAGTTCAAAAGAAGCAATTAAATTTAAAAAAAAAAAGCAATTAATCCAAACCGATAAAACAATCTTTCTGTATCCAATGAATCTTGGGGCATGTATGAATCAGCTTGTACTCGATGACGGTAATCTCACATGAAAGCATGAATGTTAAGTAATCACACAATGTTTCACCCCCTTAACACTTTTCTTCCATCAACTCTCCATTGCTAAGCATATCTGTTACAAATTCCAGCTCCAAGTTCCTTGACCTCTTAGCATCTTCCAAAGTTAATAGTCCACATTCTTGTTCGGCAGCCACATCTAAATAATCTATACATACATGCCATGCTCAGCAGCAGTGGAAAGAATATATATATATATTCTCAATAAACTTTGACTGACAAAAAGAGTGTTCAAACCTTGATGACATTCAGTTTCAATGTTTTGTTTGTTTTTAGCAAAAAAATAAGAACATAATATACCTGAGATGACATATGTATAAAGGCATGTGAAGGCTGCAATGTTGTATGATTTTTTATGTGCTTGTTAGCTTGATGGAATCAAATTCTGGAAAACTTCTTGATACACCACGTTTGTTGTCCCATCAGAGGCATTGTTTTCTGAATCATGTATAAGAAGTTTCAAGCCAGGCATGCTTTTGGTCCTAGACAATACTACATAAAGTTGCCCATGTGTAAATACCGACTTTGGCAAGTAGATCCCTACATTTTGGAGAGATTGACCCTAGCTTTTATTGATTGTCATTGCAAATGAAAGTGTGATAGGGAACTGTCTTCTTCTTATTTTCAATGGCCATCTTGATTTAGACGGATTCATGTCCATCCTAAGGATGAGAACCTTCTAGTTTGGATGTGACTCATTTAACGTTATTGCTTCAATGACGTGACTTCCAAGTTGATTAACTCTTAGCCGTGTGCCATTGCAAAGGCCACAAGACTGATCAATATTGCGGAGAAGCATGATTGGTGCACCAACCTTAAGTGAAAACTTGTGTGGAGGCATGTCGGAACAGCTAATACTGTTCAAGAATTCTGTTGGAAACAAATCTTCGAAAGAGTCATATTCCTGATTTGTCTTGCAAATAGAGTCAGAGCTTAGGTGCACAACACTTTCTCCAGGTAGTGATGAACAAATGAAGTCATTGATTTGAGTAACAGTGTCAATATTTGGTGTTAGTATTGCTCTATCTGTAAAGTACTTTGGATCAGATAACATGTGATCCAGGTTTGGATAGATAGCATTGACTATTGCTTCAATTGGATTTGTGAACTCTGTTATGAGGAGTTCAGTAGGAATTTGAATCTCATTAATGCCATCTTTTTCATCACCAATTTTTCCACTTCCTATATCTAGTAGCCATTGTGAGAATGACTTAAGTTGTCTTAGATCTGCCATCCCTTCATTATATTGTAGTCTCATGTTAATGGTCAATTGGAAAAGAGTGCAAAACTTCCATAGATACGATGAATTAATAGTACTATCCACTATATTCACCCTTCTAGCTTTTGGGATCACAGGAAGAATTTGGTGAAAGTCTCCACCCATTACTACACACTTCCCTCCAAATGGCAATTCATCACTTTTTGGGATTTCTGATCTCATTATGTCCCTTATTGATCTATCAAAGGCTTCAATTGCATGTTTTTTAACCATGGGAGCCTCATCCTAAATGATGAGTTTAGTTTTCCTAAGCAAATCTGCTAACTCTGAGTTCTACTTGATGTTACAAACCGATTCATCATGGATGTCAATTGGTATAGCAAACCTTAAATAGGCAGTTCTCCCACCTGGAAGAAGTGTTGCAGTAATCCCACTCGATGCAACATTGATTACTATATGCCCTTCTTCTATAAGTTTACATTATAATGCATTCCACAAGAATGTCTTACCAATCCCTCCATAACCATAGACAAAGAAGAACTTGTTTGCAGTGGCTTCAGTATATTGAGTGATAGTGTCAAAGATTATCTTTTGCTCTATTGTTAATGAAGAAATTAATCTATCTGAATCTTCTTTCAAAGCATTCTTGTCAACATTCATCTTATCTAACATAAGGTAGTTGAAGCAGTTACGAACATTTTAATTTATGTCAATATTGACCTGCAAAAATTGGTCCATGTTTCTGCCATTCATTTGCAATGTCTTCTGAATCTCTACTAGTGTCGCAACTTGTTTCTCTTGTGTGCTAACCTGTATATCTGACAATAACGATAGTATGGTTAGTATTTTGGAATCACTCACTCAACTTTAACTTCTTTAGATTTTGCTGTATTCTGAATAAGTATTTAATTATCCTTAAAATATGTTTTGTTTTAAAGTGTATAAGAAATTATTTATTAGTAACTATCCATGTTGTATCAAATCTGTAATGTTATTTGTACCTGAGTAATGTGGATGATCCCATGGTATATAAAACAAATCTTTAGAAAGAAGTTCACATGTTTGTTCCCAAACAAAATCAGGTTTACTAAGGCAATTGGATAGTAGCATGCTGGCAAAGAGTTTATGAAGATAATGTCCTTACGTCCATATTAAAGCTTCATTAATTGTATCAATGTATTCTTGATCATCATCAAGTAATCCAAGTGCATAACATGCTGCCCTAAAGGATGGATAAACAATATTGTTAGCTGTCTTGATGTCATCAAAGGATTAAGGACCTTCGACTTTATTTAAAAGAATTCTCAAGTAGTAGAGCTCGCCAGATGATGGAGAACAATGATGTAATCTCCTAATGAAGAATCTTTTTTTTCTAGGTTTCCATTGTCGGATCTTCCGATCATAGACAAAGAAATGGGGGAACTCTGCATAAGTTAGTTCTCTTGCTTTTGCATTGTGCTCTTTGCAATTCATCCAAGCCATGAGCATTGATTGTTTAACTGTTTCCTCCTGAACAATTTTAGCCAGGTCATCGGTTGCTTTGTAAATTATAGATTGCTGCTCAGGCAGGTGGAAACTTAACCTTTCAACAGGTGGATATCTATGATTGGTGTCAAATTCAAAAATCCTCCAAGCTACCTCACATGATGAAATGTAACGATAGTCATAGTATTGCTTGATCTCATTAACCATATTGCTTTTGTCATCTGTATGACCAAGTTGATATAGTATAGCTATTACATGGTCATTACCTTTGCTGACATACTTGAATAAATACTTGATTACTCTAGACTGATTTGTCTTTTTGACATTAATGTGAGCCTGGAACATCATCAACAACTTAGGACTATAAGGTACCATATACCTGTTATCCAATGGTATCCCCTTTTTTCAACATATTTTTTATCCTCTCTTCTCTGATAAGTTGGACATCCTTCATTGTCAATTGTTGTGTGAGGATGGAATTTTTTTGGGAAGTGTTTACTGCATCTCTTCTCCTTTATGCAAGGTGATTGTGGATTTAAATGCCCACAAGGACCATGAATCACGAAATTCTGCACAAGATCATACAAGAGAGGTGAAGTTTGCTTGTCTAGGATCTTAGCTTGAATGACTTTGTCAACTTGTTTTGGAGTCTTGATCTTGTCAGAATCATGCAGGAAAAGAAGGATATGAGCATGGGGCAGGCCTCTTTTTTAGAATTCTATTGTGTAGATCATTGTAATGCACATTAATGAAGATAATCAAGACAATAGTAATTAGGCATTCAATAACAAAGAATTGGACATCTATATCAGAAAACCAATGCTTCAATTTGAAATTGTCAAAAGATATAGTCATGACACATATTTTATTATGATATTAGTAAAGTGCATTTTCCATAATGGCTTTGTACATCCCATCACCATTTTCTAATAGTTCGACACCTTAATTTAATATTGTACTTATTACGACCTCTAAACAGTAACAAATAAGGGTACATGATGAAAAACTAATTTGCCCATGCTCAATAAGTAGTAACACATTCGTTTGTAGGATTTAGATACAAAATATCAAGGGTTGTTAAGCTTACAGATTATGAATAATATGTCAACAAATTTATGAACATATGAAACTAACCTGCACGAACTTTCCCAAATATTTTCTTTTTCTTTATCACTGCAAGAAAAAGTTGAAGCTTCAATTTGAACAGCCTAGAGATATTTTCTGATGTGTCTGAACTTGTTAATTCATTCTTTTCACAATATCTCTGAAGCTCAGGCCAATTAGGATTAACAGTGAATGTGATAAAGAGATCAGAAAATCTAGCCCATCTACAAATTGTCATAGCATCTTGGTAAGTTTGGATTAAATACCTGGCTCCCCCTGTAAACAATGATGGCAATATAACTCGTTTACCAAGTGATGAAGGGATGTTGTCCCCTTTGACAAGTGCTTTTGATATGCCACGGTACATGTCAACACGCAATTCAGTTTGATGTGTCCTAATGAACTGAAACCTCTGTGCTTCCATCATTGTATAACCATCAACAATAAATTGCTATAGTGACTTCTTTGCAGAGAGTATTAATGAAACTTTAGCCCTTCTAGACATAAGTCTGTATGCAAGATATTCCCTTATAGTGACTCTTGACCTTCTTGAACGATTGCCTCCTTCTGATTCTCTGTGGGGAATATCATCTTTATAACCATCTTCCCTATAAGGAAACAAAAGAGGGTACTGTAGTGGCAAACATGCAGTGTGTGTTTCTTAGATTCTCTTCAGCTGTCCTGATCTCTTCTCGACAATGATGTCTCTTGGGGCATATTGCATGTCAATATATCCAACAACTAATGCAGCCACATTAGATGAAGATGGTAAATTATGGATACGTCCATCTTTTCTCTATTGGAAAGAAGGTATAACTTGATATCTAAATGATGATTTGTGCTTATCATGGCATATGCTAGTCTATATTCTTTGACATACACATTAAATGCATTTAATTCCTACATAATCTGCGCCGCTATGTTGATATCAATGTTTTCCTTTGTTCGGTGCTTACTGCACATAGAATGTTTAGGCAAAATAGTTAACGAAAACATTTATTTATTATCAAAAGTAGGAAACATAAACAAAGGATGAATGGTAGCTTTGACAAACTTGACAGCTGCTATTTGGTTCTTAATTTCATTCTCAGTATCATAAATATATAATTGAGAGTATACTGGTTTCTCTCCATTAGGAGGTAGAAGGCTTCCAATTCTATGGTAATTCTACCCCGATAACACAAAACTATATGGAGCTTTTCCTATGTTCATGCCATGGTTGATTTGTCCTCCCATAGATGTGAAAGAAAACATATTATTGTAGTTTCTAATGTTTGAAAGGAAGTTTTTTTATTCCGGTAATTTCTTGTTAAGTATAGACTGGTCAAGTAAGGTGGTGGTTGCAGCATTGGAGGAAGTTGCACCTTTCCATTACTACAACAAAGGGAAAATTGTAGTCTTACAACCTTAGGACCCTTTTTAATTCTTTCATTAAACCACATATAGGCTCCACAATAGCTGCAAGTATGAATTGGGTCCCCCTCATCTAAGTAATCTGGAAGAATCATCAATCATGAAAAGCACAATATTAGAATAAAAAATCCATCATATGTTGTAATATCTATCTAGTGATCTAATTTGTCACTAACAAAGCAATTTATGTGCAAATGTTGAATTGAATGTAAGTATGTGCTCATGCCTACCATTATCAGGGAGATTATGAAGTTGTTCTTCATCATCCTCAATAGCTTCAGTAGTGTCTTGATCCCCATTGATAATGTGAGGAAAATCTGCAAAAGCATCTAGTATAAATCAAATGAGATGTCCATTAGATTTAGTACTTAAATATTAAGCATTTGCTTAGTTCTGTTAGTATATCTCTTTATGCAATATATTCTCTTTTGACTGAGGTTGGTAGCCTACTTGTTGGAAAAACATGATAGATGCATGATAGACTTTATTGTTCATTAAAAAGAAGCTAAAAGTGCATAAGGCCATTATATTTCTACTCTACTGATATCATAAAAAACCAAAATATACCTTTCTGTTCTGTGCCATTAACAGGTGGTATTAATTTTCTATGCAAATGTCTGCAGTTGAGTGCATCTTGATGATCTTTAACATAGTTATTACTTGATTTCTGATGTTGCTGTGAAGAACTAGGTTGACACGATTCCTGTTGTCCAATAAATGCAGATTTCTCTTTTGGTGGAGGTTGGTTGCCTACTTGTTGAAAACAACATAACATACGTATGATTCACTGTAGTAATTAAAACAAAGATTTGATCATTATGAATTTGATGTTATTTAGTAATTGGTGAAACCTGAGCTAACTGTGCTGTTAAAGTTGGACATTAAATTTCTTCCAACATTTGTAATGTCCTAAAGTTGTTGGCAAGCCCATGATTCTCTTGGTTTAAAAGATCCACTTGGTTGTGTATGATATTCTTCATTGAATGCAAGACCTATCTCTAAGGCAGTCTGAGATTCTGCTAAATGAGAAATAGAAAAGGGACTAGTGGGTGCTGACATTTGAATGGCCAGTTTTTCTCAAGTTTGCTTGTCAGAGGTAGCTTTTCGCTGTAAGTTTACAACACAATTTCACAATAACCTTGCATCATTTAACCTTCACAAAGATTACATGAACTAAAAATTTACCTTAGTTTGCCGACATACTAGCTCATGAATGAAGGTATTAATGTGAAAGCAATATTGTTTAAAGTTTAGATATTTATCCAAAAATCAACAACTAGTCAGCATTATTAAATATAGAGCAACCTTTATAAAAGGGAAAAAAGGCAGTAAAAATCACAAGCATCTAATGCAGGACAAGTAGTCAATTGCCCGAAACAAAAATTTAAATACTCAAATTTTTTTATCAGCCTAGATAATTCACTTAAAATGCAATTCGTTTGAATGAATTATAATCTAATTAATCATTAATTCCTAATGCCCCATGCATCAGATCCCTCCATAGCAAATGAGAAACAACAAAACTTCCTATATAAATTTAAACAATTTCTTGTCAGCTTATATTTAGCTATCTAAATTTATGACTGGTATGTCTGATATCCATTTACTGGTATGATGATGTTGACAAAGGTAAATTTTTAGTTAATGTAATCTTTGTGAAGGTTAATTAATGCAAGGTTATTGTGAAATCATGTTGTAAACTTGCAGCGAAAAGCTGCCTCTGATCCAAACCTGAGACATCCATTAGATTTAGTACTTAAATATTAAGCATTTGCTTAGTTCTATTAGTATATCCCTTTATGCAAGATATTCTCTTTTGATTGAGGCTAGTAGCCTACTTGTTGGAAAAACATGATAGATGCATGATAGACTTTATTGTTCATTAAAAAGAAGCTAAAAGTACAGAAGGCTATTAAATTTCTACTCTACTAATAGCATAAAAAACCAAAATATACCTTCTTGTTCTATGCCATTAGTAGGTGGTGTTAATTTTCTATGCAAATGCCTGCAGTTGAGTGCATCTTAGTGGAGGTTGGTTACCTACTTATTGAAATCAACTAACATACGCATGATCCACTATAGTAATTAAACAAAGATTTGATCATTACGAATTTGATGTTATTTAGTAATTGGTGAAACCTGAGCTAACTGTGCTGTCAAAGTTGGACATTAAATTTCTTCCAACATTTGTAATGTCCTAAAGTTGTTGGCAAGCCCATGGTTCCCTTAGTTTAAAAGATCCACTTGGTTGTGTATGATATCCTTCGTTGAATGCAGAACCTATCTCTAAGGCAGTCTGAGATTCTGCTAAATGAGAAATACAAAAGGGGTCAGTGGGTGCTGACTTTTGAATGGCCAGTTTGAGCTTAGAAAGATACCATTGGGAGTTAAATTTTCTTGGAACCACTAATGTAACAAATAATTTCGTCGACTGTTTCGAGACCTTTTGGACATTATTGAGACTAATCTTGAAGTTCATGTATTCAATGTAATGTTAGTTTATCCAACCAATTAATTTATTAGTTAGTGGTTTGGACTAAGTTTAGGAACAGGTTCATTTATGCACTGATAAGTTTAGCTTCAAATCCATAGTCATATTAGAGTATTAAATATGACCAGATGGAGCATGGCCAGCTTACCTACTAACTTGATTAAGCAGCAGTACTTGAACATAATTTTCTTCATGGAAAAGGAATCATTCTACAAACTTGATGCTCGGGCAGACTTGAATGGCTTTCTCATCAAATAGATCATCCTGTATCAAGAGGGAGTAACTGTTAGTTATAGCCTGTGAATCATTTTCTGATTGCAGGTTAGGAGATCTAGTCTTCAGTTAACTGTAGCATGGACTATCAGGATTTTTTTGCTGGTGAGAGTAACTGCACTTCATGATATCTGTAAAAAAAATTATTAAAAAAAACATTTGATTCATGTCTGTAATAATCTTCATTGAATAACACAAGTTGTAATTGTCCAAATGGATGGGTTTCTTATAGATTCCCATACTACACATCTTGTATGAGTACTCAATCTTAAATGTGACAGTGACATCTTGTCTCTTTTCTCATCTATTGTGTTTTGTCCTTATATACGATTGTATTTTGGTTCAGAGTGCAAGATGGAATAAGATAGTCCGGTTATATTCTAAACCATGTTGACTGGACAGGTAATTGACTTCTCGAGCCTAACAAAGGAAATGGGTAATAAAAGTAATATGTCCATTCACTACAACGTTGTTTGCGTGAATGAGAATAATTTATGTCCTTGACACACGAAACTATGCTGAGTATAACACCTTAGTGGTAAAAGGAAGTCAAAACTATATGAACAACAATTAGTTTGAAGTAAAAGTTCATAAGTTATGCTGTAACCCTGTACATATCCTATCATATATAACACCAATAACAAAATAGTGAAAGTAGATAAAAAAATCTTTTTATCAACTAAAAGGCTCCCATTTTACTTAATACTATTTCCAACTTGTTCCAATTAATTACAATATGACAGTAGAAAGGAATAGCAGTGCAAATTCAGTACTTTAGTAAATCAATGAATCAACCCAATATGTCCTTCAAATAAATATGATCAGATGCAACATGCATAACTGATCCTCTTATTTGTTTAAGTTGCATAACTTTAAAATAATGTATTATTTGCTAATATTCAATTGCTATAGACTTATCAATAAGGTAATGGGAACCTAGTTAGACTATAACATTGCGAAAATCAGCCTTTTCAATTACAACTTTTTATGAATAATAGCAGCAAATTGTTATAATGATTCAACTGATTCATATCTTGGCAATATCATTCTTGCTAGAAATGTTAAGGTGATCTGCATAACTAAAGTGGCTAACACAAAATGGATCAAATTAGAGCGAATCTTTTTTGGTTAGTGGTTTGGACTGAGTTTATCCAACCCATTAATTTATTGGTTAGTGGTTTGGATTGAGTTTAGGAATAGGTTCATTTATGCAGATCACTTCAGCTTCAGATCCATAGTCATATTAAAGTATTAAATATGACCAGATGGAGCATGGGCAGCTTACCTACTAACTTGATTAGGTAGCAGTACTTGAACATAATGTTCTTCACAGTAGAGGAATCATTCTACAAGGTTGATGCTCGGGCAGAGTTGAATAGCTTTCTCATCAACTAGATCATCCTGTATCATGAGGGAGTAACTGTTAGTTCATTGATGTGAATCATTTTCTGATTATAGGTTTGGATATTGAGATGTCTTTAGTTAACTGTCGCATGGACTGTTAGGATTTTTTTGCTGGTGAGAGTGAGAATGTAGTTAGTAAAGTTAATGATATGTAACTGAAGGAACTGGAGAAACCTTCAATAGTCTAGATAACATTTTCATGATAGCTGATAGATAAAACCACGTGACAGAAAAAAAAAGTTATTAATATGTCTATCAATAGAACAATGATATGTGTTCTTAAGGGGATTGAAGGTCAAGATCTAATCTCATTATTCAATGGGTGGAAAAAAGATCATTGTGTCAAGAGCTAGGCAAACTATTATCATAGCCGACATAGGTGGGGATGCTTATTTAATGAGATTTGATTCATGTGTGTAATAGTGTTCATGGAATAACATTGGCTGTAATTGTCTAGATGGATGGGTTTCTCACAGATTCTCATATTACGTATCTTGTATGAGTACTTAATCTTAAATGTGATAGTGACATTTTGCCTCTTTTCTCATATATTGTGTTTTGTCCCAAGGGTGGTTGTATTTCGATTCAGAGTGCAAGATGGAATAAGATAGTCCAGTTATATTCTAAACCATGTTAAGTGGACAGGTAATTGACTTCTAGAGCCTAACAAAGGGAATTGCTAATAAAAGTAATATGTTCATTCACTATAAGGTTGTTTGTGTGAATAAGACTAACTTATGTCCTTGATACACGAAACTATGCTGAGTAGAACATCTTAGTGGTAAAAGGAAGTCCAAACTATACGAACAGCAGACCTTTTGCAGTAAAAGTGCCAAGATGTGCTATAACCCTATACATATCCTATACTATATACCACTATTAACAAAATAGTGAAAGTGGATCAAAAAGTCTTTTTATCAAACTGAAAGGTTCCTATTTTACTTCATACTATTTCCTACTTGTTCCAACTAATAACAATATGATAGTAGAAATGAATAGCAATGCAAATTCAGTACATTAGTAAATCAATGAATCAATCCAACATGTCCTTCAAATAAATATGACCAGATGGAACATGCACAACTGATCCTCTTATTTGTTTAAGATGCATAACTTTAAAACAATGTATTCTTTGCTATTATTCAAGCCATAGATGAATATAGCAGCAAATTGTTATAAGCATTCAACTCATTCATATCTTGGCGATATCATTCTTGCTAGAAATGTTAAAGTGATTTGCATAACTAAAGTGGCCAACACAAAATGGATCAAATTAGAGCATGTGATTTGGCGTAGACATTTCATAATATTCAACTGAAGTTCTAATAGTACACTATTGAAATATTCCTACTAACAACATATTAGAAAACCAATAGTCAGTTACAACAAATGACATGCCTAACTGTGGATGGCTTATAGCTCTCATACAATAATCAAAAGATGCGTAACTACAAATTTCTTAATCTTTCTCCTCTTGCTTGATTATCTTGGTGGATTTAGTAGCTGACAACTTGGGTGTCATCATCTGCCCAATCCTGATCGGATCAGAATCACTCGTGCTCCTTTTTCCATTAGTTTTTGTCTTTACCATAATCTGTGGTGGCGTGATAAACTAAGAAATAGTCATTTCATCTATGTTAATTAGGTTCTGAGAGTCAACAACATTCTGGGATGATGATGAACCAATTGAGGTTGAAGATGTATTATCATTATCTTCCATCACAGAGCTAGAGTCCTACAGATACCAATGCACCCGCACAATCTTAATGCAAATAAGTTTGAACAACATTCCTCACTACAAAGTTCAAACTAAATTGATATACTTATAGGCTTAAGATCACTAAAGGTCAGCTGAGAATCCTTTAGAAAGATGGGAAAAGAAATTCTTAGTTAGAAATATAGTAAGAAACTTGATAAAACTCATAAATTAAAACAATTGAGAGAAATCATGATGTCAGTCATTCTATGCCTAATACACTACAATTGAAAAATCCATAATACATGGATAAGTTAAGCACAATTAATAAAAGTATACAACTTCCGAATAGTAAGTTGTGAGATGACATTGAGCTACTTACATTATTAACATAATTGAGAGTGAGCTGAGAATCCTTCATACAACCAAAAGAAGGAAAATTGCAATTAGACATGTATATCTAGTTAGCAAACCAAGTATGGTTTCGGAACCAATATATAGATAGCGATGTAAATAACGTACTACATATAACTACAAAGGCACTGAAAATTCACTTAATAAACGAATTTGGAAACACTGACACCAATGCACTTACATTCTTTAAATTAGTCAAACCAAGCACAGAATCCTGCAAAAAAATGCAAAAAATAGAAGAGGTAAGCCTAATTGTCTCATGTAAGAACATCTCCCAAAATACATCTTTAAAATATGTAAGTAAAAGTTCACATAGTACATCATCCAAAGAATATGTGAATCTCTTGATATGATCCTCCTCAATGTCATAATCTAAAACACTGCATCTTGAAAACTTTTTGCTGGCATTCTGTTCATCAAGCTTCACTTTCAGAATCATATTTTGACCAACGATCTTTTCCAAGGCACGAGGAAATGAATAAGTTCTTTTTAGCTAAAAAATAAAATAAAAGATTATAAGATACATAGTTACTATCAAAACAACTAATATATATCTAAGACACATAGTTATAACCTGCTCAAGCTCATCCTTTAACTCCTATGCAGGTTTATCCATCAAATTGATCGCAAAACAATAAAAAATCACAATAGATGTAGATGCAGTTTGATCATACACAGTATAATGAAGTCTATACCTGGAAAATGAATTGAACATTTCAGCAATTAGATCTCAAATGAATTCTGCAGGTCAAGTTAATTTTACATTTGATAAAGGTTTAGACTTAGGTTTAACTGCAGGTGAGTCTTTCTTGCATCCAAAACAATGGAGAACATTATTCTTGATTTTTGGCTTAGCACTACATTTTGAACATCCTTCATACATCCAACCAAAATTAGTTTCTATCTTTCGAATGGTAGCCATAATCACACAAACTGTACTCTATGATTAAAGGAGGAAAAAGCATCCATGTTAATAAAAAGGCATTACAAGGACATTGAAGTTTACAAGTTAACTTAATATTGCCTATACCTTGCAATGGGACAAAAGCTGTGCTATTGTGTATCTTCTGGGAAAGGTGATCAGGTTTGCAGCAACTGATAGAGACTGTGACTGGTATGCGACAATTTCTTGTGTGAAACTCAAATTATCACCCGCGTTAGAAGATGCCAATCTAGCCATTAGATTAGTAATCTCTGGTATATCTGGATTGAACATTACTCTTGTAGCAAACCACGAGTTAGCAATCTCTGGCACTCTTGCATAAAGTTGGCATTATTAACCATATAAGTGTTGATAGCAAAAACTAATAGAAGACATTTAAATAGCTTACCACCATTATACTTCAATCTAGCCAGCTACAAGACCACTACAATAGGAGGTTCAAGATCTTCTTCTTCTACATAGAAGGCATCATATGCAAAATCTCTAAACAAGACAACATTCACGCAATTGTCTACACAAAGTTCCTATTATTATTAATCCCGTATGACAGAAAGATCAATTAACTAATTAATGGACCTAAATAATATACAGGATATATAGACCACAACTCTCATCAGCCAATGTGAAGCATAACCTTTTGTGGGACTGATTGTTTCTACTAAATTCATCTAGTTCACTAAAGCTCTTAAGGAACCCAATCATATCTATTAATAACAACCCAGAGATACAAAAAACCTGACCAAGAAACACTGGATGGACAATAAAAACCAACATAACATACACATTTGGTAAGGGGAATTTTATAACCTATTAAAACATTAGCTGACTGTCTCCCACTGACCATCTCAGACATAGGGACAAAACCCCAGCAATCAGTTGGTAGTGGAATGTTTGATGGCTCAGTAAAAGTACCATTGTGGAAGTTGATTCTATAAGGGTGGTTTGTGGCCTGGTAACACATCTTGTTTTTAGAAACAACGAAGTTCTCAATGACATAACATTTCCCTTCTGCAAGTTCCTTAGCATATATGTCTCTAGCAAAGCATCCATCCCAATAGTTGCCTGGATCTTAGTCCCCTAAGCTCAATAAGAGGTGTTTTTAACTATTTAAAATATAGTTGGCAAAAAAAACTATTTAAAATATATATAATAAAAATACATTACTTAAGAAACATGAACAAAAGTAAGTCAAATTAAATGAAATCGGAAAAAGGGAAAAATTGGAAAATTGTTTTTTTAAAAAATTTACTAGTTCAATTCAAATTGATTTTAATCCAAGGTTAAATTAAACTCTGTAAATAAAAAAAAATTAGAATCCAACATGAAGGAAGATTTCCCTAAAAAAAATTTTAGAGTTCACAACAATGGGATATTTCAAGATAAGAGATATAGAATCGCACCTCTTCATCAACTAACACCATGGAAATCCATGACATCGCCCTTGAAGAAGACTGATTTCTGACAGTCCATCTCCTCCACACTCTAACGATGATCCTCCAAGTTTCTCTGGAATCATCTCCCTCTTTCACTAGATCATGTCCTATACCTGCCATGGTGATGAAGATGAATGCAAATCTAATAAGAGGCTTCAGCAAAGTGGGAATAAACAAAGCAAGCTTGAAACTCTCTCCAGTTCTCATATACAAACATGAAATACTCGAATGATTTGAAAATAAACCTGAGGACCGTGGCAAGATAAGTTTTGTTGAAGGCATAGAGCCCAACGTGTGTCAGATGATGCAGGGATGGAGTATTGAACAATCTTTTATATGATTTGACATTCGAGTGATTTTTAGCAGGATAAGTGTGCCCTGTTGGGGGGGAGTGAAATGCAAGGTTTGGGTTTGGACTAAAAGTTTCGGTTTCAAGGACTTCTTCATGGAATATGTGAGAAGACGAGCCTAAGTCTATTGCTTTTTCTTCTCTCTCTCTCTGTGAAAACTGAAAACTATCTGCCAAAAGAAAACTTTTTTTCTGAAAAAATTACAAGGACACAATTGTATTATTTGAATTAAGGATAAATTTTTAAAGCATCAGCTGACTACAAAAAATTAAAAAAGCATTATTATAATTTTTTTTAAAATTATTATATACTATCACTTTTAACAATATATGATATAAATTAAAGAAAAAAACGAGTTAGACTCTTTTAAGGGGATTTTCTTTTTCTTTCTTTAGAAAAGAAAAACTTGTTAGGTACTTTTTCGTATAAGGACCATGGCTGGTAAGATAGGTTTTGCTGAACATATAGAGCCCAACGTGTGTCAAATGATGCAGGGATGAAGTATTGAACAATCTTTAATATGACTTGACATCCATTCTACCTTTTAAATTTCTAGTTCATTTTGAATGCCAAAGATATTTACATTGAATGGGTTATTGTTTGACTTTATACATTGAAAGGTAATAACAAAAAAAAAAAGATAGGGCATCCAGGCAGACCTCAAAGCCACAAGAGATGCAATTCATGAGCACCGAGCCCAACGAAATAAAATGGCTAATGAGCTTGTATGCAATGAACACGTGGCAAATATCAAAACCAACATTGAGACATATGGCATGAAGAAAATTCATCTACACGGAGCCTAATATTAAGCTGTGGCTAATGTACAGTAACCAGTGATCCTCCTTTATAATGATACTATCATATGATATGAATTTAGGGGCTCTATTTTTTTTATTACTAGACATTTTAGGGGTTTCCAAAATCCCATCCAAAAAGTCAATGACCCAACTCAAACGTTAGTTGGGTTTGGGGTTTTTATCAACCAGCCATTTAGGTACAATCACTTTGCTTGGAATATTTCTAATTTCCCCAGTGTAGAAGGTAGAGAATCAATTTTCTTGTTTTTAATAGATTATTAACCTTTTAATTTAATTTCTCACCATTTTTCCATTTATTTCTCTGAACCTTACCAATGAGATATGAAGCCCATAGAGATCTGTCCTAAAAAACTCAAAAAGTACATAATAGTGGAAGATCCTCAATCACATGAATTTGGAATATGCTTAATTAAAATTTTAAAGGAACTTATCTCTAGACTCTGAGTTATGACGTTGTTTACAAGTTTGATCATTTCTCATGGTAGGCTGGATGTATCCACAAGAGAACATGAAAAACTCAGTATCTCACTAAATAAATTCTTGAAAATTCATAGGTCATAGAATACATATATATATATAATGATAACAAAAACCCTCTAGAATGATTAAAGGATCTCACAAAATAAGTAACTAATTGATCCTAAAATTAAGGGGCCTTCTAGAATATCCTATCATGCTAACCAATGTTGAATATTCTAGAAAAAGCTAGACACAAACATTAAATAAAGAAAGTAAGAACTTTCTAAATCTACTAGAGTAAATCCTACTTTTAAGTCAAAAAAGATTTTCTAGATTTATCATAACTTGTAAGGTAAATTAGAATGTTCTAAATGATATCTCATAAATTAGAACATAATCATCCCGAGAGATTCACAAGTTAAAAAGGTCACTCTGCTAGCTACTCTAGAAAATTTACATAAATTATGATCTACTTAAAGCTCAAGTGGTTATATAGAACTTAAGACTCAATACAATACTTTGGGTTCATGGAAATACAATTTGAAATCCAACAAACAAACATTTAAGACACCTAAATATTGAGCTTTATTAAATAAACAAAAAGTAATTTTTTCAATCCACATCTTGTAACTTGTATGATGCCTAAGATTCATCAATGTGGGCTTGAAGGATGTGCTTATGCATCTTGGAATATGGTAAGATGTGCTAGAGCACTTCTTAAGCCATCAAAGAACACCATACTTGCACAAATTAAAACAACAATGCTTGATGTTGGGCTTAGACTTGTGTACTTGAGTTTGGAATGAAACTTGAAAACGTCATGCTTGTTCTTAGATAGGGCTTTGAGTTGCCATCAATCCTTCAAGGCAAATGGGCTCTTCACATGAATAGCTAAGGATCTTTTAGAAACCTTTGGGATCTCTACTAGAATGTCTAATTCTCAATTTCATTTTTTATATTAATGAAAATTATTTAAAAAATTATTGATAGACTAGATTGAAACTTTTGAAAAACCAACATGAGAAATGAATAGTTGTTTTAGGATAAACATATTAATTTATTACCAAGAGTTAGGTAGTTAGTTAGGTTAAGTAGAAGAGACTTAATATCCTCAAGCAATATCATAAATTTGACCTTTGTGGATTAAAAAAAACCACATTAGGAAATCTACACATTTAGATCCAATAATACTCAAATTTGATATAGCAGTATCAGATATTGGATAATTATGTTAAAAATAATAATTTATTTAATATATATTTTTTATTATTAAACTTTCCTTTGTTAGGATGATTAATTTATTAATACTGTATTTTGTAAAGCTGGATTTAGTAAATCCAAGTAGCCTTACTACATTTCCAATTGGTGCCTTGCTGGAGTCCTAAAGGTAGGTCCTATTAGGACTAACCACTAGCTCAAAACTATCCCCCAAAAATTGATGACTTACTCCATATATATGAAGCCTGAATCTCTGCTTTTCCTTTTCCTACTCATCCCTTGCTTCTCTATTAAACAACATTGTCCCACTTGAAAAGAAGAAATAAAAAAAATCTCTTGCCGAACAAGTACAGAGGCTGAGGGGAGAGAACACACCACCTCCTCTACCACTCTCTAACGATAAGTAAATACCTATCACCTTTCCTTCTCCTTTCCATCACCAATGTTTGGAGGTGCCATCATGTCATTAAACACCCAACTTCACTTTCTTTGCCATAACAATAAAGCTTTCAGCAAATCTCCAAGATAATCACACTCCCCAAGCAAATTGCTAATGGAGCATCTCAAGAATCATTCACGAAATCATCTACCCTTTTCATCCAAACTCCTCCATTAAATCCGAAACCGAAAACTACCTTTTTCTTTCTCTTTCCTCTCTTTTCTTTTAACTTTTCCCCCCTTTTTTCTCACCCTTCTCACAACTATTAACACTTATCAGATTTATCTCCTCATTTTTATTTATTCCCCATCATTTACAAATAGATGATGATGATATAACATAAAAATTGTTGTCGAAGCTATGCTAAAGCTCTCAACCATGATTGACTTAATGGCCTACAAATGATTAGGGAATGTGTTACTCCACCGCTACAAAAATTTCTGTAGATTAATCTATATATATGTGTAGTTTCTTTCTTCGTATTTTGGGTGAAAAAATGGATGGTGGGGAATTGAAAGTGAATATTGCCAAAATATACCTCCAACCGAAAGAGAAGAATTTGAAGCAGGGTGGAAACAAGAAGAAGGAAAGGTGATAATTGTTTAGAGTTTAGACTTTAGAGATGAAAATGTGGAAGAAGCCATGTGTTTGTGTGTTTTTCCATAGTTCTAAATCTCTACCCAGCCTCCAAACTAGTATGGTGTTTGAAGAGTTTTTTTTTTAATGTCTTCTTTTCAAGTGGAACGATGTCGTTTAATAGAAAAGCAGGGGATGAGCAGGAAAAGGAAGAGCAGATGTTCAATTAAGAGGTTTCTATGCCTGAACACAATACTTAAGTCTATATCTTCCCAAATTTTCACTTTGTTATTAGATTATATTCTATATTAGTACTCTTGCCAGCACAAATTTGGAATTAAAAAAATTCACAAATGTAATATGCAATTATATCTTACGATCACTCATGATCAAAATATTTGTACAATAGGGTAAAAAATTAAATTATAATAATGTCATATGCAATTATATCTTACGATCACTCATTATCAAAATATTTGTACAATAGGGTAAAAAATTAAATTATAATAAGCTTAATTAACTATTACAGAAAATGAAGCCAGAAAAATTGACTTCCTTTGTTTAGCTTTAGTTTTCATAGCACATTTATTTTAAGTTTTATTATTAAAAAAATCTTATGGACTTGGGTGTAGATATGATTATTGCTTAGTTCTTTTGTGTGATTTTTCCTAATTTTTTTAATCCATTCAATTATAATTAATGAAAGAAATTGTGTATAAAGAAAGATTATGGAGAGATAATATCGAAAATTAAAACCTATTTCTATCCAATTATAAGTTTTACAACAATCAATATAAAATTTGCATGATGCACATATATATATTTATATAAGTAAGCTTTTGTTATGGTTCATCAGTTACTTCTAGATTAATCTCATTAAAAGAAAAAAGAACACAAGATATCTATTATCTTCTTTTTAATTTAAAATCAATTTTCACTATTGAAAGAACTATAGCAACTCCAATTCCTGTGCATATGGCGGGCCTCGCACCATTTTCAATCATTTTGAATTTCAAAATCAATAATAAAATAAAAATTATTATTGCCTCCACACACTAATTAAACTCCATCCACCCCAACTAGAATCTGAAGCCTTCTACACCCTTAATTCGAAATCCGAATCAAATTAGAAATTTTCTTCTTCTTCATTTTCCTTCTTTTGTCATTGTGCCCCTTTGATTTAAAGCTTCGAACTATCTTTCATTTTGACGTCCCACCTTGCATTCAAACTCCATTGGCATACCTACTTCACCTCTCATCTCATCATCACTGTCTTTGTCCAATAGGCCCATGAGTCTCATCTAGGTTTCGTGATAGAAGAATGGTTTAGACAAATAGAAAAGGAGGTATGTCTATTTTGAGGCTTTTATTCGTAATCTTCTTCCCTGCATTATCACCTCTTCCCTTCCCTCTCATGTCCACACAGAGAAAACGATAATGGCAACATGCACATGGACACAACATTATCACCTTCTTCGCTCCTTCACAGCCCCACCAAGCTCATGGTGCTCTATGTGATTTTTTTGTTGTTACACTTTTTGGTAATATTTAATGAATGGTCTAACACTATCAAAGATGCATTTGAGCATCTTATCAATGTACGTCCGGTGTGCTCCATTTATTTGTTATCTATTCCTGATTTATTTGATTAATTTTCACGATGCAATTTAAAATGGTCCTAAAATTGAAAGCTACTGTTAAGTTTGGGCACAACGTTTATGGGCATTTCTCTTTTGTGTTAGATAGTCATTTTTGTTCCTAGAAATTAAAATAAAGACAATCACTATTCATTCTTAAAAAGTATGTTATTCATAAGTCTTTAGGGTGTATAGCTTATGGGGACTGAACAACTGATTGCAAGGAGAAAAAGGATGAAAATTTTGATTTGAAATATTAGTTGGAATATTTTACGTTTTCATTTGTCAACTAACATTGGTTCTTTTTGGTCGTGGTAAATATTTAGGAGCATGTTAGTTGACATTTGTGCATAAAAGTTTTCTTTTTGGCCAACATTGCACTAACCATTCCCACTTCATACATCCATTTGGCTTTTAAATTCGTTTTACTACCTTAGCAATCTTAGAATTTTTTCCCCTTGTTTTGTACAAACAATATAAAGGGATGGTCATATAATCATTATTGATATTTGACACAGTAGTAATGATAATAGACAATGCAGAAGTGATTGTCACGTGTTCATATCATTGTAGCTGTTCTAGGGTCAAGTTTGGTTGGCTTATATCAAAACATTTTGTCTTTAGATGTGTGGTCTAAAGTACAAGCCCAACTTTACCATGGCCCATCATTAACTGCTTGTTCGATTCAATTATTAGGGGGTTAGGTGATGTAATGTAAATGATTTGAAGGGATGTAATGTGATGATGATTGCATGGGAGTTTCTTTGATATGATATTTAGATATAAGGGGATGATGTTTATTTTTTTATTAAATAAAAAATATAGATAAAAGTGAATGTACTCTTTTGCCCTTGGTAAAAAAAAAAACCACCTTTCCCTATTGTTTTCCTCCCTGATGACATCAACAACATCACCACCACCACCACTCACCCATACTAATGTCTGACAATCAGCCCTCCCTCCCTATCATTCTTCTTCCTCCATCTTCCTCCTTAGCTCTTAAATCAGTCACTGAAAGAAAAAGAAAAGGCAGCGGATAGTAGAACATGACCTTTGAACCACAGTCATCCATCTCCCTACCTATTGTTCTATCTGGTAGAACGTAGCCTTCAAACTAGATCTAAGAATGTGACCTTCGAATCCAGGTGTGATGGTGATGGACAATTATGGTGCTTGGTGTGATCGGATCTGGAACATGAACTTGATTTGGGTTAAGGGAGGAGGAGAACATGATCTTTGGTGCTTGGTGTGACAAGATCTGAAAGGATGGAGGGATAGAGGACAATGGTGATGGTGGAGGGAGCTTGATGCGAGTTTGGGGAGAGGGAACTTGGTGGTGGTGGTCGAGATGCTACAGTTCGATGGTGAGAAAGAAGGAGGTCAGTGGTGCAGGGGCTTACCACTATCGAGAAAGAAGATAAAGAAAGTGAAGGAAGGATGAGGAATTATTTATTTTTACAAGGGCAATAGTGTCAATTGGATCTCCTTCACATCGCCATGAGCCTTTTCACATAAAAAAATGAGCGTGAACTTCTTCACTTTACTTTGAGTAATTAGGATTACTGATGTGAATCCCTTTCCTTTCGTTTTTGCCAACCAAAACCATCATTATCAGGTGATGTAAAGCAAATTCCTTCACAAACCCTATACAGTGAATGAACCAAACAACCCTAAAGGTTGGACCGTGATCCAATCCTATGGTCAAATCCTAGGCTTAGCCTATAAAATTGATATATATAAAGATACTCATTTTAAATGAGAAAAAATTGATTTAGCCATATATAAAGAGCATTCTTGTTTGAGATTGGACTAAAATAAAGACAAATATATGTTAATTGTCCAAGTAGTTACATTTTTATTATGTTTAAGCTTATAGAAAAATCAAATTTAAAGAGTAAATACAAAGAGATAATGATTAATTTTTACCAAAATTTATGTGATTGGTGAATTGGAAATTTAGGTCTAACTAGGTGGGTCAGCCTGGGGACTAAAATTGTCGACACAAAAATTTACAAATAGATAATGTAAATTTTAGTATCTTGCACCCCCTACCATTCATATTTTATACTCATGCCCTTGTATGCCCCCTTCACTTTGAGTTTTGATCCAAATCCACTAATACTTGAGTTTAAAAATATTTTAGATCTATAAAAACTTAACTCAAGCCCAATAAACTTTAACTCAAAATTTTTAAGTCTAATATACCAAAATACTAATATTTCTTTTATAAAAAAACCCAATTGCCTAATTATTTTTTCAATTATTATTTTTTAAAGAACAAATCTGCCCCCAAGGAGGAAATTTTTTTCAGTTATTATAACTAATAATTATTGTTATTAGTATTTTCATTTCTATTTGTTATTTGGTGAAGCCTTTTCTTAACTGTATTTTGTACAATACCATTATCTTCAAGTTCTCACATGTTCTTCAGTACGTTACTTCTTCCTTTTCTATCCTATTATTGAAGTTATGCTAATGCAAGTGGAGCTGGAAGGATATCTATGAATATGTAAGTTTTAGTGAAAGCTGAACTACATGCCCTTTAGTTTCTCATAATTGATTGTCCTCTTGGTGATTATGATTTCACTACTTGAAGCCTTTCTATGGTTTCATGATACTAATATTTGTTTCAAACATGCTTTTTGAAATTACATCTTAAATATGCTTTCTTATAGTAGTGATTTAAATCACATCTATATAAACTTCAATTAATATATTTCAATGTTTTATTATATTAGGAGTTAATAAAAATTAAAGACAAATTAGTTGAAAAACTCATGCAATGCGTTGGAGTGTTCCATTGAAGGCAGTAGTGGAGCCAGGAACAAACCTCTTTTTTATTTTTTGGGGGAGGGAACTTTTATAAAATTAATATTAACTTTAACCAAAAAAATTATTAAAAAATGTGAATTATAATTTTATGATTATTAAATAATACTTTTTAATATTGTTCATATAAAAGCATAAAAGTGACTATAATATATTTTCTCTCTTCCTATTCCAAAAATTTTGCATACCAAATGTATACTACAAAAATTGTGTTTCATCATAAAATTTATGTTTATCCTGCACATTGCGTGGGAAAAAAAAAACCAATTTTATATATATATGAAATTAACTTCTTTTGTTTTCATCTTAATTATTTTTTCCAATTCATAAAATTTATTATTTTAGAAGTTTTATGATTTTTTTAAATATTTGTCATTTTAAAAGGCTGCAAATCCTTGAGTTTTTCATTGAAAGAGATTTTGTAGCCATTGTTCATATGTTGGAAAAGGCTTTATATGAGGGAGAATCTGTTCATAGAATGATTAATTGTATTCCTTGTGCATTTGAAAATAATTGGGAGGTTAGGATTGTTTACACGTGTGTGTGGGTGTGTGTGTGAAAGGAGGGCAATTCTTGTGCTGACAAATTAGCATCTTTGTGATTTGATTTTGTTCAGGGCATCGAGTGGTTTGATGAGCTTCCTTTGGAGGTGATGGAACTACCACATATACAGGGATAGAGTGGGCTTGAAGATTCCACATTTTGTTATATCCTAGTTTTTGGAAAGGGATTTCTATATCTATAAATTAGACTGGTTATTTGGAGAATTAATCTAGAAAAAAAAAACCGGTGGGATTTTGCATTTTTGTAATTGGATTTATTTATTCTACACTTTCTAGATCGGTTGTTTAATGAACCGATTTAGAACCTGCTGCAACCTAAGTTGAAAAACGAAACTAATGATACCTCCCAGTTTCGAAACCCCACCCTCCCAAAACCTTACTTCCTCACTTTCTCTTCTTCCTCCGACCTTCATTGTCACCTTCGACACTTTACACTTTCTCTTCTTTCTCCACTCTTCTTCATCATCTCCGATCCTCCTCTGCGTTTTCCTTTCCCTGTGACCTTGCAATTTTTCTTTCCATTGCTGTTTGTAACTCACCATCGGCAGACCATTGATTATGGGTTCAGCAAATTCGCGCCTCCTTCTAGATGGAATCGCTGCACGCAACGTAGATCCTCCTCTTCTCTCCTTCACCACCGGCGAAATCCATTGGCCAGCGTTCTCTCTCTCCATCACTTTAGCGACTTTGTCTCACATAAAAGGTCATCTCGTCCAGCAAGTAAGTAGGGTGGAATGGAGATCCCTTTTTTCTGGTCAATTAATTTTCTACCTAACCTAAAATTCAAAAGACGAGATTGAGTCTGAGCCTTTCTTTCACAAAAAAAAAAAAAAAACAAGAAGAAGAAGACAGGGCCAAGGATGATTCAGGCTAAAGCATTCAAGATTTTGCGGTGTATGGCAAATAATGGCTTCTCTCAGTTTCGCTTATTCAACAGCTTCTCTCTCACGCTCTCGGGTGTTTCTTTTTTTTTTTTTTTTTTTATCTCCCTCCTTAGCCTCTTGTTTAAATTCCTAGGCTTTGAGAGAGAAACGACTGAGGCATCTGGGGTTGGGTCATCAAAGGTAAATTCTCACGAAAATTTCTATTATAAAATCTTCCGATTTTGTGTTTTCTTTGCTTCATGTTATTCCTTCTAATTCACTAATGGCTTATTTTAATTATGTTTCTTATGGCCATGGACTTCTTTTAATTCTGTTATTCATTTGTCTATATGGGATCAATTGTCAGAAATGAAGTTGGCACTGTAATGTTTTGTGATACGCATTTTGGGTTAATTGCACTCATTTCAACTATTAAAAGAACAATTTTCAGTGTAGAGGATAAAACTTCTGGAGACATCTTCTGAACCCACTGAGTTCTAATTTAATTACAATCCTTTTGAGATCACTTTATCTGAATATGTTAGCTTTTAGTGATTAAGTTGTCACTTATTACTTTTTGCAACTCTTTATTTAGTAACATTTTCACACAGTAAAGACTTGCAAAGAGGCCAAGCATATGGCATTGATGGACGCATTTGCTTGTACAAAGACTAACATTGTTAAATGGCTAATTTGGCATGTACTCAGTGCTCAGCACTCACCCATGGGGCAACGGAACACTACTATTATATTCTTATCCCTTTGCATGTACTGATCATTAGGAGTGAAGTTCACATTCAAGAATTTTAATGTGAACAACCCAAAGAGGAGTGTGTTTTTACCATCTGTCATGAAAATGATACTTAACATGTAAGCACCACTTTTGGTTTTGCTTATAATCTCAAAACAATGTAATGATGTGCTTCATAAATCTGAATTTTTTTTTCTTTCTCAGTGTTGAACTGTGAACCATCCCTCAAAGGCACCAAAGAGCTGATCCATGAATTTAACAAGAAAAATGGGCTATTTAAATTTGTCAGTGATGAGGAGGAAGTTCCAAGAAGCAATGGCATAAAGTTCCAAAGAGCTCATCTCATGGTTTTGTTCGAAGGTATGAATTAAACTGGTAACTAGTGTTCCTTGGATTTAATTCTGTTGGCACTCTTCACTTTAACAAACTATATCAATTTCTACCTTAAAGATTTTGACAGTCAAGGACATTGCTTCTTGCAATCTGATGCTTGTGCGAGGAATTTATCTGTACATATGCTTCAAGATTCAGGTTTGCTTATGGAACATCATTTGTGAAAGCTCATGACAGTTTTTGTACAACAAATCTGTTCTTTTTCTACATTGTAAGGCTCCATTTTAATAACATTCTTGTTTTTTTATGACATTTCATTTTCCGTGGTAGATTAACCCAAGTTCCCCTGCTCTGTAACTTTACTTTCTCATGGTCTTTTTATCTCATTTTTAACCAATTTCATTATATTCTGCATATATCAAACTGATTGTTAATTAGTTTCCAATTTTATGGATGTTTCTTCAGGCAATTTTATAGGTCTATTGGTATGGCTGACTACTTGGCTTTGCACAACGGATTATCACTGTAAGTCATTTGCTCTATAGAATGTAAGTCCTTTTAAGGTTACAATCACCTATTATTTTTTAAGGTACATTATCTATATAGGTGCATCTTACTGTTTAATTATTGAATATTCGTCCCTTTGAAGTATCTTCTCCATGAATTTAATTATTGAATATTCGTCTCTTTGAAGTATCTTCTCCATGAACCATGTGGAAGTTTTCAATTTTCTAAAATATAAATATGATTAGTAGTAACAATCACATAACCCATAAAATATTAGTCCTTTCTTTGAAGAAATGCCCCCCCCCCCCCTCAAGATATTTTGTTTCTGAGAGTGGATATAGATGAGGTTGAGGCAAATTAATTTATTCTCACTGAAACACACATTGGTGTGTTCATATATACTAAACTTAATTATTTAGTTCCGATACTACATTTGTTCATCTCTGCATTTTTTTGAATTCACTATTTTTTATGCTTATGTATTTTTTTGCAGAACATGAATCTTTTCCAAATTGTTTATCTTGGAATTCCGAAGTCCACTTTGAGTTCACATGGATTGTGATGTGATTTTAAGGTGGAGGAATTAAAGAGGAAAGTATTTAAGATTCGAAGTGTTTCTCTCTAACTTGTGATGCTAGAAGCTGCTTCGTTTCAAACTCTTCAATCTTTGTTTCTGCACGTATATGTTGTGTATATTTATTTGCAGAATGCAGACGGTCAATATTAGTATAAATATTATAGTTAGTTGACTGCACTAGAGTTCTACCCTTAATCCCTAATTCTATAACTAATCTAAAGTATTGCTTGTTTCTAGTACAATGATGTTGTGACTCTTGTGTTGGAACTCTACTAAGATTTTTTTCCTTTCTGGAGCTGTATTACACTTGCCAAAATCTTATTATATTTGATTAAACTTCACAACTCGTAAGCTTTGAGAACATTGTTTCTTTGATATATCAAGGACGTAAAGCCATATTTATCCCTTCATCGGAACCCTTATGAACCATGTGACAGAGGATCAATTAGAGGTATGCTTGATTGCTTGTGTATGAATCTGTCAAATGGTTGATATGATAGAATAGCATGATCTGTACAATTTCAGATTTTAAATTGAAGTGATGGTTTAGTCTTAATCTGATTGGTGTTGTCTAGTTATCCTTTTATGGCAAACATGTAATATTTTATGGCACATTTACTCCTATTTTAATATGTTATGTCCTTTTTTTTTTTTGGTTTCCTACTAATGTTGTCAAAACCTATAATATTTTCACGTAATATTTTGTTTTAGAAAATTATAGTTTTTTTAGATTTAAACATCCAAGAAGAATATGTGCTACTCTTTTTTTAAAATAAAAGCAGATTTTCTAGATCGATTTTAAGTCATAAACCGGTCTAGAATGTATGCCAGACAATCTATTTTTACTATTTTTTAGATTGGTTATTTAAATAATTGTTCTAGAAAATATATTCTTGATCGGTTATAACCAATCTAAAAAGTGATATTTTCTATATCAGTCATATTTACATATATATTGCAAAATTGATCTAAAAAAATTATTTTATCCAATTTAAAAAGTGATAAGTGTAGTAATAAGTTGGGCTTTGACCCCGTCAAAATTTGAAGGAAATGAAAGGAAAAAGAAAATTTTTTGTCCTAATTTTTTTAAACCAAATAAAAGTAGGGAGTAATTTTTATCTTTCTTTAAATAGAAGGGAAAAGAGGGAAGGGAAGAAAAAAAATATTTCATTCCCTTTATTTAGTTTAAAAAAAATAGGATAAAAAATTTTCCTATCCTCCTCTTCTTTCCAAATATCTCGAACTTCCCAAATATCTCGAACAAATCATAAGGTAATATAAAATGGATCATTTAAGAAAATATTTAAGTCAAAGAGATTGTAGTAAAACACTATTTAATTTTATAACTATTTAAATTATTTGATAACTTCCTTAATTTTTGTGAAAATCATAAAATGAAAAAAAAAATTTTAAGGGGGAGAAGTATGATAGAATTATAGTCAATCTTACATATTATATTTTTGACCGCCAAATCTTACATTACATATTAAATAAAAATGTTTCTATTAGTTTGACATTTACAATTTCAAAGAGCAAGAGCTAGTCACCTCCTAAGGCAAAAGGTGGCCTATTAAATTTAATGTTTTAAAAATTGCATCCAACATTAAATCTGTCGTCCGACTACGATTTTCATAGTTTAACCCGTAAGGCTAACGGTCAAACCCATTTATTTGGTTTCACTCCCTCCAAAGCTACAAGGCTAAAAGGCTAGAAAATAGAGCATCAGAACTGCAATGTGAGCGGTGAAGGATGAGTAAATTTTTATTTGTATTTTGAATTTGTTTGAAATCTATCCAAAAGATACATGAAAAGATACATCTTGGAAAAAGACCAAAAAAAATTAAACAAAAAAAAATTAAAGGGTTTTCGTTCAAACGGATGAATTAAGGAACATCATAACAGGAACAACTTTTAATGTGAAGGAGTTACTGGATTTTCGTAAATAAATAACATTAATAATATTTATTTGAATTCTTTTCCCCTAAACAGTTTTCCTATGTCCAAGAAATCTTCTCTCTATGCTAAATCTCTCTTCGTCTTCTTTTTGATTTCAAGCATAGAAGGGTTTCTCTTTCCTGTGTCCTTCAAGCTTCTCATCATTTCTTTCCCATATTTTTTCCTACTTGCAAGTCTTCAACCTCACATCCTCTCCCGTTTTTTTTCAATCTCACTGGTGACCTCCATGGCTCCATCCATCAATAACAAAAGCGTTGGTTAGATTTCAAGCCAAAAATCCAAAGAGTGTAAGTTTTTTCAAATCTCCATGATTCCAAACAGTGTGAGTTTGTTAAAATCTCCTGTTCCGTCTAAAAGATAATCTTTTGTCTCAGAGAGAATATTTCGTCTAAAGACCGAGAATCTATTCCACCTTCTTTTTTTTCAATGTCTCCCGTTTACATTTATCTTTTTTCCTTTTATTCACCATCTCTTGACCGTTAAGATGTAACCGTCTTCTCCCTATAATCCCTAATTTATTGGGATATTACATAAATTGCCATTATGGAGTATCACGCTCTTTTAGTGTGATCCCTGATTTTTCGCCCTGCAGTTATGATTCTGTGACTGTTATGATCTCATAACTGTTATTCCTAGCCGGGTGTTTTTGAGATAAAACAGCTTTCGTAGAGAAACCCGTATATGACCGAGATATTGTTCAGTCGGACGATCATTTGGCCATACAATTACTCGGCCTTATCATTCGATAACCGATGTGTTACTCGGTTCGTAGCGCTTAAGCTCGGCCTCCGAATTATAGCTCGGTGTATATGAGCCCGGAAGGCGAGGCTTCAAAAGAGCGTATATCCACCTCGGACTTGTAACCTCGGCACGTTCATTTCGATACGTACATCTCCAATGTTGAAGCTATAGTTCTTCATTCTTTTCCTCCTCCTCCTTGCTGGTTGTGATTCAACTTCTTGCACACTTAAAAAATATGTTGAAAAATATATATACAGATGCAGGCAATTTTAATAGACTTGCTCCGAGTTCTGCTCAAAAACCGGTTTAATCCAACTCAACACATAAAACAGTTCAAAGCTTCAAAACGAGCTGGAAATTTTTCAGGTGACGGTCGGAATGGTTCAACAATCCAGTTCGGTCCAATTTTTAAAGCATTGCTACAATAGAAAAGCATAGAAGCCATTGATGACACATAAAATGGGTAAAAATAATGATTTGAGAGTATTTCATAACAAATACTACTAAATTGTTCAACTTTATTAGTTGGTATGTTGGTCTCATAGTGATATCAGTTGAAATGAAATGACCATATATAGATGAAGGTATATCTCGAACCCCTTTCCTACAATTCGTTCTTTTTTCTAGCATGCTTATAACTGTCACTGGGGCTGTTGCCCTTGATTCATTATTTTTCTTTCTGCATCATCAGATATATATTCTTTTTGTATATGTACTGAAGCATGTAATGGTGTTTAAAATTGAATTAAAATGGACCACACTAAACTCAACCAAACCAAAATAATATGAACTGACTGATAGTAAAGTGTGGTTTATTTCTTAAAATGGCAATAATTGAGCGGTTTGATTCTATTTGGTTTTGATTCATTATTTAATCAAGCATTTGCTTTATTAGTAAATAACTTGTTTCAATCATCTTAAGAGTAAGTCAACCACACATATTTAAGGGGGAAAGTTGTACATGTTACTATGACGTGAAGTAGCAACAGAAAAGCAAACAACCTATTGCTCGCATATATACATTTGAATAGCGTTAGAGTAACTACATACTCCTTATAAGTCCTGGCTTTTTTTTTTTTAAAAAAAAAGAAAAACTATTTCTATATATAAGTAGTTTAAGACAATATTAATTATTTTTTAATTATACCCTTTTCTTCACTAATTATTTTGGAAACTTATCATAAAAGTAATTAGTAATAAATTAAGGACATACTGGGAAATTTAAAGGGAATTGTGATATCTTAATTATATTTCTTAAGATGTAAGCTAAAACTTTAAAAGACTTGTGTAAAAGGATGGAGGGGGTATTAGTCAATCCTTGTATGTATAATTCACCCAGTAATTTGATTTTTAAGTGGTATATATTGTAAGTCGATTTCTTGTCCGAAGCAACTAAGTTGGATGCGAGCAAGAACCAGGTAACAATGAGAAGCTTCTTGGACAGGGTGACAAGTTACAAGCAATATATGTTTTATTATTATTACGTGCATTGGAACAGTTAGTCAATACCAACTATATTTTCTTCAGTCACGTTCAGGTAGGTGTATATACATATATAATACAATGCACATTATGTTACTTGAGAGATTTATTCAAACATATATATATATATATATATCGAGAGAGAGAGAGAGAGAGAGAGTACTCATCCTTTTTCAAATTTACCTGGGTTAAAGTCGCTAGCTACCTCATCAGTTTTAATTCTGGAACGTGGCGTAGCGAATGCTAGCTTGACTAGATCCTTCTTCTCTTCCTACACTTTTCAAATCAAACGTATAGTGGGGAATGTCCTGCTACCCAGAGACAGATATGATGATTTTATTGATGCAGAAATTAAATAACCGAAAAATTCACCTATATATATATATATATGTTTGTTTGTTTGTTTATTTAAAAGAAATTAAAGACAGATTAATTTGCTTGCAAATGAAAATAAGATCAGATATATAAACGTGAACAGACATTGCTTGCCATCCACATGGAGAATGAGTTGCAATTAATGTGAAGGCTGATTGGAGTGAATATATATATGATCAAATCGACCATTTAATTTGTGATCGATGTGGCACGCACATTTTATCAAAACCTTACTCAATTGAAAATGCTATCAAACAGAGAACAAGTGAAGTCGCCGAGGTGAAATCCATATATATACTATTTATTTATTGGATGAGCTTTTACGTACAAGGGTAAGGGTGTTCATGATTTCTGATTTCAACTCAAAATAGTTTACGTGTCGACAAAGAGAAAAAATAAGACAATGTGGTGTTTTCTTTGGCTAAAGACAATGTGCTGTTTTTTTTGGCTAAAGACAATGTGGTTTGAATCTATATATATAGACACAGACACACACGCTGGAGTTGTCACTATTAACTGGCAGTGGCAAGAATGTGGAATTCAAATATCACCCTCAGGTACACATCACACATGAGTTGTCCAAATTAATATATGAGACACTTAAAAATTCGTCCTTTTACCAGTTCAATATTTACAATCTTTATATAAGATATTAAATATATATTATTTATCTATACAATAATAAACAAATACATATATATATTTATAAAATAATATATTATTAAAGTATATATATATATTATTTTTTATTATTAATATCATAAAATACTTTATATATATTTAGATTTATGTGCATATTTTTTGGTACGAAGTTACACAGATTAATCAAAATTAAGCCTTTTAGTAAATTAAGTTAATATTAATATATTATGAATTTTGTAATAAATGAATTTTCAATTTTATTTTTTTACCAACAAGTTCTAAAAATTAATTTAACTATTTTTATTAATTTAAAATAATCATCTGATAAAAAAATTTTATAACTTGATTGTTTAAAAAAATAATATTTTTAATTAATTAAAATTAAATTTTTAATAAAATAATTTTAACCCATCAAAATTAATTTTAAAAAATTTAGTTAGGAAAATAAACCTTGCTAGATTTCTCATTATTTATAATAATTTAGTTAGAAATAAAAACTACTTTACTAATTCCTTACTATTTGTATTAATTTAGTAATAAATTAAAAAAATTTCACTAATTCCTTGCTAATTATATTTATTTAGTGAGATATAGGATATTTCTCACTAATTTCCTCGTTAAATTTAATATTAGTTACAAACTTATAATTTCTCACTATTTAGATCATTTAGTGAGAAATAACTAATTCTTTGTTAAATTTGTTTTTTCTAATAATGACTGAGATATTCAAGTTGCAAATTTCTACAACTCTTTCTAATTTAAATTTAAATTTTTTACTATTTTAAAAACTAAGAATGCAAATTATAAACTTTGGATAAATAAATTACAAATCCTAGAATTCTTACACCATTAATAATGTGGCTCTGTCACTAGCCGTTCTGTCTCCAGCAGCAGTGGAAGGGAGGGAGAGTGAAGATATGGTAGCATTTTTGTAATCGTGCCATTTTTTTTTCCCATGTGGTGGACCGATTGCCAACAGTTTAGTGGCCAACTACAAAGCCTGTCGATAGGGTAGGGACGGTCCAAACACCACTCACACGCCCCCGCGTATAATCGTGCCATTTTTGTTTTTCTTACTTTATGTCGCTTGGTTTATTATTATAATTTTTTAAACTTCTGATTCTTTTTTTTTTTTTATGTTCAAAACTTTTGATTCTACATTATAATTAATTTTATATTTTGATTTCCAATTGTAATAACTTTTTTCTTGTTAGAACCGAACCACATTAGTCGATTCGATTAAGGAAGATGACCGCTGATTAAAACCAATGAGAATTAGTCAAAAACTGGTGAAATCAATCTGGAACTGATTTTGAATCGGTTTGAACCGGTTGTATATTTTTTTTAAAATTTTTTAAAATAATTTTTTATTTTTTAGGATAAAATAATATCATTTTTAGTATAAAATATTTTTTCTTTATATATTATAATATTATATAAATAGTATTATGATATATAACTATTAAAAATTATATATTTACTTAATAAATAATATGATAATAAATTATTAATTTATTATTTTAAACTCAAAATATAATTATAAATGAATATTAATTTATTTAAATTTAAATAATAAATTATGAAACTTATTAATAATTTATTTATGATAAATAATAAATTAATAATTTAATATTATTTAGGTTAAAATTTTAATTAAATTATAAAATTTATATAATTTTATATAATTTTTTTAAATATATTATTTTAATTATAATCAATTCGACTCCAATTGAACTCTTATTAAACTATTAAATTTTAAATCAATCACCATTTTCGGTTCAATATTAGATCGCGCCCGAAAACATTGCCTTTCTCTTTAACCATACTGTCAGAGAAAGTGCTATTTTTTGTTACAAAAGGTGTTTCTCTTTTTTCGTGTGTGGTTTGCATTTTATCTAATCAACCTTTTTTGTTACAAATAGTTGAAAATTTTGCAAAGCAAATTAAAAGAAAAAAAAGTACAGTCAATTCAGCAAGCGATTCAGACCACGTGCCTCCATCGCGAGATGCACATGGAACCCGGGTTCCAAAAATAAATTTTTACTTTGAGCAACCACGGTTTTGTTTTTTTCTACCGAGAAGCCCAAAACAACAATGCCACATTAGCATATAATTAAACAAAGAAACTCTTGTATCAGAAAAAAAGAAACTCGCCCGTGCGAGTGGCACGTGGAGAAAAAATCTTGTTCAAGGAGATGGAAGAAGAATCCATTCGTCCGACTGGGCTATAAATAGCCACCGAGGCGAACAAAGAAAGGGTGTGCGACCGGGCGATAGAGAATAATTGGACAGGAAGAATAACAATGGAATTATTTGATGTGGGGATTGGGGGAGCCGCTTTGTTACTGGGTGGATATGCATTTGTGTTTTGGTTTCTGAGAAGATTGAACGATTGGCGCTACGCGGGTAGAAGGCGGCGAAACACTCAGTTCCCTCTGCCACCTGGTGATATGGGTTGGCCTTTCCTTGGAAACATGCCTGCCTTCCTCAAATCCTTCAGATCTAACCCTGATTCCTTCATCTCTCACCTTGTTTCCAGGTCCTTCCTTCTTTCTTTCATTACTTTTTTTTCTCTTCTTTCAAATTCCCCACTCACTTTGGGTGCTTTTCTGTTCCAGATATGGCAGGACTGGCATGTATAGGACCTATCTCTTCGGAAGCCCTAGCATCATCGTTTGCAGTCCAGACACGTGCCGCAAGGTGCTCACTGATGACGATCGATTCCAGCTTGGATACCCAACCTCTACCGTCGCCCTCACCGGCAAAAGATCTTTGCACAACATTTCCAACGCTGAGCACAAGCGCCTCCGCCGCCTCATCACCTCTCCCATTACCGGCCACGAGGCTTTGTCTTCCTTTGTTGGTTTCATCGAACATGTTTCCATCAAAACGTTGGATGAATTGAGTAGCATGAAGACGCCGATTGAGTTGTTGACGGAAATGAGGAAATTTGCTTTTGCAGTCATCACCAACATCTTTGTCGGCTCCGACGTTGACTACGTCGACCTTGGCCTGGTCGAAAACTTGTACACCGACCTGAATCGGGGAATGAAGTCCTCAGCCATTAATCTTCCGGGCTTTGCTTTCCATAAGGCCCTCAAGGTTAATCACCTATATATATCTCTACCTTCTTCTCTAAATCTATAATTTTTCTCTAATGATCGATGGCCATCAAGATGCGGTGGCGGAGCCTGCACCGCCGGAGATGACAGAGAGGGCCTTACTGCCGGCCACCTGCCATCTCCCCAGACTGCCACGCTTATCATACAATTTTTATCAGTTTTAAGTCGTTTCGTTGACAAGTATAGCACATACGAAAGTAGACAATGAGTCATTTATGGTATGAGTCACTATCTTAATTTGAACGCGTTTCTCTAGGACTTATGTACTTTACGGTGGAACTCTCAGCGGCGGGGCATGACCATGAGCTTAATTAAAAAATTTTTTATTTCAACAAAATGTCAGGCACGACAGAAGCTGACGAAGCTGCTGCAAGCTTTGGTGGAGCGGAAGAGAATGAGCAGCGAAAGAAAGACGAAGAAAGATATGATGGATTTGTTGATGGAGGTTAAAGATGAAGATGGGTGGCAACTGGAGGATGAACACATAATAGACTTGCTTCTCGTGTTCTTGTTAGCTGGTCACGAAAGTTCCGCTCATGGTATACTGTGGTCCCTCATCTACCTCACTCAACACCCAGACGTCTTCGAAAAGGCCAAGGTTTGACTACTATTGCATCATCATCCATCACATGATTAATAATCTCCTGTCCATCATCAGAATATTCACCTACATATATATATATATATATATATATACATCTCCTACCAACATTAATTTTAATATTAATTACTTATTATTAATTTTATATCTATAATATTATACCTGCCCCCAGAAAGAGCAAGAACAGATCATGGGACGAAGACCTTCCCCGCAGAAAGGGCTGACTCTCAAGGAAATCAAGCAAATGGATTATGTTTCGAAGGTATATGTTATATGTATATATATTTAGACGTTCAGAGTTAATATTTATTATTTTATGTCCTATTGGAATCTATTTTGGGAATCTCTCTGCATAAGCTGTCAAGTTCTGAGTTGGCCTACATTTCATGTGTGAGAATCATAATCTGCATCATTCATTGAAAAACAGAGAAACCCAACATGAGCGAGTTGCTGGAAGAATCTTAACCATCTTTTTTTTTTGGGGGGTTTATGGTTCACTAAATTATTATTTAGGTTATTGACGAGATGCTGCGCAGAACCAGTATCTCATTTGCAAACTTCAGACAGGCAAAAGTCGATGTCAACATCAACGGTTGGTCATTCATTCTAAACATATTTCCTAACTTCAATATTTCCCAGCTTATTAATTATTTAAAAAAAAAATCTAGGTTACACCATACCCAAAGGATGGAAAGTACTGGTATGGAACAGAGGTGTTCACATGGATCCTGAGAATTACGTCAACCCAGAGGAATTTGATCCTTCCAGATGGGAAGTATGTAGACCATTGGAATTAAATTATTGATTTGTAGTATAATTTTATGGAAAATTTACTGATAGTAATATATACAAATGGGGTGCAGAGTTTCAAAGGGAAAGCAGGGTCTTTCCTTCCCTTTGGATCAGGAAGTAGGCTCTGTCCGGGAAGTGACCTGGCCAAGCTTGAGATCGCCATTTTCCTTCATCATTTCCTTCTCAACTACAGGTTAGAAAGCAAAGTCCTTAATTTTCATCTGCAACGTCCATAAGGGGAAGCAAAGGAAAAGAATATAGTTGTTTTACTTGTTATGATTATGATGCAGGATGGAGAGAATTAACGAAGAATGTCCCCAGGTCTACTTACCAGTGCCCAGACCATTAGATAACTGTGTGGCACGAATCATAAAAGCTGAATAGTTATGGTATTAAAAGTCACAATAGATCCCGTCATGACCCAGTTAAGTTATTTAAGTTGAGGTGTATGAAGAGTTGGCTTGCTGAGCTGTGTATTTGAGGTGTCTACTATAATATGCGTACAGTTGGTTAGGTTCCAAAATCATGCTTCTGTTATTTAACCTGGCCAGCAAGAGCAAGATATGTTGACACCTAGCATCTATGATCTATTCGCTATGTATATTGTATAATAACAAGTTTTGATATTGCTTAGCTAAGAGTTGGTAGAATGGTCAAATAAAAATGGTTTTCCCAAGAAACTGTGTTATGAAACTTACCTCTTCTTGACGTACCTGACTTTCTCTTTCCATCGAATACGGTACCAAGACCATAAGTCACAATATTTTTTTGTCTTTAATTTGAATCAAGACAGAGTCAACCCAATTAACAGTAGCTCATCTCATCCATAGTCAAATCTATTCTATTCTATTCTGGGACGAAGCTACAATTGGTGGGCACCGTAACTTTGTAATTTTGCCTCTTTGGCAGTAAATAGTGGTAATTACCTCGTCAATAATTTTTTTTGGGCTAAAAAATTACTTGTGAAAAACAAGACAGGTTCTTGCACCAAAGGAGAGGCCCATTACTCTGGAAGTCAATGGACATTTGGACCGCTAGCATTTCTCGCTAATACCCAAAAGAGTCCAAATGGTTAGGCTCTCATCTCTCACTTTGACTTGGAAGATTAATTTATCCATTCAAAACAGGACAAACAAATTTTCAAATGGGAAAAGTATTGTTTGTTTTCAAGGATTTTGATTCAAATTAATATCCAAGTCTAGAACTGAGAGAGCAGATAAGAAAATAGTGGAATGCGAGACAATGGCATCTTTGTCTTTGAGAGGCAGACATTCTCAAGTGGCAGCAGCAAAAACACGAAAGAAACAGTTGTATAACAACGAACAAAAAAACTATTCCAATCCTAATTTTCACATTTTAACAGACGGAATGTCGTATGTAACTAAAGGAAAAAGTTCCAACCTAATGCGCAGCATCTTCTACCTCACAAAGTTTTATGTATACTTTTGAACCCAACAAGGAATCTAATTCGGATGGATTGCTAGGCTTTATTTTGATCATCCAACCATCTTCATATGGGCTTGAGTTGTTGTTGACGTAATATAAAAGAGAAAAAAACAAACACTTTCAACTGCTCCAAAGCTGCCGGCGTTGGAGAGAGAGCAACGTTTTTGTGGCAGATCAAGGAATACTACTTGCCCACGATGGTGCTGCATTTTGAGATGCTGAAAGCTAATTAATTTGTTGCTCGGATTCAACCCACCTTCCACGGCCCATAGCTTTCAAAACGCTTCTGAATTTAGTGACAATAATTGAAACGAATGAATGGACGTGAACATATGGAGAAGGAGGATGAAATTGGGCATGATCAGTGACGCCTATTGTAGCCAGGGGGCGTTCGTGCTTGACCCATTCATGGGAAGATGCGTTCTTGAACTTGAGTCCGTCCAGGGCTGGGATGGGAAAACAAGACAGCTCGGGGGATTAAAAGTTGAGAATATGTGAAGAAAGAATTTAGGGCCTGTTTGGTTCATTTTTTAGGTGCTCATGGAGTGAGAATCCAGATTCTATTCCCACACTTGGACTATTTGGTTGGACATAGGAATAAGAATCTGGACTCTCATAGGAATGAAGATGATCAAAAATTTGAGAGTTAACTTTCTTACCTTGGACCCTGACTTTGTTTATTCCTACCACTAGGAATGGAGACCAAATGACAGAAATGACCTTAATTATGAAATATCATTATTAAAATACCCTTCATAGATTATTTACCCCATTTTCTTTTCAAAATTTTTCATTAATTCATACAAGTTATCTAGTGTAATTTTTCTATATGATTTTTTTCTCTAAAAATATTTAATTTAAAAAATTTAAAATAAAAAATAATAATAATTGAAATATACATAAGTTGTCCTTTTATTTTTTATATTGCAATTTATACTTAGAAATTTTTTATTTAATAAAAATAAAAATATGTAAAAACTTAAAATATGAGGTTATTGTCTAAATAAAAAAAAAAGATGTCACCCGTTTGTAACTAAAAAATAAATAAAAAAAAAGTTACGTTGCGAACACAATATTGGAGCAATTGATGTTGGGCTAAATTTTTACTTAGGTGCAATTCTGACTTTTTGCACATTATTTATATCTCATTCTATCATTTTCTTATGTCCAACCAAACAAATTCAAGTTGTTACCTATGTCTTTCCTATGGTGAACCAAATAAAATTTTGGCTTACAAGATTCCATTTCCAACCATTCCATTCCAATACATTCCCAATAATTCTACGAACCAAACGGGCCCTTAATTAGGTGACGAATTTATATATACCAAAGGATTGAATGAAATTCATTTTTCCGTACATCTCACCAACTCTGAGAAATGACATGTGCTATTCGTAGCTTATAATATTGATATTGATTTTTTTTTTGGCCATCAAAGGCATGCGCCGGAATTAATAGGTATTGGAATCAATAACATACTTGAAGATAATGAGCAACCATCCATACAACAAAAGTGATGATGGTGAGAAAGACTCGCAAACTCATGTAGATCATTTGAGAGAAAAATGAGAGAGAGAACAAGAGAGACAAGGTTACAAAATGAGTTTTTTTGTCATATATAACTTATTATTTTGTATTAAATAAAAAAATTGACCCTCAGTCATCTGACGTAGAATGACTGATTTCGAAAGTTGATTTTTGAGTTGGGTTTTCTTCCATCACAATCAAAATTGAATATATTCAATCTATTATAATTCATTCAATTAAATTACTTAGTCAATTTTGTTAAAATGCCAAATATAATTACTTAATAGTAATAGTTATAATAATGTGATAGTTAGTTTGACTATTGATTAATTATGATCCACACATAAGATAATAAAAAATTCTAACATGATATTGAATTATTGATGTATTGATTAATATTGATGGAATATGTATACTATCATTCTACCCACAAAAAGTGTCACTAATCATTCTGTGGGCTGCAATGAAAAAAGAAAAAGACAACCTGAAAAACCAAAAAATGTATGGGCTCATCAAATTTGTGGGCTTCTCTAGGCCCGTTACGTTATGGAGTATGCAACTGTTCTTTCTAAGATCAGTCTCGTGTCTCCTTCACTGTACTTGTGATAGAGGAGTTTGGCAACTTATGTCGGTGTTATATAGAGTTGGATGAAAAGAAATGACTCAAATGAAGCTATGAGGAGAAAGCGGCGTTACTTCCCGCTATGTAAGCTGTAGGAATAGGAACTTATTTTATGCGAATAATCTATATATATATATATATTTTTATTTTTTGGGTAAGGACCAAGGAGTTTTCCTCTCGACAGCATGTACTAATAGCCTTTGAAGTGCTCTGGACGAAAGGCAAATCCCTCTCAATTTTAAAAAATTGGGAATAAAACTTCCAACCTCTTATTTAAGATAAGGAAATCTTTTTGAATTTGAAAATAGCAGAAAAATAATAAGTGTTTGAATCATGTGATTATTATATGTGTGTGTGCGGAAATTTCCCTTTTTTTATGTTTGAAATCCTTTGGTGGCTGCTTATCTACGACAATTCAACAAGTCTTCTTTGACGCTTCTTTAATGACTTTCCAATTCCATTCATTTTAACCGTCTGTGGTTCTGTCAAGAACTTTATTCCTTCAGCTACAGAAAAATTAAAACTTGGTTTTTTATTTGAGCCGAAATACTTGGTTCGGTTTCTTTATGCGTTTGATAGTTTCGCTTTTGGGCCGAGGCCTAGTAGTGCCCTTTTAATTCTGGTATGTACCCTGGATTCTGGGTAATTTGAAAATGACTACTTTTCTTTTCTTTTTCTTTTTGTTTTCAGCTTTGACCTTCCTTCTACTGCAGCCACAACGAGACTTTTCTTTTCTATACAGTGTGGTATAACGATTCAATGCGGTATAAAGATTAAAGATATTTGCCTACCAAAAAAAAAAGATTAAAGTTATTTTTCTCCCCTTTGTTATGAGGGAAAAAAATAGATTTATGTTATTCTCACACGCTAATTTCCTACTTAAGAAATTTTGCAATATCTTCGTTTAGTTAACTAATGACAAACTTATTAAATTCTTAAATTTAACTGACTTAAAAGATCCGAAATGATCTGATTCAAAGATGTGTTGCAATTGGTCAATTAAATTCAGATATGTCAACTCGTTCAACGGTGTGCTTTAGTGGGGGAAAAAAAGTTTCCATGCATATTTTTTGTTAGGAATAAAAGCTTTTCTTGTAGGTATGTGTGTGGTAGTTGTACGTCATTGTTTAAAAATTGTAGACTTGTACCACAATTTGTGATTTAGAGAAGTTCATTTAAAAAAAAAAAATAAAAGGAGGCCATCCTTGTCATCAACGGTATCACAATCACATAAATAGAAGAAACAGAGATTAAGTGAAAACTCTTAAAAAAAGCTATAATTTGGGTGGAATTGGTATTTTGGATTTGTTTAGCTTGAAATTAGAAAGTATATATAATACTCTCTTCGTTCCAGTTTATAGTGCACTTTTAATTACCATACGCATACCAAGACAATGATTAGTAACCTAAATTTTTTTCCATCATTTTTCAAATTATCCTTATTTAATAATACTTCCTATATTAATAAATTGCAATCATTATCTCCTTCATTTCTTTTCCCGATTTCTCATGGGTTATTGGCAATTATGAAGAGTTGAAATTTTGGGAGAAATTCTCCTTTATTTATTTATAGTTTGACCAAACTATTAAAGAATTTTTATTAAATGTATCGATAACCGTAAAATATATAAACTTACTTATTAGAGGCAATACTAAAAAGATAATAAAAAAAACATAATGTAATCCGTATAATAAACTATATTTTAAAACATAAATTTTTCAGAATAATACATTATATAGTGTAACGGAGGGGGTGTAGTATGATATCGGAGTGTGATTTTGTTGTTGGGGTTCGTGGAAAATGAATGACCAATGACCAATGATATGATAGTATATTATAAGACAATTTATAATATTCTATCTCATATATTATAAATTGTCTTATATTTATGATCAAGGTAAAATATCCTATATATACAATCAAATGGAGTATATATAATATCTCTTTTGATCCTTAATAAAAGACCATTTTAACCAAATCACGCAGATTAAGAATTGGAATTAAAACTAATTAACTACCTCGATTTCTCCAAAAATCTCAATATTTTTCTAAACCTACCCTTATTTAATCTCTTTCTCTTTCTCTTTCTCTTTGAATACATTAAATAGGGATATTTTTTGAAAATGTATAATAAATACTACCTCATATATTATAAAGGGTCTCATATTTAGGAATAGAATAAAAAGTCCTATATATAAAACTGGAGACGGTAGTATGATATCACAATGCGATGTTGTTGTTGGGGTTCGTGGAAAATGAATGACCAATGATATGATAGGTAGAGTCCCAATCCTTGACGGCACGTATTATAGGAAGCAACTCAATGCATGTGATAGGAATGAAGCATGCTTTGATTTTTTAACCTTTTTCTTTTTTTCGTTTGCTAAATTCAACTGTTACATTAAATGGTCACAGACTCAAACATCTTTTAAGCATCATCTCAATTAGACCCTCACCTGACTTAAATATAATGCTACATTTGGTTCACATAATTATTTGAGAATAAAAATAGAAATATAAATGATGATTGAAGAAATAAGATAAGCTTATTTACTATATCATGAAATTGATTAAATATTAATATTTAGTTAGATAATAATACTCCTAATATGAAAATATATTAAATTTTTTTATTAATTTCAAAAATTATTTTTTTCACATATATTTGATAAAATAATTAAATATTTAATTTTAGTTTCCTTACTCTGTAAAAATATTTCTAATAATTCAGTTTATTCAAAAAATTATACATCTATGCTTTTAACATATGTGTATTAAATACTAAAGTTATCACACACACATATATATACACATTATAGTTGAGTGATCACTGTTGATTACAGGTCAAGTAGCTGCTCTACCTTTTTTTAGGTCAAAGGTCACACAGGTTTGAGACTCCACTAGGCGCTGCTGGAAGAAATGCGTGAAGCTTTAAACATAAAGGGCAGTGTGGGCATTTCCTGTCTTATTCATAGGAATGAGGTCATTCCATCTCATAACCAATGGAATCATTATTCCCAAAACCTATGAGAATAGCCATCCTCAAATAAATAGAATGAGATTATTCAAAATGCAACCAAACACATTATGGTAATGAGATGAGGCTGGCTCTATTCCACACAATAACCATTTCCTCGTACCAAACTGGCTATTAATTGATCAATAGTATTTTTTTCATTTTGTTATATAGCACACTTATAATGTATTTTATAAATTACATAGTATGTGTATATATATATATTTTTAAGATTACTCTTGACTAATAGGTTTAAATATTTATTTATTATTAAAATATTTAATTCCTAATATATTTAATGAGAATAATTTAAAAAAATGTAAGAAATTTTTTATTTACTAATTATTGTCTTAGTTTGTATTCGGTAATTAAAAGTACAATATAACCTGGAACGAAAAAAGTATAATATTGGATAAGAGAGAGAGAGAGAGAGGGGGGGGATTTTGGGTGGAGTTGAGATAGACAGCTTAATTAATTTGCTTGGAAGAGCAGGCAATTAGAAGCATATTAATTTAAGTTTAAAAAGAGGGCGGAAGTTTAATTTAAGTTTAGTTAAAAATGGGGTTTGGAGTGTGAATTGGTTGAAGATTGCTTTGAAGAACGATCCACTTTGTGCCTCCCCATGTTACCTTAGACGCCAGGTTATCATCTGCGTTCTATGCCCTCTCTAACTAATTGTTTTATTCACCATGTCATTTATTTTGCCATAGGAGGTTCCTCTCTCTGTCTATTATATAATTATAATAGTTTCCATGCATTTCTACGATCTGAAATCACCGCTTATGGATATTATCACTTTTTATTTTTATATTCTGTGCATTTTTATCAATTTTGATTAATATATATATATATATATAGAAAAATATGTAATTTCTATACCTACATCATAAAGAATTAAAAATATTATGTTTTCATATATAATTTTTACAATTGCATATGTCACGTAATTTTTGCATACATACGGAAGAATTATATTAAAATTTTGGTTACAAAAATGTGAGAAAAACTGCATTCAATTTCACTGTCGGTGCCAAACCATTACTACAAGTTCTGTCTACAAAATGAGCATAACGCCTTGTAGAAGCTGCTTCTTTGCAAAAGGAAAAGAAAAATTGCAGGAGCTCTATGATGCGAATAATTACTCCCTCTTTACTCCTCTGATCATATATATATATAATTTTTTATTATGATCATAAATATAAGACCATTTACAATATATGAAATAGTATTTATTATATATTTTCAAAAAATACCCCTATTTAATATATTTAAAAAGAAAGAGAAATAAATTAAATAAAAGTAATTTTAAAAAAATATTAAGATTTTCAATGAAATCGAGATAGCTAATTAGTTTTAATTTCAATTTTTAATCCATATAATTCGGTTAAAAGGGTATTATATTAAGAATCAGAAGCAGTATAAAATATGAAAAATATTAAAAATAAATATTAATAAAATAAATAGTAAAAAAAATAAATTACGTTCGATGTAAATAAAAATATATTTTTAAAAATTACATATTGGTAGAAAAATACAGTTTACTTTTTTACTTGATATTGAACGAAAACATTTACTATAAATTCGTTAAACGTGTTTTTTTTCCTTAAAAAAAATGTCAGCGCGTGTGTGGGTGGGTGGAGAGAAAGAAAGGAGGAGGGAGGGGACAAGAGATGAGCTCATATAAAACGGTGGACCTACGTTTCTGCAACTCTGTCAAAGGTCGTTGACCAACTGATCTCTGTCCTCCTACCCTCCTCCCCTTGTTTTTTTTTTTATTTAAAAAACTTGGTATTTACCATTCTCTTGCATTATTTTATTTATTTTCCGCAACATCATTCCCCCCAACCGACCCAACCCTCTACCACTTGTATCTCCTTGATTAAATTTAAAATTCTTTTAATTCAAACTTATGCTTCAGCATTACTCCATTTTGGTTCTCTTCTAATTGTATACTCCTATAATGCCATAAAATTTAAAACTCACACATATATAACTAATGAATACTATTGAATATCGCGCATTATAGTTGTCTTCTTGTCTAGTATTAATATTGGAATAACTGAGTTTGAGTTTGAATTTTTAAATTAAATTATTCTTCCCAAATTTAATTTATTCCGATACATTTTCTACTTTAACTTCTGAAATATTTTATATACCTTCGTAGTAAATATAATAAAATCACAGCATTGTGCAGTATTCAAAATTATTTTTTTATAAGTAAATTAATGAAAATTTTTTATAAGAAATTAAAATGTTAGATAAATTAAATATCATTTTAAAAAAAAAGTTAAAATGCAATGGTGTGGAAATGAGAGATAATTGAATATGAAAATGATTTTAAAATGAAAGAAAAAAGAGATAGCCGGGGGTGGGGGATACAGGGGTCGCGTGACCTTGCAAACTCTTCGTCGTTTAGCTCCAAGTGTCTACCCAAGCCAACAAACTCTTTGACTTTGCAGAGACAGAGAGAGAGAGCGCGTGAAAAAGAGGGTTGGCAGAAATTTGCATATGAAGGCGGGAATTGATAGGAAAGTGAATAAAGCTCCCGCTGCGACTTCCCAAAACAATATATTAAGTAAATTATTAATATTATTCATAAAATTTAGAAATGAGGACAATAAAAAAAAAAGAAAAAGAAAAAGAAGAGGGGAATTTGAATTGAATGGGGGAGAGAGAGAGAGAGAGAATAGATTAGGACAAAATGGAAGGGAAAACGAGTCCTTTTGACTAAAGAGATAGGGTGATGGGTGATGGATGGTGATTCAATCAAGACCGTTTGTATGTATTCTATATTCAATGACAGCCTTCTTTCCCGTTTCCGATGTTCCTGGCGTGGCTCTGTCCTTTGCCCTTGACGCTGTCCCACATACCTTTCTCTTTGGGCCTTTTTAAGTCAACCCAATTTCTTTCCTCTTCCTCTTCTCGGCCCATTACTTTTTCCTTCCCTTATTTATCTCTTCCTTTTTAACACAAAATTTTATCTTTTTCATATACTTTTTTATTTTTACAAATAATTTTTTCATTTATTTCATTGATCTCTATATAATTTATTTTTTATTTTAATATTTTTCATATATTTTAAGAGTGTTTAAATTAAGTTTAATAGATAACTATAGTCTTGAAAATTTGTTTTCAAATATTATCTCTCATATATATATATATATATGAATAAAAAGTAATGTTGTGAAAACTAGATAAGTCAAAGTACAAGTTCAGTATTCAATAATTTAGTCATGATTAAATTGTAATCAAATTGATATTAATAAAATTAATATATTTTTAACTTTACATGCTATATATTATATAAAAATAAAAAAAATTATTATTAATAAGATTCATAACTTAATATTAAAATTTTAAATAAATTATTATTTATCCATAATCAATTAATAATCTATTTTTATATTATTTATCAAATAAATTTATCATTATTAATACTTATGTATTATAATAATAGTTACATAATATTATACTATATAAAGAAAAATAAAAAAAAGGAGTACTAGTGCAAAAAATAATGTTATTTCCTTTTAAAAAGTACCAAATTCAAAAATCTGAAAAAAATAATTTAACCGATTTATCCGGTTCTCTACTAGTTCGCATCTATTTAATTGGTTTTCATCAATTTCAAAAACAATTAGTTTTTTCATTCATTTGAACTAAAGTAATACCGATTCTTAATTTAGTTGATTGAACCAATTAGATTAATTCAATTTTAACAACAATAATTAAATTTTTCTTTTTACATTAAAGATGTTTAAATTATTAACTTCTACTTATTTCTCATCCGACCCTTATAATATGAGTTAAGCTTATATGCCTCCACAATAGTTAAAACTTAAAAGATCCATCTTAAATCTAAACCTTAAGAATATTTTTAACTCAATTTAATCCATTCTTTTTGGCATCATGTTCTTTGTATATTTGCTGAGATGACAAAATGCATATATTATTCAATGATGAGTTTAGAATTTCATATTCTGCACACAAATCAAATTTGAATTGGTCGTTTTGAAAATTCAACAAAAAATAAGTCTTAGCCTCATCTGATAATCAATTATGAATGCGACAAATTACCAATGCGCAATCGACAAATATAAAATCAAGACTTTTCACTTCACCAGCAAGAAAAGATAAAATAACTTTCCAAAAGTTTGTACATTCATTTAATAGTTGACATTTGATATATTTAACATTTTGTTTACCAATTCAACAGATATTATTGGACTATTAGTACATTGTAAAATGTTTGGAGCATTTTCCCCCCACAAATGTCATTATATTGAAGGTTAGTTTTTTAACCTTAATTTCAAAATTTAAAAATTGAGAAGTGTATTTGTCAATGAATTTAATTAAGGGGGATTTTGAAAAGCTGTAGTAATTTTTAAAAAATCAAACAACACAAACTACTTTTAATTACTACCTCCAGTTTTAAGTATAAGTAAAAAAAATTACTTTACATATATCAATGAAGTTAGATAATGTCATTTAATTTGTAGGAAAATATTTTTTTTTAAATTACTCTTAATTAATGATTTTTAATACTAAATTAATTAATGCTTATTTATTTGGAAATGTCAAATTTATTGCTACATAAATTTATACTTTTTTTCTTATATTTTGGACCAACCTTTCCCTCCAAAATTTACTTATATTTGACATCAAATGGAGTATTTTCTTTAATATATGTGAATTAATTAAAAATAATTTATAATAAAAATATAAGATAGTACTAGGCAATCAATAATTCCACATTCACACCATAAATATTATTTTCTCTAATTCAAAATATAAGTCACTTTTAACTACATCATATATATTAACAAAATAATTTAAAAGTTGGTTAAATTATAAAATTTGTCAAAATTTTAGTGCTATTTTTTAACATTTCTTTTACTAATTACGTTAAATTGACCCTTTGTCTCTCCATCAAAATGTCACATATTAATTAATTATTGTGAATAAAAAAAACAGTAAGTAATGCAACAAGCATTTCTACAAAATGGTTTATATTTTTTTATCGGTATTCCCTTTATCTCATATTATAAAACAATAAGATATTATATATATATATATTAAGAAATATTTATTACTTCCTTAAACTTCTAAGATGAAAGATTAAAATTTTCAATTTTACTCTTATTAATTACATATTTTTTATTAAATATAACACATATTACAATACTAATAATATAATAAATTAAAAATAAAAATGATAAATTATTACATATTATAAAAAAAAAATCTCCCATATTACTTTATAATAATATAAAATGAAAGAGTACATATAAATATGACTTATATAGAGGATGGTAACAATAGTTGGAACTTAAAAAGACCACGTGTGTTTTAACAGTAGCAAATTGTCAATGAGTTATTGAATCAATGATTTTGAAAACTTCTTTCAAACCAAGCCAGCCTCAACCTTACAGCGACTCACATCTTAATTACCATGACATGATGATTATTAATATTCATTATTGTCAATGCTTCATGTTAAGTTTGCAATTACGACATCATCAACAACTACAAAGCGGGTTCGACTACATTGTTTAATTCAACTCATGATGGCTGCAATGTCAACTCAATAAATCATGAACACAACTTTCTTCGCACGCTGGGGAGAGACAAATAGTACTACTATAACTATTATTAGAAAGGAGAAAATTATGAGGACATACTAATTAATTCAGGCTGTCTCAAGTGGAAGATATTTAAATTAAGCATGAATATTATTTATTATTTGATTTCCAGCTTCTCCCGGCCGCAATAATAGTCAACACAAATATATTAGTTTATTTAATTAATTAATATGGTGCTTTCACATGTCTTTGAGTAACAGCCAAGGGAAGACTTGAAACGTATTTTTGACTCTCCTCCATTGATTAAAAAAAAAAAAAAGTAAAAACTCGCCTCATAATATTGAAATCAATTGGAAGTCCCTTTCAGGTGAACGAGATGATCTCCGTTTAAATGACTTGTGAAATATGGTAATCGAAGAGTAAGTAATCCCCAAGTGGTAAATTTGTGACTTGTTCCTTCTTTCGGGAGAATAAAGTTTTTCGGGAGAATAAAGTTAATTATAATATTAGTCAAAAGGAAGTAATGGGAGTATTTTTGGTACTGGACAAGAGACAGTTGAGAAAAAAAAAAGGGTGTTTTTAATAGTATTAAAAACTTACTTGTATTTTAACATTTTTTATAAGAGATAAATCGGTTAAAAAATAGGTTTATTGTTTTTGGGCGTTTCAAGATAAATAGGAAAAATATCGCCGCAACAGGACCAGCAGATTGATGATCTGGAAGCCAGCGTGGTAATTGACACTATGAAATCCAACGGGAAATCGCAGGCAAGCTAGTAAAACAAGCGCTCACATGCAACAAAAGAAAACAAATTGAAAAAAAAAAAAAAGAAAAAAAAAAACAGATAATATAATAGGGAGAGAGATCGCTCTTCTCCCCCAGTCTCTGTCCATAAAGCAAAGCAGGTCAGTCTTCTCAACTCAAGCAAATATTAAAAAATAAACGCCCAATCTCTTCTTTTCTTCCCTCTTCTTACTTTATTTGTTTTCTTCCCTTCCTCTCTCTAAAACTCTCTCGCCTCTCACTAGATCCAATTTCCCTCACTATCCTTTTTTTTTGGTCCCTCTCCTTTCTTGCTCGTTCTCGGACTTTGCCGGGAAATCGTTTCTGCTATTTTCTTCATTGCCAAACAGTGGCGCAAGTCAAATGTGATGGGAAGCGGACTTTCCAGCCTCTTTCCTTGCTTCAAACCGGCTAACCGGACCACCAACCAACCGGACCAACAGGAAGTGATCTTTGCCGCCACTGAGCCCTTGGACGAAACCCTAGGCCACTCCTTCTGCTACGTTAGATCTTCTGCTCGCTTTCTTTCACCCACTCACTCGGATCGATTCATCTCGCCCTCTAACTCCCTCCGCTTTTCTCCATCACATGAACCCGTATCGAGAGTCCGACCCGATTTGCCCGAAACCGCTTTCAAGGCCATTTCTGGAGCCTCCGTCAGCGCCAACAGTTCCACTCCCAAAACTGTTCTCCAGCTGGACAATATCGACGATGATGTTGCGGATAGTGCCGCTGGTGGTGGCGTGAGGGCAAACATTGTGAATGGCTTCGAGAGCACATCGTCGTTTAGTGCTCTCCCTCTTCAACCAGTCCCCAGGGGAGGTGACCCCTCAGGTCCGGTAGAGAGGGGCGCTTTCTTTCTCTCTGGTCCAATTGAGCGCGGTGCCCTTTCTGGGCCTCTCGAACCCAACGCCACCACGGATGGTGGAGGCGGCGTCCCTTTCTCGGCTCCTCTGGGTGGCTTTTATGTCAAAAAGAAGCGGAAGAGGAGCATTTCGGGGTTTCGGAAGGCATTCCATGGGAACCTTTCTGAGAAGACGCGGCCGTGGGTTGTACCGGTGTTGAATTTCGTCGGAAGAAAGGATGTTCCGGCTAGCGAAGAGAAGCCGGAGATTAAGAGTGAGAGTAATGTACAGTGGGCGCTTGGTAAGGCGGGAGAGGATCGGGTACATGTAGTTGTGTCGGAGGAGCACGGTTGGTTGTTTGTTGGGATATACGACGGCTTCAATGGCCCAGACGCGCCGGAGTTTCTGATGGGTCATCTGTACCGTGCTGTGTACAATGAATTACAGGGTTTATTTTGGGAAGTTGAAGAAGCGGATGAAACTAATCCATTGACCTTGGCTGCCGACAATGCATTGCTTGGAGAGCAATCTGAACCATCGATCGAAATCTCCCGCAGAGACTTAAAAAGTGAGGGGGACGTATCTGCGATTAGAGAGGACTTAAATTCTTTGCCGGTTGATCGAGAATCAGCAAAGAGAGTAACGTTTCAAGCAGATGGAACGGAAAGTAGGCGGCGTAGATTATGGGAGTTACTCGCAGAAGCTGATGCTGAAGACGGTCTTGATCTTTCAGGGTCAGATAGATTTGCATTTTCTGTTGATGATGCACTGAGCGTAAGCAAGGCGGGCTCAGCAGTTAGCAGACGGTGGCTATTGTTATCGAAGTTGAAACATGGATTATCAAAACATAAGGAGGGTCACGGTGGCAAGTTGTTACCCTGGAAACTCGGCACAGAGGATAAAGAGAAGGTTGAGGTAGAAAATCGGGCTGAAGAGAGGCCATCTCGTGGTAATAGGAGGCGGAAAGTGGGTCCCGTGGATCATGATTTGGTTTTCAGGGCATTATCTCGGGCCCTTGAATTGACAGAAGTTGCATTCTTGGATATGACGGATAAGGTTCTTGATACAAACCCGGAAATCGCTTTGATGGGGTCATGCCTCTTAGTTGTTTTAATGAGGGATGAAGATGTATACGTGATGAATGTGGGAGATAGCCGAGCCATTGTTGCGCAGTATGAGCCCAAAGAGGTTAATTCTAGTATGGAATTTGAGAGCAAGGGAGATAAGGGGTCAAGCATAGAGAGCATAGTTGAAGAGTCCTTAGCTCCTGGTGAAAGCGCAAACAAGTTGGGGAATGAGGGTTCTGCTCAAGAAATGAGGTTGATTGCATTGCAGCTGTCTACTGACCACAGCACGAGCATTGAAGAGGTCCATTTAATTTTCAGTGTTTTGGCTTTTTGGCAACTTCTTCCTCCGTATTCCTTTTTTCCATTAACAGATACTGTATTATTTCTCTTTTCCGCACACTCGTTCATTGTACTGGTTAACACAAGCCTCAGCAATTTAAACTTGCAAACTGTGTTAGACTCAGAGTCTCCACGTTATGTAAAGGCTTAGAGGCATGGAAGCTCAAAATTAGCCATTAATTCAGTCCTCGTGGTCGTTTTAGAAAGTACTGGCTTTACAGTTGATAGGATAATTTTTTTACTGAGTAGTTTCTTTTTCCTTAACAGCAACTTGACAGCTTGAGAGAATTTCTCTTGCTTGAGTAGACCTATTTTGGTCAATTTTTACCATAATCAGTAAACTTCCCTAAGACAATCTGCATTTCAGGTTTCTCGTGCAATATGATCTTTCAAGTCACATCTTATATGGTATTCTAATATACCATCCAATGTACTTCACTAAGGGATCTTACAAAAGTTTTTCCCCCTTTTTATCTTTCTTATGTATTATTTGTCCAAACTGTTTTTTCGAGCCCCTTTCCAAACAAAGAAGTTGCAGATGTGGAAGTTTCCCTGTAATTTCCTTTTCTTAGCTGGGACTAACCCTAGATACCCATGGATTTTGTCAATTTTTGATATTTGAAGCCTTCATGAGAAATGCATCCTTGATGTATTCTTTGAAAATCAAAACACTAATAGGTTTCGTCTTGTTGCTTGAGTGGATTTCTCAAGTATCGTAATTTGTTGATGGTAGTTTTCTTATTTTTAGCAACATAAGTGTATTAGCCACTAAATAACTATGATAACCTTTTTAATATTAATTTGGCGTATAGTGCTGTGCATTTTTCCTGTTTGTCCTTCACCAAACCTTAGACATACACATGATTTACATGAATCTTTACTAGATTGACATGTAAATTTTCTTCCTTCACTCCATCCAAATTTGGTCTGGAAACTAATATAATATGCACTTGTTCCAATTTCATTGCACTATACAGCTGTGTCTTTTTTTACTATATTTCTTCCAGTCTGGTTCCACTTGCTCTCTATCAATTTTATGAAACTTGGGTGCCCATGTAACTAGTCAAGTAAATCATTTTGAAGCATTTTGCACCATAATATAGCCATTTATTGCCTTAGATGCTACTTTTCTATAGTTTTATTCCATTAGCTTTTTATCTCACACACCCCATGCGTGCTTTTTATTGTGCTTTTGTGCCTGCATGTCCTTGTGTAATTTTCCTTAAGTAGATTGTGCGTTCCTCTCAGCTGTGCCATTTTTTTTATTGTTGAGCCTATTTTTAAGATTGTATACCGAATCACAGTTGAAGTTTGGATTTCATTAGCCTTATGCTTATCTGCAGGTTTCCTTTGGTCTAAGTTCTGATTTTAGTTGTAGTTGCTGTCAGTATTGTTGTTTGTTTCTTTCTTCAGTCGTGTTATGATTCATGTTATTTCAGTTGTCTAAAATGTGGAATTCATTCTTTGCAGGAAGTTATTAGGATCAAGAATGAACATCCAGATGATAGCCAATGTATTGTGAATGACAGGGTTAAAGGTCGTCTTAAGGTTACCAGAGCATTTGGGGCAGGATTTTTGAAACAGGTTCATCTAATTGACTTATAGTAATTTTATGCATTTTTTGAATGTCTTTTACATTTCTCTTCTGAACTCTTCCCTCCTTTCTTCAACTAGAAGAGAATATGTTGATTTCCATAGTTTCATAATTATGAAAAAGTACCAACGATTTATGCTGCTTATCAGTTCTTTGTTTATGTGAATGCAGATTCTTAATTCTTTATTAATCTCGTTGAGTTTTGCTTTGTGTTAATGCTCTGATTTTTTTTTGTTAACTGGTCATTTAAAAAAAATGCCTGTCAAGATGATTGAGGTCAGGTTTGCAAAAATGTTGTCTTAGGATATGGATGCAGTGGGCACTTTTTTAATATCTGTGTGTGTGTGTGTAAAGTCATTAAAAAACTTGAATTTTCCATGAAACTAGTCCAATACATATCTGAAACACGTTCATGCACGCAGCATGCAAATACAGCAATGAAATGGGTACACTTTAAAAAATGACCTTAATGTTGCTTCATAGAGAAACAGTGAGATCTTTATGCTCAAAGAGAAGTCTTCCTTTAGACGCCGTTTGGACCTTGAGTTTGGACATTGGTTTTGGTAAAGTTTTGAGTAATCTGCCCTATATTAGTAATTTCTCGTGGTACTCATGGAAAACCAGTATATAATTCTTATGTTGCTCATCGTCTTTTAACTTTGGTTGGTGGTAAGAAAAATGAGGTCCTGCATTTTAAAGGGCACCAAAATTGAGCTCTGGCCATGGAAGAGAGCTGCACAAGTCATGTAAACTCAATTCTAAAGTGCTTATGGCACTTCTGCATACACTAATGATCATCACACTGATAGGATCCTTCTTTCTTGCTTCCCTGTCCTGTCTCTAGTCATTGGCTGCTTATTGTTTTTAAATACTTTTCACAAGTGTGTACTTACTTGATAGCATCATCTGCATGGTGCTGCAGCCAAAGTGGAATGATCCTCTACTGGAAATGTTTCGTAATGAATATATTGGCACTGCTCCATATGTATCCTGCTGTCCTTCACTACGGCACCATAGATTATGCCCAAGGGATCAGTTCTTGATCCTCTCATCTGATGGGTTATATCAATATCTAAGCAATCAAGAAGTGGTTTCTCAAGTTGAGAGCTTCATGGAAAAGTTTCCTGATGGAGATCCGGCTCAACATTTGATTGAGGAGCTTCTCCTCCGCGCAGCCAAGAAAGCTGGTAATTAAGTCTTCTGATCTTTGGTGTTTTTCTTTTAGCGGTCTTGTTATGGTGTTGAAATGACGTATATTATGAAGTAGAAAAATTTTGGATCAATACCTCATTGATAAGGAAAAAATCAAAATAACAAAATCTTTTCCAGCATGCTTGTGCAATATTTTTGAAGATTCAAACTTTTGGATGGCTGATTTGTCTTTCCTGACGTCGCAATTGTGACTCTTCTGTAAGTATTGGCTGTGATGTTGCAGCTGCAAATCAAATTTTTGGTTGGTTGCTAGGAAGGGATCGATCTTTTGCTGTTGTATGCTTTTTATTTACAAGTAACCGTGCTTATAAGCAGCAAAGAAATTTATAGAAGAAAGTGTTTCTGCTTTTTCAGTAAATTTTTTTTTGGCCAGACAATAAAAATAATACTTACTTTTTTGCTATTTTGTTTATTTTCACTTCCTCTTTGACATGTTCAACATATTGTCCTGGTTCTGTGCTGATCTATGAACATGTGATGTGCTTCAAAAATTGTGTCATATACAACTGGCATTTAACAAGGGTGCAAACAACTGTTGTAGGAATGGATTTACATGACTTGTTGGATATCCCACAAGGAGATAGGAGGAAGTACCATGATGATGTTACTGTCATGGTGATATCACTTGAAGGTAGAATTTGGAAATCCTCAGGGAAGTATCTGTGAGACCAACCATCAAGTAGCTGTTGGCTCTATACATGTGATTATAAATTTATTTTTCTTTTTTTGTCCCACCTGAAGGTGCATCCAATTTGCACCTAACTTTTGCAGCTGATCCATTTTTCATGGGTCATGAGGTGTTTTACTGGGTCTTGCAGCATGAAGGTATAATCATCTCAGATGTTAATGGCAATAGACTACCGTTGGAACTTTATCCAAAATTCGGGATTGAGCTTGAGAATGGGATATTGCAGATGGGATTTTAGGGATTCTCTTTAGGAGGAAGAGATAGTAAAGTCTTTTAATCCGTTTCTTTTTTTTTTTTCCTCTCCCTTTGGCAGTCTTCTTTCCCCCTTTTTTCTCGACTTTATAGAGATGAAAAATGATAGAAATTTTGCGTAGCGGAGGCTCTTCCCATTCATTTTGTTTTCTTTCTTTGTTGGAGCCAATAGAATATGGGTGTACATTGGTGGGGTGGGAATACAAGTGTACTTATTTAAACTTGATCATTCCCTAGTCAGAAAACGAGCATATGTAATTGAGGGTGGGGTTCCATCATTGCGGATCAACATGATTCTGAATTACTGAGATCTCAGTGAATCAAATCATTTCAAGTATGAGTTCTAGCCTATAACTTAAGATACTTTAAAAAAGCAGACGCCCTCCTATTTGGTTTACACGATATTATATGATATTCATACCATATTTGTGTATATGAATTTATTTGTATAACTTTATATTTATCTGTATTATTTTAAATTTTTATATTAAAATAAGATTATTAGAAATTGTTATACATATTTTATGATTTATTTTAACATATGTATTATATTTTTTAAGAATATTTAATATTTATTTTTATCTTAATAGGTAAATTTATTAATTATATATATATATATAAATAATTATATAAATAATATTATATATGTATAAATATTTTTTATTTCTGTATTTTAAAATTTTAAAAATTATTATATTTTTCATATTATGGGGTATCATATCTCATACATGGATCTGAATCGGTATTACATAGATTGGAGGATCAGATAGGTCCCAGTGAAATTTTATTTGTGGAATCTGAAGATAACAGTACCAAACCTTCCTTCTTTTTTCACATGCCTTTCCCCCCGCATAAATATATGCTGCGATTCTGTTTTAAACTACAGGATTCTATGAAGTAGCCACTTTACGAGGCGGATGCAACAAATTAAATTCATGGGAATATCTTCATCTAAGTAGGTAATAATTATTCTAAAGAATCTTAATTTTTCTTTCCCTAAGAATCAAAGTTTATTTTTACTTTTTAAAGTTATTACTGATGTTTTTTAAAAAATAAAAGCAAGTGCCGCAATGTTGATATGAAATTATCATGTATAGTGTGGCTTCTAATTAACACAGGGCTCGCGTATGGGGTTTGAAATCGAGATATTATTTCATGACTATCTTTGTAATATTAGGAAGATTGAATTATAATTTATAGAAAGTGCTTGCAATTTTATTTATCTAAAAATTAAATTTTAAGATTCTTAGTGTATTTATATTCTACTGGGTCTCTAATAAAACTGCTGTCGACTACAAACTCAAGAGGATATCTTGAACATGTTTGAAACAAACCTTTGTTTTAGTACACGAGAAGGGATAAACCCAGTAATTACAAGGGGTTAAAAACCCCCAATTATCTTCTAAGACCAGCATTCCAATGAAATCAGGAATATCTTCAACAAGGTAAGACTCTTGCTGATTAGTGGTAGCTTCCTGAGCTAACAGGTCCGCAACCTTGTTCGCATCTCTTGGAACATGTTTGAGAACAACATTCCAGTTATTATCCAACAAGTTGAAACAAAGTTGCCTTGTATCTGTTCCCGATTAATATAACTAGCCATACTTTTTTTTTTTGTACATCATACAGTGAAAAGTGCATCACATTGTGTATGACTTGTAATTTGTAAATAGTATATCTTGTTATAAGGTTTAATATATATGTATATATATTAATGATATATTGATTCATATTGAGAATTGGGTTGACTACACTGGCCAACCAAGAATAATATGTAGTATTTCACATGAAAAAAATAATATATAGTAAAAGGACTAATATAAAAGAATGTGATTCTAAATGGCAAAAAAAAAAAAAATTGATTGTGTGAAGCTAATATATTAATATCATCTTTATTTTTTATTTCCTTATAAACTTTTTGTATTTATTTTTATGAATATAAAAGCTCTGATTGTGTGTCAGTGTGTATGTACGCACTGAGACCTTTGGTTTTCCAAATTAATATGAAAAAGTACTCGTTTTAAGTGAACATTTTTATATTTATGTTATTAGATCTTTTAATAAAAATGTAATGCGTATATTTTATTTGAGATATAAGGTTGATTTATAAAAAAGTATACGTTAATCCATGAAACATATATTTGTCATTTTTTTAAACGATTGAAAATTGAATCTAAGTTTTTTCTCCTTATATAATATCTAAATACATTTTAGAATACAGTGGTGAAAAATACATTTTAAAATACGTCAAGTGATTAGTGTGTGGACCGTGTACACGCATACACGTTCGATCAATGGAACAAACAAAAAGAAATGTAAATATAAATTTTAAGTTAAGAAATGAAGTTAAAATGTGTGTATAAGATACGGAAAAAGTATTTTTTATTATTCTCCTCATTATTTTTTTTAATTTGAAGTTATCATAAACTTTTCTATCTAAAAATATTTAAGAATTATTTTCTTTCATGCATTAAACTACATGCCAAATACTGGCGAAAAAAAGTACATGTCAAACAACTAATATATATGGTTGGCCAGAAAAAAGGTAAGCAGTGTGTGTGTTTTGATGGAAAAATTACCTGTATGGAGAAAACTATAAGGTGGACTGACTTAAATTAGCGTTTAGCAGTGTGTTTACTTTTTTTTTTTCCGGAAGTAAACAGTGGGAGCATTGCTTAAAGTAACAACTTTTTTGTTCAGATTGTTTGCAAGATGTTGAAAATTAGTCGTTATTAAATTTTCCAGTTGCGAAAATTGAAAAGGTAATCGCTTCTGTTCCCTTTAATATATATATTTTTAATCTTCACAGCATTCCCTCCTGGGTTGAAGTCATTTCCGTTTAATAATACGTTATATATTTTTTTGTATTGCATGTTAATTAAAGTGAATCGTGCACCTGATGACTTATTAATAGTATAGTTTCCTGTAAATTTAATATCCTATGTTTGATTAAATGATATTGATTTATAAAAATAATCAATTCACAGCAACAGGCATCCATCCCATGAAAAGAAGACGGCAAAAGCGTATACTATGCAATAAACGCAGGGAAAATTTACACCTCTTCTCTTCAGATCCTTCCATGATTAACGAATTAGGGATATGAAGTGTGGAAGATGAATGTAACCGAATTCGTTTCACCAATCTATTTTGTCGCAGCAGGTGATTCAAACTTTGATTTCACCCATGATACTATATCATCTCTTGTTGCAACAAAACGCCCTGCTTTATCCTCACTCTGCCTGAAAGGAGCATCCATTTTCTTCAAGTGAGAGGCCAAGGAAATGCCCAATCCTTGGGAAAACTTGTGAATTCCCGTTCCAGTTTGGGCTAAGAGCAACTCTGGCAGTGCCTCCTCCCTCTGAACCATTCTGGTCAGTGTCCACATCCACTCTTCCATTGCAGTTTCAGCTGCTCCTACCGACAGTGACCTCACATCTAAACACCATTCCTCTGCTGTCTTGTTGTGCAAACCTGGGTATAATCCATATAAGGTTCCCAAGTAGAGAAGCTCATGCGCTCTCTCTTGGAGATCTTTATTGCGACATATATCAATCAAGCAGTTACAGAAGGGTCTTCTCACTTCCACAGCTGCGTTGCTCATGATGCCCTTGAACTCCTCTTTCACCGTCTCAAAACTAGTTTTCTCTTCTACCATCAACTGTATGAAGGCCACCAATCTTGGGTTAGCTTGCTGCAAACAAGCAAGCACCTTTTCCTCATCCTTGCTTTTCTGAGACAGAGACACAACAGATAGCAAGGAGCCGCACAGCCTATCATCTGGCTTAATGCCTCTCTCAACTGAAGTTTCAAAAACTTTGACCAAATCATCAAACTCCATAGCCTTCCCCAAGCACTGAATAAGACAGGTGCACCCCATCACGTTGAGATCAATACCCAATTCAGACATCTCTTCAAACAATTCCATTGCCTTCTCCACATTCCCTTCACTCGCATATATATTTAACATTGCAGTGTAACTCCAGCTATCTGGCTGGCAATGCTCCGACTGTTTCATGTCATTGAATAGCGTTTCAGCTTCCTCCACCAGTCCAACATCTGCACACATATTCAACAATGTATTGTAGAGAATGAAATCCATGGGCCACCCGTTTTCCTTCATTCGCTCCCACAATTCCAGAGCATCTCGAGCCCACCTTGCCTTCCCATATATCTTTATGACAGCCGTTAAAGTCTTCTCATTTGGGGCTATCCCTGAGTCAATCATTTCTTCAAACAGGCTGCGTGCAAACCCTGGTTTTCCAGCTTTCCCCATTGCCTCCAACAACGTATTGTACACGACCAAATTAGGCTGCACGCCCAGCGACTTCATCTCCTGCAAGACGTACCTAATACCGTCGTAGTCACCAGCCTCGCCGAACATCTTTCCCAACACGGAGAAAGTGATAGGATCAGGCTTCCACCCTGTTGCTCTGGCTCTCTCGTACAAACTTAGGACCTCTTCAACCTTTCCTAATCTGGCATAAACATCCAAAATAGCCGAATAAGTCACCTCGTCTGGCATCAAACCAGTCTTGTACATCCTTTCAAACCAGTGCACAGCCTTGTCGAACAGATTACACTTTTTGGCACAGCTTATGATGGTGGAGTAAGTGATGTTATCCAGTTTAATGTCTTTCTGAATCATCTCGTGCGCAAGGTCTTCTATCAGCTGAAACTGTCTCCCAAACCTGAGGGACTTCATTGTGACATTGTAGAATATGGGCTCCATAGGAAACGAGTTCTGCTTCTTAACCCAATTGAAAAACAAATGGGTTTTATGCCATGGCTTCAAACTGTTGAGAATTAAGAGGGCATTTTCTCTGGTAAGCGGGGTTGGGATTTCCTCAAGAACAGCTAGGAAATCGGATTCCGAGGAGTCACACTCGTTGAGCCTCTGAGCAAAGCGTCTAAGATCTCTGATCTGGGGATTATAAGTGTAAGGAGAGCGTTTGTGCCGCTGGTGGGAAAGCACAGAGCGCTTGGGCTTTGTGGGGTTAAACCAGGTGGATTTAGGCTTGGACAGGACATGGGATTGGGGTGAAGTGGAGTTAGATAAGGTGGTTTTGGCAAGGGGTCGGAGTTGCTCGGACAGTGAAGGGTTTTTGGTGTCGGATTCATCGGAACTAGGGGGAGCCTCAGGAGTGGATTTCGAAGTAGTACTGTATATAGCAAACCTTCTACGGATGTTTTGTCTGAGAGGGGTGTTGCCGAACCTTGTTCGCTTGGTGTCTGAGTGATGCCCACTGCAAGAGATATCCAAGGCTGTTGACAGAGGAGTTGCCATTGTAGGCACTGGGAATGAAGATATTCCGCCTCCCAATTTCCAAGATATTGTTTGTAACCTTATCTTAAATCCTGCACGGTGTAACAAAGAGAGAAATTCGCCAGCCCACGAAGATATTTTTGCTTCTTGAGAGAAAAACAAGGAGCGGGTTATAGATAAACAAATCTCAGATCATATGGGTGGGTCAAGCCTTCTCAAATTTCAACCTGCACGACACGAGATTAAAAGCATTTTGGGGCTGTTATTTCACCCTTAGGATGTCAATTTGTTAATTCAAGGCCTATTATCGGGGTTTGGGCATACTACCTGCAGCTCCCGTCAAAATTTTGTCCGCCTTAATTCTGAAAGCACGCGGTGGCATAACTGTTTTCCCCGCTCATGTAGCAGTTTACGGTTTATTATTAATTTTATATGGTTGAGCTTATTTTGGTCTTTTCACTCCCATTTCTATTTAATTTAATGTTAAAATTAATTTTTTTTCAACATTTCATGAAAACTATAATTTTATTTACTCAATGGCATTCAATTATCATTCTTCTCAATTGCATCCATTATTTTTCTTTCCTAAATGTGTTCAACAAATCCTAAATATTGTCTTGTTGCAGAAGAGTATTTAAAAATAAAAATAATACAGAGGGAGGAAACAAATCACTTAGATCATTGTGACATCACAAAACAGTATATACTTGTTTTAGGTGATCATCAGACCAAAATTAAAACCTCAGAAACATAGGAAACTCAGGAGAAAAGCACTGAAGATTTACAACGGAAAAAAACTGATTCATATGTGATGCGAGGTACCTAAGTCAAGAAAGCTTGCCTACTATTAATATATCTCAACAAACTCTGAAGGACTATTCGGGTCCATTTACTTTTCTGTTTTATAAAATTAAGTTAAAATAAATAAAATTTATAAAAATAAAGTTTAAATAAAGTATGTTTATTGTAATTTGTTATGTTTGGATATTCTTTTTGTAAAAATAAATTTGACAAAAAAATTATTTGGATGATAAGGGTTAAAAGTACTTTTAGATATATAATATAAAATAAATTTACTTTTTCCTTCTCAAAACTCAAGTTTTGTTAAGAAAAAAGTAACTTCTTAATTCTTTCTAAAACCAGAGTTTAACTTACATTTTATTTTTTAAAAAGACAATTTATATTTGGTCAAACACGTCTTTTAGAAAATCATGATTTTCCAACCATAATTTCTTTTTCATAAAGATGAACCAAACATGCATGAATTTATTGCTACCCTAATACCTTATATCTTTCCTTTTCCAGTAATTTCTGTGATTTTGTCCCCCTTAATTAATCTAGATTCGAACATTGGTGGACCTCAAACGAGAAGTAGCTCTCTTAACATGGATAGAGACTTGCTTCCTTTTTGATATAACATGATTTCATTCTTGTGGAAGCAGAAAGTTCATTTAGAAATCATGAAAAGTTTAGTAGCTACAATGGAGGGGAAAAAATAGTCACAAAAACAATTATTTCAATTTCAATTTCAATTTCTTAACCACGCACTACTCTGAGATTAAAGAATACAGTAAAAAGTTTACATTCAGTATCACCTCACCATGAGGATCAATTAGGAGCGGGATCCAATAATTGCTTAATCTGACTTCCTACTCTCTCTCTGATGGAAGAATAAGGCAACCTATCTATAATCTCCCCTCCAAAGGCAAAAATTAAAATTCTTCTAGCTGTCTTTATGTCAATGCCACGAGCTCGAAAATACAGTAGTTGGCTTTCTTCTAGGTCGCTTATGGCTGCTCCGTGAGAGCACTTGACATCATCGGCCACAATTTGGAGATTTGGTTTAACATTTATTGTTGCCCGAGGTTCAAGAAGAAGGCTTCTTGTTAATTGTCCTGCATCTGTCTGCTGAGCATACCTACAAAATAATAGTATAGCATTCATATACAGTGGCCTAAAACTGCTCAAAATTACATAGCGTTTGGAAACAAACGCATCTATGTTCGCTTAATATAACTTCGCAGAAATTATCACTTAAAGCATCAAAGTCAACCCATTATATGGCAGGGATTTCGATCCATATTAGAAACTTTTGGGATAGCTCTTACAACTGGAGCACGAGACTAAGAACTTGAAACTTGAGTTGGATTTGCATTTATAGTCTTAAATACACTTGCACACAATTTCATAAAATTGTCATCGCAGCAGGGTTATAAAACAGAGTTACCTGTTAACCTTAATGTTCCCATCAAATACTGCTTGTCCCAGTGAATGAGTCACAATGCACTTGTGAAGTTGACGGGAATAACCTCGAGGATGGTCCAAGACAAGTCTACTATGCAGATCCTGGGTTTGATCACCAACAGACAAGTGTAATGTTGATAATTCTGTCATTGTGTCTGGGCCAAATTGCTGGATATGAAGATTATGCCTGCCAAGTTTTCCTCCTGTGCTTACCTCGACCAACTCATAGGTACTAGAAGTTTCCTGAAATCAATCAACAAAAATTCGTGAGGCTACTCTTGTCAAATTTCTTTCATATATCCACTCTAGCATAACTTCTTAACAATGTAAAGAGCTTTTTAAAAGGAGCACTTTATAATGGACTATGATATTTGATAGTATCCAAAAAAATTTTTTTTTGGTGAATTCAAGAAATGGTTTCACCTAATTCAATATCATGTTTATCCTCCAAGCACTACAACAGATGAATCCAACATAACTTCAAAACTTTTTTTCTGTCCCACAGCTCTCGAATCCTACTTACAAACTCAGACCCTCTGAGTTAGCGGATCTGATGCAATTTCCAGAGAATTGATGCGAACAATTAGCCCTAACAAAAATAGGGTATAAGGTTTAAACAAGTCATTGCCACAGTTATTTCTTGTCATCAACAAGTCGGATTTCCATGTTCGTTTATGAAGCAAACTCACATCATGTTTCACAGTGAAGAATAAACTCCAGCAAATTCTTCCCAAGGAGTATGCCCCTAATAAAGACATTGCCTAAGCACATATATTAACTCGAAAATTATGAGTTTTGAAAAGAGTAGAGAATATCCACAAATTTATAGCAACATTGATTTTGTTTTTGGGTACATAAACCGGGTCAAAGACCCTATAACACCATTGAATTTGGTTAACTGTGACATGAATAAACAGCTGAAATCGTTCTTTCAGAATCATATCATCACTCACATCACATCACGGGATAACTCACATCATTATAAAACTACGGGTTCTGCCTATGATCACTTGTTAGAAGTGAAACGAGAGCCTAGGTAACGCCATATAACTAATTGATTACTGCTCTAGATGTAGGAGACCTAAAACGACCAAGCATCATGGATAAAGGAGAAAAACAAAGCATTTACCTGCTGGACTAAGGTCCATTTTATATGAGCTGCACCCAAGGATTGACTCTGAATATAAGAATGCCTAACCTTCCCACCTTCTCTAATGACTATCTCCAAAGCAGAATTTGCCCAATAAGTTGGATTCCCGTTTTCTGCGGAAAATTCCTCAATTATATCAATCTCTCCTCCCTTCTCCACCAATACAAGCACTCTTGGATTTGAAACGTGCATTGTATTCGAACCTTCGTTGTTGCCCTCAATTGAAAAGTACGCTAAATGGATCGGATTTTCCACGCGACACCCCTCCGGCACATAGACTATTGTCATATCAGGAGCCCCTATTCCGTTGATAGACCAAAACAAATCTCCACCATTCAGACCGCAAACAATTTCCGAGATCCTATCCATTATGCTCGTCGAAGTGAGCTCCGACAAACTACCAACATAAACCCCATTTGGCAATTCGGACAAATTGGACATTGATTTGACCAAGTGGCCATCAACAATTCCAAGATGTGGAAACTGAGTATTTACAGAGACGCCCAACAAGCGTGATGGGTCCGGAAGGTGAGAGATAGGGCGGATTTGTGAGTGCCTGATGAATGAAAGGTCGGTGAACCGAAAGGGCTCGTCTTTGCGAGAAGGCCATGGAGTTGAGAGCAGTGATTCAGATGATGCTTCCCGGAGCTTCTGGAGTGGTAGGGGAGCTGAAGAAGAAGAAGACAAGGGGATAGAGTCTTCAAGGGTTTCGGCAAGTTCGAGCACAAATGGGTCTGAAGAGATGGCCTGGGAAGTGAGAGAAGATTGAACAGAAAGAGTGGTTTTGGTTTTGCGATTGCCGATGATGTTACAAGTTGTTGAAGGGGATAAAAAAAGGATAGAGGGTTTGTAAAGTGGAGGCGTTAAGGCTGAAGTACTCATCGAAATTGGAGGAGCAGAGGCTAAAGCACCCATCGATGATGTTCAGCTGGATATGGTTTAACTGAATTGAAACGTGCAAATTGGAACCCGACCGAGTTTCTCTCTTAATTTTAGTTACACTTGTCTTGTTACCTCCTTCACCAGTCACCACGCTGACCTTTGACGGCCAATGTTGAAGGGCAAGATTTTGCGCTGGAAACCTAGTTCTCAATGTTAGTATATTGACTTATTGGGCCTTTGGTTTAGCCCAAGCCTATAACTTTAGTTATGTTCTGTTCTATTAGATGGTTAGAAATCTGGTACAAGTGTTGTATAGCTAAGTTTCTCTAATATCTATATATTCGAAGCTTATGTAAGTTGTGTAAGTTTAAACTACTTGAATAGATTCTCTCTGCCTTCTACGTTGTTCAGTTATTTTCTCTCTCATTTGCTCACACTTGTACTCAAGTGGATTTTTTTTTTAAATTGTTGATTAAGAAAAAGAATGTGGATTTGAAATTTTGTTATGTTTGCCCATGTTCACTTTTACTTTTTCATACCCAAAACATGAATTTGATGGGTTAGTGGCTCCAATTTACCAGATCCTTCTGCCATGCCAGCCCATTTTTTTTAACTTGTCCACCATTAGGTTTTCTTTGATTCTGCCGGAGTTGCTTAAGTGAAAAAAAGGGCCTCAGCATCTATATCATTCTGGAAAGAAAAAGAAGTGTTCACAAGACAATCCTTTATATTTCTTTCTTCTTTCTTTTTCTTCATTGGATATCAAGACGATCCTTAAATTAGTGAACCTGCTTAAATAAATAACTACTCCCTCCCTTCCATTTTTTCTCTCTCTTTATTTTGAAGTATAAGATATTTTTAATTATCTCACAAATTAAAAAAAAAATAAGTTGGATTATTAAATTTATTAAAAAATTTTAATATTTTCTACCATTTGTTACATTATCTTTTATACTTCCCATAACATCTAAGGGCATAAATGAAAAAAAATAATTAATGCACAAAAAAATTTACAAGATATCTTATATTTTGAACTAAATATTACTTCTAAACAATGTTCCATATTCAAACAAAAGAAAATATAGTTTTAGAATTTTAATTTTGTTTCCAATCTTTTTTTTATTTTATATTTTCAATATATTGTTAATTATTTTTTCTAGCTATACCCTCTTATCATTCAATTCAATGTAGATCATTTTTTAGTGAAATCATTGAATGATGGTATTTTAGTCAAATTTCTTATAAAACTAGCCATAATGTATGATTTATTGATCTATATGAAAATTCCCAAACTAAACATATGGAAGAAGCAAGGTTGTCAAACTTGCAAGTTGAAGCAACTTGTAAAATAAATGTAAACTTATAATGTGAATTTGTAAGAGTTTATCTATATTAAAACAATCATTAAAATATGTATTAATTGAAATGCAATATGTAATAATAAATATGTTTAAAATGCTATTAATCTGAAGTAAATTAATCTATACTAGTACTCAGCCTAAAAATTTACATATTTGATTAAATATTTTTAATTTAATTTTAATAAAGATAATTTTATCTGAATATTTTTATATTATACTAACACTTTGTATCTTTATAAACATTTTTATAAGATATTCAATCATAATATTTTTATTTTGAATTGCAGATTGATTTGTTAGAGGCGGAGAAACTACCATCGTTTCCTTAATTTCATTTACTTACTTTGAAGTGAAAATTTGTTTTATATATTAAAACATTGGTCGTTAATAATAGCATGTATGCTTTGCAGCCTCGATGGTCAGGCTGATTGCTCCAATCAGGTGAAGTGGTGAGTTCGATTCGTTGCCGGGACCCTATCTGCCGAATAAATAAAGTAAGAAATATCATTATCAACTCGCAGTGCACACACCGATTGATGAGAACTGAGAACTGAGGTCAGCATGTGCCCAACCTCCGTTGTGTGTTGACCGTGATGAGGTGTGAAGCTAAATAGCTGTTGATGGAAGGTCAGTAGTTTGACTTGAACGAATCCAAATTAGGATCCCAACATATTTGGGAATTTAAATGGGATTTCGGGCGCATGATTTGTGGGGACAAATTGCATGCCAGGTCTTTCGTGCATGGCGGCTGTTACGGAAATCCAAAATTCCAAATTTGAAATTGAAAACTGTAGAAGGAATTACTTAAAAAAGAGAGAGATTTTTAATTAAAAAAGAAAAAAAAAACAAGGTGAAGAGACTGTTGTGAAGCACGAGGTGAGTTTCAAGTTTCAACAAAGGAAAACTCAAAAGGAGGTAATGGGGATGAGAGCCGCCATGGAAGACGGTAGAAATTGGCGCACTTGAAATAAATGGAGCCTTGGTTCAAAAAAGTGATAATGCATATATTTGACCCATATCCTTGGATCCATATCTATCATCATATTATCATACTAATAGTACACTACATTTGTCAACCAAATCTCCCCTGTTTTTCTTATTCTTCCTCCTTTGATTTTGCCTTTTGGTAATTACCATATTACTGGCTATATTATTGATTGGGTCTCCTCGTTCTCATTCTGCCTTTATTCTGTGTATCTTAAAATTATCTTATTCCGACATCATGTCTGCGCTCCTACACCCCTTCACTGCACCTCATCACATTCATTCACCTTCTCCCTTCTTCCTCTTCCTTCTTTTGTCGGCTCCTTGTCCCTTTCATCAACCCCCAAGTCTTATCAAGTTTTCCCCCTTTTTTTATTTATTTTATTGCTATATAAATTGATATTCCTTCGGGTTTCAATTTACATAAATTATCACCTTAATACTTTTGTATTTTTTAAAAATATTAATCATTTTAGAATTTTGAAGAAATATTAATTATTTTTTAATATTTTTATACACCCTCAATTTATGTGAAAAATAGTATTTAAGTCCATGATATTTTAGTAAAACATTATTACACTTTACTATGATTTAGATTATTTTATTATTTTCTTAATATATATATATATATATATGTTAAAAAGTTTTGAAGTGACAATTTATGTGAATAGAAGAGAGTAAAAATTAATGTAGTTATTTTTTTTTAAATAATACTACTACTTGGATATAATTAAGTGGGTGTTTCTCGCTAAGTTTTTTACAATGTGGTAATGGTAATGGATGCTCCTGTTAAGCGAATTAGTAACTTTCGAGAGAAGGGCCATATTAACTTATTTTTAATTATCGATCAAGATATTACATACACCAGAATAAACTTCTAGAATCAAAACTAAATCAGAGCGAAATTTAATATTAACATGCATAAGAACTTCACTTCTGTTTAATTTTGCAAACAAATTATTGTTACAAAGAGAACTATTTCGATCACATGTAATATAGTAATAGTTAAATTAAAAATAATAATAGGAAGAAAAAGCGTTGTGTATATATATATATATTTATTGAATTATAAATAGGGTACAATGTGTTTCATGCGCTCCTCTAAGTTAAGGAAGGAGCCCCTGAACAAAGAACAAGTGATGATACATAGTTGGAAGACAGCTCTGGATTTAATTATGTGAATTAAAGAAAGCAGAAACTGTATGCTGCGAGCAACGTGGTTATAAGATTGAATTACTCTTTTGTCTTTTCGGCTTTTCAGCAAACATACTGTCTCCTCACTATATATGGACTCCACCTTTTCCATTTTCCAACTTATAACCAATTACTTAATTCCACTCCATTGCTAATGCTGCCATGTATCTCCAACATTTCTCTCTTTTAAATATAATTAATTTATTAATCTTTTAGTTCTTGAATCTCCCGTAACATTATTCATATAGTATATATAATCCCACTCGCTATTGTGGGAAAGCAAGTTGACACAGACACACCCACCCCATTATATGTCTTAATTCTAAATGCTAATTCTTCAAATTAAAAGGATTTAAATAGACAAATTTAAGAGACGACTTGATCCATCCATGATTCCATACATTTCCTCAACTCAATTGCCGTTGACATTAATTAGTGATGAGTTACAATTTGAGAAAGGGGGTGGCGAGAGAATTAAGCGAGGGAAATCAGAACTTACAAAGTTGAAGATCAATGTAATCGCATTATTTAGTATAGCAATCAGAAGTGATCATTATTAATTGAGATTCGTGGGGTTGGAGAAGAGATTTAACAACACTGAATTTGGCACCCAACAAATCCACAAAAAGAGACATTAAAAAGCATGAGACAAACAGCAGCTAGACAAGGATAAGGTGGTCTGCAATATGTAGCTAGCATATATTTTCCACTTCCCACATGCTTAATCATATTCATAATCATACACTTGCTAATCTATGTTTTTGCTCCAAAGTAGACCCTCCCCTCTTAACGTCTCTCTCTTATCTCTGCTCTTCATTTCACACCTGATATTTAGAATTGTCATGCACATAGAAAATGCTCAGCCACCTCATCAGTGATAATTTTGTCTCAAAGCCATCCATTACTATTATTGATTAATTTAAAACAAAAAAAGTTCATTTCGACCCTTAATGAACAATGTAATTAGTAAACAGACGTCATTGAACTTTTCCACGAAGTTCAGCTGACGAAATGTGCAATTAACTGTGGTGTGAATGTATCTTTACACATCGACCTTTGTAGATCAAAGATTTGATATCTCCCATGCCTTAACAATACTACTATATATCCTTCCGATTCCTAATATAAGATCATTTGAATTATATGAATTAAGAGTAAAAATTAAAGTTAATTAATTATAATGATTTTTTTGAAAATTAAGATATTTTTCTAAAAATATCCTTATTTAATTTCTTTCTTAGAATAAATTAAATGAGAATTTTTTTAAAAAATATATAATAAATATTACCTGTATTCTAAAAATAATCTTATATTTAAGATTAATGTAAAATATCTTATATTTAGGATCGGGAAAAGTATGAGAGAATTTTGTAACAAGATAAGGATAAGATTATCATCTTGAAAAGGGAGGGGTTAATTAAATATGAGCCAAATGGATGATGACATAAGGGAAATAGTCACGCATAATTTAACACTAGTCTTTTTTGCCTTCTTCTGGACAAAACTACTGATCTTCTCGATCGGCCTTTGGGATTTCGTTTAGCTTAGACTGTAAATTTGCTTACTGACAATGTGAACGCGATTTCAAAAACTGGGTTAATAAAATGAAAAACAGTATGAAAAAGCAAAAAATGAGAGTGTACTTGTACCATCAAGCTCAACATAAAAACAAACACACTATGACAAAAGGAAAATAATTTGACCCCTTTTGCCTTTCTTCACATCTGAAAAGGGTGGCAAGGGGTTTCCATGCTCTCTCTTATTTGCTAAATTACCCAAACATAACTTCACAGTCACAGAGACTAATCTTTGAATAGAACAGAAACCAATAGGTGTGGAATCCCAATAATGTGATAGTCACTTGCATTATGTATCTCCCTCCTGCACAATATCTTTTTTCCCCCCTACTGTAAATAAATAATAGTAGCAAATGCTTTTGCTATGCATTGTGTCTTAATTCAGTGTATTGGCTAATGAATGTAAAATCTAAAAAGCATATGCTTCAGTATAGTCGTCTTAACTCAAAGCCAACAAATGGTCTAGCAATAGACATATAGAGTGAGTATAGTATTTAGTTAAATTAATCCTAATGAGATCTAATCAGCACAGTAAATCAGGTAGAAACGCATTTCTCCTACCCAGTAATTTCCACATTTGCTTCCTTAAAACTAGTTCTTAGGATGATCCAAGAAAATGTTGTATACATCCTCCATTTTAAAACTTTATTGGTCTTGCATATATAGCAATTAAACGAAACCCCTGAAGCTCTCTCTCAGAAAAAGCAGGGGCTAACATACAATATAATTATGATTTATATATATATATATATTTGTCTTCCAAAACTTCACAAATCAGCAGTGATTAGATTCATAAGCAAGTATATATGTATTAATTAATTGCAGATATCAAGCAAAGGAGTAAACTAACTCAAGTAGGTGATATGTAAAAGAAGGGGCTTAGTTAATCAGTTTAATTAGCTTTTGCCAAAACACATATAGGGAAGATATTGCACTAATGACTGAGGATTGTGGGGGAGCATTACAGTCATGGATAGGCCCACAATTAAGAGTTTAGAGAGAGTTATTTATTTATTTTTATTGCCTTTAAGATGTGAAATGAGAAGAGAGGGAAGGGCATGGTATCAGTATGGCATGAGATTAAAAGTTGAAAAACTCAGTAAGCACTTTTGGAGGATGGTCCCGCTTGATGACACCATCCCTCTCCTTAAAAGCCCAAAGCTAAAGTGTTTTGTCCGACTCACCATGACGTGTCCCAAACTTCGCCCTTGGTGCCACCTTCCTTCCTCCTTCGTCTTTTTCTTTTTATTTCTTGGCCTTGTAGTGCCACCTCCTTCAATCTTAACCCTGTTTGGTTGTATTTAAGACTCTGATAATTTATTAACTGTTCTACGACTACTATTATACAGTAACATATACTCAATTCCTTTTTGGGTCAGAAACATACGCTCCTATCATGCTTCTGAAATTACATCGAGTCGGGGAAAAAATTAATTATGGTCAAGAAGGATAACAAACACACCTGCTTCTGTTTAAAAAGAAAGGATGAATGGGAGGCTTGCTTTTAGAATTTGCATTGGGTTTGGAGGGGTCAATGTTAAATCAAGAAGGTTTTCAACTTTCAAAGTTGAATTGTACTTTGATGAAACTGGAGGCGCACATCACAAACTGCTTTCTATGGATTCAAGGGCACGATCATGCCACTCTTCATTTGAAATCCGCCGGAACTGGATCTTGGCACTAACTAAACACAGATAGGAGTATATCAAATAACGGTCACGAATTTCTTAAATTGGCGGGAACCCGAGGCTCTGGTCTGGTGTGAAAGGGGTTTAGTGGTGGGCCAATGTGCTTTAGAATTTTGGGTTCACTTGCGACAAGTAACCTCATACTTTCGGTGTAAGCATTTTGGACTGTTGGTTCCCTTCCCAATTCCCAAATGCTATAAATACACCATCACTCCCCTCTGCTTTTACTCTACACTTTCTCCTCCTTCTCATTTCTATCCTTCATCACTCTGTCTTTCTCACTCACTGCTATTTCCCTGCGCATTTATAGGCTCCACTTTTGCAACTTCTTACAAATCCTGTCCTTCTTATTTCCTTTATTTTTTTTCTTTCCCGGGATTCATTATTGAGGAGAGGGGAGTGGGGTGGGGGGAGATTGCTACGATAAGAGACCTCCAATTTCTTTAAGACCATGATTCTGGCATTCAACGGGTGCAGCCCGTGGAAATTCTACTTGACTTTTGATAAAAAATCAATTTTAGACAAAAGCTTCTATTTTTGGATTTTCCATATCTTTAATAGATATAATCTGGAAACTTAGCAGGAGTCTGCATTATTCCCCCTGCACATCTTGGAAACTACTTCTGATTCTCCGTAAAGCTTTGGGCTTTGCTGCGGGGATTTGATTTTTTTACTTTTCGTTAGAGCTACTGTATCATCGTTTTTTCCCCTTCTGAGTTCCCAAAATTGTTGAGAGTTTTTATTAGAAAGAAAGAAATTGGCAATTGCAATGGGAGGTGCATCACTGCCACCAGGTTTCCGATTCCACCCGACTGATGAAGAACTGGTGGGATATTACCTGAAAAGGAAAGTGGAGGGGCTTGAAATTGAGCTTGAAGTTATCCCCGTGATTGATCTGTACAAATTCGATCCCTGGGACTTGCCTGGTAATCTTCAATTTTTCAATGTCATCATTTGCAATAAAATAAATTTGGTAGCAGTGAAAAGGAACTCTTTTTATACCAGTGTGAAAACACAGACTTTGAACTTTAGAAAGCAGACTCTTGTTCGTTTTCCTTTCTTCATTTTTCTCTTGGGGTTAATTATTATTGATAACTTTTTCCCCTGTAAAAGCCGATTCAATGGGATTTAAATTCTTTAGTCAAGCTTGGAAAAAGCAAAGCCACAACTTTTTTCTTTCCCCTTCTTCTTTTGTTGAGGGAATTTAAGAAGTCTTAACTCCTGAGTTGTGCGATGTGCAGAGAAATCGTTCCTTCCAAAGAGAGATATGGAATGGTTTTTCTTCTGTCCCCGGGATCGAAAGTATCCGAATGGATCAAGAACAAACAGAGCAACCAAAGCTGGGTACTGGAAAGCCACCGGAAAAGACAGGAAGGTTGTGTGCCACTCTTCTCCTTCCTCTGTTGCAGGTTACCGGAAGACTCTGGTTTTCTATCGTGGAAGAGCTCCTTTAGGGGATCGAACCGACTGGGTCATGCATGAGTATCGCCTCTGTGATGATCTTGCCCAAGGATCACCAAGCTTTCAGGTATATTTTACAGTTCTGAAGTTCCTTAACTCTACCTCATTCATTGTATGGAACTGCAAGACATGCTTGGTTTGTTGTGAGCATAGGGTGCTTTTGCTTTGTGCCGGGTAATAAAGAAGAATGAGAAGCCCAATGATTCAAAGGGAGAACACAAGGCTAAAAAGGCTGGAAGCTCTTCTGTCAATGGGAATGACAACTCCATGAGAACCTCAAATGAGCCTTTCAACATCTCTGGTGACGTTTCGTCCCAAATAAGTCATCTGTGCAATGAGAGTGGTCATTCAAGCCCTGTTACTTCTCCCTCCAATAATGTGGTTCAAACGGCTGAGTTCGAGCAAGCTTCCATGGAGATTAATCCTTCCGATATCTGGATCTCTCCAGATTTTATTCTTGATTCTTCAAAGGTCTTGCATTTTTTAGCTACAAAAGAAGAAAACTTGAATTTGAATAACTTCATTTTAGAGGCGTTTCTGACTTTTTCCCCTCTTTCTTCTCTTCCAACAACTGCAGGACTATCCTCAAGTACAAGATGCCATGTCCGAATACATTCCACAGTACGATTTATCAAGCTCAATGATCCCATGGCAACCACTGGAACACACAGAAATTTCACCCTCTTCATCCTACTCAAATTTCAATGGAGAAATTGAATCTGCCGATGATCTTAATCGAATTGGCTGCATGTCACCCTACTTAGCACAATCAAACTTCATGAACTTCTATGGAAATGACCCTTTGTCCTATGAAGGTTTTGATCAAATCAATTCAATCACACATCCAAGACATTTCTGAAAAGACAAGCAAGTGAAGATGAGTATAGGAGAACATAGAGACGATTTCAAGTCTGTGATGTGAGGGTCCAATCCTAATTAGTTAAACTATGACTGGGTTTGTCATTGGAGGGGATATCCGAGGCAACGCCTTTTAATGTATGTCTTGGAGTGACAAATAAAAATGTAAAAGCACAATCCACATATTGTGCACCAACCAGAATTCATTTTCTGTTTGAAGTGCGCATGAGTATGTTTGTCATTTGTGTTATTTTGTGGTGTGGCGGGGTGATTATCACTTTTATCGATTTCACCCAGGGTTGGTTTACAAATCAATCCTCTGTATGCGTGCCCTTAGAAAGCGAGCTTCTATAACGAAGTAAAGCCTTTTATATATGTGTTGTATGGTAGCCTCCTAAACTCCACGTTCTTCCTCTGCCAAGTGTAATGCAAGAGCATGCCTATGTGTGTTACGTTCATGCTTGTAGAATGCTAATTCAATCAGATATTCTAACTGTAGTAAGATTACACGCACAGGATGCTTAATTATGTAAGGCATGAAGTTAAAGACAGAACAAACAGGAAGCAGAATCTGCATGCCAACAAAATTGGGCTCCAGTTTCCACTTTTAGTCACCAGAGCCGCCATTTAATCTTATCAATGCAGAGATATGTCTTTTAAAAATAACGCTCAGATGAATTTTACTTTTGAAGTTGATAGGACAATTACACTGTGCAGTTGCTTTGAGAAGCATCCAACAAACTTTGCGGCTGCCACTTTTGTTTGCTACTGGTAACTGGTCGGATTTAATATATTTTGTCAAGAGAATTACCTCTTGATGCATTAGCAGCTTCAAGGAATGAACATTTCCAAAGATATTATCTTATATTAATGCAAAGGGGACAAATGTTCAATCAAATCAAACTCATTGGAGGGAACTCCACTGCATTAGAACATTTCTGCAACAGAGTTAAAAGTGGGAAGGGTTCCAACTACTGGAGAATGATGAGCATCGTTTTGTTAGGATTTGTGAATATTTCTTCATCCAAAATGGAAAAAAATAAAAAATCAGATGAAATCAAATGGTTATTTTGTGCAATTTACTTTAGCAGTTTACCCTACACCTCAGAGCCTTTAAGCTCATGAGCCTGTCCTGCGGTGCGCATAACATCTTCAACCCATGATTTCCAACACATGACCTTTAATTACCTTTTACTCATATATAACATTAATCCGAAGTTCACCATTTTAGATTAGGTATACTCAACATAATATTGTACAAACACTGATCCAGAATTATATATACTCGTGAGTGGCGGCGAGTTTCCAGGAAACTGCAATTCACAAAAGTACATTCCTCTCAAGCTGACAAAATTTCTCTTCCCCCACTCTCCATCTTGGCAAGATTCTGTACAAAGAAGCCTCAATAATATATGACTTTTAAGAAAGCTTTTTAAAAAAGAACTAACAATTCCAACATTCTTTCAAAGCATCAATATATATATAATATGTATGATGATGGCTGTGACGGATCCTCCCGCCCCCTGCTTCACCCTCAGCACCTACTCCCCAGTCTAAAAGTGTACACGTGGCTTTTTCCTCACTAAGCAAGGTTTCTATGTGGCTGCCAAAGAATACTTCCTTCAACAATTATGCTCCACTTTCAGAGTTGAAAATGAAACGAGTGAAAAGAGTGCACAACCGAGGTTAGTTTATGCATATTTATTTTTTATATTTTTGTTGGATCTTTCGAGTGGAAGATGACAAGGGCTTAAGGGATTTTTTGTTTTTTTTTTTCTTCCTTTGCACAAAGCTATAACAGTGGGGGTCTATCTCATAATGGATGTAGACAGCAGCCATGAAAGGCAAAAATGAAGTATTCTTTACCCCCAACGCACTTCTAGCATAAGTTTGCACTTTGAGGGCTCCAGACACGTTCACATTTTTTCCAAAGTGACCCTGGATTAATTAAAATATTATTTATCAAATTCGTCAACGATTATCAAATAATAAAACATCATTAATTCCTTATTCATGAAAGAATACAGTTCCTTAGAACTCTGTAAATCAATCTACACCGTGTGAAGATAAATGGTTTTGAGTCACATCAACACGGGGTTTCTCACAAGTCACAACAATCTCATCATCAGGTTTGAACTCTTTGAAGCAAGCTAATCTCCCCAGTTCTTCAACTTCCTCTATGACAAAGTCCAGTTTTGCAACTGTCTCCACAAGCAAAGAAGCAAAAGCAGCAAAAGGAAGAGCTTCAGAGAACTCAAGGCTAGTGATCGCGATTTTACTCAGTTGGGGTCTTAAAACCTTTCGCTCTGCTTCCTTTGAATGCTCAGCAGAAACCCTTTTAGTTTTCCACTCCAGCAATGCTGAAGAGTCGGTTTTAACACTTGACAGCGAAACTCCATTATTGTGTTTGTGCATTTTCTGCCCTGCCTTTGCTGCAGCTATAGCAAACATGTTGGAAGCTCGGCTATCGTTGGATCCCAAGAAGAGACGAGGTTGAGATTTTATGGCAGTGTTGAGGTCTTGCAAGGCCTCATGAAGATGATCGGAGAGTATTTCCGGAGAGCAATGGCGACGGTTCCTTATGCTGTTGGCTAGTTCCATCAGTACTTTCGACACTTCTGCTGCAAGCCGTATGCAGGGGTCCTTGAACAGGGCTCGAACAGATAATGGTGTCTTCAAAAACATAATGAAATTAAGCATGCAATGAATTACTGATTGGTCAACTTAATGTCATTTTTCAAATATTACCTGAATTTCTGTTCTTAAACAACCGTGTAAGGCAACCACGGTGTACCCGAATTGACGAAGAACAGCTCCAACTTTTACATACTGCTTACATGGGAATCTGTGACAATACCTTGAATGCCTCGGCTCCCAACTTGCATGCAATGCCTGCTCATTCACAATAGTAACAAAAACATTAGAAAATCTGTTCTAAAGCTCTATTAAATTTTTTATTTAATAAAATGAACCTAAAGCAGATGTCTTGCCAGTGTTTCATCAGTGGATTTTGAGTCCAGAACTGCCTTATAACCTTTGTAAATAGGATCCTCAGACGATTTTATGTCTTCACTTGCTTCCATTTCACCATAGAAATATTCATTGACACGCTGCAAGATTTTACCTTGACTTCTACAATAAGATTTCTTTAAGGAAAAACAATAGAAAGGTGTATGTGAGTAGTTTGCATACCTTCTATGGAATGGGCTAGGCCTTCAAGCTTGAAAACCGTGGAATTATGAAGGTCTTCCCCCGACCAATTTGGAAATATCAACAGACTCATGAGAAGGCAGATGCCACAGCCTATGACTATGGTGAACAAGCGATCGTGTGCAATCTTCAACACATTGTCAACCCGGTAGCTCGACACAGTTATCAGATTGAAGGTCAAGAGAAATATCACTGCACCGTAGTCATAGTTCTTCTTTATATGGGGAAAGAACCTCATATAAGTAGCCGCAGCTCCTGTTAGATCAAAATGACATCACAGCACAATCTCATATATAGATCATTAGCAAAGTGAAATTGACGAGTCGTGTATGGCATGATCCTTGTCGAACTAGAATGGATACCTGTAAGAAAAACAGCGGCTCCAATGGAAATAGCTTGAAAGACATGGCCAGATGATTTTGCAATATACTCAATTAGCAATGCTAATAATCCTGCTAAAAGTGTTCCCAATCCTCTGTTCAGACCTTTGCAGAATGTCGCCCCTGCAACCCCAAGAAAGTCAGAAAGGTCATCCAAGTTCATAGGCAGAATATAGTGGAGTACAAACAGAACCAATCGAGAGAAACTGGCCTGCTGTGAATTCAAGCACAACCACAACGGTCATTACAGCCCATATAGCATTCTTTCCAATCCCTTTGAACAGTGGCTCCACCAGATAAAGCAGAGAAACAAGAGTTAGAGACAAACCCACTTTCAAAGCATGGACCACCCTTCTAGGGTCTTCGCGTCCCACCTTCCACAAAGTTTGCCACGCCAAACTCGGAAGCCTCTTCAGTTTCTCACCAAATATATGACCACGTTTCTTCCAATTCCCAATGATTCTGCCATTCTCATTTCCAGCCATTTCCATTTCCAAGCCTGCATGCAATTTAAGGACCATTTCTTGGTAGGGAGTCTAGGACTCTAAAAGTATTATGAGAAGCAAGTGCCAACTTTATATGGTGTGGGAGAGGGAGAAGCTGGCCATGTCATCTCTACATTCACGGGAAATCCTTTAAAGTTCACAAGCCTTCGAGGTGAGTAGTATATGGGGAGTCTTAGAAGTTAAAATATAGTAGAAATCTAATAATATTAATTATGTTCATTTTAGTATATGTCATTAGATGCTTCTCCACTCTGCTTGTGACACAAAGTTTACAGTTATCTTCTAAAACTAACTGTTTAGAAGTTTTTTTGGTTTGTGGAAATAGCAGAATCTTGGAAGAAAATCATATCAAGTAGCATACAGTTCGGTTTTTTGAGCATTAACTAACAAAAAAAAAACCGAAATATATGATGCTAAAGAATATTTATCAAAATATAATACATAAAATCGATCACTAGCAACGCGACTTGAATCTATATAAAGAAGTTGTACAGCTAACTATGCAATTTCAAATTTGACAAATTTTTTTTTCTAAAAAAAGGGGATGTCGCATGGATGGCCATGCGACTTACCCTTCACAATCTCCAAGAAGGTAAAGTCACATAGCCATCACGCGACTTCTCCTTTTTTTTTCTAATAATTAATTTTGTAGTTATTGAATTATTTAGATAATCAATATTTCTTACTATACTCAAGTTAACTTTCTACCGTATTTAAGTAAACTTTGACTATTCTCAAATATGATTCGTTGTAGAAAATATTTTGTATAGAGATATGAAATTATCTTTTTTATATTAAATAATTATTAAGAAGATATAAATTTAAATAAAAGTGAAACAAATATTAATTAATTATTAACTATATTTGTGTAAGTGTTGTCTGAAATTTTCTTATTCCTAAACTCATATTACATATACATATGTTTTGATTTTTAAACATTCAAATATCATATTAAAATTGCATGAAGAGACAAAAAATTATTGTATGATACGTTAATTTTTATGATTGAAATTAAGAAAAAAAAAAAGAACAACATATGACATGTTAGACAATATTTACCAAAATATAACAAACAAAGTCGACTGGTGGCAGTGCATTTTGACTCGATACACACAGGTCTCTGATTCTATTTATAAAGTGTTGTTGACTAGTAAATGAATATTAAAGAAAGTTACTTATACTCAAAAAGTTTAAAAAAATTAACATAAGCGAACAAATAATTGACATACCATATAAAGATTTTTTTACATCTTCATATAATTTTAATATGATATTTGAATGTTTAAAAATTAAAGCATATGTATATATAATATAAGTTTAGGGATGAGAAAATTTGTAACAATATTTATACAAATATATTTAATTATTAATTAATATTTATTTCACTTTTATTTAAATTTATATTTTCTTAATAATTATTTAATATAAAAAAGATAATTTCATCTTTATATACAAAATATTTTCTACAACGAATCATATTTGAGAATGGTCAAAGCTTACTTAGATATGATAAAAAGTTGATCTGAGTATAGTAAAAAACATTGGCCATTTAAATAGAATCAGAGAACACATTTAAATAATCCAATAATTAAAAAATTAATTATTAAAAAAATAAGAAAAGTTACATGGATAGCCATGAGACTTTGCTTTCTTAAAAATATGGAGGGTAAGTCATATAGCCATCCATGCAACTTTCCCTTTTTTAAAAAAAAAATTTATCAGATTTAAAATCGCATAGCTAGCTATGCGATTTTTTTGTACGTATCTGAGTCACGTTGTCACTGCTCAATTTTATGTGTTATATTTTGATAAATATACCGTGAAATATTATATTTCTATATATTTTTTTATTTTTTTATTATTTAATGCTAAAAATAACCCATACACTTCTCTAGCAACGTGCTGAATTTACTGTTTTTGCTGTTTTCTGAATATGAAGTTTTTACCGACAGATTTCGTCCGCCTCATCTTCGAAAGGAACTATTTTATGGGTTTTGGCAAATGGGTTTCTTTAGAAGGGTTTCGTACTTTCGTTTTGGATCTTCAAAAGGATTGAAAAGCCACTTTCGAGATGAAGAGCTTGGGTTATTTTTCGTTTTTTGGGTTTTTCTTAAAAGAATCTCTCATCATTGTTATTTGTAGTTTTTTGAATATTTGTGGATTTATATCCCATTTGTTTTAGTTTATCTCTACGGAGGATACCACTAAAAGGGGCATTATTGCTGTAATGAAAATTGGGGAAGAGCACAGAGAACTTTCCTATTACATTGGAGTCTTCCTCATCTTAAAAAGAAGAAGAAGAAGCAAGAAAGAAAGAAAGAAAGAGGAAAAAAACTAATGTGATTATATGAGGGTGATAGGTGATACTAGCAGACTCTCACGAACTAAGGCCAAATACACAAAATCAACTAAAGTACAATCATACAAATACTTACATACGTTCAACAAAAACAGACCAGATAAATTTAACATCATAATGTCAATATAAATTACAGCTAAGCATTCTTTTTTTTTTGTGTGGTTGAGCTGTGAAAGGAAGCAGCGCAATTGCAACATATACTTGAAAGTTGGGAAGATGTGGAGGATTGGTTGGGCATTAAAGAGTGGCAGCAGCAGCTTGGTTGGGAGAAGTCGGCGTCCAAAGAAACCCTTTTGGGTCACGGCAAGCAAGTAGAACCAATAATAATGCCTAATAATGTCAATCTGACCTTTTGGAACCGAAAGAAGCGTGTGGATTGTTATTCGTTAACCTAACTTCATAAATCAGAATCTACGCCAAAGTTAATGTCACAAGCCGTAGTTCTCACAACAGCTAGCTGGGTTTTTTTTTTTTTCCTATGAGCGGTTCTCTCGTGCATTCCCAACTTCTCCATTCTGAAGCCAAGTTTTCACCATGTGGCACCATTTTCATCTTGCCACCTGCACACTCCTGTTTTATATCAGAATCTATGATAATTTTCTTCTATTTCTCCTTTTAGCATCATACTCTATCTCATACAAGATCACATTCAGGAGGTGCGCAGCACCACTTTTTTTTGTGGGAGAACCAAAGAAGAGTGGGATAAATCATCATAAACATTTAAATATCAAGTATTCACATTTTTTGAACATACCAAATCACTTGAACCAATTAATATATACATGTTTCAACTTGTCAAGCCAATGACAGAACCCAAAAGAAGAATTTCCAATTTTCCAAGTGAAAACTAACGCCAGGGCTTCGTTTATCAACACAGTTGTGCTGAGTTCTCACGGTATGCATTGCATCGTGAGATTAAAGCCAAATAACCCTAATGACTGCAAAGAGTTGAAACTCAGAATATATCTGGACGGGTCTAGCTGGCGGGAAAAAAATCAAATTATAAGCTAAGAAGTTGCCCCAAATACACAGATCATCTGTTCAATTGAAACCCGGCAGCAAGGACAAGTAGTATTGCCATTTCTACCATATTCATCACAGCAACTAATACAAATAACTTGGTGTGCACACGGCAAGAATACAATAGACACTTCATCTTTCATACATATAACGCATTCCCTATCACAGTTGTCTTCTTTATCGGAAATTTCCTCCAATTTATCTAATTCATTAAGCAGCTCAGCAATTGTCTCTCTTTGGGGCTTTGCACCCTCCGACTCACCTGCAGGTGAAGTATCTGATTGGTGATGCAACTTAGAAGGCTGAGTAGATGCTTTAATACGTGAAAGTTCCTGCTTAAGTCTTAGGAAATCATCCTTGTGGCGCTGGAAATCTATCTCCATCTTCAGGCGCAAAGCCTCAAGCTTCCTCTTATTATTACCCTCCGCTTCTTCCTTCGAGCGCTTTTCCTCCTCAACCAGTGTTAAGGCTTCCTCTTTAGTTTTCAACTCCTCCCTCCACTTGATCTGTCAAAATACATGCAGCATAATTGGTTTAGTAGGAGCATGGCCAGCTCAACATAAATAAATTAGAGAGAAGAATAAATTATGTTCTGACATACTTTTGAGCAAAAGAGCAAGAAAAAACTAAGGCTTGGTTTGCTACACATGAAAAGGGTTTCATGAAAGGGAGAATGAGAGAGAAATCCTTGTAAAATATGTTTGGTATACATCATTTGAACTTTTTATGAATAAAAATAGCCTTTTCATGGAATCCTTCTCTCCCTTTCTTTCTCCCTTTCTATTTCCTTTAAAATGGTTTATTCCTACCAAACATGGCATAAGGAAACACCAAACAAGACAGCAATTCACACTGCATGAGATTTACATGCGGAATAGGGATCCAATGGAAAGATATTATATTCAGTTGAACAATGATGAAATCATCACATGCTAATCCAGATAACTTAAATGGAGTTTACGGAGAAAAAATTCAGGCATAATAACCATCAACAACCATGGTCATAGGCTCATAGTAGTAGTAATGACTGATAATTTCATTTCAAGGATTATGAATGATGAAACACCAAGATTATATAGTTTAGGATCAGTAAGGAAATAAGCTCATGACATGCCCTCCATATATAACAAAAACAAATCCCATTGAAAAGCTGCTCCAGTGAATATATGATATACAAATACGATTACAAGTCAAATAAATGGAAGATGTGAACTTAAAGGTGTTAATTACACTTTGCAGACTCCAATTTCAAAATTGTTTGGCTGTGCTGCTTATTTTTTATAAGTGCTTATTTAGAGATTTTGAAGGTGTTTGGCCAAGCTTCTGCAAAATAAGAAGCTGCTTCTCAGTGATAGTAGAAACAGTTTTTTGCAGCAGGAAGAAAGCTGAAAATTAGAGCTTCTATTTAAAAGTAGCAGAAGACCAAAAAGAAAAAATTAAAATTCCAGTACAACTGCAGCCCCTCAAAATCATCATTCATAATTACCACCACCATCAATCATTTTTATCAAACCTCTACCATAAAGTCAAAACTATACATGTATTTTTTCGGTAATTTAATATATTTTTTTTGCCAAAGGTAATTTAATAGTTAAAATCACCCTTTTTTTAAAAGATTTACCAAACACAAACACTTAGCGGATATTGATGAAAGCACTTATCAAATAATTTTGAAAAATACAAACTTCTCTCTCACAGGACTTCTTCTGAAACTCCTCTTATAAAGAAATATTTCTAAAATATGCAGAAATTTGCAGCAATCAGAAACGGGTGCAAAAACCATAGATTTCAATTTGATAATAGCAAGCTGTGTCTTACATCTGTCAGGCTATATTGCAGATGTCTGATATTGAAATTTGATTATTTTTGTTCTAAAATTAAAGATGCAAGTCCAATCTATAATCTTATATTACAGATATAGAAACAAAACCTTTTGTTTCCTTTTTTTTCCTCCCTTTTTTTCTCTGTTATGCGAATCTGACATTGTTTGATAGATAAATAAATAAAAGGGGGCGGGGCAAAGAACATACCTCAGCTTCTCCCTGACATTGTTTAATCTGAGCTAACATCTCTTTTATCTCCAATATCTTATCCTTCTGATCTGAAATCTCCTGCTTTAGCTTAGCTTTCTGTTTTTCCCAAGCTAGAAGCCTCTTCAAGTACTTTTTCTCCCTTTTTGCAACTTGCAAGCAAGTTTTGACAGACTCTGATGCACTTAATTTAGAAGCCTCCATCTCTGCTTTGATTTCTGCATTTTCAGTTTCAAGTTTCCTCACCGCTGCATTGGCATGGTCCAATTGACCACTAGCCTTTCTCAGTGCACTCTCCATCTCTGAGAGCCTTTTCATAGTTGCATCTTCAAGGGCCTCTTTCCCTTTCTTTAGTCTCTGAGCCTCTTCTCTTTCCATCCTCAACGTTTTCAACTCAGTCAGATCACTGCTTAGCTTTCTTGCAGCTTGCATTGCCTTCAGATGAGCCCAATCTTTTCGCTCCTTTACCTGTTTCTCAAGATCCTTAATCTGATGAAATAGAGTGAAAGTCACCTCATCCTTCTGATCTTCTGCCACAGACTCCAAATTCTCATCAAAATTAAGATCACGAAATCTACTCAGAACTGAATTCAAAGCATCTCGGTTATTCAGATTCTGTGAATCCACAGAATGCTCAGTTATAATTTTAGTCCCCGGTGTATCAGGAGAATCCAAAATTAAAGGTGAGCTGTTGTCGGGGCATGATTTTGCTAGTGTCTGCAATTGTGTTGATTTTGCCCTTAGACCGGCAGCAAACACTGCAACACTTCTTTTCAACGAGGACTTCATACAAGGAGAAAGATTAAACCGCTTTGGGATTTCAATATCTCTTTGTAGAGTCATCTCTGCACTGCAAGAAAATGATCCACTCGCTGGGAAATCTGAGTCTCCGCCATTTGCCAATGGCCATCCCCCATGAAGCCTACAAAGAGCAGGGACTGGGGTCATAACAGCCGCCGAATTGCTAACGGTCTCAACTGTAGTAGCAGCAGGATTACCATCGCCTGGCAAAGGAAGCATTGGGATTTCCATAGTGTTTGCCCTTCCTACATGAAGATCACTCATAAGTAAACACCAAATGGCATCACCTTTACTCAAATGCGGTCTTAATTGCCTTAAGAGACAAAACATACCCGCTAGAGAGCATCCCTCCAACTGCCTCAAGTCTGAGAATACAGGCTCTGACTCATCCAGATTGCCTTTACTAGTACTACCACCACCACAGTTACTATTTAAATAAGCCAATGAGTTATGCAATATATTTGTCAGCGCATCCATCCCACCATAATAATGTCCGTCTCGCAATACTGCTTTTAAAGCAGCGTCCTCGTCGTAGCCCAATGAGACAAGCTCTGATACAGCTTCATTGAATAAAAATTCCAAGTTTTTCAATAGAATTTCTTCCAATTGTTCTTCTGTGCAGTAACCCCAACCAATTTCCTCGCCGTTAGGGGTAGGTTTAAGGTGAGGGTTTGAATTGGGATTTAGGCTTTGAGTGGAATCCTGGAAACCCAGATGGTGTTTCAACGGCAGGAGGCCTGAATCCATGATACACTTGGAGATTGAAAATATGTCTACACAGCAGTTTTCGGGCTTGACTGATTGAGGGTTTCGATTTGCTAGGATGTGTTTTTCCTTTCCATTGCAACCCATCTATAAATTATATAGAGAGGTATGCAAAAGCAGAGATATATAAGCAAAGAGAATAAGAAACAAAATGGAGGAGGGAGAGGAGAAGAAAAACAAAATAAAAATAAGAACTTGAAGGCTAATGGAAAGACTCACAGAGCTCAATGAAGATCGGGGCCGGGGTCCAAGTGTGTTCCGAGTTTGCGGCGAGAGAACAGAGGAACGAAATATTGATATCAAGAAGACGGCATGCAGCTGTGAGCTCCTGTTTGATTTCCTTCACTATTTTTCATGTTCTCAAGAGAGCTTTTGTAAAACCATCTCCCTGAACATGTTTTGAAAAACAAAAATTGGTTTGAATAATTTGTTTTGAAAATTTTATACTAATAAAAAATTTGCTTTTCAGGATGCTACAATAGATAATGATGACTAGGAGAAGATATGGTAATATAAAATGATAAATAATAAAGATTGATAATATTAAGTAACAATTCATACTGTTTAATAATAGTTGATAATTATTCTGTTTCAGTTTATAGTGTACTTTTAATTATCACACATGTACCAAGACAATGATTAGTAACTGAAATTTTTTTTCATTATTTTCTAAATTACTCTTATTTAATAATACTTCATACATTAATAAATTGCATCAATTCTTTCATTCATTCTTTTTTCCGAATTTCCATGAGTCATTAATAATTGTGAGAAGTGAAGTTTTTTTGAGAAATTCTCCTTCATTCATTTATGATTTGACCAAACTATTAAAGATTTTTCATTAAATGCATTGATAACCGTATAATATATAAACTTATTTATTAGGGGCAATACTGGAAATGCAATTAAAAAAACACAATGTAATCCACGCAATGTATTATATTTTGAAACATAAATTTCTCAGAACAATGCACTATATAGCGTAACAGAGGGAGTAATAGTTAATAATAATTGTCAACAATGGTTAGTGGTAGTGAATTGTAATTTTAGTAATAATTGAAGGTGACCAATGGTGGTAGGTAGTGGTTGATAATATTGGTCATGGTCAATAATAATTAATGATAATTAATGGTGGTTGATAGTAGTAAATGACAATCAATAATGATTAATGGTCATTAATGATAAATGGTGATAGTTGGAAGTGTTCAATGGCTGGCCATGGATGATGAGTGAATCCCCCATATATATATATATATATATATATGCATATATATATATATATATATACACATAGTGGAAAGTAGACCGTGAGAGTTTTTCAATTCCCAAAAGGAAAACACTAAAAGGAATGTTAAAAAAAAAAAACTATATTTCACAATACCTTTTTAAGCTTTTCCTGCCTCCTACTTCTTTCCAACTCTTACTTATCTTCATTGCTCTGTTTCTCTTCTCTCTCCTTGTCATCTGTAGAAAGTCCCAAGGGGCATGTGTTCGCCCCACTTCCACGTTATTAAACTAAATTTCATTTCTCTTGAAGGGACAAAGGTTTCTCTGCATCTGCCCTCTCTTCCCCACCCCTCCAGCTTTATGAATGCCTTTCTATGGGGAAGTTCGTCACTTGAATGTTACACTATCTGGTTTACTAAGTAGTTTCTGGCACGCCCTCTGCTTCACAGTTTTTCCTCTTATTTCATTACCATGTGGATGCATCCCGATTCCCTCCTATTTTTCTAAACTTCACATTCTTTCCTCTTTTTTCCAGGAATTGTGAAAATGGGAGGCAGAGATATACATTTCTGGGTGTAGAGTTTGGAAGAGAAAGACAACGTTTTTGAGGCTTTATATAATGCCAGTTCCACTTGCCCCCTACCCGACGCCCCCAGCTCCATATACTCCTCCAGCAAATGGTATCTTGCTTTTTCTGCGCTTGGTTTTCTCATGAAAAGAAAATTATTGATTAGCCAGCATTTTATAAAATGTTTTAAAAAATATAAAAATAAAATAACAGAAAATTTAGAATATTTACAAGGAATTCTGATTTTTTATTTTAAAAACTATAAGAAAAAGGTAAAAAATATTCTCTTCTAGAAAATATAAGAAAAAGATAAAAAATACTCACTAAAAAATTGTAAATTTTAAATAATAATTATTTAAATAATTTTTTTAATTTTTAAAACTTATTTTGAAAAATAATTCTACCAAAGCTAATTGGAGAGGCTTTGCTTTTTCTACGCTTGGTTTTCTCATTAATGTCGGTGATGTCTAGCTTGGAGATTTACACTTTTCATCTTTCTTCCATTCTTTAATTAAGAAAAAAAAGTATTGTCTAAAAGAACGAGTCATTAGAATCTTAAGACAGATGAATATAAAATTGAAATATTCCAAGTGGGGGAAAAATGAAGAATCACAACTAGGATTAGCTCACAGAAGAAATGGGGGATTGGTATGTATATGTGTTGGTTAAAATGCCCGTGTGTCTCTGTTTGCATGCAGTTTGTGGAACACTCTTTTCTCTTAAAGACGATAGGAAATGGTAGAAGAAAAAGCGACCATACTTCTGCTCTCTCGTCATTTATTTAATACTTTTAAAAACCATGTAAAAACCTACGTGGGTAATCAGGTGCACAGAGTCAGCTTGTGTGTTCCGGGTGTAGAAACCTTCTAATGTATCCTGTTGGAGCCACCTCTGTTTGTTGTGCTGCGTGCAATGCAGTCACAGCTGTGCCTCCACCTGGTAAGCTCTAGTTTCTTCTCACTTCAAAGTTCAATTTGCTGCCTGTACCTGTCTCTTCCTTCAGTCAAGGGACTATTAACTAGACAATCAAACGAGAAGCATGCGTGTGTGGACAGGCACAGAAATGGCCCAGCTGGTTTGTGGAGGTTGCCACACTTTACTCATGTACATCCGTGGAGCCACAAGTGTGCAATGCTCTTGCTGTCACACCGTCAGTCTAGCTTTGGAAGGTACTGAGCTTTCATTGATGCCTTCATCAGCTTTCAAGACATATTTTGAGCAGGACTGTTTCCCATGTTGACAGCAAATCAGGTGGCGCATGTCAGTTGTGGGAACTGTAGGATGCTACTGATGTACCAATATGGAGCAAGATCCGTGAAATGTGCTGTCTGCAATTTTGTGACACCAGTTGGGGTCAGTATAATCTAATTATTTTTCCTTACTGTGCAGATAACTGTTTTGGTTCCCTACTTGATAGAGTGCATATATCAAAAGAGGACATTCATTCATTTCCCTCTTTAAATTTGTCTAGAATAGAAAATGAAAACAATTTTAAAATCAGTTAATAATAACACAGTAATATCTTTGCCCCATAGTCCCACTGAATAAATTTCTATCCCCGATTGCTTCCTCTAACTTTCGTGACTGAAGTTTTAATTTTGGAGGGAGGGGAAGAATAGAAATTCCCTGATGTACAGAAAGAGCTTGCCTTTGTACAATGTCATAAATGGAACAAAAGTTTGAGTTTCTCCTGAACATGTGAAAACTTTTTATATGGATTATTGTTATATGCTAATCGGTTTACACCAGTGCTACTGAATGTTGCAGGTCTCAGCAAGCACGACTGAGCAGAAGTTTAGTACCTAAACTTATGATTAAATCACTATCACAACCTCCGTTTGCGCGTTACATATCTCTTAATAAGGAGTGCGTATCAGAAAGCAGAAGAAATTCTCCAAGTCACATGCATAGAGTTATTTTTTCCTTGCGTGAATTAGTGAATGAGTGGATTGAGTGTAAGGACATCTATTATTTTGTATTAAGACTCCTGATAATGAGTGTTTAAGAAAATCCACATCTTCTAGATAAGGTAAACCATATTTCCCATTGCTGATAAAGTTATTTATGAAGGAGCACCGAACACATCATTAATTCCTGTCCAAGTGCAGCCACCAAAGCTAAGCAGTCAAATAAAACATAAGATGGGGTTGATTGAAAATGACAACATCTGCGACCGTTTAGATATTTCAGAAATGAAATTGAGGTGAGGATTGTTAAGAACTGGCTGTTTATTTCAAGGTGTAATGGCTCATTATGACTAGCATCATGAGTATCCTACACAAACCTTGCTAATGAAGAATCGAATAAACATGATCCCCTTCGTCAAAAAACTTACATTCATACAAATTGTGTGGAAATAGCAGTATTCCTTGAAAATTTTGCAGAAATAAAAGGAAGGTGAAAAAGGAAAAATTTTGGTTTAAAGGATGGATATGTGCAGTAAATTAATCTCAGGCAGGGCAGCATATTGGGCCATATCATTCCATTAACCACATAACATATGCAACCTTTGTGGTAGTTTAACCCAGTGTCAAATTCACGTCCTCTTCAGTTTTCAGACTCTACTTGGCACTTGTTCTGCCTTCCAATCAAAGTACGTTAAATTGTCAATCCTTTAGGAGGTTACAAAAATCAGTCAGTGAATGTATGATCCGGACATGTCTATAAGTGTCACATTCAATCGAAAATTACTCCTTTTGGAGATAAGGCGTGCATTATTCTATAATTAAGATGCTTGGCCGTCCTTGTTTCTACTCCACAAGCAAGTAATATCATAACAAGTGGCTGCAAAAGCTGCTAAATTTTATGTTCCATAGTTTTGAATTGAGATGAGAGTACACTCTATTAATGGACAAAATAATCAATGTTAATCTTCAGTAGGGGAAAAAATCACATCCTTCTCTGATTCCAGATCCATATGCTGATCAGTGTGTACCTTTCAATGTTGAAGTGACCCTTTGCATGTAAGTCTTAAGGTACCATTTTGGGTGGCGGGGAGGCGAGGTTGGCGTGGGCGAGTGCTGTAAATAGTGTTCTGAAGTCACTCGTTTTTTTAATTGATCATGGGACCACTCTGGTGTAGCCTCGTAAATCCTAATGGCTTCATTGTCTCATTAGCTATGCAACCAGGGACATCATTTGCTTTTTCTCTCTGCTGTGAGACACAGTATCATGGGCTTCAATGGAATATAAGAATAGTGTCTTTCCAACATCTTAGACTGAACATGTAAGTGGTCAGTGAGAAGTTACAATTCACAATCACAAAGAGAGGATCAAGCAATTCTTGAAAAGCATGAAGGGGAAGGAGGACAACATGGTTTCTGAAAATCAAATCAGACATAAGAGAGTGATCATCAAATGTGGACGGTGCAGCGAATACAGAGCTCAACATTGCGGGAGGAGCAGGAATCATCGGGAATGAGGACGGAGAGTGGATAGGTGGCTTCACTCACAAAGTGGGAGCTTGCAGTGCACAAGATGCTGAGATGTGGGCTCTTATTTCTGGAGTCAAAATGTGCTGGGCATTAGTACTAAAAAAGATCATATTGGAATCGGATTCAAGGACAATCGTAAATAAGATTCTGGACACCAAAAGAGGACCACAAACTGATAGACGACTTCTACAACGGGCAAGACATTTGATTCAGCAACCATGGGATATCCAGATTCAACACATCTATAAGGAAGCGAATCAATGTGAGCATCACCATGCTAAAAAGAGCCTGGCACAGGATCTAGGCTTCGAATTCATGGCCACAATAACTCCTGAGTTAATACATCTTATGAGCTTGGATACCGCTGGTCAGGGAGAGCCACTCATCATAGCAGAGATTCGTTAATTTGCTTTACTGTTGTTTGTTTTCGGTTTTTCGTTAGTGTCTATATCAGTTTTTTTGACCTCGTTGTCTTACCAAAAAAAGGTAAAGTGGTCAGTGATTGTGGACATGTTACCTGCTGCAACCATTCCAAGGTGTCGAATTAGAATGGTGTGGTGATTATTCAGGCATGCATTAATAGGCATACACACAGACACAAAGCTTTAGGAATGGGAAATTTCAATCAATGAGGCCAACGCCTTCCAGATTCAAGTGCAGCTGACTTGATGTTATAAGTTTGAACTTGGTCCATGTTCTTCTCCCCAACTCCTAATTTCCCAGGCTTTGAGCCCTTCTGTAATTTAGAAGGAAAAAACAGAAAAAGCAGTATGTTTTTATGAGCCCTGGGAGTGTCAAGATAGCAAGGTTCTTCACATTAAGTGGTACTTTACCATGGTTTCCTAAGTTAGCAAAATACTTAATGAGCAACTACATTCAATAAAAAAATATTTATTCTTCTTCAATCCCATTTCAATATTCATGAGCAGGAAGTACTGAATCCTCTTTCCTTTCAAATGGGCTCTAAAAGGAGCAGGAAGGCTCCTACACACAAATTCAATTTTCTTGTCCTTTTTCTTTTTGGTGCATGCAATAATGTTTGGGAATGAATGAAGAAGGAAGCATGTAAGGAGCTTCAATGTTAAAAACTAATATAACGTTCGAGATACTGAGTCATACAAGCACGACGTTATATACGCGTGGGCGATCTACAGTTCACCATGTCAAATGATCCCTGATAGGATACATGTATAGCATGCTTGGAAGTTTCACTACGAAATAATCAAAATGGCACGTGAGGTCAAAATTACAGGCCAGATAGCAGCAATTTGGAAGTGGAAGAAGGAGGAGGGGGAACATAAAATTCTCGTTCTTCGCTCCATAGAATTTTTCTAAATTGATTATTCATCGCCCATGGCTAACTCCAAGGCATAGTCATCTCTCTCCTGTAGCAATGAGCATGTAAAAGTGACACAATTATTAAATAGGGAATATAAGCTACATTTCCCCTCTCTTATATTCCGTTCGGTAATTCAAGTACTTGACAGTTGAAGAAAATGGAACCTACCACTGGTCCTCGGGCAAAATAACGTCCAAATTGAAGCCAGTATACCTGAAAGCGCCAAGAATTTGTTAATTCCATAACCCATAATCAGTACACACACAGACAGGGAATAAAGAACAGGAGGATCAGGAATCCTCCTCAAGGAAGAAAAACAAAGAGGGCAAAGCAAAAGGGAGACAAACATCAACTCAAGGGCTTCCTATTTCAACCCTCCCCCTGAGCTCCCACACAAAGGCAAAATAAACAAGTCTATCCTAAAAGGAGATCTGCAGTGCTGTTGACAATCTCCTGTTGAAGATTTCAGCCTACAGTTTAATCCCAGTTCCACAGCAGACTCAGGAACAAATAATAACAGCAACAATATTTTATAAGTCAATTTCAATTTTTAAATTCAATCACTTTGAAAAGGGAAAACATTTCAGGTCAAAAGATAAATGCAGTTTCGCTCATTACCTCATCTTCATCTTGAGTCTCTACTTCAATATCAGAAGTCGGGAAGCCCACACAAAGAAGTGCATAACCCTGAAAAGACACATAAGTTTATTACACTTGTCTGGCTCAGAAACTAAATTACAGCAGACTGTGAAATATATATATTTTTTTAAAAGCCAATAGCCTAGTGGCACCAATGTTCTTTGAGTGGAAGGAAGTCGTGAGATCAAATCCTACCAATGACAAAATGCCATCTTGGTTGTGTGAGTGGGTATGTATATTGTAGTTATCCCAAATAAAAAAAAATAATTTAAAAATAAAATACATGTGTAATGTTTGTTTATGAGTTATGAATTTGTGATCTTCTCCAGCAGTTTCTAATAGGAAAAAAGGTGAGGGTCTTCCTCGCTGGTGAGATTGATTTCTACTATTAGTGATAAAGAATGTCTATATGAACAAAGGACAGCCATTGACATAGAATTGAACCATATAATTAAGATACTATAAAAGAAGAATCAAGCAGCAGCACTTCTAACTTATATCCTTCTTTAAAATCAAGTAAGATCTTTTCATGACTTTTTTTTTTTTCTTTTTCTGCTATTAAATTGAACCAAAATGTCAAGCTTGCTGCTGCCACCACTCCTTCTTGTTAACTGGCTACACCCTATGTAAATGCAACTCTATGGTGCTGCTGCTGCCACCCCCTCCTACCCTCCTACAAAATGCTTAGTTTAAATTGGTTAATCTTCCCAATTCAGTCTCCTACACCCCAAACTGAGAATAAAACTGAAATTCTGATTTTCTTCTTTCGACATCATTTGAGTGGCAAATTAGAACTGTATTTGTAAATTCTTTTCTCAAATAGATCAAGATAATAAGACAGTGTATGAAGTGTTCCATAATCCGTAAGCAAATCACGCATTGATACTTAAGCCAAATCTACAGATTCAAGTTCATTAGTAAGTCATGAATACTTTATACATGCCTTTTCTTTCAATTCAGCAGATATCCCTAGTGCTTCTGGCTGTCTAATTTGTCCAGTTTTTACACGTACAGCACAGCTTGTACAACAACCTGCCAAAAGAAGCCGTCAGTATTACGACAATAGCATCAAAATCTTGAAAAATATTCAATCTGGATGGCAAACCATGCAGTATGGAACTTGAGTTTCAAGATGCATTACATGATTTACAGTGCCAAACTCTAGTAAAGCAAGAGTTTAGAAAATATATATAACAAATAGAAGGGTGAGTTTTAAAATACTGAGATTGGACAAATTAAGGATGCCTGCCAGGCAGAGGTAATGCTAATGTAACCACAAAGGAACGCATTCATGACCATATATAAATATTAGGAAACAAGTTTTGTTAAACATTGAAGAGTTGTACAATGGTAATCGGTCCGGTAGAATATAAGAGGGAAAATGGTTGAGTTATGCGTCATTATTATTATTATTATTATTATTTTGGTGACAGAGTTATGCGTTATTATTTATTACTGTGAAAAATGAACATAACAGACAGTCAACAAACTGGAGAATACTAGTACCGTGCCTGCAGGCGAAGGGAAGGGTAATGTTCTGAGACTCCGCAGTATGTAATATATACTGATCCTGCATTTATGTCAATCATATAAGATCGTAAAACACTACACTACCAAAAAAAAAAAAGGGGGGACTGTGATCTTTTTTATTGCAGAAAGAACAAGGAAAGTGCCATGTCAGGGCACTCCATATAATCTTTAACAATATCAGGAGAAGAGCAATAACAAATAAAAAGATAAATTAGGAGTTATGATCATGCCGTTGCTACTGAGACAAAGAGCTAAGAAAATCAACGAGGGGCCATGTTGCAAAGGATGGGGAGGAAAATGGAAACTTTCATATCAACTTCTTTTTCCGGCATAGTATTGGAAAAAATCAGAAATTAACGGATACCTCGGGTACGAGGAACTCGTGAACGACTCCTCGTTGTCTATCGTGAACTGTAACTTTATGGGTAGGAACAGAGGGAGAGGAGTAATCGGTTCGAGCAGTGAGTGGGGCCTGCATTTGGAGCTCCGACTTTATCTTGCTGCGGCATTTGAAAGAATTGGAACAGTAATGGGTCCTCGACGGAAAAGATCGCCACTTTAGGTCCAAAATGCAGCAGCAGTTACAGGGAATTCGAAGGGACATCTTGCTTGTGGTTGAGCTCACTGGGTGGTCACGTCTGCCCACAGATAACACTATCCATGGACAACCAATTCACCCGCGCTGCGGGATTAGATTGCTTTTCTGTATCTCCGCTCATTCAATCATTGTTGGACACGTGTAACTTGCCGCATGCTTCTTTTTCCTCTTTCTTTTTCTTGTTTGGTTACAACTTCCCTTATTTTCTTTATCCTAGTTCTACAGTCACTGCGCCATCTGTAAATTTGCGTTAATTTGAACGGAAACAAAAAATATCGGTTTCAGATAATTTTGAAAAAGTGAGTGGTAAGAATAATATTTGCTATCGTTTCTCTCTCTCTCTTTTTTTTTTTTTCTAGTAAAATTTAAATTAATGTGAGTTCAGCGTCTTCGAACTAGCGGCACAGTAGCGGCTACCAAAAGGAGATAGAGCTGCATGTCGAACAAGTGGCGAACAGCATGCGGTTCTCCGAGTCTTCAGTGTGTTAGCTCTCTTGGCCACCATAACAAATTGTCTTATTCACTTTTAAATTGGTAAATTTCAAGAAAGATTGGTGATATATGAGTATGCACATGATTTTTAAGAGTTCCATTTGTATAGTGAAACATTATTTGCCGAGTTTGCAATTATTATTACTATGAGGAGAGGACATTAAAAGGGAGGAAGAAAAAGTAATACAGCACAGGACATGAGCGTGCAAAGGCAAAAGAGAGCTGCATGAAGGTAAAGCCAAACATGCTGCCGAGAAGTTAAGCGCCACCACCAACGCCACGCCAGTCGCCCCCGGTTGGAGCAGCTCCCCGGCCTACAGCTACTCTTCCAAGTTGTACCAGTAACACTTACAAGAATATATATCAATTTCATGATGCCCCAAAATTTCTAATCCAAACCTAGTTTTTCTTTTGGGGGTGTCGTCCTGAAAAGGCACTTCGTTCTTCCACAAGAAAAATCAATGGCCATCAACTAGTAGGCGTATTTATGCGAATTCTAATTTACCTAGCTACCTTTGAGAATAGACAAATCAACAGAAGTATATGCCACATCCATACCTTCTTTCACCAAACAAATTCTCATATACATGCGGTAGTCTCCGCCAGCCCGCCGTTAAATATTTTATGCTCCACTTTCTATATCTTGAATTTGACTTTCTTCATTGAATGTCCAACTGTTGCAAACGGCTAAAACTAGCTATATGGAGCAATAAGATGGCACCAATAATAGAAGTTTTTTCTGATTCTGTTCTCTATTATAAATTATTTTTAATCATTTTATTCATACAAAAAAATAATTAAAAATTTTAAATTTTATAAAATTTATCATAACTTTTAACTATTATTCTTATTAAATTGTATACATCTTAATTATCTCTTTTTTAATCTCTTCCCACTATAATTATTTAATAAGAAATAAACATGAAAAATAAACATTTAATATTTAAAAAGTAACTTATATTTTATATACTTAAATTTTTCTAAAAAATAACTTATAATAGACACACACAATGCTTTACTGAGTCACATGGAACTTTAATTTCAATGCATCTCATAGAAACACTAAAAGCATCATTAAACTCCACACTCAATTATTAAAATGTTATCTAAGGTTTTACTAATACTGCACAACCAGGTACCCCTCTACATTAGGCAATCGCTGAAGCCAAAATATTTCAATCTGCCGACCAAACAATTGACACAGGCTGTGTGCGATATAGTCCAACTTCATTACCATGTACATTTAACTTGCACAGACTTCACGCACCAGTTCCCAGAAATATCCATTACTAGCAGAAGATACAAGTCAGCCAAAGATCAGAAAGGAACCATCATGTAAAGCCCATTACTCCCTCCAGTCTTTAATGCAAGTCACTATTAACTAACTCACCGAAACAAAAAAAATTAGTTATAACATTAAAACTGTCTTAAAATTGATATGGTTTCCATTTTTACCTATAATGAATACCACAAATTTAAACAATACACATATTCTCTCTTACTTACAAATAAGGACATTTTAGAAATAATGCAATTAATATTCCAAAAACCTATAGAATGTGATGTACATTTAAGACCACATAAAACTTCTAGAAGTGACTAATAAAAAGGACATGAGGGAGTAAAAGATTAGAGTTTTGATTGCAGATTCCCACCATATGTATAGACTACACAGTTTAAAGCCCAACGAATCAAAGTCCACATCAATTTCTACAAAGATCTTTATACCCACCGCAATCTGCCCTGGTGTTCCACATATTGCCGAAGTTTCCCATCTAATAAGGTCTGTCTCTTCACTTTGGCCGGCCTGGTATCATTCTTAACTTTAAACCTCGCAACTATGTCATGATGATTTACTTGAGGTGCTGACGTCTCTGGAGGAACCTCATCAAGGAATTCATCAGCTACATCTCCATCTTCGTCTATCTTAAGGCGCTCTGCATACCAACTCAGACCCTGATGAAAGTAACATTTAAGGGGAAAAAAAGATACAGTAACCAGCATCAATCAGATGACTTGACAAAGCAAAAGATGATCTAAACTGTCCTACTTCTATGCTATAACTCATAGTTAAGAATTGAGATAACTAAAAAAAATGAATGCATCAAAAGTACCAGAGGCAAAAGAAGGATAGCAAAACATAAGAACAGGGAATGGATACAGCCATGCACTGAACTTCAACAAAAAGCTACCAAGAGATGGAAAAGGTAGCAAGCCAAAACAGGAAGTCCTCAAGTTTGAACATGTTTTTCACCATTGTCATCTCTAGAACATTGTAATTTTTATAGCAGAATATTTAAGGTCCCAAAGGAAATTTAACTCATTGTATCATATACAGGTAAGTACTTGAACAACTTTGTGGAGATGAACCAGATAAATTCCATGTGAAGAACAAAAAACTAATCCCTGTGCATAAAAGTCTCATCTGTTTTAAAATCATCAATTGTTTTTATTGCAACTTCACCAAGAGGTTTTTGTGATAGAGGAAGTCCCATCTCTACCAGGTGTGAGACATGAAAATGCTCCATAGAATGAAGGCTACCTGAATTTTCACAGCAAGGCTTTAAGTAGTGGGTTCTTCCCCACATCACTATGGCAACACTGCCTACAAAAATGTTACATTCTTAGCAAAGTTACCTTGGGGAAATATGAGGTACACTGCCCACTCATTCAGGGGCTCAACAACTTTGAGCCCAATCCTGAACTCTGTGGCTTGATCTACTGTGACAATGTCATGCACCGTGTTTGTACTACTAGAGAAAGAAAAATGAAAGTTGATATAAGAAACTACTCCGAAAGTCAAGAACAACGTATGACTTTGATTGGTGGCAATGCTGGAGAGAGGCAATATTCTACTAGTTTCAAATGTAAAAATACCAATAGAGAACTTCATAGGAAAGGAATAGTGTCAGTGACAGTATTTAGATTTAAATCTGTTTCTAGTATTCTTGAAAGTGGAGTTCTAATTGATTTCTGCCTGTTAACATTTTTACCTTAATAAATTTTCTAATAAAAATAAATTCAAGCATGACATAAAAGATCCAAATATACAACTATAAATAAGAGACATTCAGCTCTGTTTAGTTCAATTGAGGGAATTGGAGTGAAGGAAATTTGAGAGATTTTAAATAAGGGGATTGGAGGGAAAGGGAGTGGAGAGATTTTAAAATTTTCTTGTTTGGTGGGATTGGAGGAGAGGGGATTAAGGGGATTTTAATGAAATCTTATTTAGTTTAGGAGGGAATTAGAGGAGATTGAGTTAGAATTACTTAATTCCCTAAAAAAAAAAAACCTCAATTTGGGGTGTTTTAAAATAAGAAGGGGGAAGGGGATTCCCCCCAATCCCCTCCAATTTTTTAGCCAAATAAGGGAAAGTTATTCAATTCCCTCCGGTCCCTTCCCTCACCTTAAAAACACCCAAACCAAACAGAGCCAAAATGTAGAATTTATGAATTAATAATTCCTTTTTCTCACATTCTAGATTGGCTAACGGGTATTGCACTTTAAAATATCGAAGCAACCGGGAATTTGGGAGGAGACAGATTTCAGTAATTCAAGTGTCTGGACTAAGAAGCAAAACATGAAAGATTCAACAACAGTTTCACAGCATTGAAATCAAGAGTCGCCAAATCCAAAATATGTTCTTGCAAAGACACACGGGTTCAGTTATTATGAAATTACTTCGGCGGCATTAAAAAAACAGCGTATTTAGGAACCAAAGCAGCCAAAAGCACAAAACTAAAATAATTAGAGCGCGAATTGAGATTTGAAAGACCTGAAGTCCACCGTCGCCGGAGGAAGAAGGAATAATGACAGGACCAAGGTGAGGGCGATCGACGGAAACCTCGACTTTGACGCCAAACCCTCTGCGGGGAATCCCAGTTTCCTTGAAACGGAGGCGTGTGGGAGCTTGGCCATCGGTTTCGTCGTCGGATTGACCTTTGGATTCGTGGACATCGTCCTTCATGAAGCCAAACAATTCAGCTATCTTTCTGAAAAAGCCCATCCTCAAGGGAAGGGTGAATGAGAGTGAGAGGGAGAGAGAACAGGAGGGCGAGGCCGTTAAGTCCACTTGCCAAGACAGAAGGTTGCGAGAATTGAAGAAAGATCGTCGGCGACAGAGTGAAGTGGCAGCAGAGATAGTTGAACGGGATCAATCTTTCACGAACCTCTTCTTTCTGCTCCGGTTTTCTTATTGCACAGAAAGTAGGAACGGAAAGAACAAAAGCATATTACTAAAAACTATTCGCAACATGTTTTCTTTCGAGCTTGCTCGCCCATCTATCCAAAAAAAAAACTTATTCACAACATACCTATTCACCTAACCCTGCCCTTGGCCACTTTTCCTTCATTTCATCTGAACAAACCAACGCCTCACTCTTTTTTTTTTTTTGTAATAAATAAATAATAGTTGGGAACTGGTTCCCAAAATTTTCTCCCTCGTGCCGTTGTTGTAATATATAGAAATTTATTATTTTTATTTTTTATTTATTATATTATTAGTATTATAATTTATATTATATTTAATGAAAGAGTTGAAATTAATAAAAATAAAATTAAAAATTTTAAATTTTTTTAAAAAGTTTAAATATGTAAAAAATATTTAATATGCGTAAATATCTTTTATTATGTTATAATATGAAATGAGAAGAGTGGGATGTACAAATCAAATTTGATCATGATATAGGCATAAGTAGTAAGTTGTAATCTATGTAGCACCGATACAGATACGTGTATCAGATATGATATATCATGTCATCATGATATAGATGATATGTCAATTTTTAAAATTTTATGATACAGATGCAGGAGATATTTATATATATAATATTATCTATGTAATTATTTATATGTATAATTTATAAATTTATTTATTAAAAAAATGAGTATTAAACATTCTAAAAATTATAGTATAAATAATAAAGTAAACCATAAAATATTATAATAACTTTAAATGATTATATTTTATCATAAAAATTTGAAGTGATGCATATGAATACAAAGTAATATAAATATATATATATATGTAATACGCATATCATATTATATCATGTATTAAATATAAGTATATATTTTTTTTTAAAATATCGATGCTTCATAGCTAGTAACGTGTTACGTCTCTAAGAAGAATGTGGAAGTATATTCTGCTTTAAAACACGGTATTCTTGGGCCAACGCCGGTTTGAAATGGAAACCATATCCTACTTCCATTAAGCCTTTATCAACATATACTACTTGTTAGGCTATTAATTAATACCCCTATTGTCTTAAATATTAATTATTTTTAACTACCTTATATATTAAAAAAAGAGTTTAATTATTTAATTTATTAAAAAAATTTAATATTTTTTTATTTATTCTTATTAATTACATTATATTTCATACTTTTCATAATATTTATCTCTTACTTTTTAATTATAAACCAAAAATATAAATAAAAAAAATTAATATACCGTATAACTCTACAAAATATGTTATATTTGGACTAAATATTATTTTTAAAAGATACATTATGTATTTAAGACAAGAGGTGCTATATGTGAGGAAGTACTCCATATGAAAAAACAAACGCATTGAGCTTGAATGAATTGGCCAAAACAAGATTGGGAGACAACTAATTTCAAATGATCATTTACAAATGACAATGTGTCAAATCAATTATACTCTTATAGGATATTTTATATCACAAGTTTCTGATAAAAAATATAGAATGTTATATATTTTTTTCCTATTTTACCTCTATCTTTAATTTTTCTTTATTTTTTATTTATAACCCTATAATGATAATAGAATAAGGTATTTAATAAGAGTCAAATAGAAAATATTGATACATTTTACATTAATTTCAAGTAAAAAAATATTTTTTAATATATATATATAATTAATTTAACATATCTTATAATTTAAACCGGATAAAGCAATTCTAGCATGGACTCCAGCGCAAAGGACAGCAATTCTAGCATGGGCTCCAGCAAAGGACAGCAGTGACGATGCCACATAATTAAGTAGCTAGTAACCAAGTGCTGCATCCGTGGAAGGTTAATTAGTATCAATCCAAATGAAATGTATCCACAATAAATCAAATACTCCCTCCCGTTTAGAAATGTAATTAATATATTAAAATTAACTCTTATTTATAATCATGACAAATGATAACATAAATGAGAATTGCCTCATGTGTATTGTGAATGGTAACATGAAATTAGATAGTGACATAATAATTCATGGCATAAAAACCTTCATCCCATAATTAGTCAAGCTGACAATTAATTATTAATTGAGAAGATGTCAAATTAACCTAAACTCTTCGGCCAAAAAAACACAAATTATCCTAGACTCTTGTTAGTTTTAGATAATTATGTTAATCTTTGGTTAACCTGTATACATGCTTACTCAGATTCAAACTCAATATTGACAAAAATAAATTAAAAATAACATTCAATATATTTCTGCTCAAATCTCAATTTGATGTTTATTTTGAATTCAACTAATGAAGATTAAAACTTTCTAATCAAATAAATCCATTATAAATGAAATTTAAATTGAAACAATTAATAATATTGTGACGCACCCTCAAGAAAAATGTGGTGCACATTCGAGGTTTATTTTTTTTCAAAAAATATATATATGATTAATTTCATTATTAATTAACAAATGGAAAATTAATAAACTTTAATTGACATTTATCATGTAGTTCTTTTAGCGAAAAAATGGCCTAATGTTTGTCTGGGTTCAGAATTTGTGAAATTACATTCGCGCGGGGCTCTACTCTAAAATGTTGAAATGGTCTTTTTAAAAATTCAATTTCGTCAACGAATATAAACGAATGCCTTTGTTAATCATACTGAAATAGAGTACACAGAGGTGACGTGTGGGAATTCTATACTACCATGTCAACCTGATGAAATGGAAAAGCATGGGCCCCACATTGTCAACTAATGTATTATATGACTCTTATTAATTGGTTACAAATAATATATTAATGTACCATTTATGATTTTTAATATAAATATTTATTTATTCATCTTTATCAACAATATGAATTTGAATTCCTTAAATCTACATTTAATTCACCACTGAAATGTAATGTCAGTTTTTCAATATTCAATTTTGCATATATATTATATATATTTCTTTGCGTTCTAAATTGATAAGAAAAATGAAAAAAATATTTATAGTTGCACAATCTGACTATGATTATGTCTGATTGATTGAAAGTCGCATATTTTCAATTTTCAAATTACTCATCAATGTCCTTAATTTTTTTTCATTTTAAATAAAAATTTGAATTTATTTGAATTATTTGCAATCAATCACACATTAATTATAATTAATCTCATTGTTGTTATAAATACTCATCCCATAAGGAGGAAGACTCACTGCTCAATTCATAGCTCAAAAGAACACAACGATGGCGAGAATAAAGGTGCATTTTCTAAGGTAGAAGATGAATGTCGCTACTCTTTGCTTTGTATTGCCAAACCCATCAGGCAGTGCACTCAAACTATCCAAAATAATGGTAGTGAGGTGAGATGGTCCATAACTATCCAAAACAATGGTAGTGAGGTGAGATGGTCCATAACTCAGGTGTTGATGGTGATATCTGATATCTCAGAAGCAGAAGGCTACATTAAGGGAAGCACACGGGAATAGGAAAAACTGATCAAATGATAGAAGAAGAATGAAATGCTTTTCCTACAATAAAATTTGCCATTTGTGGCATTTTTGGGCATTCTTTTATAATCTATTGTATGCTCTCTCTAAAAAAATAGTTTTATCTATGTTGTTGGTATTCATTTTTCATGTCTTATGAGCTTTTAAGACTTGGCAATCTCTCTCAATGCTACTATGTTTTGCTAGGGTGTTAGTCAATGAATAGAATTCAGTTCAATTCTGGTGTACTACTCCCTTTTATCCATACTATAGGGTATGAGACCCATTTTTACACTCATTAAGAAAATTAAAAAACATTTTTAAATATATCAAAAGTTTCGAATTTGCCTCCATTTATTAAGGGAATATTAAAATGATTAAAACAAACAATTTACTACGAGAGACCAGATTTTCATAAGTGATTACACTTGTAGAAGATGGAGAAGCAACCAATTAAATATAATAAGGGTAAAATTATTCATTTAAGTTCCTACACCTTATATTTTGGAAAAAAAAAAGATTTCACACCTTATATTATAGAGAGGAAGGAGTATATCTTATTGTTATTCTCTTTCATTAAGCATAAATATGCCTCCTATTTATTGTTGCAACATGAGAACCATTTTTTTTAGAATTTTGTTGTTGCCTTGATATAAGGGCCGGTTTGTTTTTCTGTCCGAAACCAAGTTGTTTATTCCAAAACATGGTTTCTAATGAGAAAACAAATTGGCCTTAAATGTTAGTTCAATTTTCATGGCACATCCCAGTCCCTAAGGAAATGTGAATCATCACCCAGTCCCTAAGGAAATATGAATCATCATCTAGGTTAGGTCGTTGATTATCCATGTGTGTTTTCATATTCATATATATTCAAGTTCAAAGTTATGTATGTTAGAGATAGTTTGAAAAAACTAAAGTCCCATATTGAATGAGAGTAAGGCTTATGAAATGTATATAAGAGAGAGAAGACAAAACATATTAAAATAATTATTGAAGAAAAATGTTAAGTGGATTTAAATATTATTTATTTAATATTTAAAGCACTTAGCACTTGGCACGTGGCGCGTCGTGATAATTGGATTAATCTAACGGTGGAGATCTGGTCTGGTATGAATTTCAGATTAATATTTTAATTAATCATTTTTTTTTCAGAAACAGAATTTCAAATAACAACGTTCTGAAATAGTAATTCTGAAATAACATGTCATTTGATATTCTGTTTCAATTTGACAACAACATTTCAAATACAATGTTCAGAAACAAATAAGTTCATGAACAACGTTTCAAATATAATGTTCAGAAACAAACAGGTTCATAAACAACATTTCAATTTTCTATTCTTCTACTATTATAAAAGGATCATACTAGAGACTAAAAGAATCTTCACATTCTCTTCTCTTGCTTACAATCTCTTTGTTTCGTTCTGTGTTTCAAGGTATCTGAAGTTGCTGTTATATATCTTTGGTGCTTAGAATAACTCCTAGGGGTAATTCGTCGGATCCCTGCAGCAATCCTAGTGGGGGCGAATAACACCTTAATGACAGTATGTTATCATACGTTTCTGGGCACTGGTTGTTTTCATATACTGTTCCTAACAATCTTAAGGTGTTATCTTTATTTTGATTGATCATGGAGACCACCCAGGAATCAGCATTCAAGGTCATAAACCGGGACTTCATCAAATTGGATCGTTTTGATGGAACGAATTTCAATAGGTGGAAGGACAAAATGATGTTTTTGCTGACTGCCATGAAAATTTTGTATTTGCTTGATCCTGGTCTGGAGCCTCTTGTTGAACTGAGTGATGATGAAAGTGAAGAAGTTAAGGCTAGATGCAAGAAGAGGGCAGAAGATGAAGTGTTATGTCGTGGCCATATTCTGAACACACTGTCAAATCGATTGTATGATCTCTACTCATCCTTCTCATCACCAAAAGAGATCTGGGATGCATTTGAGGCCAAATACAACAAAGAAAAGCAAGGAACAGATAAGTTTCTGATTATGCAGTATTTTGATTACAAATTGCAAGATGCTATTAACATTTTAGATCAAGTTCATGATTTATAGATTATAGTTTCTAAACTAAAAGATATGAAGGTAGACATTTCAGAGTCAGTGCAAGTAGGTGCCATTATTACAAAATTACCTCCTACTTGGCAGGAATTCAAGAAAAAGTTGCTGCATACCACAGAATGTTTTACTTTGGATCAGATTCTAAAACATTTAAGGATTGAACAAGAAACTCGTGTCTTACAAAAGAAGCACTTAGAATCTCAAACCAAAGTTAACTATGTGGCTGCTGCAGGTCATAAAAATCAGAATTTTCCTGGAAATAACAACAATAAGAGGAAGAACCCCGAGCCCACTGGTTTCAGTTCTGGAAAACAATTCAAGACTCAAAAATCTTGCTTTGTTTGTGGAAAGAAAGACATCTTAAAAAGGATTGCAAATATAAGAAAAAGCCAAGGAATGAAACTACCAATAGTGCAAACATGGTAAATACAGAATATGATGAAATTATTGCCATGGTTTCTAACATGTACATTGGTATGATTTCAGAATTAAATATGGATGCTGCTGTAAAGTCATTTGATTGGTGGTATGATTCTGGAGCAATGGTTCATGTATGCCGTAATAGGAATCTGTTCAAGAATTATGAAATTGCTCAACAAGAGCAGCATGTGATTGTGGGCAATGGAAGCACAGCAAATGTACTTGGAAGAGGCAGTGTTGAGTTACAGTTTACTTTTGGAAAGAAGATGATCCTGCATAATGTACTTCATGTTCCAGAAATTAGAAAGAATCTTGTGTCTGCAAGTGTTTTGTCTGGAAAAGGGTGTTGAAGCAAGAGTTTTGATGATTTTAAACCAACATTCAAGAGCTTGGATTGAAGATATCAAAGGAGAACAAAGCTGTTCCAAGTGAAGTTTTTCTGAGTATTTGCTGTTAGATCTCTTGTAGGATCTTTAGTTTTTGTTATGATTGGGTAAAAGGTTTTGATTTGAAGAAAAGATGTTTTCAAACCTTGATTATATGTTAAATCTTTAAATATTTGAAAAACACCCACAAACAGACGAAGGTTAAAAGTTTAAACTAAACTGTCAAGTTGGAAATTCGAACTTTGCCTTTGGAAATTCGAATTTCGAGCTAAAACTGATTAAGTCTGAAGAGATGGCTCTCTGTCAGACGAATTTTGAGTTTTCAAAATTCAAATTTTCATCTAGTCTGAAAGAAGCCTTTCTGGTAAAAGACGAACTTCATAGTTTCAAAATTCGAATTTCAAGTAAAATGAAATTTGTGAAAACCAAAGAAATTCGTCTGAGACCATGATAAAATGCATCTGAAATCAAAATGAAAATGAGTTTGATAAATGCTCTTTGACAGACGAATTTTGAGCTTCCAACATTCGAATTTTCATACAAGTCTGAAAGAAGCTTTTTCCAACAGACGAACTTTAAGTCTTCAAAATTCGAATTTCAGACAAAACAAAACTTGAGAAAATAGAAGAAATTCGTCTGAAAATGTGTTAAAGTTCATCTGAGATCAAGAATGATTTATGTCTCAAAACTGCTCTCTGACAGACGAACTTTGAACATTGAAATTTGAATTTCAGAAGCTAAGTTCTTGAGTCTGTTTAAGTGAAACATAGACATACGAATAACAAGAATTTGCAACATTCGAATGATGAAATAAGTCTGGAAAGAGTCTCTCTGACAGACGAATTTCACACCTTTAAAATTCGAATTTCGAAGAAAGTAAACTACTGTGTCTCTTTTAACGTTCAGTGAACAGACGAATTTTGGGATACCAAAATTCGAATTTCGAAGACACTGTAGCAAATTGAAAACACTGTTCACACTTAACTGAAAAACTTTCTTCTTGAAAATTTGTATGTCACATTGTGAAAATGTTTTATAAGTTTCAAAATTCGAATTTCACTTCATGAGCAGACGAACTTCGTGTTGTAATGTTGAAAGCTTTAACCTTCGGTTCCTTCGAAATTCGTCTGTTGACCAACCAAAATTCAAATTTCAGTATGTCAGAAACATTAAATGCGGTTGGTAAACGAATAGTTTTTCAGAGTAACCGTTGGATAACTTCCCCAACGGATAGATTTAGTCTCTAACGGATATTTGGGACCTAAATCTATAAATACAACATCATTTGAAGTTGTGGGTAATGAATCAAACTTGTATATACTGAATCTCTGCTGAATTTTCTTCTCAAAAGCTTTTACCCTCTTAACTTCCAGACTTGCACCAAAACTTTCATATCTACTCCTTTTAAAGAGAGTTATTTCATTGTATTCAATCTACTCTTCATCTGGAAGATAGATTTACTTGTGAGGGATATTCACAAGGGGATTGGGAAGCACATAGTGAAAGTGCTTGGAGAGTTTGAGAGAGCTCTGAAACAGAGCATACTCGTGTGCTGTGGCCTTAGCAAGAAGCCCATTGAAATTCTTGCTGTATAGTGGATAAATCTCAAGAGGTGTCTTGGGGACTGGATGTAGGTCAAGTGGAAAGACCGAACCAGGGTAAATTGCTGAGTTTTCTTCTCCCTATCTTTACTTTTTAGCTTGCTCTGTTTTTACACGTTATTTTCTTTATACTGTGATATCTTCACTTACTTCACCTTGTGCAGAAAATTTTCAATCTTCCCAATTCACCCCCCCTCTTGGGAAGTCAGCCTTGCTAACAAGTGGTATCAGAGCCCGGATTCCCATTCAAAGGAACTCACAGTCCGGGAATTAAGATGGCTGGCTTTGGAGAGAGTATACTTCCTGAAGGAAACAACACTAACAGACCACCAGGCTTCAGTGGAGAGCATTATGGATATTGGAAAATGAGGATGCAGATCTACCTTCAATCAATTGACCTTGACATCTGGTCAGTGATTGAAAAAGGAGATTTCGTTCCAATGGCTCTAACAGAAGATGGAAGACACAAAGAGAAGCTGGAAGCAGAGTGGAATGATGAAGACAGAAGGAGAGTCCTACTGAACTTCAAAGCAAAGCATTGTTTGGTCAGTGCCCTGAACCAGGATGAATTCTACAGAATCTCACAATGCTCCACTGCAAAAGGAATGTGGGATACTCTACAGATTGCTCATGAAGGAACTTCTGGAGTCAGGGAGAACAGACTGAACACGTGTATTGGGGAGTATGAAAGCTTCAGAATGACTGAAGGAGAAAATGTAAAGGAGCTCCAAAAGAGATTCACTCTTATTGTGAATCAATTGAAGAGCCTGGGAAAAGAATACACACAGTCTGAGAAAGTGAGAAAAATACTCAGAGCTCTACCTTTGGAATGGCAGCCCAAGGTGACAGCTATAGAAGAAGCCAGAGGAGAGTCAATGGGTTCTGTCACAGCTCTCTTCGGCAGCCTTGAGGAGTATGAAGGAAAGATCAAAGCACTCAAGGAAGCTGGGCTGGACAGAAAGAAGAAAGGCCTTGCCCTCAAAGCTGCTGATGAAAAGGAAGAAGAATCTGATGAAGGAGAAGAGCTGGATGAGGAAACTCTGGCTATGATGGTCAGAAAATTCGGAAGATTCTACAGCAAGAAGAAGAGCAAGAGATTCTTCAAGAAAGGAGTAACTGGAGAAAGCAAGAAAGAGGCAAAAGAACTTGTGACTTGCTATGAGTGCAAGAAGCAGGGACACATTAAGTGGGATTGTCCCCAATTCATTAAGAAGCAAGAAAAAGAAAAGAAAGCTGCAGACAAAGGGAAGAAGAAGAAAGCCTATATCTCATCCATATGGGGCAACAGCTCAGATGAGGAAGAAGAAGATGAGGATGAGATTGCCAACATCTGTTTAATGGCACTTGCCTCAGAAGAAGTCTTACCTTCATGCAGCAGTGATCAGGAAGAAGAGGTATATGAATCTGAACCTTCCTATTCTGAATTACAAGATGCATTTCATGAGCTTCATGATGAATTCATTAAAGTTGCTAAAGAACTGAAATTGGCAAAGAAAAGGATAAATAAGCTGGAATCCCAAAGCATAGTTTCTGAAATTGCCTCTTTGCCTACTACTGAATCTGTTTGTTGCACTTCATGCATTGAACTCAAGCGAACTAATGATTATTTAGTTAAAAGCATGTCTAGGCTCACTAGAGGCAAAGATATGTTGTTTGCATTAATGGAGAGCCAAAGAATATCCCAAGGAAGAGCTGGTCTTGGCTATGATCCATGTGCTGTCAAGGAAAAGATTAGGAAGAAAAATCAGAATGCTTATATGAGACATTTTGTGCATGCTGAGAACAATAAAAAGAAAACTAATGTATTACATCACATTGAAACATATGATCAACCAAGGCATGCTAGACAAAAGTATTATCTGCACTGTTTTCTTCCTGCATCTCAATCTAGCAGTCCTTTCACCACCTGTCATTTCTGTAACAAAAAGGGCCATATTTCCAGTTGTTGTATTTTGAAGAAAAATGGACTTGGCAGGAAAACTGAATGGGTTCCCAAAGTTGCATCTGCATCTAGGGAAAAATATACTGACCGAAAAGGACCCAAGCAAATTTGGGTACCTAAAAGAAAAACGTAAACATTATTTTGCAGGTCTGTCTCAAAGCTAAGAAAAGCAATAAATGGTATATGGACAGTGCCTGCTCAAGTCACATGACTGGTGATAAGGAGAAGTTCATCACCCTGAGAGACAAGAAAGGAGGAAAGGTGACCTTTGGAGGTGATCAATATGGCAAAATCGTTGGTATTGGAATTGTGGGCAAAAATCAAGAAACATCCATTGAAGAGGTGCTGTTTGTGATTGGCCTCAACCACAACCTGCTAAGCGTGAGTCAGACCTGTGACAAAGGAAACTGGGTGCTGTTTGACTCAAAGTATTGCCTGGTCATCAGAAAAAGTGATCACAAAGTAATCCTTAAAGCTCAAAGGGATGGTAACTGCTATACTATTGATCTTGATGAACTTCCTCCCTTAGATTCTGTATGCTTAATCAGTCAGAATAATGATAGTTGGCTATGGCATAGAAGATTAGCCCATGTGAACATGAATCAACTATCTAAACTAATTAAAAATGAGCTAGTAACCGGTCTACCAAAAATTTCTTTTGAAAAGGACAAAGAATGTGATGCATGCTTAAGAGGAAAACAAACTAAATCATCATTTAAATCTAAAAATGTAATTACCACAACTAGACCACTTGAATTACTGCATATGGATTTAATTGGACCTTCTAGGGTGAAAAGTCTTGGTGGTAATCTGTATGTGCTTGTAATTGTAGATGATTATTCTAGATTTACTTGGACATTATTTCTTTCTTCTAAAAGTGATACCTTTGATGCATTTGTAACCTTAGCTAAGAAAGTGCAAAATGAGAAAGGTATTTCTATTGTGTCTATCAGGTCAGACCATAGAGGAGAATTTGAAAATGCATACTTCCTGGAGTACTGCAATGAGCATGGGATTGACCACAACTTCTCAGCACCAAGAACTCCTCAACAAAATGGAGTGGTTGAAAGGAAGAACAGAACTATTGGAGAGATGGCCAGAGCTATGCTAAATGAGAAGGAACTCTCCCAAGTATTCTGGGCTGATGCAGTAAATACAGCTAGTTACATCATAAACAGAGCTTACATCAGACCAATCCTTGGGAAGACTCCATATGAGCTGTACAAGGGAAGAAAGCCGAATCTGTCTCACCTCCATGTGTTCGGATGCAAATGCTTCATTCACAACAATGGTAAAGAAAATCTGGGTAAGTTTGATGCCAAATCCGATGAAGGTATATTTCTGGGTTATTCAAGTAGGAGTAAAGCGTATAGAATTTATAATAAAAGATCAAATGTAGTAGAAGAATCTGTACATGTGGTTTTCATTGAAAATGAAACTGTTTCAAAACATGCTAGTAATGAGGATGATCTTACTTTCAACTTTGAAAAACTAGGAATTTCTGATAAGAGTAAAACTGAACCTTCAAAGATATCTGAATCTGTTAATATAGAGGAAGATATCCAGGAGCAAGAGTTTGATGAAGAAAACAATGAAGAAACATCTCAAGAACTCCCTAGAGCTTGAAGATATCAAAGGAATCATCCTGTTGATCAAGTAATAGGGAATGTTCAAGAGAGAGTCAAAACCAGAAAACAGTTAAGAGAATAAATGCTCAACTGTGCTTTCATTTCTCAAATAGAACCCAAATGTACTGAAGAGGCCTTAACTGATGATTACTAGATTTTGGCTATGCAAGATGAATTAAACCAATTTGAAAGAAATCAAGTTTGGGATTTAGTATCTAGACCCAAAAATCATCCTGTTATTGGTACCAAATGGGTTTTCAGAAATAAACTTGATGAATCTGGAACAATAATCAGAAATAAAGCTAGATTAGTTGCTAAAGGGTATAATCAAGAAGAAGGTATTGATTTTGAAGAAACTTTTGCACTAGTAGCTAGACTAGAAGCTATAAGAATACTACTGGCATATGCATGCATGAAAAATATTTTACTATATCAAATGGATGTAAAGAGTGCTTTTCTGAATGGATATATCATGGAAGAGGTTTATGTTGATCAACCTCCAGGTTTTGAGGATTCTACAAAACCAAACCATGTTTATAAACTGAAGAAAGCTCTCTATGGTTTAAAACAGGCCCCTAGAGCATGGTATGAGAGACTGAGTAATTTTCTAACTGAAAAGGGGTTTAACAGAGGCAAAATTGACACAACCTTATTTACTAAGAAAGAAAATAAAGATTTGCTAATTGTTCAAATCTATGTTGATGATATTATTTTTGGTGCTACTAATGAGACTCTTTGCAAGGAATTTTCTAAGTTAATGCAGGGAGAATTCGAGATGTCTATGATGGGTGAACTCAATTTCTTCCTTGGATTGCAAATCAGACAGCTTAATGATGGTATCTTTCTTAGTCAATCCAAGTATCTAAAAGAGCTGTTAAAGAAGTTTGGAATGGAGAATGCCAAGCCAATGGGAACACCTATGGCTACTGCAACCAAACTAGATATGGATGAGAATGGGAAGATGTTTGACATTACTCAGTACAGAAGAATGATTGGATCCCTGCTGTACCTAACTGCCAGCAGACCTGACATTATGTTCAGTGTCTGCATGTGTGCAAGGTTCCAATCATGTCCCAAAGAAATCCATGCAACAGCTGTGAAAAGGATTTTTAGATATCTTATTGGAATATCACAGATGGGTCTTTGGTATCCAAAAGGCAATGGAGAAGATCTCAAAGGATACACTGATGCTGATTTTGCAGGATCCAAAACTGACAGAAAAAGCACAAGTGGAACTTGTCAGTTTCTTGGAGGATCCCTGGTCTCATGGTTCAGCAAAAAGCAAAACAGTGTAGCCTTATCCACTGCAGAAGCTGAGTATGTTGCAGCTGGAAGTTGTTGTGCCCAAGTCATCTGGATGAAACAGCAGCTTGAAGATCTTGAGGTTAAAATGAAAGAGATACCAATCATGTGTGACAACCAAAGTGCTATAAATATCACCAAGAATCCTGTCATGCATTCAAGGATGAAACATATTGAAGTAAGGCACCACTTCATAAGGGATCATGTTCTGAAAGGAGAAGTTAAACTGAAATACATCCCAACAGAGGATCAAGTTGCTGATATACTCACAAAGCCTCTATCAGAAGACAGACACTGCAAAATAAGGAGAGAATTGGGAATGGTAAATCCCAATGAATTGTAAGTCATTTCTGTGCATTTCTGTCTTTAGAGTTCTTAATATTAGAATAAATTCTAACTTGAGCATCGAAGTATGTTTTAGTATAGTTGCAGGTGCTCCTTGTGAACATCAATGGCTAAAAGTTTGAAAGTTTGGAGTACTCCAGATTGGAACAACCAGAAAATGAAGTGAATGATAATTATCCTAAGTTCTGGATCCATTCTGTAAGTCTTTAAAGTTGAAATTCGTATGTTGTTTGAATAATAGAAGAATTTCATTGATAATCTGTGTTTTTGAACTGGTCAACATGGTCAACATGTTCTTGAAGAATGAATGCTTGAAAGATGAAGTTCTGCATGCTTAATTCGTCTATTGTCTGTTGATTTGATTATTGCCTGCCTTTTTCTTTTCAACATTCGAATTTTGTTGGAACAAAATTCGTCTGATGTGCTTGTATTGTTTGTTTCAAGCCACTGTCAGACGAACTTTCAAGATGAAAATTCGTCTGTCAGTAAGCTGTGCTGAACGGTTTAACTTGTAACTGCCCGAAGTTCGAATTTTGACCTCTCAAAATTCGTCTGTCAGACGGTTACACACGTTAAATGCGTCAGTTTTCCAAAGAACAGACGCAACCCTATTTGTAACCTCTCTTAGTCTGTTCTAATTCTCTCTTCAATCCTCTTAACTCCTGTCCAAAAATCGTCTTTTTCCACCGATTAAACTTCCTTTCGCACCCTATAAACCCATTCTCAGCCACATTCTGCTTCATTCAACCGAGAAATGGCAAGAGTTAAAATTCCTGGAACAGGAAAAGCTGTGGCTCGTCCGAAAAGGAATGTTAAATCTCAATATGCTACCAAAGAAGGAGAAAAGTCAAAGAGAAAAGCCGAACCCAGTAAAGCTACTCCCTCTAAACGCCAGAAATCATCATCCAAAGCAGAATCCCAGAAATCTGGCCCCTCCTCTTCAAAAAGTGCAGAACCGTCTGTTCCTGCTGCTGCCTCTTCTGCCTCTTCCAGTACTGAATCTGGAGAGTTTGAATTGACCACACTACCACTATGGAGCACTCCTGAGATTCAAGAAGAGTACACTACCAAGTTTTCCAACAAAAAGGTAATCAAGCCTCATTGTGTGAATGTGGAACAATTTCTGATTTCCAACAATTTTGATGCTGCTATATGGTTGTTAAGATATAAAAATTTGTTGGAAATTGCTGAAAGATATGATGATGAGGTAGTAAAGACTTGGTATGCGTCTCTTAAGTATAACAGCAAGAAGATGAAATGGGAGGTCACTTTGAGATCAAGGACCATTTGGCTTGCTGATGAAACATTCAATGAGGTGTTGGAAATCCCAGGACAAGATGGACTAAAAGTTGACATAACAGCCTCTAGGTATATGGATGAGGCAAGCACAGCAGATGAAGAAGGTGGATCTTTTCTGTACTACAAGGAGAGCACCATTTTGGACACCTTATTCAGGAGAAGGGAAAACAGGCCAACTATAAATCTATTGAAGCCCACAGACCTAAGTGTACAAGTCAGAATCCTGCACTATATAGTGTCCAGGATCATATTCAACAAGGGTGGCAGCTTCAACTTGATAACAAGGGCAGAGGCTCATGTGATGACTGCTATCATTCGTGGGAAGCTGATTAACATGGGTCATATCATCCTCCAGAGAATGATAAAAGCAAGGGATCAGAGGAAGGATTCCACACTCCCCTATGCTGCAATTATTTCAAGAATCCTGCAGCATGCTAGAATTCAACACATTGAAAAGGGGAAAGGGAAACTCACTGAGGCATTCAAAGAAGAGGAACTGCAAAGGATGGGTATTGAACGAGATGAAGGCAGATGGGTTGGAAAGGGAGCAGGGAAATCTGAAGATCTGTTCTTTGCTGCTGATGACTCCCTCCAACAAGAAGGCACCTCTGAGGCCCCTAGTAAATCTGTACCTCAGCCTTCTCAACCAATCCCATCTCCCTCCAGGCCTACTCACCCTCCTGCCACTCCCTCCTCACGGGCCAAGCCAACAAAGGTCACTGAGTTGTTTGACAGTCTGTCAACACTCATTCTCAGCATAAGAGATGAGCAAAATGCCAAATTTGCTCATCTACAAGATCAGATCCATCAGTTGGCTGTGAATATGAAGGTGGTGGCTGATGCATATGAAGAGATAAGAAATGCAATTCCTACCACTTCAGCTCCACCTCAGCCTGGTGTCCCTGAGCCTACTTTGTCTCCATCCCCTGTGCCTCCAAGTCCCTTTGAGATTGCCTCCTCTGACCATGATTCTGATATAGATGGTGCTGGTGCTATGAGAACACCAAGTCCTGGTCCACCCTTGGACTATGGATTAGAAGGAGAAGGTCTTCAAGAATCAAGCCCTCTTGAGCCAATGCAAGAAGATGCTCCGGATTCAATTCTGTCCATTCAAGAATCAGAGCAAGTTGAAAGACTGGTTGCAGCCATTTCAATCTCTTCTGTGCCAGAAAGAGCAAGCAATGAGGAAAAGAGCATTGTACCAGTTGTTGATTATCTTGCCATTGCTCACAATGCTCTGCTGCTAGCTCAAAGGAGAAGGCTGGAAGAAATGTTTCCCCCTGCTGAACCAGCCCCTCAGTCTATTGCTGCTTATGGGCTTTCTGAGCAACAGAGAGCTCAACTGGCTCTTTCTAGGCAGGAAATGCAAGTACTGCTTGAGGTCTCTGATGATGATGAAGAGCCTGCTGAGCCCCCTGCTCCAGTTCAGCCAGAGATTCCTTTTGCTCCTGTTCCCCTTCGTGCTGTTCCTATCACTCAGATACCTCCTCCAATGGACTTTGTTGGGCTTCCTGATGATGCCAAAAAGGGGGAGAAAATAAAGCAAACTGGGACTAAGCAAGCTGGAAAATCTGCTGAGCCATCTGGAAAAGGAAAGACTTACAGCAAGAAGCCAAAGAAGAAGTGATATCTTAGATCTTAGGCTGATTCTTCTTGTTGTATCTTGTTTTATTTGGTTGTTTTGTATTTGGTTGTTTGTTTTTAAGAACTACTCTTTAATTGGATTATGTATTACAACTGTTTGGTGATATAAAGTATGTTCTTGGTTGCAATGTTTTGGGCTTTGAATCTCTTCACTAAATCTGTTGTTTTGATATCTTATACATATGTTGAGGGGGAGCTTATGAAAGCAAACCCAAGTACTAATCCAGTTTGTGAGTTGTTTTGTCATCATCAAAAAGGGGGAGAATGTTGAAGCAAGAGTTTTGATGATTTTAAACCAACATTCAAGAGCTTGGATTGAAGATATCAAAGGAGAACAAAGTTGTTCCAAGTGAAGTTTTTCTGAGTATTTGCTGTTAGATCTCTTGTAGGATCTTTAGTTTTTGTTATGATTGGGTAAAAGGTTTTGATTTGAAGAAAAGATGTTTTCAAACCTTGATTATATGTTAAATCTTTAAATATTTGAAAAACACCCACAAACAGACGAAGGTTAAAAGTTTAAACTAAACTGTCAAGTTGGAAATTCGAATTTTGCCTTTGGAAATTCGAATTTCGAGCTAAAACTGATTAAGTCTGAAGAGATGGCTCTCTGTCAGACGAATTTTGAGTTTTCAAAATTTGAATTTTCATCTAGTCTGAAAGAAGCCTTTCTGGTAAAAGACGAACTTCATAGTTTCAAAATTCGAATTTCAAGTAAAATGAAATTTGTGAAAACCAAAGAAATTCGTCTGAGACCATGATAAAATGCATCTGAAATCAAAATGAAAATGAGTTTGATAAATGCTCTCTGACAGACGAATTTTGAGCTTCCAACATTCGAATTTTCATACAAGTATGAAAGAAGCTTTTTCCAACAGACGAACTTTAAGTCTTCAAAATTCGAATTTCAGACAAAACAAAACTTGAGAAAATAGAAGAAATTCGTCTGAAAATGTGTTAAAGTTCATCTGAGATCAAGAATGATTTATGTCTCAAAACTGCTCTCTGACAGACGAACTTTGAACATTGAAATTCGAATTTCAGAAGCTAAGTTCTTGAGTCTGTTTAAGTGAAACATAGACATACGAATAACAAGAATTTGCAACATTCGAATGATGAAATAAGTCTGGAAAGAGTCTCTCTGACAGACGAATTTCACACCTTTAAAATTCGAATTTCGAAGAAAGTAAACTACTGTGTCTCTTTTAACGTTCAGTGAACAGACGAATTTTGGGATACCAAAATTCGAATTTCGAAGACACTGTAGCAAATTGAAAACACTGTTCACACTTAACTGAAAAACTTTCTTCTTGAAAATTCGTATGTCACATTGTGAAAATGTTTTATAAGTTTCAAAATTCGAATTTCACTTCATGAGCAGACGAACTTCGTGTTGTAACGTTGAAAGCTTTAACCTTCGGTTCCTTCGAAATTCGTCTGTTGACCAACCAAAATTCGAATTTCAGTATGTCAGAAACATTAAATGCGGTTGGTAAACGAATAGTTTTTCAGAGTAACCGTTGGATAACTTCCCCAACGGATAGATTTAGTCTCTAACGGATATTTGGGACCTAAATCTATAAATACAACATCATTTGAAGTTGTGGGTAATGAATCAAACTTGTATATACTGAATCTCTGCTGAATTTTCTTCTCAAAAGCTTTTACCCTCTTAACTTCCAGACTTGCACCAAAACTTTCATATCTACTCCTTTTAAAGAGAGTTATTTCATTGTATTCAATCTACTCTTCATCTGGAAGATAGATTTACTTGTGAGGGGTATTCACAAGGGGATTGGGAAGCACATAGTGAAAGTGCTTGGAGAGTTTGAGAGAGCTCTGAAACAGAGCATACTCGTGTGCTGTGGCCTTAGCAAGAAGCCCATTGAAATTCTTGCTGTATAGTGGATAAATCTCAAGAGGTGTCTTGGGGACTGGATGTAGGTCAAGTGGAAAGACCGAACCAGGATAAATTGCTGAGTTTTCTTCTCCCTATCTTTACTTTTCAGCTTGCTCTGTTTTTACACGTTATTTTCTTTATACTGTGATATCTTCACTTACTTCACCTTGTGCAGAAAATTTTCAATCTTCCCAATTCACCCCCCCTCTTGGGAAGTCAGCCTTGCTAACAAGTGGTATCAGAGCCCGGATTCCCATTCAAAGGAACTCACAGTCCGGGAATTAAGATGGCTGGCTTTGGAGAGAGTATACTTCCTGAAGGAAACAACACTAACAGACCACCAGGCTTCAGTGGAGAGCATTATGGATATTGGAAAATGAGGATGCAGATCTACCTTCAATCAATTGACCTTGACATCTGGTCAGTGATTGAAAAAGGAGATTTCATTCCAATGGCTCTAACAGAAGATGGAAGACACAAAGAGAAGCTGGAAGCAGAGTGGAATGATGAAGACAGAAGGAGAGTCCTACTGAACTTCAAAGCAAAGCATTGTTTGGTCAGTGCCCTGAACCAGGATGAATTCTACAGAATCTCACAATGCTCAACTGCAAAAGGAATGTGGGATACTCTACAGATTGCTCATGAAGGAACTTCTGGAGTCAGGGAGAACAGACTGAACACGTGTATTGGGGAGTATGAAAGCTTCAGAATGACTGAAGGAGAAAATGTAAAAGAGCTCCAAAAGAGATTCACTCTTATTGTGAATCAATTGAAGAGCCTGGGAAAAGAATACACACAGTCTGAGAAAGTAAGAAAAATACTCAGAGCTCTACCTTTGGAATGGCAGCCCAAGGTGACAGCTATAGAAGAAGCCAGAGGAGAGTCAATGGGTTCTGTCACAGCTCTCTTCGGCAGCCTTGAGGAGTATGAAGGAAAGATCAAAGCACTCAAGGAAGCTGGGCTGGACAGAAAGAAGAAAGGCCTTGCCCTCAAAGCTGCTGATGAAAAGGAAGAAGAATCTGATGAAGGAGAAGAGCTGGATGAGGAAACTCTGGCTATGATGGTCAGAAAATTCGGAAGATTCTACAGCAAGAAGAAGAGCAAGAGATTCTTCAAGAAAGGAGTAACTGGAGAAAGCAAGAAAGAGGCAAAAGAACTTGTGACTTGCTATGAGTGCAAGAAGCAGGGACACATTAAGTGGGATTGTCCCCAATTCATTAAGAAGCAAGAAAAAGAAAAGAAAGCTGCAGACAAAGGGAAGAAGAAGAAAGCCTATATCTCATCCATATGGGGCAACAGCTCAGATGAGGAAGAAGAAGATGAGGATGAGATTGCCAACATCTGTTTAATGGCACTTGCCTCAGAAGAAGTCTTACCTTCATGCAGCAGTGATCAGGAAGAAGAGGTATATGAATCTGAACCTTCCTATTCTGAATTACAAGATGCATTTCATGAGCTTCATGATGAATTCATTAAAGTTGCTAAAGAACTGAAATTGGCAAAGAAAAGGATAAATAAGCTGGAATCCCAAAGCATAGTTTCTGAAATTGCCTCTTTGCCTACTACTGAATCTGTTTGTTGCACTTCATGCATTGAACTCAAGCGAACTAATGATTATTTAGTTAAAAGCATGTCTAGGCTCACTAGAGGCAAAGATATGTTGTTTGCATTAATGGGGAGCCAAAGAATATCCCAAGGAAGAGCTGGTCTTGGCTATGATCCATGTGTTGTCAAGGAAAAGATTAGGAAGAAAAATCAGAATGCTTATATGAGACATTTTGTGCATGCTGAGAACAATAAAAAGAAAACTAATGTATTACATCACATTGAAACATATGATCAACCAAGGCATGCTAGACAAAAGTATTATCTGCACTGTTTTCTTCCTGCATCTCAATCTAGCAGTCCTTTCACCACCTGTCATTTCTGTAACAAAAAGGGCCATATTTCCAGTTCTTGTGTTTTGAAGAAAAATGGACTTGGCAGGAAAACTGAATGGGTTCCCAAAGTTGCATCTGCATCTAGGGAAAAATATACTGACCGAAAAGGACCCAAGCAAATTTGGGTACCTAAAAGAAAAACGTAAACATTGTTTTGCAGGTCTGTCTCAAAGCTAAGAAAAGCAATAAATGGTATATGGACAGTGCCTGCTCAAGTCACATGACTGGTGATAAGGAGAAGTTCATCACCCTGAGAGACAAGAAAGGAGGAAAGGTGACCTTTGGAGGTGATCAATATGGCAAAATCGTTGGTATTGGAATTGTGGGCAAAAATCAAGAAACATCCATTGAAGAGGTGCTGTTTGTGATTGGCCTCAACCACAACCTGCTAAGCGTGAGTCAGACCTGTGACAAAGGAAACTGGGTGCTGTTTGACTCAAAGTATTGCCTGGTCATCAGAAAAAGTGATCACAAAGTAATCCTCAAAGCTCAAAGGGATGGTAACTGCTATACTATTGATCTTGATGAACTTCCTCCCTTAGATTCTGTATGCTTAATTAGTCAGAATAATGATAGTTGGCTATGGCATAGAAGATTAGCCCATGTGAACATGAATCAACTATCTAAACTAATTAAAAATGAGCTAGTAACCGGTCTACCAAAAATTTCTTGGAGAAGTGGATACTATTTTAGGGATCAAAGTTAAGAGGCATAGTGGAGGTTTTGTCTAGATCAATCTCACTATGTTAGTAAAATTTTGAATAAGTTTCAACATTTAAATATAAAAGAGGCAAATACCCCCTTTGATTCATCACATCATTTAATAGAAAATAATAATAGATCAGTGGCTCAACTAGAATATGCTAGTGCTATTGGGAGTTTGATGTATGCAATGCATTATACTAGACCTAATATAGCTTTTGCAGTATGCAAACTTTCGAGATATACTAGTAATCCAAGAACAGAACACTGGAAAGGAATTACAAGGGTCCTAGGATATCTAAAGAAAACAATTAATCTAGGACTGCTTTACAATAAATTTCCAGTAGTTTTAGAAGGTTACACGGATGCTAGTTGGATAACTGGTGCAGGTGATAGTAAGTCAACTTTAGGGTGGATATTTACCCTAGCAGGAGGAGCAATCTCCTGGGCATCAAAGAAACAAACTTGTATAAGTCATTCTACGATAGAATCAGAATTTTTTGCTTTAGCATCTGCATGTAAAGAGGGAGAGTGGTTGAGGAATTTATTATTGGAAATAAAGCTGTGGCCACAGCCGATGCCAGCCATCTCTTTATATTGTGACAGTGAGGCTACAATGTCTAGGGCATTTAACAAAATTTACAATGGTAAATCTAGACATATAAGTCTAAGGCATGAATATGTGAGGCAATTAATTTCTGATGGAGTAATTACAATTCAATATGTAAAAACAAGTGAAAACTTGGCTAATCCTTTTACAAAAGGACTCAATAAAGAATTGGTTAACAAAACATCAAGAGGAATGAGATTGAACCCCGTAAACATTAGTCACCAGTAATGGAAACCCAACCTTTAACTAGACCAAATTTGGTTTAAAGGTTCAATGGGTAATAACAAGTTATTGATAAGTGACTGGGCACTAGAGTAGACATTTAACCATTCCATGATGAGTGCATATAAGAAGGACTTAAGTGTTCAGGGTGGGTTAAACTCTTAATGGATTTAAGGAATCCTAAGCAATTAAGGCTTAATGGAAATCCACCTATATGAACCTAAGAAGTGGTGCCGCTTCTTACAAGAATTCAGGGGTAATTCTTGAAATGTTCATGAAAAGCCTAGGATGAGCACATGGCCATAAAAGTGCGGGAAGTCTATGTAGAACGAAATCAATATAAGATTATGTGTGTGGTATTTCTGGTACTAACACTAAAGTTGTGGTTCAATGCAGTTAAGCAACTATCTATTTGTTAATACTTTGAAGTACTTACACTATTAACAGGTTCAAGTCAAGAGACACCTGCTATTATGCACATTCTTATGTTTAGAGAGAACATTTAGTTTTTCAAACTAAGTGGGGAATTGTTAGAGATAGTTTGAAAAAACTAAAGTCCCATATTGGATGGGAGTAAGGCTTATGAAATGTATATAAGAGAGAGAAGACAAAGCATATTAAAATAATTATTGAAGAAAAATGTTAAGTGGATTTAAATATTATTTATTTAATATTCAAAACACTTAGCATGTGGCACGTCATGATAATTGGATTGATTTAATGGTGGAGATCTGGTTTGGTATGAATTTCAAATTAATATTTTAATTAATCATTTTTTTTCAGAAACAGAATTTCAAATAACAACGTTCTGAAACAGTAATTCTAAAATAACATGTCATTTGATATTCTGTTTCAATTTGACAACAACATTTCAAATACAATGTTCAGAAACAAATAAATTCATGAACAACGTTTCAAATACAATGTTCAGAAACAAACAGGTTCATAAACAACGTTTCAATTTTCTATTCTTCTACTATTATAAAAGGATCATACTAGAGACTAAAAGAATCTTCACATTCTCTTCTCTTGCTTATAATTTCTTTGTTTCATTCTGTGTTTCAAGGTATCTGAAGTTGCTGTCAGATATTTTTGGCGCTTAGAATAACTCCTAGGGGTGATTCGTCAGATCCCTGCAACAATCCTAATGGGGGCGAATAACACCTTAAGGACAGTGTGTTATTATACATTTCTGGACACCGGTTATTTTCATATACTGTTCCTAACAACATCTAGTCATTTCTCGGTCATTGTTTTCATTCTAAAACTTGTCAAATCAATTTCTCCAATTGATGGTTGTAACAAGCTCTAAATTGTATACTCTTTTCATGTTACCGTTTGTACTGTTTCATCACACCATTTGTTTTTTTTTTTTAATCAAATCAAACGTGATCTTTATTTTATACTTGGCACTTTTCAATATGCAACTCATTGATTTCATTTAATGTAACATGTTTTTTGGGAGATACATTTGATGCAACATTTGAAAATTTGATTGATTTAATTTAAGATTTCAAACGTGCACTAAAGATTTAAGCTTTAGTTACATCTTGATTCCGTATGAATTATAATTACTAATTTTAAAATCGTTCGGTCATTAATAGTCAAATAAATTATAATTTATTTGTCATTTAGTAATATGAGGCATCATGAATAAATTAATTAATTGATTTAATTGTCATTATGTGCATGGCGTTGAAATATGCATATATTAAAACCTTTAATTGGAATTTGATTCTCTATTCTATCCAATTCGTAAAAATTATCATTTTAAGATTTTTATAATATTTTTATATAGAATATCAATGAAGTATTAATTATACATTTCACTATTTTATCTCTCATTCATACTTTTAATTCTCTCTTAGTATGTATGTGTGAAACAAATTTAAGTCAATGATATTTTAGTAAAATGCTATTAAATTTTACAACAATTTAGATCATTTAAATTGAAAAATATTTTACAATATTCTCTCTCCGTTTCAATTTATAAGATACTTTATAAATATTTATTTGTTCCATAATATAAGATTATTTATAGAATTTAGTGAAGTATTTATGAGCTTTTCTAATAATACCCTTCTTAATATACAACTAATGTATCTCTCTTTTTAGAAGAAAAGTCAATGAGGTTAATTAAGAGCATTTTTTGAAAAATAATTTATTCTTTTTTGACAACTTTAACCATCTTTCTTGATAATTTGTGTGATTTTTTTAAAAGATCTTATAAATTAAGATGGAGGTAGTTTTTTTTTTTTACAAATAATGTAGTTATATTAATAAAAAATTTTCAAATTCAAAAACTTACATGTAATAAATTACCTCAATTAATTGTGCAAAATTAGGTTGTAGGAATGGAGTCTTGAAAATAACAATTTCCATAATTATTTCAAAATCATACTTTTGGTCAAATCCTATCAATATGTTGCTTTTTTTATAGAAAAAAAACCAAAAACAATACAACTAATTAATCATGAGAGTCATGAAGCTCTCTGATCAAATCAACAAGAAACAAGTAAAAACTAGGAGCCTCGTCAAGAGCACGTTTAGCCAAACGATCAGCTTCTAAGTTATCCTCTTTTGACAACCATTGGATTCTCACTTGCCAATCCAGATTCATCATGGTCTGAATTTCATTAATAATGTCCGCATGTTCATACAGATGATGACCTTCTTCATGCAACAAATGAACAATCTCAAGGGAATCACTCTTTAAAGTGACGCATTTATTTCCAGTATCCTAGAGTCTCTTAAGTCTAAGCTGTTAGCAAGGCTGACTTCCCAAGAGGGGGGTGAATTGAGAAGATTGTAATTTTTCTGCACAAAGTATGATGTAAGTGAAGATATCACAATATAATGAAAATAATGCGTAAAACAGAGCAGGCTGAAAAATAAAGATAGGGAGAAGAAGACTCAGTAATTTATCCTGGTTCGGTCTTTTCACTTGACCTACATCCAGTCCCCAAGACTCCTCTTAGGATTTATCCACTATACAGCAAGGATTTCAATGGGCTTCTTGCTAAGGCCACAGTACACGAGTATGCTCTGTTTCTGAGCTCTCACAAACTCTCCAAGCACTTTCACTATGTGCTTCTCAATCCCCTTGTGAATACCTCTCACAAGTAAATCTATCTATCAGATGAAGAGTAGATTGATTACAATGAAATAACTCTCTTAAAAAGAGTAGATATGGAAGTTTCAGTACAAGTATAGAAGTTGAGAGGGTAAAAGCTTTTGAGAAAAGATTTAGCAGAAATTAGGTACACACACGTTTGATTTGTTACCCAACACTTCAAATGTTGTTGTATTTATAGATTTAGGTCTCAGATATTCGTTAGAGACTTTAATCTATCCGTTGGAGAAGTTATCCAACAGTTACTCTGAAAAACTATCCGTTTACCAACCACATTTAATGTTTCTGACATACTGAAATTCGAATTTTGGCTGGTCAACAGACGAATTTCGAAGGAACCGAAGGTTAAAGCTTCCAACGTTACAACACGAAGTTCGTCTATTCATTAAGTGAAATTCGAATTTTGAAACTTACAGAACATTTTCACAATGTGACATACGAATTTTCAAGAAGAAAGTTTTTCGGTTAAGTGTGAACAGTGTTTTCAATTTGCTACAGTGCCCTCGAAATTTGAATTTTGGTTTTCCAAAATTCGTCTGTCCACTGGATGTTTAAAGAGACACAGTAGTTTACTTTCTTCGAAATTCAAATTTTGAAAGGGTGAAATTCGTCTGTCAGAGAGACTCTTTTCAGACTAATTTCATCATTCGAATGTTGCAAGTTCTTATCATTCGTATGTCAATGTTTCATTTAACCAGACTTAAGATTTTTGCTTCTGAAATTCGAATTTTAATGTTCAAAGTCCGTCTGTCAGAGAGCAGTTTTGAAACTTAAATCATTCTTGATCTCAGATGAACTTTAACATAGTTTCAGACAAATTTCTTCTATTTTCTCAAATTTTGTTTTGTCTGAAATTCGAATTTTGAAGACTTAAAGTTCGTCTGTTGCAAAGAAGCTTCTCTCAGACTTTTATGAAAATTCGAATGTTGGAAGTTTAAAATTCGTCTGTCAGAGAGCATTTATCAAACTCAATTTCATTTTGATTTCAGATGCATTGTATCATAGTCTCAGACGAATTTCTTTGGTTTTCACAAACTTCATTTTTCTTAAAATTTGAATTTTGAAAGTGTGAAGTTCGTCTGTTACCAGAAAGGCTTCTTTCAGATTAGATAAAAATTCGAATTTTGAACAATTAAAATTCATCTGACAGAGAGCCATCTCTTCAGACTTATTCAGTTTCAGCTCGAAATTCGAATTTCCAAAGACAAAGTTCGAATTTCCAACTTGACAGTTCAGCTTAATCTTTCAACCTTCGTCTGTTTGTGGGTGTTTTTCAAATAGGTAAAGATTTAACACAAAATCAAGGTTTGAAAACATCTTTTGCTCAAATCAAAATCTTTTACCCAATCATAACAAAAACTAAAGATCCTACTAGAGATCTAACAGCAAATACTCAGAAAATCTTCACTTGAAACAGCTTTGATCTCCTTTGATATCTTCAATCCAAGCTCTTGAATGTTGGTTTGGAATCATCAAAACTCTTGATTCAACATTCTCCCCCTTTTTGATGATAACAAAACAACTTACAAACTGGATTAGTACTTGAGTTTGCTTTCATAAGCTCCCCCTCAACATATGCATAAGATATCAAAACAACAGATTAAGTGAAGAGATTCAAAGCCCAAAAAAAAATTGCAACCATGAACATACTATATATCACCAAACTGTTGTAATACATATTCCAATTAAAGAGTAGTTCTTAAAAACAAACAACCAATTACAATCAATCAATTAAAACAAGATACAACAAGAAGATTCAGCCTAAGATCTAAAAAAAACAAACATCACTTCTTCTTTGGCTTAGACTTCTTGCTGTAAGTCTTTCCTTTTCCAGATGACTCAGCAGATTTTCCAGCTTGCTTAGTCCCAGTTTGCTTTATCTTCTCCCCCTTTTTGGCATCATCAGGAAGCCCAACAAAGTCCATTGGAGGAGGTATCTGAGTGATAGGAACAGCACGAAGAGGGACAGGAGCAAAAGGAATCTCTGGCTGAACTGGTGCAGGGGGCTCAGCAAGTTCTTCATCATCATCAAATACCTCAAGCAGCACTTGCATTTCCTGCCTAGAAAGAGCTAGTTAAGCTCTCTGTTCCTCTGAAAGCCCATAAGCAGCAAGAGAAGAAGAAGCTGGTCTAGCAGGAGGAAACATTTATTCTAGCCTTCTCCTCTGAGCTATCAGCAGAGCATTGTGAGCAATGGCAAGATAATCAACAACAGGTACAATGCTCCTTTCCTCATTGCTAGCACCTTCTGACACAGAAGAGGTTGAAATGGCTACAACCAGTCTTTCAACTTGCTCAGATTCTTGAATGGACAGAATTGAATCCTGAGCATCTTCTTGCATGGGCTCATGAGGGCTTGTATCTTGGAGACCTTCTTCTTCCAATCCATAGTCCAGGGGTGGACCAGGACTTGGTGTTCTCATTGCACCAGCACCATCTATATCATCATCATGGTCAGAGGAGGCAATCTCAAAGGGACTTGGAGGCACAGGGGATGGAGACAGAGTAGGCTCAGGGACACCAGGCTGAGGTGGAGCTGAAGCGGTAGGAATAGCATTTCTTATCTCTTCATAGGCATCAGCCACCACTTTCATATTTACAGCCAACTGATGGATCTGATCTTGTAGATGAGCAAATTTGGCATTTTGCTCATCTCTAATGCTGAGAATGAGTGTTGACAGACTGTCAAACAACTCAGTGATCTTTGTTGGCTTGGCTCGTGAGGAGGGAGTGGAAGGAGGGTGAGTAGGCTTGGAGGGAGATGGGATTGGCTGAGAAGGCTGAGGTACAAATCTGCCAGGGGCCTCAGAAGTTCCTTCTTGTTGGAGGGATGCATCAGCAACAAAGAACAAGTCTTCAGATTTCCCTACTCCTTTTCCAACCCATCGTCTTTCATCTCTTTCAATGCCCATCCTTTGCAGTTCCTCCTCTTTGAATGCCTCAGTGAGTTTCCCTTTCCCTTTTTCAATGTGTTGAATCCTAGCATGCTGCAAGATTCTTGAAATAATTGCTGCATAAGGGAGTGTGGAATCCTTCCTCTGATCCCTTGCCTTTATCATTCTCTGGAGGATGATATGACCCATGTTAATCAGTTTCCCACGAATGATAGCAGTCATCACATAAGCCTCTGCCCTTGTTATCAGATTGAAGCTGCCACCCTTGTTGAAAATGATCCTGGACACTATGTAGTGCAGGATTCTGACTTGTACACTAAGGTCTGTGGGCTTCAACAGATTTATTGTTGGCCTGTTCTCTCTTCTCATGAATAAGGTGTCCAAGATGGTGCTCTCTTTGTAGTTCAGAAAGGATCCACCTTCTTCATCAGCTGTGCTTGTCTCATCCATATACCCAGAGGCTGTTATGTCAACTTTTAGCCCATCTTGACCTGGGATTTCCAGCACTTCATTGATTGTTTCATCAGCAAGCCAGATGGTCCTTGATCTTAAAGTGACCTTCCATTTCTTTTTCTTGCTGTTATATTGAAGAGAGGCATACCAAGTCTTCACTACCTCATCATCATACTTTTCAGCTATTTCCAACAGATTTTTATATCTTAACAACCATATTGCAGCTTCAAAATTGTTGGATATTAGAAATTGTTCCACATTTACACAGTGAGGCTTGATTACCTTTTTGTTGGAAAACTTGGTAGTGTACTCTTCTTGAATCTCAGGAGTGCTCCACAGTGGCAGTGTAGTCAATTCGAACTCTCCAGATTCAGTGCTGGAAGAAGCAGAAGAGGCAGCAGCAGGGATAGAAGGTTCTGCACTTTTTGAAGAGGAGGGTCCAGTTTTCTGAGATTCTGTTTTGGATGAAGATTTTTGTCGTTTAGAAGGGGCAGCTTTACTGGGTTCGGCCTTTCTCTTGGATTTCTCTCCTTCTTTGGCAGCAAATTGAGATTTAACATTCCTCTTTGGATGGGCCACAGCTTTTCCTGTTCCAGGAATTTTAACTCTTGCCATTTCTCAGTGGAATGATGCAGAATGTGGCTTAGAATAGGTTTATAGGATGCGAATGGAAGTTTAATCGGTGAAGAATGACGGTTTTTGGACAGGAGTTAAGAGGATTGAAGAGAGAATCAGAACAGACTCAGGGAGGTTACAAATAGGGTTGCGTCTGTTCTGTGGAAAACCGTCGCATTTAACGTGTGTAACCGTCTGACAGATGAATTTTGAGGGGTCAAAATTCGAACTTTGGGCAGTTACAAGTTAAACCGTTCAGCACAGCTTACTGACAGACAAATTTTCATCCTGAAAGTTCGTCTAACAGTGGCTAGAAATAAGCTATACAAACACAACAGACGAATTTTGTTCCACCAAAGTTCGAATGTTGAAAAGAAAAAGGCAGGCATCAATCAAACTATCAATAAACAGACGAATTAAGCATGCAGAACTGCATCTTTCAAGAATTCAATATGAAGGATATGATTCAACAGACGAATTTTGAACTGAAAATTCGAATTTTTTAACTTTTGCAAAGATTGCCCAACATTCGTATGCTAAGAAGTAATAATTCGTACAACTGTGATGGACAATCATAACTTTGAAATTTCTATTTTTAAAAATTCGAACTTTCAAGCTTCAACAGACAAATTTTGAGGTATGACCGAGAACTGTTCCAAGGCATAACAGGCCAAAGTTCGTCTGTTGGTCAACCAAAATTCGAATGTTGACCACGTTGACCAGTTCAAAAACACAGTTTATCAATGAAATTCATCTAGTAATCAAACAATATACAAATTTCAACTTTAACAACTTACAGAATGGATCCAGAACTTAGAATATTTATCATTCACTTCATTTTCTGGTTGTTCCAATCTGGAGTGCTCCAATCTTTCAAACTTTTAGCCATTGATTGTCACAAGGAGCACCTGCGACTGAAATTAAACATACTCCGATGCTCAAGTTAGAATTGATTCTAATATTGAAAATTCTAAAGACAGAATTGCATAGAAATAACTTACAGTTCATTGGGATTTACCATTCCCAATTCTCTCCTTATTTTGCAATGTCTGTCTTCTGATAGAGGTTTTGTGAGTATATCAGCAACTTGATCATCTGTTGGGATGTACTCCAGTCTAACTTCTCCTTTCAGAACGTGATCTCTTATGAAGTGATGCCTAACTTCAATATGTTTCGTTCTTGAATGCATGACAGGATTCTTGGTGATGTTTATAGCACTTTGGTTGTCACACATGATTAGTATCTCTTTCATTTTAACCTCAAGATCTTCAAGCTGTTGTTTCATCCAGATGACTTGGGCACAACAGCTTCCAGCTGCAACATACTCAGCTTCTGCAGTGGATAAGGCCGCACAGTTTTGCTTTTTGCTGAACCATGAAACCAGGGATCCTCCAAGAAACTGACAAGTTCCACTTGTGCTTTTTCTGTCAGTTTTGGATCCTGCAAAATCAGCATCAGTGTATCCTTTGAGATCTTCTCCATTGCCTTTTGGATACCAAAGACCCATCTGTGATGTTCCAATAAGATATCTAAAAATTCTTTTCACAGCTGTTGCATGGGATTCTTTGGGGCATGATTGGAACCTTGCACACATGCAAACACTGAACATAATGTCAGGTCTGCTGGCAGTTAGGTACAGCAGGGATCCAATCATTCTTCTGTACTGAGTAATGTCAAATATCTTCCCGTTTTCATCCATGTCCAGTTTGGTTGCAGTGGCCATAGGTGTTCCCATTGGTTTGGCATTCTCCAAACCAAACTTCTTTAGCAGTTCCTTTAGATACTTGGATTGACTGAGAAAGATACCATCATTTTGCTGTCTTATTTGCAGTCCAAGGAAGAAGTTGAGTTCACCCATCATAGACATCTCGAATTCTCCCTGCATTAACTCAGAGAATTTCTTGCAAAGAGTTTCATTAGTAGCACCAAAAATAATATCATCAACATAGATTTGAACAATTAGTAAATCTTTATTTTCTTTCTTAGTAAATAAGGTTGTGTCAACTTTGCCTCTGTTAAACCCCTTTTCAGTTAGAAAATTGCTCAGTCTCTCATACCATGCTCTAGGGGCATGTTTTAAACCATAGAGAGCTTTCTTCAGTTTATAAACATGGTCTAGTTTTGTAGGATCCTCAAAACCTGGAGGTTGATCTACATATACTTCTTCCATGATATATCCATTCAGAAAGGCACTTTTTACATCCATTTGATATAATAAAATATTTTTCATGCATGCATATGCCAGTAGTATTCTTATAGCTTCTAGCCTAGCTACTGGTGCAAAGGTTTCTTCAAAATCAATACCCTCTTCCTGATTATATCCTTTAGCAACCAATCTAGCTTTATTTCTGATTATTGTTCCAGATTCATCAAGTTTATTTCTGAAAACCTATTTGGTACCAATAACAGGATGATTTTTGGGTCTAGGTACTAAATCCCAAACTTGATTTCTTTCAAATTGATTTAATTCATCTTGCATAGCCATAATCCAGTATTCATCAGTTAAGGCTTCTTCAGCACATTTGGGTTCAATTTCAGAAATAAAGGCACAGTTGAGCATTTGATCCCTTAACTATTTTCTGGTTTTGACTTTCTCTTGAATATTCCCTATTACTTGATCAACAGGGTGATTCCTTTGATATCTCCAAGCTCTAGGGAGTTCTTGAGTTGTTTCTTCATTATTTTCTTCATCAAACTCTTGCTTCTGGATATCTTCCTCTGTGTCAACAGATTCAGATATCTTTGGAGATTTAGTTTTACTTCTGTCAGAAATTTCCAGTTTTTCAAAATTGAAAGTAAGATCATCCTTATTGGTAACATGTTTTGAAACAGTTTCATTTTCAATGAAGACCACATATACTGATTCTTCTACTATATTTGATCTTTTATTATAAACCCTATAAGCCTTACTCCTACTAGAATAGCCCAGAAATATACCTTCATCGGATTTGGCATCAAATTTACCTAGATTTTCTTTACCATTATTGTGAATGAAGCATTTGCACCCAAACACATGGAGGTGTGACAGATTTGGCTTTCTCCCCTTGTACAGCTCATATGCAGTCTTCCCAAGGATTGGTCTGATGTAGGCTCTGTTTATGATGTAGCTTGCTGTATTCACTGCATCAGCCCAGAATACTTGAGAGCGTTCCTTCTCATTCAGCATAGCTCTAGCCATCTCTCCAATGGTTCTGTTCTTCCTTTCTACCACTCCATTTTGTTGAGGAGTTCTTGGTGCTGAGAAGTTGTGGTCAATCCCATGCTCATTGCAGAACTCCAGGAAGTATGCATTTTCAAATTCTCCTCCATGGTCTGACCTGATAGACACAATAGAAATACCTTTCTCATTTTGCACTTTCTTAGCTAAGGTTACAAATGCATCAAAGGTATCACTTTTAGAAGAAAGAAATAATGTCCAAGTAAATCTAGAATAGTCATCAACAATTACAAGCACATACATATCACCACCAAGACTTTTTACCCTAGAAGGTCCAATCAAATCCATATGCAGCAGTTCAAGTGGTCTAGTTGTGGTGACTACATTTTTGGATTTAAATGATGATTTAGTTTGTTTTCCTCTTAGGCATGCATCACATTCTTTATCCTTTTCAAAAGATATTTTTGGTAGACCAGTTACTAGCTCATTTTTTAATTAGTTTAGACAGTTGATTCATGTTCACATGAGCTAATCTTCTATGTCATAGCCAACTATCATTACTCTGACTGATTAAGCATACAGAATCTAAGGGAGGAAGTTCATCAAGATCAATAGTATAGCAGTTACCATCCCTTTGAGCTTTGAGGATTACTTTGTGATCACTTTTTCTGATGACCAGGTAAAACTTTGAGTCAAACAGCACCCAGTTTCCTTTGTCACAAGTTTGACTCACGCTTAGCAAGTTGTGGTTGAGGCCAATCACAAACAGCACTTCTTCAATGGATGTTTCTGGATTCTTGCCTACAATTCCAATACCAACGATTTTACCATGTTGGTCACCTCCAAAGGTCACTTTTCCTCCTTTCTTGTCTCTAAGGGCGATGAACTTCTCCTTATCACTAGTCATGTGGCTTGAGCAGGCACTGTCCATATACCATTTATTGCTTTTCTTAGCTGTTAGACAGACCTGCAAAATAATGTTTATGTTCTCCTTTTAGGTACCCAAATTTGTTTGGGTCCTTTCAGGTCAGTATATTTTTCCCTAGATGTAGATGCAACTTTGGGAACCCATTTAACTTTCCTGTCAAATCCATTTTTCTTCAAAACATAGGAACTAGAGATATGTCCCTTTTTATTACAGAAATGACAGGTAGTGAATGGACTGCTAGATTGAGATGCAGGAAGAAAACAGTGCAGATAATACTTTTGTCTAGCATGCCTTGGTTGATCATATGTTTCAATGTGATGTGATGCATTGGTTTTCTTTTTATTGTTCTCAGCGTGCACAAGTTGTCTTTTATAGGCATTCTTATTTTTCTTCCTAATCTTTTCCTTGACAGCACACGGATCATAGCCAAGACCAGCTTTTCCTTGTGATATTCTTTGGCTCCCCATCAATGCACACAACATATCTTTACCTCTAGTGAGCCTAGACATGCTTTTAACTAAATAGTCGTTAGTTTGCTTAAGTTCAGTGCATGAAGTACAGCAAATAGATTCAGTAGCAGGTAAAGAGGTATTTTCAGAAACTATGCTTTGAGATTCCAGCTTATTTATTCTTTTCTTTGCCAATTTCAGTTCTTTAGCAATTTTAATGAATTCATCATGAAGCTCATGAAATGCATCTTGTAATTCAGAATAGGAAGGTTCAGATTCATATACCTCTTCTTCCTGATCACTGCTGCATGAGGGTGTGGCTTCTTCAGAGGCAAGTGCCATCAGACAGATGTTGGCAATCTCATCTTCATCTTCTTCTTCTTCCTCATCTGAGCTGTTGCCCCATATGGATGAGATATAGGCTTTCTTCTTCTTCCCTTTGTCTGCAGCTTTCTTTTCTTTTTCTTGCTTCTTGATGAATTGGGGGCAGTCCCACTTAATGTGACCCTGCTTCTTGCACTCATAGCAAGTCACAGGTTCTTTCATCTCTTTCTTGCTTTCTCCAGCAACTCCCCTTTTGAAGAACTTCTTGTTCTTCTTCTTGCTGTAGAATCTTCCAAATTTCCTGACCATCATAGCCAGAGTTTCCTCATCCAGCTCATCTCCTTCATCAGATTCTTCTTCTTTTTCATCAGCAGCTTTGAGGGCAAGGCCTTTCTTCTTTCTGTCCAGTCCAGCTTCCTTGAGTGCTTTGATTTTTCCTTCATACTCCTCAAGGCTGCCAAAAAGAGCTGTGACAGAGGCCATTGATTCTCCTCTGGCTTCTTCTATTGCTGTCACCTTGGGCTGCCATTCCAGAGGGAGAGCTCTGAGTATTTTTCTTACTTTCTCAGACTGAGTGTATTCCTTTCCCAGGCTTTTTAGTTGATTCACAATGAGGGTGAATCTCTTTTGTAGCTCCTTTACAGTTTCCCCTTCACCCATTCTGAAGCTTTCATACTCCCCAATGCACGTGTTCAGCCTGTTCTCCCTGACTCCAGATGTTCCTTCATGTGCAATCTGCAGAGTATCCCACATTCCTTTTGCAGTGGTGCATTGTGAGACTCTGTAGAATTCATCCTGGTTCAGGGCACTGACGAAACAATGCTTTGCTTTGAAATTCAGTAGGACTCTCCTTCTGTCCTCATCATTCCATTCTACTTCCAGCTTCTCTTTGTGTCCTCCATCTTCAGTTAGAGCCATTGGAATGAAATCTCCTTTTTCAATGACTGACCAGATGTCAAGGTCAATTGATTGAAGGTAGATCTGCATCCTCATCTTCTAGTACCCATAATGCTCTCCACTGAAGCCTGGTGGTCTGTTAGTGTTATTTCCCTCAGGAAGTATGCTTTCTCCAAAGCCAGCCATCTTTATTCCTGAACTGTAAGATCCTTTGAATGGGAAACCAGGCTCTGATACCACTTGTTAGCAAGGCTGACTTCCCAAGAGGGGGGGTGAATTGGGAAGATTGTAATTTTTCTACACAAAGTGTGATGTAAGTGAAGATATCACAATATAATGAAAATAATGCGTAAAACAGAGCAGGCTGAAAAATAAAGATAGGGAGAAGAAGACTCAGTAATTTATCCTGGTTCGGTCTTTTCACTTGACCTACATCCAGTCCCCAAGACTCCTCTTGGGATTTATCCATTATACAGCAAGGATTTCAATGGGCTTCTTGCTAAGGCCACAGTACACGAGTATGCTCTATTTCTAAGCTCTCACAAACTCTCCAAGCACTTTCACTATGTGCTTCTCAATCCCCTTGTGAATACCTCTCACAAGTAAATCTATCTATCAGATGAAGAGTAGATTGATTACAATGAAATAACTCTCTTAAAAAGAGTAGATATGAAAGTTTCAGTACAAGTATAGAAGTTGAGAGGGTAAAAGCTTTTGAGAAAAGATTTAGCAGAAATTAGGTACACACACGTTTGATTTGTTACCCACAACTTCAAATGTTGTTGTATTTATAGATTTAGGTCTCAGATGTCCGTTAGAGACTTTAATCTATCCGTTGGAGAAGTTATCCAATAGTTACTCTGAAAAACTATCCGTTTACCAACCACATTTAATGTTTCTGACATACTGAAATTCGAATTTTGGCTGGTCAACAGACGAATTTCGAAGGAACCGAAGGTTAAAGCTTCCAACGTTACAACACGAAGTTCGTCTATTCATTAAGTGAAATTCGAATTTTGAAACTTACAGAACATTTTCACAATGTGACATACGAATTTTCAAGAAGAAAGTTTTTCGGTTAAGTGTGAACAGTGTTTTCAATTTGCTACAGTGCCCTCGAAATTCGAATTTTGGTTTCCCAAAATTCGTCTGTCCACTGGATGTTTAAAGAGACACAGTAGTTTACTTTCTTCGAAATTTGAATTTTGAAAGGGTGAAATTCGTCTGTCAGAGAGACTCTTTCCAGACTGATTTCATCATTCAAATGTTGCAAGTTCTTATCATTCGTATGTCAATGTTTCATTTAACCAGACTTAAGATTTGTGCTTCTGAAATTCGAATTTTAATGTTCAAAGTCCGTCTGTCAGAGAGCAGTTTTGAAACTTAAATCATTCTTGATCTCAGATGAACTTTAACATAGTTTCAGACAAATTTCTTCTATTTTCTCAAATTTTGTTTTGTCTGAAATTCGAATTTTGAAGACTTAAAGTTCGTCTGTTGCAAAGAAGCTTCTCTCAGACTTTTATGAAAATTCGAATGTTGGAAGTTCAAAATTCGTCTGTCAGAGAGCATTTATCAAACTCAATTTCATTTTGATTTCAGATGCATTGTATCATAGTCTCAGATGAATTTCTTTGGTTTTCACAAACTTCATTTTTCTTGAAATTCGAATTTTGAAAGTGTGAAGTTCGTCTGTTACCAGAAAGGTTTCTTTCAGATTAGATGAAAATTCAAATTTTGAACAATCAAAATTCGTCTGACAGAGAGCCATCTCTTCAGACTTATTCAGTTTCAGCTCGAAATTCGAATTTCCAAAGGCAAAGTTCGAATTTCCAACTTGACAGTTCAGCTTAATCTTTCAACCTTCATCTGTTTGTGGGTGTTTTTCAAATAGGTAAAGATTTAACACAAAATCAAGGTTTGAAAACATCTTTTGCTCAAATCAAAATCTTTTACCCAATCATAACAAAAACTAAAGATCCTACTAGAGATCTAACAGCAAATACTCAGAAAATCTTCACTTGAAACAGCTTTGATCTCCTTTGATATCTTCAATCCAAGCTCTTGAATGTTGGTTTGGAATCATCAAAACTCTTGATTCAACATAAGCAAGCAAGCCCACAATTCAGCAGCAAATGCATCCCCATCCTGCAAAGACATATACACAGCATTGATATGGTTTTGATTAAAATCTTTAATAATAACTCCACAGCTAGCCTTTCTAGTAACCGAAGAGTAAGCATTATCCACAAATGTTGTCATCAAATTGATCCCTTCATTCTGTTGAAGTAAAATAGAATTCTTTTTGACTCCATTCACAGTACTTCTCTGCGAAGAGGAGTGAGCAAAAACCATAACATTTTATATAGCTTTCCCATGTAATTGAAGACTCTCCATCCACTTAATATTATTCTAAAAGATCTGTTCATTACGTCGGCACCAGAGGAGCCAACATATAAGAGCAAATGACCCCATTGTTCTTTACCCACTTTTTCCATAAAATTCATATAAAGCTACTCCTTCAAATTAGCAGCAAAGAATCTGGATATGCAGGATGGAAGAATCAACTTTAACCACATGTCCTTAATCTCTCGACAGTCTCTAAGAACATGTAAAATGTCCTCCACGTCTCGCTTATAATAGGAGCATTCCCCATCACTACTCATTCCTCGCTTGTATGGTTCCAAATCTGTAAGAAGACGTCCATGAAAAGTGAGCCACAGAAAAGTTTTACATCTCTGTGGAACTCTTAATTTCCAAACCTTGTTCCACAAGCTAGGCGGAGACTCAAAATCACCTTTAATTAAATTATAAGCAAAGTGAACAGAAAATTGACCATTTCTCTCAAGCCTCCATCTAACATCTTCTCCATTATTCCTAGTCTGCACCCTTTCTGTGCCTTCTTGCACTCTTTCCCGAGTGTTCTTTATTCCTTTCCAAAGCTGAGATCTAGGTTGAGAACGATCGATATTAGGCATTAAATCATCTCCACATTTGTATTTGCTCCTCACAACCCTAGCCCATAAAGCATTCTTATCTTTGATGAGACCCCAACTTGCCTTCATCATAAGGGCTTGATTTTGCAACTTAGTGTGGCGAACCCCAAGACCCCCTTGCTTTTTGTCTTTACAAATTTCTTCCAAGGCAACAAGGTGAGTTTTATGTCTATCATCCATAGATCCCCAAAGAAAACTTATGGCATTTTTATCAATTTCTTCACATGTACTTATAGGAAGACTAGCCGTTTGCATGGGATACATAGGAATAGCATTGACAACTGTAGATACCAAAGTTTGTCTCTCAGCAAGAGAAATACAGTTTGCTTTCCAATTGCTAAGTCTATTCTTCACTGTATCAACCACATATTAGTAAGTATCTTTCTTGACTCTCTCATGATGAAAAGGAACCCAAGATACTTTTCAAGATCAGAAGTAATAGAAAATCCAAGCAAGTCACTGAGATGAGAAGCTCTATTATGATTAACATTCCTAGCAAAGAAGACTCTGGTCTTCACTTGACTGACTTTCTATCCAAAAATAGAGCAAAAAGTGTCCAAGCACCTCTTGATGGCTTCCACTTGGTCCATAGCAGCCTCTGCAAACATAATAAGGTCATCTGCAAAGAAAAGATAAGAGATAGGAGGTTCATCCTTGTTGAGCTTGATAGGGCGCCATCTTCATTGGTTGATTTTGATATATATCAAATGAGCAAGTTTTTCAATACAAATAACAAATAAATAGGGAGATATAGGTCACCTTGTCTAATCCCACGATTCGGAAAAACCTCATCAGTTTGGCTTTTTTCCCAGAGAATTCTAAGTCTAGAAGATTTTAACAATGTTGAATAATGTCCATAATCTTTTAGGGAAACTTCAATTTGTTGAGGCATTGCACAACAAAATCCCATCTGATGCAATTATAAGCCTTCTCAAGATAAATCTTTATAGCCATAAAGTCTTTTTTCCTATTCACATTCCTCATTAAATGAATTACTTCCTGAATAATAATAATATTTTCAGCACCAAGTCTTCCAGGCACAAATCCACTTTGATTAGGAGCAATAACATCCGGAAGGAAACATTTTATTCTGGTAGCCAAGACTTTTGTAAATAACATTACAAAGACTGATAGGGCGAAAGTCTCGGATAGTTTCAGGTCGCTCCTTTTTAGGAATGAGAAAAATGAAAGTATCATTAATATCAGCAATAATAGTAGGATCAAGATAGACCTGTTTAACAAACGCATTCACTGCTTCTCCAACATACTTCTATTGACTCTGAAAGAAAAGAGCATTCAAAACATCTGGTCCCGGAGATCTCAAAGCTCCCATGCCAAAAACAGCTCTATGAATTTCATCTTCTTCAAAACAACTTCCTAGCATCTCAAGAGTAGATTGCTCAATAAGAGGATATGACACATCCCAATCAATTAAAATGTTATCACCACCCTCTTTCGGAAACAGGTTTTGAAAGAAAGAGACTACATTAGCTTTGATCTCATCTGTGCCAAAAGTCCATTCACCATTATCATTCGTAAGAGCCTCAATTTTATTCCTTTTCCGTCTAACGTTAGCCCGTGCATGAAAATATTTAGTATTTCTATCACCCAGCAGAAACCACTCATATTTTGCTTTCTGTGCCCACATAATATACTCCTGAATTAAAACAGCCTTAAGCTCTTGCCAAATTTTTTGTTGTAATTCAAACAAGGATGATAAATTGCAGCATTGAGGAGGTATTTGTAAAAGACCCTCAAGACAATTCATAAGATGTCTCTTCTTCTTTCTAAGATGCCCAAAGACATTCATCTTCCAATCAGCAACGTCATGAATAAAATTCTAGGCATTGAAAAACCAATCCTTCTCCATATCCCCAGTATCCTTCATGAACCGATCAAAGTCTTGATGAAGTACCCAACCAACATTAAAACGAAAAAGCCCATTATTCCTCCTTTGCCCAACATTCTCTTCTTTTAGTTTCAATAAAATCGGTTTATGGTCCAATTTAAAGGAAGAGAGATGATGAACTGAAGCCTCAGGTTAATGGGATAAGAAATTTTGGTTAACAAAAATTCTATCAATTCTACTTTCGCTGTTTCCCCGCTTCTAAGTAAAATAAGGACCAGATACTGCTATATCAATGAGGGATAAATCCTCAACCCATTTACAAAAGTCTTTATCAATAACATACCCAATTCTTTGGGAAGACTTGCGATCATGAGCATAAAGAGTACTGTTAAAATCTCCACCTATGCACCAGGGCCCATCAATACTAGCGTTAATCCTCTTCAAGTTTGACCATGCCTCTCTATGTTTAACAAGAATTAGACTAGCATAAACAACCGTAAAGTACCTCTTTATCATGCCATCGGTCAAAGAAAGATGAGAATATTGACTAGATGACTCAATAACATCAAACTTCCATTTCTCCTCATCCCAAAGAACCCATATACCATCGCTATATCCTCTAGCATCCATAATATCAAATCTACTAAAGCCCAACTTTTTAGCAATGTTAACAGCCTTCAGACCATTACAACGGGTCTAAAAAATAACAATAAAGTCCACCTTATGATGCTTAGAAATCTCATGAATTAACCTAGGAAAGGACTTTGAGCTCGTGCCTCTTGTGTTCCAGAAAATAAAATTCATTTATCAACTGAGTTTGGGGCTACAATGCTTTTAGGGTCCCCATTATTATGCATAACTTTTTATGTTGAATTATTCCTTCTTCATGAACAAGATTGTCGCTCAGATTATACCTTTTATCAATCAAAGAATTATCGGCATCTTCCATAGCCTGATCATTTTCAGTCTGCTCAGCTTTATTCTAAACTTCTATACTCATATGGATACCTACTTGTGAAATATTCATCTCGCCACTATTCTCCATATTGGTTTCATCACTGTTAATAGTCGAAAGGGCCCTAAATGGGTTAGGTGATTGAAGAAAGTTAGATCTCTCAACTTGTTTCATTAGTGGGCATTTCCCATTTCTATTGGGTTTCTCTGAATTACTTCAATTCGTTCCCTTTGACTGGTCCACAGGGATCCACTTTTTATTGTTGCTAACGTCTCTCCCAAAGATCTTGGAATCCCCATTTAAAACTTGCACATTCCGTGATTTCCTATCCACATTTCGAGTTTCTATTTCAAATCGCAAGTGAAAATCTTACTTTCCATTATCATCTTTTTTGAATCTCGTTAATCTTAGCTGAGGATAATCTCTAAATCCTGATCGATACATATTAACTTTTCTACCGCAATATGACTAATATGCAAGGTTCCAAACACCGAGACCCTTTCTCCTCGGCAGAGCACCATCGCCAGCAGCCAGAGTTTCAGAGGCTAACTCTCTTGGCCATTTATGTTATTCACCGAGGTCTTTTAGTCCATCTATGCTCATCTCAGATGTTCTCTTATGAGCATTGCCTTCACTTTTCTTGTTTGTCTCAGCCATTGATCCTTCTTTCTCCTTAACATCCTCAAGCTTATTCTTAGAGTTTGAATTACATCAATCCGAGCAAGCATCCCTGTGATGACCATATTTACCACAACAAAAACATATGAGATGCAAACCTTCATACTCAACAAATCTTTTCTTTTCGAATATCTTAACTGAAGCATGTAAATGCTAAGAAGATCAAGTTTAATGCAAATGCGAGCATAACGACTTCTTTCATTGGCATGAGTAATTGGATCTATTTTCAAAGGCCTGCTAATGAGAGAACCAATTTTCCTTAATGTAGCACTGTTGAAACATTCAAGAGGTAATAACGGTACTTGAACCTAGGCTGCAATCTTTCTCTGATTCTCTACACACCAAGGTCAGAGTTTGGTCGCACCGTTGTGCCATCAAATAATGGTCAGCTAACATCCAAGGACCTTCTTGATATATGACATTCATGTCTTCTTCTGATTCAAAAGAGACAACAAAAAAGCCATTATCAAGGTCCCTCATTTTGAAAGGTTTCGAAGTCTTCCATATTTTCTCAAAGCCCCTTTTCATTCCCTAAAAGGGTATTGTCTTTCCCAAGAGCTTAATGATTAGAGATTTCTTCCAAGGAGCACACCAAAGCTCATATTCCTCCTAAGAAACCACAAGGATCGCACAGTCTTCATCATCAGAATCTTCATCTATCGCACCTCTGTCCCCTGCATCCTTACCATTCCCATTACTAAAGAAACTCTTGAGGCTGTCAATATATTCCCTCCATGCTTCATCAAACACCCCACAACCCCTTCTATCCTTTGAGCACGTCCCTGTATCCAACCCTACAAGTTTGTCTTTGAATGAGGGAACATTTTCCACATCATCATTCTCATCAATCCCTCCTTGCCCAATCTTGCCTTTTTTCTTTTCATGCATCGTTCCAGCCCCTTCTTCTGAACCTCTGCTGCCTTCAAACAATCTCTCTCCACCATTCATGATTCGAAAATTCAATATGTTAATTTTTCAAGTTGGAGTGAATTACAATCTCTGGATGACATGCCAAAAGTCATTGTTAAAGCTTTAAAAATCATATGTTAATTCTTGCAAATATTTCTCATCAACGTGAAACCAAAACTAATTACAATCATCTGTAGTTACTTTGAATCAGTCGGGAAAATTTTCTATTGGAAAAGTTGGAATTAATTAGTGTCAATTTATTATATATGAAATTTAATTAAAAATTATGCATTGAAATTGGAATTAAATACAAATTTTTGTTTCAATCATTCTGTATTGTTAATTTAAAAACTCAAATATTAATTGAGTTAATTTTATTATAAATTCAAATTTAAATAAAAAAGATATTAAACATTGAATTATTATATTAAGTAAGATTTCAAGTTAAAAAAAAATTACTTATTCAACCATCATGCAACCATGCCCAAATAAATTAAATGAGTTATTTCAAATTTAATGATTAAATAATAGTTGTTATTTGCATATTAAATATAGAGTTGGGAATATAAACCAAGTTTGATGGGTCGAAAAAAAAACATGTTGGGCTATAAATTTTGATGCCCATATAAGAAATGGGCTTTTAGGCCCAAGTCTATTTAGCTGGACAAAAAAATGGGCCAACCTATCCGAGGCATGGCCTAGCCTTGTTAGCCCAGATTTTTTTTAAATGCAAGCTAAAATAAAATAATTGGAGAAACAAAACAATTGATTTTAAGTCATATCATGATTTAAATATTGTCATTGATGATGATGAATGACAATTGTTAGTTGGTGATATATAAATTGTAAAATTTAAACATTATCTAGGCTTTATAGTGGTGAATGATGGATGGTGATGAGATGATTAATTGGTTTTAGTGAATGATATGATTGTGATGATTAATTATTTGTATATGTATTAATTTGAAGAATTATGTATATGAAAAAATTATTTACATTATATTGGAAGGTTTAAATAGCATTTGAATATTGGCATTTTAGGGAAAAATTTTTAAAAAAATACACGCTTTCAGGTTGACTTATAAGTCCATTATATACAATCGAGTTATAAAAATAAGATTTTTTTTTGGAAATGACTTCTTAAGCTTGCCCCATGATAGGATGACTCATTTTTAAATTATGTATTGACGGGTTCTTTAGGCTCAGCCCATGACTAATAAGCCTATTGTATATGGGTTAAGCTGCAAAAATTACGACCTGTTTGGAAATAGAGTTTGTAATGACTACAAACACAAGCTTAGGTCAAAACCTGTGCAGTATTGGGTTGTGTCTATTTAAACTTATATTCACCATGATCAATTTTACGTTACATTGCTCTTAATACACAATATTGAGAAATTTTCAATAATTTAGTTTAATTATATTTTCTATTACGTAATTTACTCATAGAATTATATCCAACATATTGAATGTTTAGATTATGTCTTTCTCGACATTTACATAGGATTTAAATCATTGGGTATAAATTAGAAGAGGGACTTGCGTATTGCACAATGTGATTTTGTTTTAATGGTTTTTTTGTTTTGGCTAAGATTGTTTTAAAATTAACTAATACTACCAAAAGTTTTTGCATTAAAATTACATATATATATATATATAATGTTCCATTATGAGAACTTGAATAATCCATGCATTGCACTGGAGTAATACTAGTTATATTCGAATGTTAAATGCTTTTTGGTGAATAATTCAAATGTCAAAGTTGTAATACTACTGTTTGATTGTTAGTCACATTTAAATCAATGCATGCTTTTAGTATTTCAAGGAAATCAATTTAAAATGAGTGTAAAATTAAACTTCTTTTTTTTTTTGCACCAAAACAAACAATTTTATTAATAACCAAGCAAAATACACACTAATAGCCGAAGCCAAAAACCTAGAATACAACCTAAAAAACACAAGAAAGACAAGGATGCTTACAAGACAAAACTAAAAAAACAAAGAAACATTAACCTATACCAACTTTCTCAGCAACAGAAACCTGCTCCTTCTGCACACTATTACTTTCTTTGTAAGAATTAGATTCCAACACAGCTCTATCAAATTCAACCACCAATCTACCAACTTGATCTATTACCTTCTTAGCCTTAACAATGGAAGCATTAAACACCAGCTCACACCTTTCTTTCCAAATTGCCCAACATAAAACAACTATGAAAGCTTTATCTTCCTTAATTAGATCCATCCTATTAACCATCATATCTTCACACCACTTCTCAACACTTGAAATCTGATATCTGCCTATCTGCAAGTTCAAAGAAGAACTAAACCAACATCGGTTAGCCCAATCACAAAAGAATAACAAATGCTTAATTGACTCTTCCTCCTTTCCATATACAAGACAAAAAGGATTTAAAGCACATTTTCTCCTAAATACAACTAGCTTTGTTGCCAAAGCACTATTCAATAGCCTCCACATAAAATGCTTTATTCTAGGAGGAACCTTTAAATCCCATATACCCATCCATAACTATTTCGGAATTTGATAAGATCTACTATGTAACATAATATTCTTATCAATTTCAATGTTTCTAGCAATGTGATATCTAGATTTCACTGAATACATTCCATCCTTAGTATATTTGCAAATCAGTTTATCAACAAAAGCAAATTAGAAATATAAACTTTCAAAATTGCATCTTTTTCCTCCTCAGAAATTAACTCTTGAATATTTCTCAAATTCAAAACACCATTTGAGATCAATTCTAACATAGTAAGAGGATGAAACTCTTTTGAAACATGGTCATCATTCAATTTCCCATCAATTAAACCAGGTATCAATCTATCTTCCCAAACCTTTACATTAGAACCATCACCAATACTCCACCATAAACCTTTAAAAGTAAATTTCTTCCTTCTAACAAGCTAGACCAACACCAAGAAGTCCTATTCCCCTTCTTAGCTTCCAAAAAATTGCAATTAGGAAAGTAGATTCCCTTTAAAATTGAACACCATAAATCCTGAGGTTTCTGTAATAAATGCCAAACAGTTTTAGCTAACATAGCTTTATTAAAACCCTAGAAACATCTAAATCCCATAACTCCATCTTTTATTGCCTTCACTATCACACTCCATTTCTTCCAATGTATTTTATTTTCTTTATCCTGTCCTTGTCCCCACCAAAAATTAGAAATTAAACTATCCAATTCAACACAAGTCTTCTTAGGGTAAGCAAAACATGCCATAGAATACACAAGAATAGAATTTGCCACTGCTTTAATAAGAACTTCCTTACCTGCAAAAGTAAGAAGCTTTTCTTCCCATCCTTGAATTTTCAACCCAATTTTACGATGCACAAATGTTAAAGCAGCAGCCTTGGATCTACCCCAGATAACAGGTAGTTCTAAATAGTTTCCAAGATTATCAATATCATGAATACCCATCACATTTATTATATCATTTTTCAACAAATCATTCGTATTAGCAGAAAAAAAAAACATGCTAGACTTCTCTAAATTCATCTCTTGGACAGAAGCATTACAAAATAACTCCAAAATCTTTTTCAAAATCATACAATTCACTTTATCAGCTTTCACAAAAATAGAGCATCATCCTCAAAAAAACAATGAGACAAAATGGGACTCCTCCTTGATAATCTAACACCCTTTAATTCACCTGCCAAAACATGTGTTTGAATCATATGTGAAAGCACATCAACAGCAAATATGAAAAGATAAGGAGACAAAGGATCATCTTGTCTCACCCCATGATTAGGCTGCAATTTAGAAACATCCCTTTCAGACACTTGAAGATTAAATTCAATAAATGTTACACATCTCATCAACCATTCAACCCAAGTAACACAAAATCACATTTTTAGTAACACTTCCTTTATAAAACACCATTTAACTCTATTACAGGCTTTACTTAGATATACTTTTAAAGCCATCTCCACCTTATTTCCTCTCTTTTTATTCTTTAAGTAGTGATAGGCCTTATGAGCAATTATTATGTTATCATGAATCATTCTTCCCACAATAAAAGCCCTTTGTTGTTGTGAGACCCATTTATCCATAAAATTTCTCATTCTAATCGTTGAAATCTTTGCAATAATTTTGTATGAAACATTACAAAGACTTATGGGTCTAAATTGAGAAACCAATTCAGGTATAGGAATTTTAGGAATCAACACAATATTGGTCAAATTTATACTTTTCACATCAGCATTATTCTAAAAAAAAAATAAAAACCATATCACATACCTTCTTCTTAACTTCTGACCAAGTAGATTGATAAAATAAAGCTGAAAAGCCATTTGGTCTAGGAGATTTGTTAGCACCAAGATCAAACACTGCTTTTTCCACGTCCTATTTTGTCACTTTTTGAGTCAATTGAGCATTCTCTTCATTAGACACTACCTGTTTCACGTATCTCAAGAATTCATTCATATCTTTTAGGTCAAACACCACAAATAGAGATTTATAAAAATCAGAAAAAACCCTATTAATATCTTCATTTTTCTCTAGCCAAATCCCATCTTTAGTCTTTAAATGCAGCACCTTGTTTCTTATTCTTCTTTGCATAGCAGTGTTATGAACAAAACTAGTGTCTTTGTCACCAAAACTAAGCCAATAAACCCTTGATTGTTGCCACCAATAAAGCTCCTCCCTATCCCATACCTCTTCCATTTTCCTAATAATTTCTTCAGCAATATAAGCCTTCTCTTCATTCCAAACACCACATTTATAGTCCTCCAACTTACACCTCAAATCATTTATTAACTTCCTATTATTAGGAAATTCTTTCTTACTCCATTCAATCAGTACTTTTGTACATGCATCCAAATGCATATTCAAAGCAACAATCTTACTTCTCTCAAGATTATTACCCTGTCGCCAGCCTTTATTAGCAATCTTCATATAATCATCATGCCCAATTCACATAGCTTCAAATCTGAACCTTTGAGGAACTTTTTCACCTATATAACAGCAATCTACTAACAAAAGATGATGATTTGATCCAATGGTTCAGAATGAAAAATAATAGCATTATAAAATTCCTCTCTAAATTCAGAATTACCAAAAACTCTATCAAGCCTTTCCTTTACTTTAGCAACCCCAAACCTCATATTACTCCAAGTATATTTTGATCCCTTAAATTCAAGATCAATCAAATTATAGTTGGATAGCATCTTCTGAAAGTTGATAATCCTTCTCAATCCCTTTGGTCTTCCCCCTTCTTTCTCTGCTTGCTGAAGTATATCATTAAAATCTCCCACACATAACCAAGACCTTATAACACCCCTGGCCAAGAATCTCAACCTATTCCATACTGTTAACTTTTCTTTTTCTATAGGAGGGCCATACATGAAAGAGGCAAATGCTGGCACATTTTGAATTGAAGATGAAATTGCAACATGAATAATATTCCTCGATGTAACACCTTACTTTATCTATATTTTCCTATATATTATAGTATGAACAATGTCCAATTAGCTCATATCAAGAGCTTGAACCATTAATAGAACCAAAATATTTAAATAAAAAAATGTGGTACTATTCATTTGATTCTCAAGTTTTCTGGACGAATTTTGAAAAATCATAACTTAATCTAGAAAAATCGTGTCAATGTGGTTCAAGTCTCTAAATGAAGTTAGAAACATGATATACAAGATAAAAATATGAAAATTGCATTTAACCTGAAAAATTCATATAGTTAATTACTCAAACTTACACTATACAAATGGTCATTTTTCTTTTTTCAGGATTTTGGCTGTAACTTTAAAAATTTATATCTAACTCTATACTGAGCCAAATCATATATTCTATATGCCATTGAAAAGATATATATGTATATTTATCTTCATATTTTCATTATATATTTATTTAGTCTAGACAGGGCACAACATCAATTTGAATCACTAGGGATCAAAACATCACTTTTTCTAGAACAATCTTGGGAAAACTTGTATATCTCTCATTGTACAGCTCCAATTGAACTCAAACCAATGGTATATTTACATGAAAAGATAAATATTTTCATAAATGTAAACCACTAAATTTTTGGAGTTCCATAAAATTTTATATCACTTTTCAAAGATAAGTAATATATTTAGTAAAATTAGCAGCCTTCACATCACTGTCCAATTTTGATCCTAAACTTTAAAATTACACTATAAATCGTACATATATCCAAATTACGTGTTCTTTAGCTCATTAGAAAGCTTGTTCTCTCTAGTTTTATGAAATATATAACACTTGACTTACTTTCCCTATTTCAGTTAAACAGTGTTGACTTTACTTTCATTGCTACAAAATGAACTTCTACCAATATAACATGGCAAAGTAGACTTCATAACAAGCTCACATGATCATTCCATGTTTCAAATCTATGCCAAACATTTCATAATGCTCATAAGGACATAATAGCACAATGGCACAGATCTAAAAGCATATACATGATTTTATACATAATTTCAAAATATACACTCATAGCTTGAAAACACCATTAAGCATCATTCTCTTCTTCCATTCTCTTTGGCTCCTTGATCTCTTTGACATTGCTTGTGCCTATCATTTGGCATACTTGAGGGGATGAGATTGGGGATAATCTCAGTAGCAAGTTACATTTCATGCAATTATATCAATCATGTCACATAACTCACATTTGATCACATTTAATCACATCAATCATATTTAAACAATAAATTACCACATTGGTCATCAAAAATTCAGTAGCATAATGGCTTAGAAAATGGACATCTTAGGAAATAAAACCCCTCATTTTATAGCGAAGACCAATCAAAGAAATCACAATTGTAATATGACAATACTATTTAATCATAGAAAGATAATGAAAGAACATAAAGTAAGAATATGAAACTTAGTTACCTTAAAGCATTCCTTTGGCTCTTCCTCTTGAATATAATGCTTCCAATAGCCTCCTTAGGCTCCTCAAGTCCCTAGACAACATTAGACAATGGCTCAAGCCATTCATAGCATGAGACATAGAGTTCGTGTAATATCCTACAAACCTTTGAAAATCTTTTTTCTTTATCTCTTGGTTTTCCTTGAATCCAATGCCTGTTCTTAGTTAACTTGGACCCAAGGAATCTATTTAACATCAAAACAATGAAAATACAACTCTTTCCCATCATACTAAGCTCACCAAAATCTGACTTATAGGAAGAGAAATTGGTTTTTTTTCAAAACTTGCTTAAATCATACTATACTTAATTCCTATTACAAAATCTCATACCTAATCATGATTTTATGGCTTTAAAACAAATTTCCATACTCAAACAAGCTTAGAACGAAATTGTACAGAGATGGGAAAGAAAAAATTTCATGGAAACTTAAGCCAAACAACCAAGAAAAGATATTAGAACACTTGTAAGTCATAAGAGAAACACTTACAAATTTTCTTAGATTTTCTTCCAATTTTTTCTTCCTTCCTCATGTAACGTCCGGCCGCTATTCAGGATTGACAACTGTCCCCACAAACCAACACAAGCCCTTTCGGTGTGCTTTGTCCTCACTCACACATCTTCTTCCCAGAAGGTCACCCATCCCATAATTGCTCCAGGTCAAGCACGCTTAACTGAGGAGTTCTTAAGGGATAGGCTACCGAAAAGGAAGGTGCACCTTGTTGGTATAGATAGTACCTATCAATTCCTTTAAGCTATCCTTAACCGTATAGTCCCATACCTATACAATCTCTGGATCCCTCTCGTTCTGGTATGTATTCGATTCATTCATATGCCCCTCCCGCTTAGAAGCCTGCCAGGAGCCTTTCCTTGTCGGTGCCTCATTACTTTCTCCTCATTACTTTATCTGAAGCCCCACTATTCTTGCACCGACGATCGCTCCCCGCCCTCGTCAGCGCCCGGATGTCACATGCCCACCAGCTTCCGCTTGGTTCGTCCAAGAACCATACCGTACTGAGAGAGGCTGGGCTCTGATACCAACTGTAACATCCGGCCGCTATTCAGGATTGACGACTGTACCCACAAACCAACACAAGCCCTTTCGGTGTACTTTGTCCTCACTCACACATCTCCTTCCCAGAAAGTCACCCATCCCATAATTGCTCCAGGTCAAGCACGCTTAGCTGAGGAGTTCTTAAGGGATAGGCTACCGAAAAGGAAGGTGCACCTTGTTGGTCTAGGTAGTACCTATCAATTCCTTTAAGCTATCCTTAACCGTATAGTCCCATACCTATACAGTCTCTGGATCCCTCTCGTTCTGGTATGTATTCGATTCATTCATATGCCCCTCCCGCTTAGAAGCCTGCCAAGAGCCTTTCCTTGTCGGTGCCTCATTACTTTCTCCTCATTACTTTATCTGAAGCCCCACTATTCTTGCACCGACGATCGCTCCCCGCCCTCGTCAGCGCCCGGATGTCACACCTCATGTGGCTGCCCTTCCTTTCTTCAATTTGCGTACTTCTTTGCCTTTCTTCCTTGCTATATGGTAACCAATAAAAATGACATAATTAATGTTTTTGAAATTTGCCACTTAATGTTCTTGAAATCTCTATGGAAAATGACATAATTAATTGAATAATATAATTTCATCATGTGCAACTTGTTGACCGCAAAATAGGGAGTATTTTGGTTCAAAATTTTCAGATATTTGTTTATCCAGATATATCCTAAAACGATCCAGACAAATAAAGCTACTTTAGCAGTATATTTTATTATTATTGGGATACTAATTATAATTATATTGGGATATAAAATTTACCATAATATGCTTATCCCAATTAGTCCAAATATATGAACCACACATTTTTCTTGAATCAATACTGTCTCTTCCTGCAGTCCAGACTGACCTTTATTGGATAAGATATTAATATTAAATCATAATTACCCCATAAATATTATTTTAATCTTAATAAATTTCATACTATATTCTATTGGTCTTAACTCATTGACAGCTTCATTTCACTATAATTTTTCATATTTACAAAAATACCCTTGACCTGAAACAAATTTATAATTTTTAAAATTTTGGGGTCATTAAATGTAATTTTTGCCAAAATATTTGACTTCTCTTCCCCGCAAGAATTATTGGGGGAAAAATTGTCATTTCCATAATTTTTAGGAGAAAAAATGTAATTTCTCATTTTTCCGTCTAATCGAGAAAAATGACCTCTTTACCCTATTTCACGTAAAATGGTATCTGTCCATTTTTACAAATTTTCTATGCATTTTTAGCTATCTAACATTTTAGGGATATTACACTCGAGCTATAAAGAACATCCACATTCAACCCCTTTCCCCATCACAAAACAAGACTACCAGACATACCCTTTGGATTTACACAAAATTCTCTGACCATTCCCACTTTCCTTTTAATTTTCATCACTTTTTCCTTCCTCATCCTTGTCTCCATCAAAAAAATAATTGAGGGCTTGAATTTCCTATAGGCATCCTCAAACTTTTAATTGTCAAGGTCACCTTAAGACCTTGACAATTCCACGATAAGCACTTCATGGCACCTTGGTGGCTATTATAGGCCAGCCACCATCGCCCTCAGCCATCAAGTCCTTGCTCACAATAATCCTTTAAGCAGTAAATTCGAAAGGTCCTCCATCATTGCTGAAAGCACTTCTTTATTCTTCACTTCCATCTTTAATCTCTTCTCCTTCCTTATTTCTCTCTTAATAGCAGTAATTCTTCTTCCTTTAAATTTTGATGCCTTCTTGCTAACCTTCATTAACTCCTCTGCATATACAGTAACCTTTGACTTCAAACTCACTGGTTGTTCAAGCACCTTTCTTCGTTTAACAATCAGATTATTTATATCATCTTCCATAGATCTCTTCAAACTGATATTATGCAACTGAGAAGAGACTTCCATAATATCTTCTAATTTTACAAAAGGTACAATTGCACGACTCCTATTCCAATTCAATTCCTTAGCAGTATCAGACACTTTACCCTTACCCTTACACTCCATTATAAGATTTACATTAGAATTAAGTAAATCTTTTAAAGATATTTCTTCCTTCTTAGCAAGAGAACACTCACCTTTAGATAGCAAATTCCAATCATCAGTATCATCCTCTTTACTTTCCTTCACCTTCTCAGCACAAAACATTTTTTTCTCCTTCCCTCTACCAGCTTCAGTGTCATCATACCTCCTTTTAAGATGCAAAGAACTCTGTTCAACATCTCCAATGATTTTTATTCCTTCATACCTCCTAGCATTATTATTATTCCTCATATAGGAATTTGATTCTGCATTCCTTCTTATTGCTTCAACCTAGCCACTACGAGTTATCATGATAGCATCCTCCTAATTACGTATTGAAGATGTTGAAATCCAAGCATTGAACTTAGGAACTTGAGGATTGACCTTCAACATCTGCCTCATCACACTGCATCCTCGAGGTACATGACTAATACATCCACACTTATAGTAGAAATCTTGCAATTTCTCATACTTTGTCATAATCCATATTCGAGTGCCATTTGGTCGAGGAATCCATAAACCTGTTAAGAGTGGCTTGTTCAGATCTATAATCACTCTGATTCTCATAAAACATCGCAATAATCTTCCATTCAGCATGGATTTTTCCAACATCACCACTTCTCCGAATTTGCCTCCAAGAATCAAAGCATTACTAACATTCATAGCTTCCAATGGCACATTGTGAAGTTGAATCTAGATCGGAGCAGTATCAAACTCTATTTCACTAAACACACCAAACTACCTCCATTCTTGTATGTTTAGGAACTAACCGAGAATGGACCAAGGCTTTCCTCGCAAGATTCGTGCTCACTCCTCTTCTGATGAGAAATTGAACACATATGAGTATCACTCAACTTCAACAATATCCAATCCTTTCTGTAAATTACATGCTTTCTTAATCATCGCAGTGATTGTCGATCAATTAAGATTCTTGTTCGTCATCAATTTTCTACCCAATTTGAAGTTCGCTGCTCCAGATCGGACATTCGAACTCTAAATCAAAGGATATGAAATCTCCTATTCATCACAAGCTCACTATTCATTGTTCCCGATCTACTACCAACCACCATCAGGCATCACTGCTCTACCTCTCCAATTGTCGAACACCAACGAGATCTCACAGCCAAAAATCATGAAGAAAGCACACACTTCTCACTATGGAGAAAACCTTATAGCTCTCACTCAGGAGAGAGTCGTAAAATTAAACTTCACAATATCATTTTTCTGACCAACATTTAAGAATATATAGTTATGTCCTTATTGAATTTTAACTTGTTAAGAGATGCATGAAATTATTTAAATGCAATTGAGAATATTATGCACTTCTAAGACAAGATGGTGATATCTCAAAATAACGTGATAAATAAACATATCAACCATGATAGCTGAAGTTTGTGTTTGGGGTAACGGTAAAGCTATCTCAAAATTTAGATTTTAGCAAAAGTAAAAAAAAATTGTTTTTTACTTTTTAATGCCAAAACCTAGGTCAAAAGCACAACTATGTAAACACACACTGAAATTGACAATAATATTTATTATGTGAGAGGTTCCCAATAAGATTCCCATGAATCTCAAATGCTTTTTGGTGACTAATTCAAATGTCAAACACTAATATTACACTATTGCATCTTAATTCTAAAAGGATGATGGATTGAAATTAAATTATTGCTTGTAAATAGAACTAAAAGTACTCTCATAGATCCATGCCCCCTTTCTTTTTTTGAAAAAATATTTATAAAGAGAAAAGAAACAAAAAAAGAGTAATTTTTACTTCAAAGTTCTTACTTACAAATGTTAAAAACTTGATTGATCCAAATATTAAGTAATTTTTAAGAAAAAATAATTTCAAAGAAATATGTTTATAAGATTTTTAACTTATGAAATTCATCAATTTTATGATATTATCAAATTACTTCATTTTCATAATGTGTATTTAAAAGATTACTGAATAATATTTACATTGGCATTTTGGCATAATAAAAGTCATATTAGGTGTAACTTTCATGGGATGTTTATATAAGTTTTTAAAATGTAAGGGAGGTTTTTATAATTAAATAAAAATGAAGAGAATGTCAATCTATCAAGTTTGGCACGTCAACCTAGAAAAAAAATCATGGAGTTATGGCTGTAGGTTCACTCCACGTATAAGAGTTGAGAATTAGTGCCTGTTTGGTTCTGTTTCTGAAAACAGTTTTTCTGTTTTCAGAAATAGAAAACTCAGAAAACTTGTTTGGTAAACCTGTTTTTTATAAAATGTTCTGGAAAACAAAAAAATAAAAGAATAGAAAACTCAGAACACCTTTAAGGTGTTTTGTAGTTTTTGTTCTGGAAAATACAAGAAAATATGAGAAACATCCACCTCATTAATGGTAAAGTTATAAATTTTAAATAACTTATCTATCACTCACTAGTTATGATTTTGAAAACAATTATTCAAACAGATTTTTTTGTTTTCTTATTTTTAAAACTTATTCTCGAAAATAGTTTTAAAAAACTGTTCTCAGAACAATAAAACAGAAAACACAATCAAATAGGCCCTTAAACTCTCAGCAAATTGTTCTAAGAAAAAAGAATTCCTACTAATCACACAATTCAAGCTAGTTAAGAAATTATTTTTTGATTTAATCAAATTATACTATTGACAAAAAATATATTTTTTAAAAAACTGAGATATCAATATATAATTTTAAATATAAATCAAATATAGTATTAAATTGATGACTTATGTTGTACGGTCATTATTGAGGATGTGTTTGGATTCTCCTCATAAGTGAAATAATCACTTAAGGGAGAAATTTCTAAACACACTTCAAAACAAAATAATCACTTATAATCATTTAAGTGATTATTTTTATAAGCTATTTTTTCTTACTTTTAAGAATCACTTATTCTCTCATAATTACTTATTTCACTTTTCCTGCTCTTTATCTACCCAATAATTCCTTAAACTCCCAAAATCTAATTCACTTATTCTCTTATAATTACTTATTTCACTTTTTCTTCTCTTTATCTATCCAATAATCCCTTAAATTCCCAAAATCTAAACACATTTCTTTTTTTAAAAATACTTATGAGGTAAAAATATCCAAATACAAATTAATTTTTATTTAATTACTTATACTCATAATCAATTATAAATAATTACTTATCCTCATAATCAATTATGAATAAGTTAATACAAATACACACTGAATCAAAAGTTGATATTACAAAACACTCAATACATTACATCCAATACAAATTATTGAATTGCATTCCATCTAGAGCAACATTCTCATCAACATCTAGCTTAACACATATATTAAGAAATGCAATTAATATGTTAGAATTTTTTTAAATTTTTTAATATATCATTCAATAAATGGATATATCATAGATGAAAAAGAGTAATTAATGCAAGTTTTAACTTTAAAATGATAAATAAAGGTATAAATGAAAAAACAAAAATTAATGTTTTGGAATTTGAATGTAATAAATAAATATAAACATAAATTTTTTTAAAAGTGACAATTAAAAAAAATAGCAAGAGTACATATTGGGAGAGTATCATCTTGAGAAACTTGAGATTGAGATCAAAATTCAAAAGTGAATAAAGTGCTTTTTGCCCCCTCAAAAAGCTTGATTAAACATCTTTGTTAGTTGCAAATTTTCATAAAATATTTAAAAAAGAGATAAAATTATATTATATATGTCTTTAAACTAATAAATTGAGTAAAAAATAAATAGATAAATATAATATTTAAGGGTCACTTGCATATTTCTTGAGAAGTAACTTTCTGACAAGTTTATATTTAATTTTTACTTTTTGAAAAGTTAAAATTATTTTTTAAAATAAGCTTTTTCTAGTATTAAAGACGTAAATACACTTTTTCATTAAAGAAATGAATTAAAAACTCAAAGGTATCTTTAAAAAATATATCATAAACCACTCAAAACATAAAATTTTTAAAAATTTGGTTTGAAAAGTAGAAGTTTCAGAGTTGAACTTAAATTTTCATAAATTTCTATATATTTTTTAAACCAAATACTCCATCTAATTCTTAATGTAAGTCACTTCTAACTAACTCATCAAAATCAAGAAAAGTTTGTTACATCATTAAAATTGTCTTAAAATTAATGTTTTTTCCATCTTTACATTATAATAAATGCTCAAATTCAAACAATCAACAATCCCTCTCATCATTAAATAAGTACATTTTGGAAACAAAGTACTTAATATTCCAAAAACTTATAAAAAGTAACTTATATTTAGGACTATAAAAAACATCTAAAATGTGATTAATAAAAAGGATCAAAGGAAATATTAGCCAATAATCTATTTATCAAGAAGTTATACTTCTCTCCCATGCTTTTTCGTCCTTAATATTTATTATGTGGCATTTACACATAAGTTTTATTAACTTTTTATGAAATATTATAGATTATGCAATATAGATTGCTTTAATTTTAAATCAATATATAATATAAACATTTTTTAACTTTCTCACATTTATTGTAATACATGAAAAATATGTCTAGTTAATATGATTTGAAATGTATTTAAATAAAATTTTTTATTATGTGTATATATTATTTTATTTATATAATTATATTTGGTCATAATTAAATATTGATAGAAGTGAGCTTTGTTTTTATGAGTAACAATCGTATCTCCCAACCGACAATAAAAAAAACTAATCCATTTTAAACGTAGAGATCTTCACAAGATTTTTTCTATACATACGGTTAGGGATTGAACCCAAGATAGAAAAATAACATGTTTAAAAATTTCAATTATCTACCAACTATACAAGAACTTAATTGGTTTGATATAAGTGAACTTTTTTGCATTTATACCGTGAGATGTAGGTCTACCTACTCTTACACACAAGAACTTTTGTTTTTTGCCAAAAAACTCACAAAACTATTTTCAACACTTTCACACAATTACGTAAAGATAACTGCTTCCATAATGGATTTCTCATGGAGAGCTCATCCTTCATAAAATTAAATGGTCCACATTTTATTTTATTCTTATATATATATATATATATTAATAGATATAGAATGTAAAATTGAAAAAAAAAACTTATAATTAGTACTTAAAAAAATTATCTCATTCATCCTTGAGTAAATAAATATGTTACATAGTTACTTCACGGGCTATCAATTGTCAAACTCATTATGTTAACTAGATAAAGTGCTCATTCAATTTTCAGTTAGTGAAAATGGAGTTTTGATAAAATTGATTTTACAACATAGTTGTAGTGAAAATTGATTTTGAACCAATGTATTTATGTATGGATAATTTATTTAAAAATTGGTTTTAGTAAAAGTGATTATGTTTAGATGATTTTAAATAAAAGCAGTTATAATTTTATAATTTTTCCCAACTTTTAATAGATTAATTCAATGTAGAAATCCAAATTAAATTGTGCTAAAACAAAAGAGACAATAACATCATATCAATCTAGAGCTTAGGCACATAATTGAGATCAAAAGTGTGACATCCGGGCATTGACGAGGGCGGGGAGTGATCGCCGGTGCAAGAAAAGTAGGGGTCAGATAAAGTAATGAGGATAAAATAATGAGGCACCGATAAGGAGCGGCTCCTGGCAGGTTTCTAAGCGAGAGGGGCATATGAATGAATCGAATACATACTAGAACGGGAGGGATCCAGAGACTGTATAGGTATAGGACTATACGGTTAAGGATAGCTTAAAGGAATTGATAGGTACTACCTATACCAACAAGATGCACCTACCTTTTCGGTAGCCTATCCCTTAAAAACTCCTCAGTTAAGTATGCTTGACCTGGAGCAATTATGGGATGGGTGATCTCCTGGGAAGGAGATGTGTGGTGAGGACAAAGCACACCGAAAGGGCTTGTGTTGGTTTGTGGAAACAGTCGTCAATCCTGAATAGCGGTCGGACGTTACAGTTGGTATCAGAGCCCAGCCTCTCTCAGTACGATATGGTTCGAGGATGAACCAAGTGGAAGCTGGTGGGCATGTGACATCCGGGCACTGACGAGGGTGGGGAGCGATTGCCGATGCAAGAAAAGTAGGGGTCAGATAAAGTAATGAGGCACCGATAAGGAGTGACTCCTGGCAGGCTTCTAAGCGAGAGGGGCATATGAATGAATCGAATACATACTAGAACGAGAGGGATCCAGAGACTGTATAGGTATGGGACTATACGGTTAAGGATAGCTTAAAGGAATTGATAGGTACTACCTATACCAACAAGATGCACCTACCTTTTCGGTAGCCTATCCCTTAAAAACTCCTCAGTTAAGTGTGCTTGACCTGGAGCAATTATGGGATGGGTGATCTCCTGGGAAGGAGATGTGTGGTGAGGACAAAGCACACCGAAAGGGCTTGTGTTGGTCTGTGGAGACGGTCGTCAATCATGAATAGCGACCGAACGTTACAAAAAGTAGGATTAAATTGGGCATTGCTTGAAGTTCAGCTAAAGTCTGGTCCAAGCCCTCGTATGAATTGAAGCATAGCCAGTTATGTTTGCAAAAGCTTATTCCAAACAAGTCACATAAGGAGCTAGACACCACAGTTGAAATAACAACAAATTCCTCACTAATTTCCACACAAGAAACAAAGTATCACAATAGGAAAATCTTTAATTTGAGCTTCTTCTTAGAAATAGAACCACAAAACAAATAAAAATCAATTGCACTTAACTAAAATTCAACATTCCTTCCATCTTCCAAATAGAAAATCGAAAAATCATTGAATGGGAAGCATAATCAAGCAAAATGCAAAAGAGAAACCTATACAACTGAAAGAGCAGGGATGACAGACTGACTCTTGTTCTATATTCACTTCCCAATCACCACACATTTATGCATTCAATCAAGAAAACAAATGCCAATAATGAGTTGTAGCTATGTCTACATACTCCAAATTCAAACCAAAGGTACATATGATAAAACTACTCTTAACCCAAGTAGGAGAGCCCAACGAACTGTTACCTATAAGCATGGATTTGCTCCTAAACATTCAAAGATTGCATAAAACATAGCGCATGTGGAGGAGACCAAAATTTTTACCAATTTTAATGTCTCTGTAGTTCAAATGATACTCATTTTGCTTGTTCTTCATTTGATTCACTCAATCTCCCTCGTTTTGTTTTTTCTCTTCTCAACTCGTTCTCTTTCCCCTCCCTAATATAGATTCCATGCTCATCAAAAGGAACATAGGAGCTCGATCTATGAACTAATATAGATCAAACTGGTTCGGATCTGTTATGCGAATCTAGGTGAGAATGAGATGGATATGGGTGAGAATGAGACAAAGATTTGAAGTTGTTGCAAATTTGGTGAGGAAGGAATGCCGATCTAGGAGTTGGGATCTCAGATATGAGGTGAAGCTGGAGTGTTGTTGAAGCTATTGATATGAAAAAAAGAGATGATATACAAACGAGTGGAGCACCGGTAGAGTTTACTGAGCTCTTTGTTGTGAAATAATAATTCTTCCAATGGTTAGTAATAAATGCGGATCCAATTGTCAATGAAAAATCAAACCCAAAAGTATGGTCGAATCTGCTTCTACAAAGAACTCGTTTTAGCGTGATAATAAGTTTCTAACGGGATGAAAAAAAATAGCTAAACACTAATTAAAATGCATTGAACTCATTCCAGGCGCTAAATTTGGTTTCAAACGAGCTTCCAAGCATGCCCAAACACTAGGTTAACATGTTAGTTTCAAGCACAAAAGGCTAACATCACTCTTGTAATGAAAAAGAGTCTCACAAAATTTTCATCAATACATTATTATTCAATAAAAAAATTTATAACAAGTTACATTATTTATAAGTTATCAATAATAATTGCATAATATACAAAGAATGTTATAATTATATTTATAAAGTGAGTAAAGTGGTATTTTGTACTAGTACAAAAATGCCATTCTACATCGCATTTTTTACGTCGGTTGTATAAGGAACCGACATTGAAAAATGATCAATGACATTTTTATAATTAAAATTGTTTCTGTTAAATCATTTATGTAAATTATAATAGAAACCGAAGTAGAAATATAATTTCTTTCGTCGGTTGAAAAAGAAACCGAAGTAGAAAATGAAAAATAATTAATTATAACTTACATAAATTAATTATATAATTTATTATCTATTTTTTGCGTCAGTTACTATTAGAACCGAAGTTAAAATAATTAAAAAAAGTTCAATTTTTTTTATTTGAACCCTCCTCGTCTCGTCATTTTCACGCACTCCATCTCTAATCTTGGACAAAATCCCTAGCCTCTCCATTCTTCTAGCTCGTAGATCTTCCTTAATCTTCCCTTAGAGTCACCGATCTGTAGCCTTTTCTCCCTCCTTGAGTGCAACTCTACCTCTATCATCCCTAACCTCTGTTGTCATCGGCTCCAACATCAGTCGCAAGGTCATAATATTTAGGCTCCAACATCAGTCACTGGGTCATGAGCTCCATCGCAAGTTTGTCTCTTTCTTGTCTTTGCGAAACCTTTGGTGAGTTTGTTTGCCTTTCTTTTGGACTTGCTTTTCTCTTTCCTTTCATGCCCACCGACACGACATTAGAACAAGAAATATTTTTGTACCATGATGAAGTTTCATACTGAGTTCAACCCTTAGGAGATTAGAATAGGAAATCCGCTTTGATTCCTTATTGATTTTTACATATTGTACTTTTGAGTCTTGATTCCTTTTTTGATTTAGGTTTTGAAGCATGTGCTTTCAGTTATTTGTCCTTTTTTAATCTGAAGCACGTGCTTTCAGTTATGTAAGAAATATTCATGTAAATGTTATTGAAAAACTTCTTGCCGAAGTCTTTCAAAGTACTGGTTTTCTCACTGGATGCAAGCTCATAAGAAAAGAAAAGGTTTGTTTCGATGTGCAACTCAATTTTTCATGTTGGTTACCATTAAACTTTGTTGCTCATGATCAACTAGGATCTTTTAACTACCAATAGCAAGCAATATTTTAATAACTAACAGATTTGTGTTAATTGCCTCATATTTCTTTAATATCAGACCTAGTTAATAATGAGGGTAGAATTATTTTTTTCGCAAAATGTCTTTCACTCAGTTTCTTTCACAAGAAGTTTTCATAGAAATTTTTTAGATTTCGTGGAGTTCTAACATTTCATACATATCAGTGTAGAAAAATATTGGTGAAGCTGTCCTTCAATGACAAAGAATTATAGTTTTGACAGTCTCTCGTTGTTGGAATCTTTTCATGTTGTGACGAATGGTGCTATGATAACTTCTAGTTTCCAAAGTTGTGATCACTTGTCTATCGTGATGTTTACCAATCTTGGCAGTGTCAAATGGACCTCTCTAACCTAGAATTGTGTCAGTTAAGAACTTAGCATGTGTGAGAGAGAAAGTGCAAAATAAGAGAAGGTCATAGATTTCCTTAGAATTTACATTTGTTATATGTTGATTGGCTATCATGATTCTTGAAGTGGGGATCAATATAAAATCTCCCTCGCTCTTGATGTTGCCTCTACATATAATTTATATATTTTTTATCCTTTTGTGTTCCTAGTTTTTATATGTTATTTGTGCTCTCTATTTTTTGATTTCTATTGAATTGTTTGATTGTTTTTCTATTCTGACATCAACATTGCAATCTTCATATGGTTTTGTGGATTACCATGACAAAGCATCTGCATCTTTTGCAATAATGACATTGCATGGATCCCAACTACAAGAATTACACTTTGTGCTTTGTTGGTTGGGTTTTTTGGGCATATATGAATGAGGAGGCTTTCTATGTAGCTGTTTAATTTTCACTCATTATCAATATAGATATTACTGTGATGGTTTTACCAAATATTGCTTCATTCATTCATTCATAAGAAACTCATATTGAGGTTTTTCCTTTTATTATTAATTCATGGTGACCTGGCATTTATATTTTTTTGTTCTCTACTTCTAGATATGGTCAGGCACTTAAGGTGAATTGGGCCTATATCGATACCCATAGGGAGGATACTTCAGGTTTCTTTTAGGCATGCCCTATTTTTTGTTATTGTTATTATTATTATTATTATTCTGATTATATTTTTTCATTTGTTTCTTGGGGGATTTATTCTTAATTGTATATTCTTTTAATTTAATTTGCTTAAAACATCAGGACACTTCAATATATTTGTTGGTAATTTGAGTCCAGAGGTTGCTGATGCAACTTTATTTGCATGCTTCTCAGCCTATCCTAGTTGTTCGTGAGTTCCTCATTGCTTTTTCGTTTTTCTTTATAATTTATCACTTGTGGAAAAAGCAATTTTTATGTCAAAATGTTTATGTCAGTTTTGTAAAAAAAGTTGATTACTGAATGTTGTTATTTACGAGAGTTTGATACTAATTTGCCCTTATTTGTAAATGTCTACAGGAATTTGATAAAAATATCCAAGAGAAGAAAAAGAATCACATCAAGGCACTCTTTGTTGCTGCAACTGACTGTGAACCTCAATATCAAATTTGTCTACTTCAGGTTGCAATACTGACATTTCTGTTAAAATAATTTGGTGGGCTTTCTTCTTAGTATTATTAATATTATTATCATTGTCATTATTTGTAGTCAAAGTTGTAGATTGGGTTAGCAAAGCAAACTCTCTTAGATGCATTGGGCCAAGCTGCAGTACACACTGAAGGACATTCAATAACACCACCAGAAATTTAGTCTGCTCTAGAAAAGGTAACTTAATGCCCCATGAGTTTGGGAAATATGATTCATGGAGTAAATGATTCTAATCTCACCCTTTTGAGACTATGGTGATTGGTGAATGCAATGCCATGACTTGTTTCAAAACCTTTGGAGTATAAGCTAGCTATTTCGGCAGAGAGTGGGGGAGGATGATTTGTGAGTCTAACTAAAATAGGTATTTAGTGTAGATGCTAGTGCTTCTTGGAAAAGGCACTGGCCACTATCTTTTACTGCTTCTTAGTGTAGATATCTCAAGCAGTTACTAAAAATTAAGTTTTTTTTTCTTTTTTCTTGCTCTATGAGATAATTAATTTTTTTAGTAGGTGAATGAATCAAAAGGAAAGATTATACAGTACCTTGATAGTGGGCAATCCTGAAAGTAGGGCATTCCCAAAGAAACAGACACCTCTTCTATCTTTTGTTGCAATAATTAAAACACATGAAGTTCAGTTAACTAGCGTTAATTTGAAGAATTACAAAACTATAATGAAAAAATAAAAATAAAATATACAAGATAATTGGTCTTACCTTCATGATTGATTAATTGTTAATGCTACACAGAATAAAGATACAATATCTTTTGTCTTCGTGTTTGTGCTTTAGGAAGTGTCTAATTGGTTTCACATAATATATAGGAGGTGTCTTGGTGGAAGTGGAATATTAGTTTGTTGAATTGTTGTTTAGTTGGTTCACAATTGGTAAACGTCGTGCACGGTGGCCAAGATAAGAAAACCATGAATTAAGACCCAGTTAATTTACTTGCTAGTATTAACGTTCACCATGACAAAAATTTTCCAGATTTATAAATTAATTATATTAATAGTTGTGCTTCTTATGCATTGCATATAATCTTTAGAAATGAATTGCATTCTTCATTATTGTCAACTTGTAGATAGTGTAATGTGTGTGTTGATATTGATATCAATGTAAATATGTATAGTTGTTTTTATTTTGATGCTATACAAAACTAAGACCTTCTTCGTGTTTGAGCTTTCTAGTTTTGTGAAGTGTTTGTAATTAATTAGAAAGTGTTTAATTGGTTTCACACACACAAGCGCGCGCACAGTTTTTGGTTTAATTAGAAAATTTTTTTATATATTTATTAAACTATATATACACACACATATATTATATATACATATAGTTTAATTAGAGAGGAACATTTTTTAGTGGCCAAAAAAAATTAGAGAGTAACATTTTCCTTTTTGATTTCAGTGCACCTCCACAACTTGATTTACCATGCATTTCAATCTCTGCCTTCTTTCTTTCCATTATATTGTGGTAAAAGTGATGCATTTTTTTCTCTTTTTCTTCTTTCTTAAAAAAAAAAGGCCCATAATTAATGCACTGCCACTGAATTAATTAATTAGAACCCATTTTGAAATATATATATATATATGTATATATATATATACATATAGGAAAGATGTCTGAAAATTATTGCTCATAGTAGTTTCAATCGATCGTTTGAAATTTTATTCATCTTCAATTTTTCAGTACTTGATTATACTTCTATTCATGAAACTTTTCCAAACCCATCCATAAGTATTTATCAGAAATATTACCTTCCCTGCCCATTATGGATGATCCTATCAATGGAGAGGATCAAAATACCATCTTCCCTGCTCATTAAAAATTAAAATGCTTCTTATCTTTGGTGTCTAATTTGTTTACTAGAATAAATAATTTGTCAACCATGGTTTATTTTCATTTATATTAGGAATGAGATTTAGATAGGGGAAAATTTGACTAATAAAAATGCTGAATAAAAAATTATTATTATTATTATTATATGACTAATAAACTTGACTAACACCACAGTCTTATCTCTCTATCTCTATCTAAATGCACGTATGCATATGTGTGTGTATATGTATATATGCCAAAGAATCCATTCTTGTTACATGTGAGTAAATTTGTATTGCCTTCAAAATATCTATTTATATATTTAAGGAATTGAGCTATTATATTTATGGGATCACGTGATCATAGTTTTTTCAAAGACTTGGAAACATGTCTAAAAATTTTGGCATTTCAGAAATAATTTATTAAAAAAATTGTAGAATCAAAAGAGAACCATTAATTGGTGGCCACATGCATGGTGGTTCCCAGCTATAGTAAAGCCTAACATGTATTATAGGTCAACCAGGATATTACATTTAATAACTTCACACTAGCACAACACAAACCATGTGTTTGGATTGCAATAGGGCCTAACTAAATTTTAAGTTCTTAGTTGGAAGAATGTTTTGAATCTGCGTTCTTCTCCTTTAAAATCAAACAGAAAATAATAATAATAATAATAAATCTTGAAATTTTGATGCCTTTTGCACTTTATAAATACAAATTCGAATGCATTTTTCTTTTCTAACATTTGCATTTCAAATCAGGGATTTTCCAAGACAATTGTGTCGTTTGAAGATTAATTGATCTTTTCTCTTTGCAATATGCTTCTCAATCAATCATAGGTATCATTCATATTCTTCATGAAATAAGTTTTATAATTGAACTGGGTGGTGTTACCATTAGCTTCTAATGAGTTTAAATTTATATATGTTTGAACAATGTCATATTATATCTTTAAATTTATTATTTACTTTTGGGCAATCTATAATTAATTTTTGTTTCAAAGCTTAATTTTAACAACTAATTGTTTCTGGTTAATCATAATATAATATCATATTTAATTGTTTTTATTTTTTGGGGCTAATTTGACCTATCTACTTGGGTATAAATATCTCAGTTGGCTAGTTGAACAAGTTTATTCATTCTGTCTTCTGAATAATTTAAAAATACTATATTTGTTTATATATATACTAATGACTTCATTCATAAAGTTGATGGATATTTTTCTGGTTAAAGTATGCACATGCTCATGTCATATCTAATTTTGTGTAATATTTTTTCTAGTTAAAGTATGCACTTCTTTTGTTTGATATGATGATTTCTGGAATGTCTATTTAGGATGATTATGTCTTTTATTGCTGTTTTTAATGTGTGATGTTGTATATTTTGGTGTGTTTGATGCTAGATCTCTAAAGTCATACCAAATGATTGGTGGAAAGCACTCACATAAGTAAAAAAAGTGCAAGTGGGAATATCCACAAGTAAGTAGTTTGAACTCAAACTTTTTCCAGAACAATCATTCCATATTTTTTGATTATTTTTCATTCATTTGTAGTGCCATCGTCATCAAGGAGACAATGAGTCTGGTTATTATGTGATGAGATATATGTATGACATCATCAAGATAAGTATTATTGAGTCATTTCATCAGGTAATAATATCTTACCCAATTTAGATTTCTGATGCTAGTCGAGATTTCTATTAATTGATCTATGACTTATGTTTCAATGATTTTACTTTGAACTTGCAACAATATCACGATATTGAGAGCTATTCTAATTTAGAGATGGACCACATTCGCAACATTTGGGTAGAATATTTTCTGCAAAAAGTGGCATTAGGATAAGGTAATAGTTTAGGTTTATTATTGTATAGTTTTGATGAAAATTCTTACCTGTTCAATTAAAAACTTTGGATTTGCCACATAATCAATTCTATCAAAAGGTATGGTTTGGTGGTAATGACTTAACAGATCATGCAAATGGGGAGGGAGCTGATGGGACACAACTTGTTCCTAAAGGAAGGAGTTGATGAATAATTTTGTTGTTATGAAGTTTTTTAAGTTTTCTCTTGTTATTTTCTTTTCATTTTTGAATTGGGCTTGTATTACTTTGTTTAGAACCTTTGGTTTCTTGTTTTAAACTAGTTGGTGTGTGTTTAATTGGGTGATTTTAGTAATGGATTTCTTGTTTTCATTATTGGAATTGATTTCGTAACATTTGGAGTTTTTGTTGTTGGTTTAATTAGAAATGCATCAATTGTCACATGAAACAAATTTAATTTCTTTTTCGTAAGAAATTGACAATTGCCACTAATGTTTATAACCTTTTTAAAAATAATATTTAATTTTAATTTCATAGAAAAATTAAAAAAAAAGTTTCATTTCTACGTCGGTTGTAACATATACCCAACGTAAAATATATAATTTTACGTCAGTTATAATAGGTAACCTAAGTGAAATGAAGATGTGGAAATAGTTTTATCCCGTCCAGTATCAATTTTCACATCGGTTGGGTTTTGGAACCGACGTAGAATATGAATTTCTATGTCAGTTCTAGAACTGACATAGAACACCATTTTTCTACGTCAGCCTGATCCGCGTCGCCACAAGAACCGATATAATTGATGAAAAATAACTGCCGTAGAAATGCTTTTCTGCAATAGTGCTGGTATTCTCTAACCATACAATAAAGCAATGTTGAGTGCATGGGATTGGAAATATATGTTTGGAAGGTGCATGGTGTGAAAGTAACATGGCCCCTAGCTCTGGCTGATGGCTATCACCAGGACCCTTTTTTTTTGGGGGTCCACCATCGTGATAGGTTTGGTTTTATTGATATTGCCTCAATTTTCAAATTTAAAGACAGGGAGTTGCGAGGTGCCTCAGCGAATCAATTTTCTTGGACTCTCTTTAAACAAAGAAAAGAGACAAAACAAGGATTTTTTTTTTAAATTATGTATATACACACAAGGAGAAATGACATAATTATTCAGGCATATGAGGAAAATGTTATTGTTTATTATTATTACAAATTATGCCATTTCAAAATTAAAACCTTTCAAAAATAAATCCATGTAGCATCTTTTTTAAATTTAAAAAAAGGATGCCTCTAAATTTCCGTCATAGCTTATTTTTCCTGCAAAAAAAATCCTTTACAACTAATAATTATGAACTACATTTAATATATATCTTTGATTTGCACAAATTTTATTTCCCATGTAAGGTATTAGAATGAATTTGGTGCACTAAATCCATGATGCACTTTGAAAGATAAAACGTGTAATGTTGATAAGAACAAACGGGACAATATTATATATATATATATGAATTAATATTTAATTAATTTATTTAAAAAATCACAGTACGTTATTTATTATTGACAATTGATTTCCTATTTTATCAAAATATATGTTTTCTAAAAAACCACTCGTAAAAATAGGTTTGGATAAAAGTACAAGTTTATATTGAAAAAAACCAACTTTCTCATCTTAATGTAATAAAAAATTTACATGATAATTAAAAATGTAGAGAATTAAAGAGTTATTTAGTAATATTTACAAATTGTGAATAGTTTATTTTAAATCTCATTTTTTTTACTTGAATAGTAAATTTTTTCTAAAATTTAGTGTGAATGCATGGGACCTACTCTTATTTAATAACATATACTCAAATCATAAAAAAATATTTTAGATACATTAAGTGGATATAGTTTCATGTAGGGGTGATTATGGGTCAGGCCGAGCCGGGTTTGACCCCTGCCCGATGCCCGACCCGAAATATATCAGGCCAGTACCAGGCCAAGTACCGGGCTGGCCTCATATTATATATCTTTTTTTTTTTAAATTAAAAAAAAAAAACTTATTTAATAATAAAAAATATATTTATTTATACTTAAAAATAGATTTTCTTAAAAGATAATCTTAGAAAAAAATAAAATTATTCAAAATTTATAAATATTTAATCATTATACATTATTTTTACATAAATATTAAGTTAAAAAATTAATTCAAAATTTAAAGAAATTTGAAACATTAAAATTTTAAAAAATTTTCATAATATTTACATAATAAATATATTATATTAGATACATAAAGAAAAAAAAATTCCTACAAAAATCAATTAAGATATATAAAAAACTAAATTTTTTTTTAAATATATATATATATATATATAGGTCGAGCCAGGCTAGGGTTAGAGTGCTTGACCCTAACCCTAGCCCGGCCCGATTGGCCCGAAGTGGTCAAGTCGGACTAGGCCAACCGGGCCTCGGGCTACTGTGTTCAGCCCTAGTCTCATGCAAGGTTGGGAAACTTGCGAGTTGACTAGCCGAGTCAATTGAGTTTGTGTTTTTATCCATGAAAATCAATTTAACTCATTTAAACTCAGATGGGATGTAGACTCGGATTGAATCATTTGTAACTCAAATGAACTTGGTCAACTCACCGCTTGCAAGCTGAGTTAGATGAGTTAAATGCTGTTTTGTCAAACATAGCGGAAGAAACGTTAAAATCCAAATTGCTCTAATAAAAAAAAATAATAACAATAATATTAACCTTATCCCACTAATGTGAGGTCGATTATATAAATCATACGATATCATTAAACTATATCAAATACCATCTCCTTAGATAAATCATTTCTCAAAAGGTCATTCCTTATAACTTCCCTTAGCGTCCTTTTTGGTCTTCATATATACCTTTTGATAGGGCTCCAAGCCATTTGATCAACTCTCCTCACTGGCTCCTCTTGCCTTCTTTTTTTTACATACCCAAACCACCTTAAACGATTTTCTATCATTTTCTTCTCAATAAGTGTTACTCTGACTTTTTTTCATATACAATCATTTCGTATCTTATCCAATATTTTATGACCACACATCCATCTCAATATTCTCATCTCTACTACTCCCATCTTATACTCTTATTGTCCTTTCAAAACCTAACATTCACTACCATATAATATCGCTGGCTTTATAACTGTTCAATAAAATTTCTTTTTAAGTTTTATAAGTACTATACGGTCACAAATAACTCTTGATATTTTTTCCACTTTAACTATTCAGTTTGTATCACATGTATAATATCTCTATCAATTTCGCTATTACTTTATAAAATTGACCCTAAATATCTGAATTTTGATACCTTTAAAATGGTTTGCTCTCTAATTTTTACTTTTAAATCATTTCTGATTTACTTCTTATTAAATATTATAGTTACTCATGAATGATACTTTGCAATACGTGTGCTCCACCCCACTCGCTTTCCATGTTAAAAGCTTCAATTTGTCCTTTGATACCTTTTTTGTTCATTCCCGACTATGCTTCTTCTCAATTCAATAGTATAGAAAAACTCTTATCTGTTTTCTTCTCAGCTTTGCTTTGAGTGAGAGAAGATTAGAAACAAAGGAGAAACTTTTGCGAGAAAGAAAAAGAAGGATAGCAGACAGGGACACGTTGAAGAAAAAACAATATCATGAGCAACTGAAAAACAGGTTTGAACTTTGAAGAAGTTTGTTTTATATATTATTTTTATTAAGACTTGTTTCCAAGGACAATGAGTGATTGCCATGATGTAGAATTTGATATAGAAAACGCTAACACAACATCCTCTATCAGAAATTGAAAAGAGCAGTGCAAAAACTGAAAGTTAATGACCAAGTTTAGGTTTAAAACTAGTGGAAGATAGTTATATTTGGTAGAAAGAAAGTTAATTTAAAAAAAAAAGGGAGAAAATCTACCTAATGTATTTGGTTTCCAATAAAAAAATTATTATTATCTATAAAAGATATTAAGATTTCTTATAAAAAAATTATAATTGGCTATAAAATATATTTAAATTGATTTTTTTCTTATTTTTCTTTTTTTGAAACTAACTTCCTTTCTATCAAATATAGCCTTTCTTCATTGTTTGCTTTTTTATATGCCTCGTGATATATGATTTAAAGCCACCAAAGTCATGTTCTTTCTTCTCTGTGTCACTCTTTTAAGCAATAATGTATTTTAGTATTAAACAAACTTCTTCTTCAGTAAATCAGGTCCCTGTGTCGTGAATTTATGGATTAATAATTATAACAAAGTATTGATAATGACAAAAAAGCAACTTAATCGTGTGCATTTCATATTTTTATTATATTTTCATTTATTTTTTGTTTTGAAATCATTACAATATTTTTTAGTCTATTTTGACCAAAATAAGTAGTAATTTTATATTTTTTCCTTTAAATTTGAAGGAATTTGTTGTTATATATATATATATGATATTTTAGATTTAATTATATAATTATATATTTTATTAGTTATTTATTAATAAAAGTAAACTCTTTCAATTTTACCATTCGAGTCTATGTGATGAGTTTATTCCTTCATTATGAGTTTGGTTAAATTTACGAGTTTCACAATCTTGTTCACAAGTCTCCATAAATTTAACTTTATTAATGGAGAATTTGCATTCAGTGCTTATGACAGCTTGATGAGCATTGAAAGAGTTATGGATAATAAGCACCAAATGCAAATTCTCCATAAATATAAGTCCTTTGTTTATTTTACTTTTTTATTTATTTTTGTTTGTGTTTTAGGACCTTTGTTCTTGGTGCCTCCATTCAGTAGTGAATTTGCAATTTCTGGTAAAAAAAATCAAAATTTAATCCATAAAACTTGACAGTTGATTATAATAAAAAAGTTTATTGTCAACTTATCACCCTGATCTCAAACATTGTTTCTGATAAAATATAAAATAAAGCATTATCATCAACATAGTAATAATAAAATTATAATAAATTATATTATTAATAATTTATGAGTAATATAATTTATTTTTTAAATTTTATTGAGTAAACTAAAAATATATATTACCTATAACTATTTTATGGAGAGTTATATTCTTTATGATATAAGCTCAAAATTAAAATTAAGGCTGGCCCTTGTGGGAAAAAAAAAATAAAGAGAGGAAGAAAGAAAAAGAATCCAAAATTATAAATCTTGAAAAAAAAGTGGTAAAGAATTTCGGCTCCGCCTGTCATTCTTATTCTTATATTTTTAATTCCAGTGCCTACTCATTGTCTCTCTCTCCCACAGTCTCACTCTCTCCCCTCTCTCTGAAATGAAAGTAGGTTCGAAGAGAAGAAGATAACTCAGTGAATCCCAAGAAGCTGCATTTGCAGCCATTTCGCGCAATTCGAGCATCCGCTTACGGAAGTCTCCAAAATCTCTTATTTTCTATTAACTTTTCTCCCTTGATCTGCTGCAATGGATTCTCGGGAACCACCTCACACCCGGCCACCGCCACGCTCACAACGGCAACCTTCTCCGGCGTCACTAAACATGATGGCTTCTTTTTCGCCCACACTGCCCAACCCCGCCCCTTCTTCCTTGATCAGCTCCACTTCCTTGCCCATGCTGATGGCCCCTGCCCCCGCCGGATTTCTCTTCAGCCCATTGGTCCAACAATCCCGTTCTCCTCGTTTTCCTCGTTCTCCTCCTCCTCAGCCTTCCGAATCTTTAAGCATTACTGCTCCTTACGAAGGCTCCTCCTCTGCGTTGAGGCCCGGCGGGCCTAGTATTGATTCTCCAAGAAAGAAGAGAGGCCGGCCCAGGAAGTATTTGCCGGATGGTAGCATTGCGTTAGGCTTGGCTCCCATGCCTATATCTTCTTCCGGTCCCGGTGATTTGAGTACCTCGCCGTCCGGGGAACCTCCAGCTAAAAGGAGTAGGGGAAGGCCGCCAGGCTCTGTAAAGAAGCAGATGGATGCTCTTGGTATATGTTATATATGAGCGTTCTTTTCTTGTGTCGTTCTTGCACATTCTTTTTGTGGATCTGATTGTGAAATTTCCCGGTTCGGACGATTCCAGGAGTTGGTGGGACAGGCTTTACTCCACACGTAATCTCTGTGAAAACTGGGGAGGTATGCTATAGGAGCAGTTATACTGGTTGATGATTATCCATTGCTCTTGCAAGAATGTTTAAGCTTACAATCTTTTATCTGCCAGTATTACTTCTAAACTTAGTTGCATATATTTGTTGCAATTTTGCGAAATGTTCAGCATCGTCATTATTGAATTCAAAGATGCGGTAATTAGTGTCTGAAAGGAAGCAAAGCTAACGAATTGTGATGAGTTAAGCCCAAAGTTTGGTAATTGGGTGCAGTGGTCCTCAATTCATGATGTCAAATAGGGAAAAATATCGCTTTATATTATCTTTTTTTGAAAAAAAAATTGCCAAGGAATACAAAGCATTGATTTTCCAAATTTTTAAAAAAAATTGGAGTTTATCTGTAGCATTGGTACTATAAATAAGTATGATTGAGATTTTTTCACTATGACATGTGATTTGGACCTTTTTATTCTTTTGGATTTTGGGTGATAAAAGAAGATTTTCAAGATTTTGGTCCAACTAGGCATTCTTATGATTTTAAAAAATTATTTTTGTTTTCAACTCAAGTGTTTTTGGATTTCAAAAGTTTGCCTTTATTGTATGTAAAGTGTTTTTTTATGGCTTTAAGCTATCCATATTTAAGTACTTCAAATTTCCATATTAATATTACTATCTTTTAATTTTGGGCCATCGCAGTTTATTGATCAATATTGATTATTTATGAAACGTATAGGTTTGTTATGTTTTCTGGTTTGAGCATTGTGCAGTTGAGATTTATAAAGTTCTGTTCACTTGTGTCATGGAGTTGAAAATACATTCCATCTTATGATATATCTCTTGCCACAATGTGAAAGGGAGGGAGTGATTATAGAATTAGCCTACCAATATTTGTTTTTCAAGCTTCTCCTTTTCCTTATTTGAGTTCATCTCTTTTAAATGGTGAGGATGATGTCATGCATACCAAAACATGGCTGAAGATTGGTTTTTGTAACCCATCATATTTTCATGTGTATTTATCATGTGTCTGTATGTGGAGCAGATACACTAATCCAATGTCCATCTTTCAAGTTTCTATTTGGAGGCTCTAATTGGAGTTGCTCTTGTCACAAGTCTTCTCATTGTTATGCTCCTGTTGTTTGTAGGACGTTGCAGCAAAGATTATGGCATTTTGTGAACAAGGGCCTCGTACAGTCTGTATTCTTTCTGTTAATGGTGCAGTCTGCAATGCTACCCTTAGACAGCCAGCAATTTCTGGTGGCACAATGCATTATGAGGTACATTTTATATTGTTGCAGAATCCATTAAGTATTCAATTACTCATTGCAACCAGCGGAAAAAAATGATGTTATATTAATATAAGAAATGATCTAATGTAATGTGTATTTGACAATAGGATACACATTCCTTAAAGAATGGAACATGAAATTACAGGCATATGTTATATTCAGCACATAAGTATAATTTTTATTACTCCATTGCAAAAGAAATATGTTTTTTAACATCAAAAGTGTATGCCATTAGAATTATGTTTTTTGGGTGTTGTGATTTGTGTGATGGGAAAGCCTGTTTACTTTGTGGAATCCCAGCTGGAAATAGATTTTGTTCTTGTCCTTGTACTGTTTTTTTGTTTCTTAATTCCTCTATTGAATGCTGTTTTCCGTGGTGTGGTAGAGATGTTGCAGCATACGTTTTCAAATGCTTTCATGGAACCATTTTTGAAAAAAATATTGTGCCCATTGTATTATTTCCTCAGGTATCCTTGGATTGATAGGAATAGGAATCCAAATCAACCCTCTGCAGGAATTATTTATACATCTATTTTTTATTGCATTGACATTTATAAAAAATTTTTTAAAAAGAAAAGGAAAGAATTAGACCTTTTCCAGTCTACATCTCTTTAAATCACATCATCCTTCTTGGTGCAATAAATGGGAGAAGATAAATAATTATAGAAGATGGTGCATTTTGATTGGATGAATCTGTATATAATCAATTGCTATAATTAGTTGGTTACGTAAAGTGAACTAGTAATAGGAACAACAGGTAGTTGACGGGGAAGAATTTTGTGCTGCTAAAAGTGGTGTTTTTATAAAAGCATCCATGGAGGCAGTGACAGATGACCTAAGCTTTGGAGATTGAGGCTGGGGAGAAACTCAGATTGACTCGGTGGCTGGTTTTTGTGCCTGGAATAGTGTCAAAGATTAGTGGCTTTTGGGCTTAGATTGTAAGTAGGCTACAAATTAAATGGGCACAATTATTTCAGTCTTGTGCTCTGAACAAGTCGTTTCTTTTTTAATTGTGTGTATTGCAACTATATGTAGAAGCTCCCTAATTGTAGTACTGTTAGGTGTTGGCCTTCCAGGAGTCTATAAAAGAAAGAGAAAAAAAACTCAACTGGTGCTCACAAAAGAATTTACTGTGTTGCTCTGATTTGATTCTTATTTATGCTCACCCTTCTTTGTTTAAAACGTTTTGTTCCCGTGTAAGTATTCAGATTTTGTGGTTTGTTCATTTGTCAGTGCTGTGATGTGTGTAACCTCCATTTCATTTTCATGTCTCTCACTATCATATTTTTCCTTGCTTTCTTCAAACTGACCATGGCATAGTAGTTTCATAACGAGTTCAAAATTCAATAATCACATCAGTGGGTTTTTCAGAGATGGGGCCAACTGACCTGGTTTTTCAGTCTCTTGAAGTTGGCATTATATAAAATATTACTTTCAGTGAGTTGAAATGCTGAACGTCTAATGACATTGGGGGTTGTAATATTTGTTGATCTTTATTATGTTCTTAGTTGCACTTTTCTTCGTGTGATGTCATTTCACTTTACAGGGCCGATACGAGATTATATCTATATCAGGTTCTTTCGAGCCATCTGATGATGGTGGTGGTAGAATGGGCGGTTTGAGTGTCACTCTGGCGGCAGCTAATGGAAATGTTGTGGGTGGAAGTGTTACTGGAGTGCTGATTGCAGCATCACGGGTGCAGGTATCATTCTCAGAGGTGGAACACTTAATTGCATTCTGAACAATGAACTTATGACTAAATTCACCCACATCAGCCCCTCTTTTACCAAAAAGAAAAGGAAAATGACGTTCAGCCCATAAGATGTTTCTAGAGCACATTGTGTTCATAAAGAGCTTGAGAACCTATATAAAAATTGGGGAAAAAAAGGAAAAAAAAAAAAAAAGAGCTTGAGAACCAGGGAGTCTTCTCTGTCTAATGCTTTATTTTTGGGACTTTTGTAATTATTATTAACAGGTCGTTTTGGGTAGCTTTATTACGGACGGGAAGAAGTCGACCCCAAAAAAGGGGAAATCAGGGCCCTCCACAGCAGCACCGGGAACATCATCTTTGACTCCCACCAGTGGTTCCTCTGACGACGATGGTGATAGTCCGTCGCAGAGGAGGACCGGGACCGGGCATGGAGTCGTCATGAATGTTGGCTAGCTCCTTCAGTGGAGTCATCATCAACTATGGCCCGGCCAAACTGAGCGCCGATGATGCTTTTTCCTTTTTGTAGGTTTAACTGTGCAGATTACAAAAGCAGGTATTTTTCGTGTTCGTGGTCATGGCAGTGGATAGAGATTTATATTGAAATGCTAACATGTATTGTTGAAGACGGATTTCAGAGGATGTGTATTGTCAGCAGTATACAAGTTTACTGCATATCGATAAACCAATAAATAAATAAATAAATCAGTTTACTAGGATTTGTAGCTCATAACTGAAACATCACTAGAGTTGATAGCTGAGCTGAGGATATGATTGTGTCCAAAGATAATGTTGAGTTGTTTCCATTGCTTGAGGGCTGAGCCTCCCCAGATACATTTTAAAGTGCCCTTTATGTGGGTTAGGTACAATCTAATGTCAGGTAGGTCGGTCTTTTCTTTCATTTAATCATCTGTACCATTCAAAATGAGCTACTTTTTTTCAATTACTCCTATTAAAGAAAGAATATTTTGCCTCAAAATTGATTTAACTAGAACCTTTACGTGTGAATTTTAAAATATAACTATGCCTTCTTATACTTAAGTACCGAGATAGAAATGTAAATTTCAGTTGTTTTTTATAATTTAAAAACAATTTCTGTTTTGAAATTGGGATTGAACATTTTGTGTTTGAATAAAACTGAGTATTATTATTACAGTTGAATTCACGGAGAGTAATGTCATTAAATTTAGTCAGAATTTTATGTTTGCGAACGTGTTCTATTATATTTAGAGCGTGTTAATTTTCATTAAAAAAATAAGCGTGTTAATTAATTATATAATTAGAATAATTTAAAGATTGAAAATGTACACGTACTCGCCCCTCTCTGTTTTTATTTTTGTAATGGCTTTGCGGGACGTAAATCAACTTGAGAGGATCTACTTTCCTAAATGTGCTGAGGGTTGTGTTCCAACATTTCAACCGTAGTGGTGGGGGGGGGGGGGTAAGATGTGCAGCATGGTTAGGAATTTGCGGGTAGATTGCAAATTAATTAGAAGTACCCAAATCCTATTGAGAAAATGATAAAAGGATGCGGACATCACCAATGACTTGAGCGCATGAAAGCATCCCATATTACTTACTGCTGATGGGGAACCAATAATGTTGGTGCCATTATTAGTGAAACTGGCTTTGGGGCAATCAGGAATTAATACGAATTGTAATTAATTAAAGAGTGAATAGGAGAGCCAAGATCTCCTCATTCTCATGATTGATTTGTAATGATGACGATGACAAGGCATTGTGCATGAATTAATAATGGTTGAAAGAAGGAAACCGCAACAGAAAGATAATGAAAGGTAATTAAACTTGACGTTGCCGCCAATTTATGATTTCCGTTCGAATCCGATTGCGAAACTAATCAGGCTTTCTGTGAAAAACTCGGCCGCTTGCAAAACAATCATTGAGACCCAAACAGGAAACTCAAATCTCTACTCGTTGTAAGTAGAATGTATAATAAGGAACCACTGAGCGATAGAGAGAGAGAGAGAGAGAGATTCAAACAGCGTAAGTCCGTTTGAGTTCGGAATATGGGGAGAAACGGAGAGATATCAATTCTTGGTTGAGTTGACAATGAGACACGCGTTGATAAGATTATCTGTAACCACCTAAGTAATCCTCAAAGCAAGCACATGACGTGGTGGTTGGCAATTCGCCCTGCCCTAGGAAAGATAGACTCACCACCCCATGTAATAATAAAGCTTTTAATTTTATTTTTGTTTGATAATGTTCAATATTATTAATTTATCCTGCTTAATTCAATTGAAAAATTTATTAAAATTCATATTAATTTAGATCAAATTAAATAGAATCACAAATTAAAAGACGGTAAATCTCTATTACATACCAAATATTTAATGGAACAATACCTTTTAATTAAATTAACATAACCCTTACCAATTGATTCATAGTTAAAGCTTTCAAATGTCAATTAGAGGGATATGGATGATCCACCCCAAGTCCTCATTGAATTCCTAAGCTGTTAGGCATTCAAATTGATCCCACCGAGAAACAATTTCCCTAAAGGAAATCGTTGCATATATACTGCTTCCACGAGTAATTCATTCAAGTCGTATCACCACCCTCGCCACACCTTCAAACGCGTTTTATCCTTTATCATCATCATCATATATTCAATCTTTTATTTGTTTATGATTATAATAAATAGTAATTCTCATCCTCGATCATCGTATACATCTTTCACCCCCACAACATGCACATGTCTACATGCATGCTACACGTTTATAAAAAAATCTGTGTCTATTTTGAAGCACCTGAAAGTGAATATATATCAGCATTATTCAATTTCCGTTAAATTCATTTTCTTAATATTATAGATTTAATAGCCCTCCGGATGCATAAAACGACGCCTAGTTATACCACTAAATACTAATTATTATTATTATTGGTAATATTATACATATTGTCGTTGAGGACGAAACAGATGCTGACGTTGAAACTGTTTGTATTTCAGTTTGGAACCGAACGGGATGTGGGATGGGCCGTGCGATGTTCCAAACAACAAATAACTGTGCTCTGATGTTGACCCACTGGGACTTGCTGCTTTTCGAGAGTGGACGGCAATCAGATCCATCCACCACGCGCCCTTCCACTCGCTCATTTCATATTCAACGCCTCCCCACCGTCACACGCGCTTCCATTCCTTCATTGGACTTGTTCCAATTCCTTCTTATTAGTCCAACGGCTACCTTCTTCTAAGCAAGCGCCACCACAACTTAATCTGCTTCCTGTCCCTATAACTGATTAGTTGGCCCATTCATTGTCACTCATCTGACCCTTCCCATTTTAAATATACCTTCTTCCTCCCTCCCAACACCTTCCTTCCTTCCTAGTTCTACCACCAACCTTCCTCACAAACTTCCCTCATGGATTGCTTGGTCTTGCCGGTTTCCTTGATCAGACGGCGCTCCACCAGTTCCCGCCTCGGTTATCGGCCCCTCACCCACGACGGCTTAGACGAATCCGACGGGCCCGTGACGGTCGTGGTCGGAAAAGAGAGGAGGGTGTTTCTGGTCGAGCCTTTTGTTCTACAGGAATGCCCCTTTCGGTTCTTGATGGAAACGATGACCAAAGGGGAGGTCCGGGATTTCAGGCGAGGGGTGATCTTTGTGGACGTGGACGCCATTTTGTTCGAGCACATGTTGTGGCTCTTGCATAACGATTCCTCTTCCCTGCTCAACCTCAATCTGAAGGAGATAATTGACTTCTATGCTCAGGAGGATTATTAGAGTAACTCTGGCGTCTTAAACAAAGGTACTCTGTTTCACTAATTTGAGTTCAGTCTTGGAGTCCTCCCTTATTGTGAGAGGCAACAGCTTGTTATACATCGATTGTGTACCCTTCATTCATACATCGATCGTTACTTGATTTTACTGAATAAGCCCAGTCTATTCTCAGATCTCCAAACAGCTAAAGATGGAGGACGATAATTACTTGGAATAAAGATGTTAATATGTGGTTCCTGTGTGCGGTGGGTTGCTTAATTATGTAATTGTCATCGTAGTGATTAACAAGTTCGACTATACATCGTTGCATCAAAGTTGTGAGAGGTCTAGGATAGCGTATATAACCTATAAAGCATCGGCATACACTATCTTGTTTTGCATGCGTTTCCGATTCTAAATTAAAATTCATCCGATCAGAATCAACATCTTAAGTAGTTGAATCATTCAAAATTAATTTGATTGGTTTTGATTATTTATCTGCTTTGTTGCTGGAATCCTTACAAGCTGCATATTGGGGTTCTGTTCAGTCTATATGATTAACTTATATAGTGGGGGTTCTATTCACATAAATATTATAATGAATTAATTCCATAAAATTTACTTAAAAATTTGAACAAGATTGATTCTTCGATGATGGGTTATAATTTAAAATCACCGTGGAGTTGAGCTTGATGCGTCAAGTGGCAACTGCAGTGTCACTTCATACTATTCCAATTCTGAGACCTACAAGTTTCACAGGACTCGGGCATCATGTAGCTGCTGATAACTCACTGGTAACGTAAGCTTTTTCCCTTCAAGCTTAGTACGAAGATCCATCAATCTTAATTAGGTGTAAGTATAAAGAGAAAGAGAGAAATCAATCTTAACTTGAATTCAATTGATCCTGGAAATGTTATGCCCTTTAAGTTCCAATATGATCTTCCAACCCAGGACTCAGAAAGACAACCATGTATTTCTAAATATTTATTTTTGAAGCCTTATATACATTCACCCTCTCTCTTTAGTCTCTTATGGGCCTTTCCTTCTTTATTGTAGGTCCAAAAGACATAGCTAAATAAGAAAATTGCAGCAAGCCCAAGGGTTGCATACAGTTGTGGACTTTAGTATTATTTTAATTTGAGTATCGCTGGATTTGCCCTATTTGACCATAATAAAAAACAAGGGATCACCCCCCAAAACCCAAAGAATACAGCCCAGTGCGAATGACTTCATGAACTCCTGCTACTTTAGCTCTGCTTTAGTCATTTCCCAGTGATGAATCTCTGATTCATTAAATTTTTATTATTTTAAGAAATTTATTATATAAACATTCAATTTATTATATATATATATATATGAAACATTTCAATTAAGTTAATGTTTAATAAGTTTTTATTCTTACATTTCTTTAGTATTAAGTATATTTTTATTTGTGTATAAGTTGTTTTGTGTAGCTTTTATTTCAATTTTTATATTTTAAAATTATTTAAATTTTGTTAAATAGTTGCAAGATTATTTTTATATTTTTGCAAGGTTAAAAATGTAAAGCACAATAACTCTGGTTGGTATGAATGATAGAGTTCTCTCTTCTTAAATAAGTGATTGAAAGTTGGATTCCTAACTTTTGTGTATAGAATAAAATTAGTTAGAAGAAATTTATCTTTTGTTCTCAACAACTCAACTCAAGGGAGATTGGCCATTTTGCCGGCACTCTAGTTTACAACCAAAAAAATACAAAGCACGGCTCACCAAAAAAATAAGCACAAAAGCATTAATGTTATCGAAAGTAAAGTTGCCGCTAAAAGATTCCTAGACCACGCCGATGGATCTGAGCACCATGACGTCCAAATTTCAAAACTTAATAATTGAAGACTCAGAATGGCACAGTGTTGCGATAGTAGAAGCAGAACCTAATGTTCCGGTGCAAGCCGTACATGAGTATTTCTGTTTCTCTGTTTTTGCTAAGTTTTAAAGCTTGCATCTCCATGAGGCAAACGAGGTCGACATCTGGAAGGTTTTAAGAAGAGAAGCCAAGAAGATCTTGAAGAAGAATCAAAGGCAAAAAGAAAGGCATGAGTTTGAAGAAGATTTACTGATTAAATCAATTTTCTTTTATCCCTTTGTTATACTTTTATCAAAATAATATGATAATATGTCATGTAACGTCAAAGAGAGAGAGAATATGATAATAATAATAATAATTATACAGAAAAAGTATTTTTCTCCTAATTATATATATGCATTAATTTTGCATATAAGATATAATATTCATCGTGGGTGGATTCAATCCTGCTTGTTCCATTCGAAATGAAGTTAATTTGATTGATAAAGTAGACTCCGTGGTACTTTGACATCCTTATCACTTCGGCCCCATCATGCTAACTATACAACAAACGACAACGCCACCATAAAGAGTCCATCCAAAACGTGGTTATCTATGTTTAATCACTCGATGTTGGAAGCATTATTAATTAAATATAACAAACACTCATCAAAAGCTAGCTATAGGATTATATATTCATATGAAGAAGTTGACGGCATAAAAATCAAATGGGTGTAACTAACTATATATATATATTAACATAAATTGCTATTATATATGGCACATACGACGACTAGGTCAGTTTCTCATTTAACCCTCATTATATTTTTTCTAATAATTAATCAGCCACGCAATTGCGTTACTTATATATATATATATATATATATAGTCGCACCTACTCTTCTGTTGTTCTATTCTTATATTCTCGACAATGTTATTATGACCATGTTTAGCAATATTATAAGGTTTTAAAAAAATGGAATATATTCCTTAAGATAGTTAACTTTGAGGCAATTTTCGTGGGTATCCAGATATACTTGTGTAGTGAAATGTTACTTTTTCGGTTCAATAATTTTGGGTTAAGTATGTATAGTATTAAAGTACAAGAGAAAAACAAGTATGATTGTTAGTTTAGGCTGTTTTCGCAGATCGAGCAGTTTACATATATCACCTCATTTGTGTGTGTGTGTGTGTGTGTGTGTGTGTGTTAATTCACGGAATTCCAAGAGCAAAACAAGAACTAATGCCACGAAATTCATCGTTAACGTCAAATAAATGAGCATGGCAGCAGCGGATACGATTTAAAAACGAGTTCTTTTGTTTTAATTTGTTTGTTTTTCAGAATATTAGATCAAAGTACATGCAATGATTAATTCACCATTTTTTTCATCCGAAACGAAAAGCGATTGCCTCCACAGAGAGATAAGAAGCCAGAAGGCCAACGGAAATTAACTTCTAAATGTTGGCTTCAAAATAATTAAAAATTATATTAAAAATCAATACATTATTGCGGTGCTCTATAGTTATAATGACAGCATATATAGGTAAGTGGGGTTTTGGCGGGGCAAAACTAGTTAGTATATTGGAAGCATATTCTTGGAGCAAATTAAGCGCTTTAATATGGAATCTAATGCAATTCTGCATTCGGATAAGTAAGTGTGTCAATTACGAATTATATTGTGTCATCAAAACACATGGCTACGTCTTCAGTTTCACTGTTTTGGGTGAAATAAACTAACATCAGAACTTTGCATAAATAATTTATATACGTATATGTGTGTGTGTATAATGGAGAATATTGGAAAGTCAGCTTATATGACAATATTTAAATCTTAACTAGCCGCGGCGTTAGCTTCTCTAGCTAGCTACCTGACCTAACCTGCACTTTGCGCTAAATAATCGCCCTTTACTTCACTTGCTCCGCAGATATAATTGAAATAAGGGGAATTATATTTTAAAACGAAAATAATAAATTTATTATAAAATAAAATATGTTACTATATATTCTTCCAATTTTATTATTCAGTACTTTATATTTTAATATTTTTTATCAGTTAAAATTATTTTTTATAATTAATTCATTCTACTTGTTTCAAACTGTAAATCCCTCTTGCAATTATGGGTGAAAGGTGCTGAAAATTATAAAAGTGTCTCATAAAAACCAATTTAATCTAATTATATATAACAGAGATATATGGCATTAGAGTCTGAGATTACATGTCATGAGCTTAAAGTTTTAGGATAAATTATTCCATATATTTTATTTGGATTAACAAAATAGTTTAATCAATTACCACCAGTCTACTAGTAATTAAGCTAAAGCCAACTACCAATTCAGTATATCTAATTCTAATATAACGCTTTCCCACCCCGTGCTTTGACCTCGATTATCATAATTTACTCTGTACTAGTTCTGAATTGATCGCTAGCTAGCTAGCTAGCCAGAGAGGTATATGGCCAGAACAAAAAAAGAAAAAAGAAAAAAGTTGGCGGTCGAGGAGCATGCGATATGGCACTCAGATGATATCAAACAGGAGGCATTTTATCCCCTTTTTTCCTTGAGACTTTGTACATACATACATATATATATATATATATCTTATAATGCGTGTGTGTATGGAAGAGAGCTAACATATCAGCACTTTCTCATAACTCCTCTTAATGAAAGAAATACTAGCTAGATGAAGGAGATAAGCTGAAATGCCTTGCGCTATTATTGCCAGTTCATATTCGCTTCCACGGTTTTGTACATATTAAAGTCATTAAAAGAACACGGAAAAAGACCACCACCACCCTTTGATCTAAAATCCCTAGACAAATATGAACACAGTGCATCCCTATAACATGATCACATTTAGTTATCCTATTGTATATTATAACCTCGTCAAACCAGTGAACTTTAATTTCATGTCGATAAAGAGGGCGGGGGAAATTACATTAGGCAGTATATATAAATAGAAACTTGTACTTTGTGGATATGAAATGAGGGAAAAGGTAAGGCAGCAAAGAAAAATGGTCAACACTTGTGAATCGGCAGGTAACGATACTGGGCTTCGTTCTATAAATAACCACAAGAAGTTGTTTAAAACGTATGCAACTAGCAGGAACTAGCACTAATGATGTGTGTAATTGGGGCAGAGCTGTACATACTATATCCTACTTTAATTTCAGAAGAAGAAATTAATTTGCAAATTAACGTAAGTTATAGTTGCAGAAGTAGAGGACATTCCAGATATATAATAAACCCAAAAAAGACCAATGAGACACTAAGTAGAAGTACAAGTGTACAATTCAAACGCACCCAACGCAGAAGCGAACTACATCAGCAGCAGCAGCATATATATGAAGTCGAAAGTAAAGAGGAGAAGAGAAGAAGAAGAAGAAACATAGAGAAGGCCATAATTAAATATAGTCCATGGATTTGCTGACCTTGAGCTATATAGAGTTATATATTTGTATCCAATGCAGTTGGTAATTGCTTCAAGTGGAACAGCTTGAGGATATCAGGCGAGAGGAGTTTGTTGAGGCTTGACCGGCGGATGAATTAGGATAAAAATGGAGGACGAGGGGCTGAGTTTCCGGCCCAGCCATCCACTGGAATCTGCATATTATGGGGAAAATTAAAGAAGGGTAGACCGGAGGATGGGTCAGGGAAAGCCGCAGCAGCAGCCGATCCCTGAGAAGAAGCCCCAGGTGGTTGCATCTGGAGTTGCTCCTCCTGCTCATCCAACGGTAACCTCTCGTACGCCACGTTCGTAAACGAAGCTGCGATCACCATCACCGGTCCTGCTGCCGTCAACTCTCCCACCACGTTTCCTCCCACAACCTGTCCTTGCCCTCCCGCCAAATATACAGTCAAGCTCGTCGCACCCGGCGGGGCCGGTGGTGGCAGGAAAGACCCAGAAAGCGACAATATCTCGAACCTTCCGTGAAGAGTGACCACGGCTCCAGCGGCAGCCGGCTGCCTCAAGGTCACATTGGTGACAGTGCCACTACCGCTCAGAATACAGATCCCGCGCTGGCGGCGACGTGCGTAGGTGGCGACGGAGTCAAAGATGTCGCAACCGCTGGCGACTTCTACAATATGAGCGCGGAGGGTGTTGGCGCTTTCTCTGGTGATGATGACGGGTGGTTTGGCCTTGTTCTTGGAACCAGGAGGGCGGCCACGGGAACGGCGGGCGACAATGTCGCCGGGACCTGCGGAGGCTGAGGCGAGCTCGAGGCCTTGGTGGGGATCATCTTCGGAGGAAAAGGGAGCAGCCCGGTGGCCATCTTCTTCGGAATCATGTTGGTGCTGCTGCTGCTGAAGGTGCAAGTCGTGCCTGTGAAGATTTTGAACAAAGCGAGAAGCAGTGCCTAAATCCAGACCAGCCATACGCACATCAAAGAAAAATTATTACAAAAAAAACGAAAACACGGGGAAATAATTAAATTTATTATAGATATTAAATTCTATCTAAGATTAAGAGGGAGCAGTATATTTAAAAAAGAAAAAAAATGATTTGGGCTGCTTTTATTTATTTTAAGAGAAGTGGGAAAATTTTATGCATAGAAAATGAGGAAGAGAGACAGGAGGGTGTGGGAAGTTGAAGAAGGGTGGAACTGAAAAAGAGAAGTAGATTTAAGAAAAGGATATAAAACAAGAAAACAGGAGTGGCGGAGAATGGAGTGCAGAGAAAGAAAACGAAGAAGAAGGTTTATGAGAGAGAGACGGAGAGAGTGGGGAAGGGGGAACGAATGAATTAGAGGAGAGAAACGGAGACAACGGACTCAGCGATCTCTCTCTGTTTTTTTTTTTAAAAGGCTACCACAAGTTTAAATAAGAGCCCATAATATAATCATCCTTCTTATCTTTTAATATAAAACAATCACATAAATTTGAATTAAAATTAAAATTAATTAATTATTTTAATTTTTCTTAAAATTTTAATATTTTTTAAAATTATTCTTATTTAATTTCTCTCTCTTTCTCCTTAGATATATTAAATAGAAAAATTTCTTTAAATTATATAATAAATACTACCTCATATATTATAAAGAATCTAATATTCAGAATCAGAGCAAAAGACCCTATAAATAAGACCAGAGAGAGTAATTAAGAGCTGCTACCCAAACAAATTAATAATTAATAATACTCCCACTAGTCACAAATGTACTTCCTCCGATTTCATTTGTAAGGTGTTATTTTTTATTACACGGGAGACATAATTATGCTCTCAAATTTATAAAATAATAGTATAAACTTCCAATCTTACCTCTATTAATTAAAAATTAGAACAATTTACGAGACAAAAAAATTATTAAATAAAAGGTAAAGAAGAAAATTTAAATAAAAAAATAACACAACACCTTATAAATAGAACCAAGTAAATTTTTAAGATAACATCTTATAAATGGGATAAAAGGGAGTAAGACACAAATATAATTTCATATTTTTAATTCAAAATATTAAAAAGAAATACTATAATTTATCTCCTGCATTTATTAATTATTTTTTTAATCATACCTCTTATTAAATGTGAGTTAATGATTTTTTTCATTAGAAACAAATTTAGTAGTGTATGCATTAATTTATGAATGTTTTTGAAAATTTTTTTAATTTGGGAGATACTCCCTTTCAGTCCATAATATAGGATGTGTGACCCATTTTTCTCGATCCACAATATAAGGTGTAAGGACTCAAATAGACAATTTTAACCTTGCTATATTTAATTGGTTGTTTCTTTTTCTCTTCTACAAGTGTAATTACTCATGAAAATTAGACCTTTCATAAGAAATTATTTGCTTTGATTATTGTAACATTTCCTCAATAAATATGGACAAATTTGGGACTTTTGGTGTATTTAAAAATATTATTCAACTTTCTTAATGAGGGTGATAGTAGGTCTCACACTCTATAATATGAATTAGAGAGAGTATTTAAGATAATTAAGAGTTTTTAATTAACCACCATCCCTGCTCTTTGTTAATTAATTATTCGCTCCTTTCAACTTAGACCAGAGGGAGTACTTTCAAAATCTTTACCTTTCCTGTTCCTATTTTACTATCTCATTTGTAATCCAACAATCACAATTATAATTACTATACGTTGTTCATTTTGTGTTTCAAGTGATACTTTCATTAAAATATAAAATGGAATACTTTTATATTCAGTTTATCTTTTGTAGTAAATAATCATCGTTATAAAATTCAAATCCATCTATCGGTTGCAACTGGAAAAAAATTGGTGAACTAATTATGAAATCTAGGTATTTGACCTTTAAATTTCACAAAAAAAATTATATGCAATTATTTATATAGTTTTACATTTTTTTTATTAAAATATAACAAGTATATGATTCAATAGAAAAATGATACATTCATTTACAAAAATTGTTCACGTGTCTTGTTATGATTAAAGATTTATACTCGCATCATATTTTAATTGAAAACTTCAACTATAAAAATCACATATAAATTTTTTAGACAGTACAAAACAATATCGAACCAATCAAAATTTTATTTTTATTTTTTAAATATAGTTTTTATGTCATGTAATAAATTTGGCCAGAACAAATTAATTTCTGTAGTAAAACATTTATTTTATAGTTTTGAATGTATATATTATTTATGATGTGAATTGAAAACTAAATTATACTAAAATCCCTGAAACTTTGAAACATATGATATTTAAACCTTGAAAAAAGTTTGTGTAGGTAACCTCCTTCCGTTAATTAGTTCGTTATTTCATCAATGAAATATAATATGGTATGGACCATATACACTCTCAAACTTTAATTTTTGTGTAGATAATCTTATCAAACTTTAAGTTATATGTGAATAACTCCATAAAACTTAAGTGATGTGCAAATAAATCGTCTATCAAATTACACTCCATCAGTAAAATAACATATAAACTAATGATAAGGAAATTATCTATATAAATTTAATAATTCAGGGAGATTCTTCATAATCAAAAAGTTTTAAAAGTTAAGGAGATTATCTACACATAACACAAATTTTAGGGGATCAATATGTACTGTGAATTTTTCAGCGCATCGAACATTAAAATCTAAATCTGTATGGTATGATTTGGTAATGGGAAGGAGGACGCACAATATGGTTGTGACTTGTAAGTGTTAATCACTCCGATGCGTGAAGCTTGCACTGAACGCCTCGTTCAAATATACTCGCTCTAATACTATATATATATATAGGACATTTTATACCCTTTTATAATATGTAGGGTAATATTTATTATATATTTTTAAAAAATATTTCTATTTAATGTATCCAAAGAAAAAGAGAAAAATATTAAATAAGAGTAGATTTTGGAAAAATATTAGAATTTTCAAAGAAATTGAGATAATTAATTAGTTTTAATTGTAATTCTTAATCCGCGTGATTCGGTTAAGAGAGCCTTATATTAAAGACCAGAGGGAGTATTAATCTTTTACTCTACAACCAAGAGATTAAATAATATACTCCCTCCATCTCATATTATAAGGTAATATGATAAATTTTTCTTATCTTATAATATAAGATAGTATGTAGTGATATGTTATTTTTAACCATTATTTATATTATTAGTATTATAACTTATTTTATATTTAATGAAAGAAATGGAATTAATAGAGGTAAAATTAAAAATTTTAATTTTTTAAAAAAAATTAAAAATATAATAAATATTTCTTAATATACTTAAAATCATGGATAAATTAAGTATTAAATAAGAAATAGAGATAATTAATATATATATCAATTATATCGGAGTATTCAAGGTTTTGGGTCGGGTCACAAGGTAGAAATTATGCTTGCTAAATCATTTACAACAGCGTATATTTATATACACATGCAATCATATATGCTATGACATAAGACCTTTTTTTAACGAATTGAGATATATTATTTAATTTATATTAAAAATCATATTATAAAATTATTACCCCAAAATCATTAAATTACGGGATTTTATTTATGGCATGTTCTCTATAATATTCTATTGTTCTTGTCATGGATATTGCTGATATGGTTTCCTATGATAGAGTGGATATATCAAGTTATAATTTTTGCTGGCATATTAATTTGAGTTGTTTTGTGGGCAAGGGATCTAACAAGATTTCTTTCTCTCTTGATTTTTTTTAAATACTAATATATTTTTTCTTATGTGTTTTTCGTGTTATTTTTTAATTAAAAATTAACATATGAATTATTTTTTAATACATTGTAGATTTAGTAATTAATTATATATTAAAAATATTAACTTCTTGAATTTAAAAAAATTAAAATATTTATATGTTAAATTTTAATTGCAGAATAATATAAAAAACATATAAAAAAAGTATATAATTTTAGTATTTTTTTAGTGAACAGTACTTCACATCTAACTAACAAGATTGAGCACTTTATTTGCTTTTTATGCTCGTCACAAATAATAACAACAACAACAACAACAATAATAATATATCCACTCTGAAATCTGGATCTGCAACTTCTTCTCGCAAAAATTGTTTGGTTTTTCAATAATCAGATTTAAATACAAGATTTTTTTTTTGTGAATAAATACAATCTATAGTTTATAAAAAAAATTAATTTGTGTCTTTCTTAGCAATTTTTAAGTGTTTTATAGTTAATAATTTTATGTTTGATCTTAACTATGTGTATGAAAAAAAATTTATTAAAAAATGTGAAATTCATTTTGGTGATTTATATGTTTTAAAGAGATTAATCTTTAGTTGTTACTTATAAATAACATTAGTGCTACAAAAAATAGTAACAATATGAATATTGTCATCCCGCCAATCAAAGCTTTTGTGACATGGTTATTACTATAGTCAATGCATCAAATTAGTGGCATACGCAAAATTTAAAAATTTAATTATATCGAATCTTTTTGTCTTGTTAATTAAAGTGTATCCATCCTGTATAGGTGAAAACAATTTACTTCTCCATTTTTTTTATTTATCATTTTTTAAGAAAATTTTTATTTAAATTTTTTGTGACTTTCAAATTCTAAAGTAATATTAATTACTATTTTTTCAATTATACTCGTACTTATTATTTTAAAAGTAAAAAATAACATTAATTATCATTTTTTGTTTATCTATTTATTGAAAGACGTATTAAAAAATTTAAAATAAATTAATTTTAACAAATTAATAACATTTGTTAATCTTATGTTAAAATTTTAAACATTCCATGAAAAGAAATCGAGAGTGTTAAAAATAACTTGACATAATCACTTAACTGTCAGTCTGCGGTGGGATCGTTGTGTAGATTTTAGTGCTTTTATTGCACTACTAGTAAATTATTCTTTTAAAAGCTGCTTCTAGTAAATAAAATTTAATATTCTCTCTTCAATTCTAAATATATGGTTATTTATTTTAATCCTTGATATAAGATTTTTTTTAGGATATCATGTAGTATTTATTGCGTATTTTCAAAAAGTACCCATATTTAATTCATTTTAAAAAGAGAGAGAAAGAGATTAAATAAGGGTAGTTTTAAAAAATGTTATAATTTTTAAAAAAATTAAAATAATTAATTAGTTTTAACTTTTATTTTTAATTCATATAATTTGATTAAAATAATCTTATATTAAAGAGTAAAGACCGGAGAAAGTATATATATAGTTTAATTTTGTTAGAAAAAAAAGTAATACTAAAGTCAAATGTTTATATATAGTAGCAATTAGGAACGCACAATTAATTAATTGGATCCAAATACTTGGCGCAAAGGCATTTGCAATTTCTTATTGGGTTTGTTGGATTTAGAAAAACAACAAAAAGTCCATTGAAGAGAAGAGGAGAGGAGAGAGCATGTAATAGTAAAAAGACCAAACGAATAGCCGAAAACTAAAATATAAACTAGTCCTTTTTAAAAACGACCATGAAGGAAAAGGAGGAAAAAGTTTATATTATTTGTTTTCTTGTCGGGAGGAATACTATATAAAAAAGAATAACATTATGATGTGATTCTGTTCATTATAAGTAATCTGATAGCATAGTGCAAGGATATGTTTTATATAGGTGTAGAGTGAGTAGGAAAAAATAAAAGGAAGAAGGATTTAAAAATTCGTTGAAAATATGTTATCTCTTACTTTACCTGATCCAAAATATAAGGGATTTTTAACTACTTCATGCATATTAAAGAAAGTTAATTACACTCTTAAATTAAAAAAAAACTGAACATCTCATTTTAACCTTTCACTTTTACCCTTATTAATTACCAATAATTAAATTTATTTTCACTATTTTTCATTTTAAGTTACAAGACTGGTCATCAATAAATAGGGATAAAAAATACAAACTATTACTAAATACTCCCTCCGTGCCTTAATATTAGGGACAATTGGGGGAGTTTCCGTGTTTCAAAATACAAGGGACACATGAGGTTTGTTTGGTGTATTTAATAACTTTTTCCCAAAATATCAAAATAGTATATTTTCAATATAATTCATTTGTATTAATTGCATGATGGAAGAGTTATTAACATTAAATGAGGGTATTTTTAGAAACTACTTTATATTCCAGATAAATTTATTGCTTTCCTTGGTTTGTGTGATTTTATCTCTTGTCCCTTATATTAAGAAACGGAGAGAATATTACATAATACCTTATATTATAAATAAAAAAAATTAAAATTTTTTTTTATATTTTAGATCGAAGGGAAGGGAGTGTCTCTTTAGTCCCATTCTATTACATGTGATTTCTTGAGGCAATGAAGTTGAGAACTGAAAATTAAAAAGAAGAAGAAGAAAAGAATACCCGAATCCCACAGCTCCCCAACAATTATATTTTAGAATTCTAACCTTAAAAATTGAATAAACCAGCAAAAGCAGATAATCATCGACATTTAGGTACATTCATTAAAAAGATTCTCATCAGCACGTTTATCGGACAAAAATATTTTTTGAGAGAGAAGGGTCAGGCTAAGGGTGGAAACGTACAAGGTTGAAACGCGTGGAGAGAGATATATATGATTACAAAATAATTAATATTTTAAGGGGGAAAGCAAAACTGCTTTTAAAAATAATACTCCCTCCTTTCGTTATATAGTGCACTTTTTTGAGAAATTAATGTTTCATAATATAGTGTACTTTATGAATTACGTAGTATAATTTTTTTCTCTTTCCAAGATTACCCCTAATTAATAAACCCAAATATTTATTTATTATTAAAATATTTCATTCCCAAAGCATTTAATGAGGGTAATTTGAGAAAAAAAGGAAAATTTTGTTAGTTATTAATTATTGTCTTGGTCTGTGTGTGATAGTTAAAAGTGCACTATAAACTAGAACAGAAGGAGTAACAGTTAGAGACTTTTTTTTTTTGTCAACGTTAGAGACATTTTACCAAGATAATCTGTTACTAGTGATAGTTAAGTACCTCAAAATTTAATTATTAAAAATATCAATTAAGAATCAAGGTTCCTAAATGATTAAAAATTTTATGGACTAAAATATTTTTTTTGCCCGAAGACGAAAAATGTTTAATTGAAAATTAAACCCTTTTAACTGAGCTTCTTTTTTTTTTAACCACCAAAAATTAATTTGACAAAAATGCTTAATTGAAAACCTTTTTAACTGATCTTTAACAATATCTAACTTATTCAAAAAAATATTTCTAATTGATCCTCCACTCCATTTTTTTCCGGTAAAATTATTTAGTATTTAATTATCATTTTAAGTTCTAACTAATTCCGATAGAATTAAATTTCACCCATATAAGAAAAGCTTTTTAAAAAATATTTTCCACATTTATATAATATCAAACTTAATATATTATATTTAAGCAGTAACAACCCATTTTACTTCCACAAGAATCAACAGTGCCTCGCTTCTAATATTTACTCCTCGACTATTCACACAATTTTAAATTTAAATTAATTAAATAGGAGCATCGTTCAATTACAGGAACGAACGATGGAGGAGTGGGCAAGTGGGACAACGCTAGATGGTGATACGGCGCGCGGGTGGGTCCCCCTCCTCCTCATCTTTTCTCTCTTCACTGCTCCGACCTCGGATTTAGTTGACTTTTTACTGCATAGATTTTGAAAAATAGACTACTATATAATTTATGATTTGCGAAATTCAACATAGATTATTGTTATATGAAAATTAAAATTTATTCAGGCAAAAAATAAAATAAAATTGATCTCTTTTCACATTGGGAGGTTTGGGCCCGGGGAAAATAAATATATAAATGATACATTAACGTACGCTTATATTTTTCTGTGTTTTCGCTATTTTCTTGTTAAATAATAAAAAAATTCAATGCTGCCACATCATTGCTATGTCACCACCAACATCATACCACGTCATATTATTACCATGTCACCCGCCACCCATGTCACATCACTACCACACCACCATAATTGCGACACGTCACTGCCAAGTCATATAATGATTTCAAATATGCATTTACTTAGATTCAAACCCATGACCTCCTACTTTTAGTGTCTTTATATTCAAATTTTTACCAGTTGAACTGGAATGTATTTACAGTCTTTATATGAAATATTAAATATATATTATTTATCTACACACTAATACACATATATATTTATAAATTAATATATTGTTAAAAAATAAAAATATATTATAATTTTAATTATTAATATAATAAAATACTTTATATTTTGAATTTTGTAATAAATGAATTTTCATTATCATTTTTTGCCAACAAATTATAAAAATTAATCTAACTATTTTTATTAATTTAAAATAATCAACTAATAAAAATAATTTTATAACTTAATTATTAAACAAATTTAATTCATTAAAATTAAATTTTTAATAAAATAATTTTAATCTATTAAAATTAATTTTAAAAATTTAGCGAAGAATAAAAAATTTCTAGTTAATTCCTTGCTAATTTAGTGAGGGAAATGAGATTTCTCACTAATTTCTTTGCTAAATTTAACAATAACTACGAACTTACAATCTCTCGCTAAATTTAATTTTTCTAATAGTGAAATATAAATCATTTAATATAATTTCTCACTTGATCTGACTTACCTAACCCAGATATAAGCCACTAATTTAATTTAATTAACAGAACGGTGACACAGGTCACTTATATACCACAAAGTAGCAACCAAAAGTTGAATCTGATTACCATCCATATATATGTGTGTATCCTACTTAATCAATCAATTTCACAAGAAGGACAAATCAAAATTGAAAGTTCAACCATCCAACATGCATACATACAGTGGCAGCAAAATTAAATTACCAGATTCATTATAAGATAGTTTAAAGAAACAGTACTACTTTAATTAGTGGAGCACTGACTATATGATATATTACTTAAGTTAATCTTAAATAATTCAATATGCTTAAAGTTACAAAAATACCTTTATTATATATATATATATATTGTTGCATCTGACTTGTCCTTTGTGCTATTTCTTAATCGATCTAAGGAAAAAAAAAATGATATACTCATATTGTTTCGTAATGGCCCTGTTTAAACTCTATAAATTAATTAATACGCAATGGTGGAAACATGCATACATCTATTGCTTTAGAACTTTGATGAAGGCATCGCCTCCTAGCTAGCTAGCACTAGCAGTTTGGTAAAATATAGACCAAAAGAAGAAAAAGCAGTTGTACGAGAATTCCTTGCCAACATTTTTATTGTTTACATGTTTTGAGGAGACATCTCTTTCAATTCCTCCCGTTCTTTTTACTCAAGTTAATTAGAGAGAGAGAGGATTCATCAATCATCATTCATTAATTAAGCAGATTAATATAAGAATTCAGTATTATTAATCGCCCCTTCAAGAAATACCTTATGGCTTATCCTACTATTTTAATTTATAATAAATATTTTATCTAATTTGTTCAATATTATCTGCCGTGGTAAATTTTTTCATTTTTTTTAGAATTATGGATCTTACATTTTGAAATATTTCAACTTTATTTATTTAATTTTTAAAATTTAATATGATCAACAGATCATATCCTTAACATATAGTAGTTTAAAAAGTATATATATTTTTTATTTCTTTTCTTAACTCAGTTAAGATCAAATTGATGATTATAAATTTTAGACATAATTAAAATTGATAGTTTTTAATTTGTATCGACTACTAAATTAATTAACAGGACAAGTTGCTCTAAAAAAATCAATTAACAGGTCAATATCTACAAGAAGCTAATATAATTTTTTTTATTACGGTCAGATGGTATTTAATAGACAATTATTTTATTGCTTATTTTATTTTTTCAAAAAAGATTCAATTATGTAAAAATAAACTCTAAAAGGCAGCCATATATATATATTGAGAAATGAATGATAAAAACGTAAAAAAAAACTTAAATTTTGTTTCTCGCTAATACTTACCAATTAATATCACATGATTGATATATTACAAAAATGGATCTTATATTTTAAACTAACTTGTAGATCTATGGATAGATGGAGAGAAAGGATAACGTTGGGTGGAAACAAGTAGTAATAGTGAAGGAATGGCAATTTAGGCAAGTCCTTTAGAGGAAGTACGAGGTTGTCAGACTTATAATATGGAGTAGGAAAAAATATTAGTTGACCCGGAATACTCCATCTATATCTATTTCTATTTCTATTTCTATATATAAGATATATTGAAGAAATTTTGGATGTATTCAAAATATATACAAGTCATTTTATAATATTTAAAGTATATTAATTTTTTTATTTTGAGATTGTGAGAGATATAATTATAATGAAATTATAATTTAATAAAAATAATATCGGAAAATTATGGTGATTTTAAAAATTTTTAAGAATCTTAACTAATTTCAACTAAGTATAGTAGTTAAAAGTGACTTATATACTTCCTCCAGTCTTTTTTATAAGGGATCTTCTAGAAACTTTTTCTGTCCCTTTTTATAAAGAACCTTGTAATATTTTGTAGAATTTTTCCTATTTTACTCTCATTATTTATTTCTTCTCGTAAATTGTTATTGGACTTTTTGGATGAAAGAGACACTCTCAATTGGTCAAATGATATTTAATATAGATTACATCATTATATTAAATAGGGGTAAAAAAAATTTAATTTTTTTTAGAATTTTAAAAAAATAACTAACTTTTTTAATTTATGTAAAGTAGTTGAAAGTCTTTTATAAAAATAACTGGAAAGAGTATAGAACAGAAGGAGTAGTTATTTTCATAGCATGTATAGGATAACTAATGGCACCGGAAAGCTTGAAACTTTGGATCAGGAAGTTAAAATAGAAAAAATTAAAAAGTGAAACCGAAATTGCGGTGAGATTAATTGTCGGAGGTTGGTGGAAGCTGGATAGTGAGGTTACGCACTAAGAACAAAGGTATAGTCGGGAAATTAATTAGTGAGTAATTTATAAAATATATATACTAATATACCATATCGTCAGGGTGTTCTGTTCTCCAAATGACATGAATCCCTATACTATTGCATAGCTGCATTAGCGAGGTCCCATTTAATGTGTGATTTTTAAAATTTAGTAGTACAAATTAATACTGTTATAAATGTAATATATGACCATTTTTAACTAAATCACGCATATTAAATATAAGAGTTAAAGTTAGTTAATTATTTTAATTTTTTTAAATATTATAATATTTTTATAAAACTACGTATGCTTATGCAATCTCTCTCTTTTTTTTAACTTTTAATTGAATAAAGAATTATTTTGATAATTCATAGTAAATACTACTTTTAAGTTTTTTCAATTTAGAGGGTGTCATTTGGTATGAAGCCTTAGAAATGAGGCTTGTTCTAGGCACCAAATCGATAGAGAACTTCAGCTCTCATAGTGGTGGCAAACCAGTAATGTTCTTTGGAAATATGTTGAGGTATTTACAAATAACTGGATACCTTTTTATTCCTCCTTCCACATTCACGTTAATAGCGAAGAAAATCAGAAACCCTTGACACCCTTTTTGCAAGTATATGTTGGTTTAGGTAAAGGACAAACAAACATTTTTTTCCCATTGCACATTAGGGTATTCATTGGCAATGACAAAATTTTTCGAGTATAGTAAAAAATAGCACTATTTACCTCAAATTAATCCATCTCAATAATAACATCAATATCTTGCAGTGGCAAACAGATTAAATCCAGAGTAGTGCTTCAGTGTTCAAAGCAAACCATACAATTCAGACAAATTTGAGCAGTTCTCATAGAAACTCCCATGTGTGTAGAAACCGACAATTTAAAAGGTAACTCAATTGCCACAATTCCCAGTCTCCGAGCACAATTAAAAGATATAAAGTAATGCGATACACCAGAATCAAACAAGACATTAATAGAGAAACCATTAAGTTTGAGTTTAACTCAAATTAGATTAGGTGCGGCATTCACCTTCTGTCGGGTTATGGCAAAGACTTGTCTAAACATTGTTGGCTTCCTCATTGCATCATCACATCTTGGTTCATGACAACTCCATGTCATATGACCAGACCTCCCACAATTGTAGCATATCAGGCACGATCGATCACCATGATTCATTCCGCATTTTGTGTAAGGAGTTGAGCCACTACCTTAACTTGGCTGAGAGGAAACTAAATCCCTTCTTCTAAACTCATTATGACTAGAACTCTTTTGATCAAAGCCTCTTCTAGAGAATTGCCCTCTGCCAAACTGATCTCTATTGGATTAATCTCGACTAAACCTACCTCTACCTCTGCCAAAACGGCTTCTATATTCAAAACCTAAATAAAAAATCCTATATCTAAAACTAGAAGAAATATAATGTATTGGTGATTGTGTCAAGGTCAAGGTCTAGAAAGAACGACGACAGGGAGAGAGATAGATCATGTCTGCTGTTCATCTCAATAAGCCTACCCGGCACATACCACCGTCTCCACTACATGGTGCCCATCTTTTTTTCACCCACTCACTCCCTCTCTCCACATTATGACCGATGGAGGTGAATTGCATTGTTGAAAATTTGTAAATAGTATAGTATGCTATAACTTTTATTCATATATATATATATATCTTAAAATATTGAATTGGATATTAATAAAGTATACATTGGGCTACAGGACTCATCAGGATAAATCTCACAAGTCAAAGATAAAACTTCTTAATTATAGATCATCTATCAAGTTATTCGTAGGGGATCTCTTGTGACCTTCACGCCGTGCTGACAGACAAACAAGTAGAAGAGGCATGCGCTGCTCTTTGGTGTCATAAAAAGACAAACCCACGAGGCCTTCCTTAATCCTTACCCTCCCCCACCTAACCATATACTATACTTTACAGCCACCAAATGCAACCACTTTTACTTCATCATTGCCTGCCACCTCCATCTCATCTGTCCCATATTCACAACATGCTCCTTTTTTTTCTCTTTCCTTTTTTCTTTATTTCAAATATGAATAATTGAGATTCAATTTAATAAATAATTTAAGTTGTAGGCTGTGAGTTTAGCCAGCCAGCTCTCCGGCTTCATGTTTGACCAACTTTTGAAGCTAGCTCACGTCTTCATTCACGGGCTTCTTCTTCATCTTATGTTTCTCCTCACATATATACCAATTCTTTCCATTAATCACATTGCAGATTATATAATTAGTAATTGACCACCCCTGTGCATCTGTAAGTCAAGGCAACATTAACAACTAGGGCATCAGAAATCCTAAACCCACCAATCACCGCCGCTAATTTTCCCCCCTTCAAATTCTACTCTATATATATAGAGAGAGAGAATACGCCAACTGTCAACTCATTATAATTAATACACTTTTTTTAATTAATTATTTACTCACACGTCATATTTTATATACTTTTTATTGATTACAATAGCTCTGCTTCATTACATGCATGTGTTATAACTTGTTCCGTCTTGTTCATAATTTGTTAGTGCGAAAACGGCAGCTATATATGCTTGTTCGTCCTAAATGGATGGGTCGGCAACTTGTTCAAATAAATATTTGTGTACATATATATTTATATGTTCAGTTGCTAAACGTATGACAAAAAAAAAAGTACTTTAGCTTCTCCCTTGAAATTGATTTTTTAAATAAAAAATAAATAAACTGAGTTTGATAGTTTGGTGAAGATAAACGGTGCCTTTATATTATCAATTCCATAAGCTTCAACTTGTCAGATCTATTCATTCGATTTCACGATTTAATCACAAAACAAGGAGCGATGCACCCGACAAATATATACGTACATAACCCTTTGAAGCAAGAAACTTCAAACGTACGTCAATTCATAAGATGAAGATGAACTTTGTTAATTTCCTCAGATATATTATATTTTGCCAGCCTAACATGTATATTTAGCATGTCTAATTCATGCTTACACAATTTCTCTTATTTTTTAATTCACGATGACTATGACACTGTGTATAACTCAAACATAATTGATGAGGATCATGGTTATCATCGTCTTTATTAATTGGCCGGATGAATTATTAAATGCAGATTTCGAAAGTATCTATGTTCTATTAAGCGAGCACAACATAACTTAGAATCAACAACCTAACGTCATTATAATTATAATATTAAAAGGTTAATATCAGCTTTTGACATTAGCACTTTCTTCGGACACCAAAGATCTCATTAACTTAACCTTATAACACACTTACATCCGAGGGTCCACCATTCGCTCTTGTTTTCGAAGTTTCACGCTTTCATAATATATTACTAATATTTTACTTCCCCCGTTCGTTTCAACTCTCATTTTTAAAGAAATTTTTGCTTCCATTTAGCTCATCACATTCAAATTCCAATAGAATATTAAGTATTATTTTTTAAATAAATCTTTATATTACCTCTGGTCCTATATATAGGATCTTTTGTCCTTATCCTAAATATAAGACCTTTTACAATATATGAGATAGTATTTATTATACATTTCCAAAAATTGTCCCTATTTAATGTATCTAAAGAGAAAAAGAAAGAGATTAAATAAGGGTAGTTTTAGAAAAATGTTGAGATTTTCGGAGAAATCGAGGTAGTTAATTAGTTTTAATTCCAATTTTTAATCCGCGTGATTCAGTTAAAAGAATCTTATATTAAGGACTAGAGGGAGTATATTTTTTAAAAAGGCAAACATAACATTAATTATTCTTTTTATATATCATTAATTGAAGGACATATAAGAAAATTTAAAAAAAAATTTAGCATAATAATTATATTTCTTAATCTATATGTTAAAACCTTAAATGACATACTCCCTTCAATTATTTTTATAAGCTACATTCTAGAAGATTTTTCTGATCTTTTTTATAATGCACCTTGTAATGTTTAGTAACATTGTTCCTATTTTGCCCATGATCATTTATTTCTTGACCTCGTAAATTATCATTGGAGATTTTGTATAATTGGTCAGTGGTAATGTTCTTAACCTTATTTGAACTTTCAATTGATTTTACATTTTCCCACTTAATAATGATTGAAAGCCTTATTTAATGACGATTGCATTATTAAAATAAATAAAGGTAAAAAAAAGGAATATTTAGTTTTTCTTTAAGAATTTTAAAAATATAACTAATTTTCTTAATCTATGTGAAATTGTTGGAAGTGCCTTATAGAAAGAACCTAAGGAAGTATAGACATATAAAAAGAAACAAAGTGAGTAATTGGCCATACTTATGTATTATTCCTCCTTTCTTTTTTATAAAAAATATTTTTAGAGTATTCTTTTGGTTTTATTTATAAGAAACAAAGTCCACTTATTCTATGCATTTATTAAATTATTCCTTTTATACCATTTATCCATAAGAAAAGTTATCTTCACGATAGTTATTGTTTCTTATGCAAGAGGAGGGAGCGAGTATATGTTATTTCATATGAGGGTTTCTGGAAAGAAATTTTAATTTGTAACATAATAATGACACTTAACTAATTTTAATTATTATTTTCAATCCTAATAAAATAGTTATTTATTTCTTATAACAATGATTAGAAGGGGTAAAATGAAGACCTTCAACTGTTAGTTTATTTAACACTTAAGTCATCCAATATAAGACAAAGCTTTTTGTAAGCACCTTTCTATTCTGCGATCTAATTTCACTTCAATTAACTTCCTCCATTAATATAATTATTAATGTGTGTATGTGTTTTCTTTTACATGTTTAATTAATACATACATGAAAAATGAGTACAAAAGTTTCAGCTAGCAAAGAGCTTGACATCCGCAAAGAAAGAAAAAAGAGACCTGACATCAAAGGCTAAACTGTTGAAAGGAGCAGGAGGAGATAAAAGGTTATGGAGGAGAGTGGCGAATGTTGAGGAGAAAAAAGAAGGGGAGGTTGATGGTCTTTTGATGAAAGATGAAAAAGAGAGCTCTCCTGAGGCCATGGAATCTGCAACTCATCTTAATTATCAACTTTGCCTTTAAATCTACTTCTCCAAGTCCAACTGAATTCCGGACCAAAGAGGACGTTGATGTGAGTTTCATAATGTTCTTTTCTGAGTTTTCTTGTCCTCAAATAGACGAACCAACATCCTGAAGTGATTTCAGGGGGAGATAGAAAATGGGGGCGATTTACAGGATAAGAACAGATTCTACTGCCACCCAATTTTGAAAGGTAATTATTAATGCATGTGTTGAAAACATATGAAACCATACAAATCTACGCCAAATTTAATTAATTAGTTAATAGTTAATTACTACTATATTGTGGTTGTTTAATGAAATTTATAGTCCCTTCGTTCTTATTTATGAAGCACATTTTAAAAGTTTTTTTATTATTTAAAATATAAGTTACTCTACAATACTTGAAAAGCATTAAATCACTTTTTCCAATTTTATCTAAAGCATTTATGATGGAGAGAAAAATTAAGAAAGAGATATAATTATGATAAGATTACAATTTAATGAGAATAATATTATAAAGTTGTAATAATTTTTTTTTAAATTTCAATAACTCTAATTAATCTTAACTATTTTTCTTAGTTTGTGAAAAAATTGTTAAAAGTGACTTATAAATGGAAAGAGGGGAGTAGTATATAGTCTCTCCGGTCCAAAATATAAGTTCTATTTGGGTTATTGCATAGAAACCAAGAAAATTACTTTTACTGATTAAATCTATCAAATAAATACATTATTTTTCTATAATGCCCCTATTTAATGTATTGTATTTAAAGTTTGCTATCTCTCTTGCATTTAATTATAGATAACAGTAAAATAGAAAAAAGACCATTTAATACTCTAAGAATTACTAAATTGGACTTATATTTTGGACAAAAAAAACTTTTAAAAGAGAACTTATATTTTGGATCGAAGAAAATACTATCTTAAAAGGTTGATCCCAAGAGAAGTCTATATCTCGAGTTTAGAATGGTTTTGCAAAGCTAGTAATTACCTTGTCCGAGACTATGAACAAAATTAAAAAACAATCACTTGGGTTTTACTCCTTTCAGGTCTTTATATAAAATTTTTTTAACTAAAATTATGCAAATTAAGAAATGTAGTTAAAATTAGCTATAATAATTGAATTTGTAAAAAATTACTATAACATTTATAAAATACTCTTGATAAAAGCTATTAACCTCTTTTCTATATTAATGCTTGGAAAAAGAAAGTTAAAACTACTAAGAGCATTTGTAAAAATTTCATATTAATACTTTATTAAATTTTAAAAAAGACTCTTATATTAAGGATTTGAGGGAATATATAGTCTTAAAATTGAAATATTGGGACAATGGAAATCCATATAGAACAAAGGATGTTTCCCCTCTCAGGATCAATCATTATATAATGATCTGTTTTCCTCAATTTTAAATATAAGATACTTTCAACTACCTTACGTATATTAAGAAAAGGAGTTGGATCATTAAATTTATAAAAAAAATTTCAATATTTTCCACAATTTGTCCGTAGAATTACATTATCTTTCATACTTCTAATAATAGTTACCTCTCACCTATTAATTATAGATTAAGGGTATGAATGGAAAAAAAAACTAATTAATGCACCCAACAACCCTACAAGATATTTTATATTTAGAGTTAAATAATACTTTTAAAAGGTGTTTTATATTTACAACTAGAGAGAGTATTCCTTAAACTGCCTGAAGCATCCAATGTGATCATTGTAATAAATGGAAAATCTGATGAGACGATATACTTGGATTTCGCTATGGCGAAAGTATCATATAAAATTTGTTAAGTTTTGTCTAAATGGATAAGTTGCTTCCAGATATAATAGCTGTTGGAATTTAATCAGTACTGAGCCATAATATATCTTTTTCCTTTAATAAAAAGGAGCTAATTATGATATTCACTGAATAAGAGAATGAATGGATTAAAGGTAATTAAAACTCCCAGGTCAAACATCAAACAATATTATAGGGTAATTAAATTAAAAAGGGCACAAAGGTTTTTTTTTTTTGAGCAATGGTTACATCACACACACATAAATACACACACACACACACACACATATGTATATGCCAATGGTAACTAGTTAGTTTACCAAATTACTTTCTATAGTCTAAAATATATGTGTTATTTTAGAATTTTTTTTGTTCACAATATAAATTCTATTTAGGTAAAATGAAAAGTGTTAATTATTTTTTTCAAATTTACTTTTATTTTTAATTAACTTATGAAAGGGAAGATTTTTTTGAAAATTATCTTTATTAAGGGTAATATTGAAAAATAATATAAGTTTTTTACAAATTTAATTAATTTAACTTCATTCCTTGGACTTTATGTATAATTAGTCAAATAAGACTTATATTTTGAATTGGCAAGAAGAAGTTGTTATAGCATAGTTATACATGATATCTAATTAATTAGTTTCCATTTTTTTCTATAAACTGTAAAATATATATTGAACATGTAAACATATATATATATATGTATGTATGCATGTATGTATGTATGTATATTAGCGTGTGTGTGTATGGGAGGGATCATTTTTTTGGGCCAACTGCAGGGATCATTTAATGTTGACACTATTGCATATATATATATATATATTTACATTTTTTATATTTAATTATATGAAGTAAATTTTATTGATCAAGCCATGAAGTTAAAAATTTGTATCGCATTGATTTTATATAGGAAATATTAGAAAGAAATTAAATACTATGATATTACTAAGTATGATTAATGGCCTCTAGGTATTTGAATTAGATTGATATAAACTTGGTGAATATATGATGTTTTAACCATATATTGATATTTAAATTTCAAAAAATATCATGAAAAATACATCCTACGAAAATAGTAGCGGATGATTGTTTTTCATTGATATATAATAATATCCATTGATCCCGACGCGCATGTTTGTGCACAATATTCTTGTTTATATTCGTTGTCCTGGGTTCTACCATGCACTTAAATTATATCGAAAAAGACTGATAATATTTATTTTAATCTTAAATCAAAGAAAATTTTCAGCATAATATTTTTCGGATTACAGTGATAAAGTCAATTGAACAAGTTTGTGCAATCATTCTACCAATAACTTTTATAAAATAAACGCAATAGAATAATATAAAAAGATAAAGTGTGTTTCTTGTTTAGCTACAAATCATATCAGATGCATTCTTTAATTTTTGAGGAAATCAGGAGGCGAGATTTAAAACCCTTTAGATAACCAACATCATAACAGAGAGAACCAAAGGGGCAAAACAGTGGCATTAGGCTTCATCAAACTTGGCTGTTCCAAGGTGCTTAATCAGCAAGCGAGAGAAAAGTGATATGCCCTCTTTAGCAAAACCATATGTACGTACGAAATGGCCGTATATCGATTGACTTCTATATTTTTGTCACTTTATATACTTAATATTGATGATTAATCAATTCATATATAATTATTTGATTAATCTGCCGTCTTATATAAAAAACCTGCGTTTTCGCTCTTCCTTTCTCACATTTTGTAATTTGGTAATCTTGTGTTATATATATATTCATATATAATTAATCTCTCTGTCTCACGTCAACATACTGAGAAGGAAAAATGTCGGCTAAAATGTGTTATTGCTGGCATCAAAGAGGTTGGATTTGATTTGTTATAACAGTTGAACAAATGGGTATCTCTGAAGTCTGAACTATGAATTGGCCTTTTAAAGAGGTAAAGTGTCATAAGCTCAAGTGGCTAAATGGCAAGGTTAAGTAATCCTAATCGAAAGGGCAAAGATACCTAGTATTTAGAGGGGCCATGAAAAACGTAGCACAAGGAAATATTAGCTGTTTTAAGTTGTAAAAGAGCTTCAAATCCTGCACCCATCATCTCATTGACAAACACAGGCCCTTCTATACTATCATTTCGAAGAAAAGGCAGCTTGATTAAACTAACTAAAGGCCAACTCGTGATCAAAAAATATATATATATATAATATTCAACTTCGGCAATAGCAAATTATGTGTTATTTGTTCCTTTCGAGAAAGCCTACTCCTTAAAAAACTGATTTGTCTAAATACACCCCTTCCAAGCATATATTCTCCCCTAAAAAAAATGAAAGCTCATTAAGGAGAAAAAAAGGCAAAAGTTAAAGGAAAATCATGGGTGCCTTAATAGTGGACCATGTGGTGATAATGACCACATTGTCGTTTTATTATGTCTGGGGTGGTCTTTATCTTTCCCACTTGCGGTGTTCTTATATTATAACAACGGTTATCTGCTCTGGCACAGGTCTCAATACAATTGCTATTATAATTATAATTTGATCCAATTAATTATGCTCAACAACCTCTCCAGTCATTTTGCCGTGTTTTAATTATGCACATGAAGTATCCATCATAATGATTACTCTCATGAAATAATAATAATAAAAAAGAGATAAATTCAAATTCCAACATTGTATGTGACACATAAACTAAGACGATTTGAACTTTTAAAACTGAATAATCAATTAATTAGTGTTAAGGAACTTCAAGCATGGATTAGGATGAATCAAATTATAAAATAAAAAGCCGGTTAATCAGAGTTTAGAAGATAAGGATTTGAGCACAGAGATCGATCCTCATATAAAACAAATTAAGGACAGAGGGTGAGCATGAAGTAAGGGGATTGTCAGTTGTCACCCTACTAGGGGAACACTCTATAATTATAACAGGTCGTGACTAAGAGACAGGATAAATGGTTCGGAGTTTGAATAAAAAAAAAAAAAAAAGGTTGGGACTGAACAAGTTTCCGGCCTTCACATGCTGCTGCCCTTTCAGATTCATGCACCGTATTTCAACCTTGTGTGCCTCTGACACTTCAATTCCTTAAACTTTTGTTCCAAATCTAAGAAATTACCACATATCACCCATTCATCTCCAAAATAATGCACTGATTCCTTTTTTATTGTTTTGTGTTTTTCTTTTATAGTGTTTGACGTGTCATATTTTTCTCCAGAATGTTCTTTGATATTGAGAATTTGATATATACTAAGCAAGAGCCAGAGTGACTTGAATTGGGTTACTTGGTCTTGTGTTTGCGTCGGGGAGGCCCATTGTAAATTGATACTCTCGTATCATACGCATGGGCTGTGCCTGTGCGACCTGTGAGTACATCATGTGCCGTCTAATTTTGACCAAAAGGAGAGCCACGTGATCACGTGCTGTTCGCGAGGTTCAAAAATCAAGGGAGGGTTTCATCATTATCTTATTATTCATGAATTGATCATTTTGCTCCTTCCACGCCTCCACGTGACGCATGGCGCTATTAGTATCTCTCCGATCCATTCTCAATCCTCACTCCTTAACTTCTGGGATATGACTTTGCCTGGAAAATGTTTGATTCTGTTCACATTGGGCTATTCTTTTCAGTTTTCACACAAATCTGTGTTTACATTACCCACCGTAACTCTGAACATTTACGGGTGCCCCTAATCAACCCGAAACCTACCCCATATATATATATGTATATGTATATAAATACACGATAAACAGCAAGTCCAAGTCATATGAATTTATCCTAATCAAATAAAGAAAGTGGGCTCTTTTGAAAAAAGAAAAAATTTGGTCAACAAACAAACAAGTGGGTTTGGAGACAAATCGCAGAAGGAAGCATTCCCATTGGGCCGCAAGAATCCAGAAGAGGCCTATTTTTGTTTTTTCCGATGGGAAAGCAATACAAGTGGGGGTGTCGGTGGACCCAACAGCCAACAGTGGTTGGCTCATTGCTTGGAGCACACCTGCCAAGACACTCAACCTTTTGATGGCATCTAAAGCACATATACAAGAATCTTCTAAAGTCAACTGTCTCGCTAGCTGACTCTGTAGGTGACAAATTTATAGCCAACGTTATGTAGAGACTCAATCCAAGTTGACAATTAATAAAATACCAGAGGCATTCATTGGAACTGTTCGGTCGAATGGGCAGAATCATTTTCCGAGAGAAGGAATGATACCTATTGTGATTATGATGGGAAGACAATTACTTGGCCATTTGTTTTGAACGTGCACCGATCTATCTTGATTCTGGCGTTTGTGCTAAACGCTGAAGCTCATTTGGAATTTCATCAAATCATTACTTGCACCTTATGCAAGGGTGGGATGAAACGCAATTTGATTTCTGAGATGAGTATCAATTTCGTTCGCCATACAGCAGCTCAATATCCTAATGCAGTTTCTGTTCATTCTTTCATGCATTTGGGGTAGAATTTAAATATACCAAGTCTGAAGCAGTTAGGAGATGTGATAATGCAAGTTCAAAATCAATACAATTACCAGCTAACATTTCTAGTTTGAGGATATTAATATGCTATTTCAGGGCTGGCTCACTTTTAGTACAGGATATCTGGAGCACAAAACCAAAAATGTATGCAGTAAAGATTTTCTCTAAGAAGAACATCTTAGTCAGTTCAATTTCCACCTACATGATAATTGTGAATATGTACAATTGGAAGTGCCATAGAATTGAGTTGAAACCCCCAGAGGGTGGGCACAAATCGCAGATATGAGTTTTCCAGGCGAACATAAATCCAAGGCCTAAGGCCTAAGGGCTTGGTCTCTAGAGATAAAAAAGATGTGGGACAGATGCTACAGGTCTCTTTATGTATGCCACTACCCAGGTCATAATGCATCTCTGGAAGTAGCTCTGTGGCAATATACTCTCTGGAGTGAAATTTGAAGGGAGAAGCAAAAGCCAGAAGATTGAAATGAATAACATAATGTGATCGTTGTATTACTCCAAGTCCTAACCTCTTCATGAGTGGCAAGGTCACTTAAGCTGCCCGTTAAAACTAATTAAGGAATTATCAGAAATTCTTTGTATGTCACTGTGAACTAATTATGCAGATCAAATCTCTGTATGCCACTGCAAACTTGTTATGCAGATCAAATCTTGTTTAAACACCTCCTGCAGACAAAGAACAAAGGAGTTCAATTTCCATAATGTTGGGGTCATACACCAAAGAGATCTACCTAGGCCTTCTTTATTGGACTTATGAATATATAAGTAGGCTTGACATCCTTTAAGCTGGCTGAGCACACTTCATCCACTTAAACCTGTTTTTCCATTAGATTTTGATAAGAAGTAAATAAATGGGATTGGCATTATATCTTGACCAATAACTTTAAAAATATTTGGTATGTTGGTCTTTTTCATCTGTGTACACCTTCTTTAATCTAGGTCTAGGTTCTCCTTTATATTTTCCTCATTTTCTCTCTCTCCCTATTTCCCCCCCAATCCAAATGAAGCTTTAAACTCATAATTCCCTCCAACACATAAGTTAAGTTGAGCATGTATGCATAAAAATTTACTAGTAGCCATATTTTGTCATGCTCTTCATCAAAACAAATATTGAGAACTAAACACTTTTAAATTAAAACCAGAAGATCAAATGTTCAAAGTAGAAGGCTCCTAACAAAGCTTCACGGTACTTATATTTGGGTCGAATTGGTTCACTTGTTTTATTTCTGTACATTAGACCCAGGTTACCAACCCAGCGGTTAGAGGTTTAGACTCTGGACTACTTGCTGAAGTAATGTGAAACAGTTTAGAATCTTTCACACGTGACATTTGATTATACTACTCTGTATATTAGAGGCTTAGCTGCTTTTGGGTTACTTGACATTTGATTCTGAGCTTTCCCTCTGTTTTCCCCTTGGTGCATTTCACACCTGCACTTCCACTCTTCCGCCAAAAAAATAAAATAAAAATAATAAAGCAATGAAATGAATCGCTTTAGGCTAGCATAAAATAACATTTTATATTGTATCATCCTAAGCCCCAAACAGGCTCATAAAGCCCAAAATGAGTCGAATGAGCACATGTGTGGCCCAACATTCTAGGTATATCTCTTAGATTTTTTTTGGGTACTTAAATTGTTTATTTAATTAATATACTCATGGATTTGATCGCCCCACCCCCCTCCCCGCGGGGGCTCCCCCCAGATAAATCATATAGTTCAATCATTAAATCACAGAAAGGATAGATAATTATGATTTACTATCAAATTATGGTTAAATTAAAATTAAATTGGGTGGATTAAAAAAATTAAATCTATATCAAATATATATCATATATTATAACAAAGTTTGCTGCTCATCCCAGCACTGAGCCATAATATTTGTCCTTGAATAATTTGGCCTTCAAAACAGCGTAGATTTTGTTCTTGTTAGTTAAAAGATACAACTCCCTCCTATTGTTACTAAAAAAAAACTTTTTAATTCAATTATGTAATTAAAAATGAGAATTCAAATTAGTTAACTATCTTAATCATTTTAAAAATCACATTATCTTTTTAAATTTACTTTTATTAAATTTATTTCTCTTTTTTTCTCTTATAAATTAAATAAAAAAATTTTGTATAATATATAATAAATATTATTTTATATTTTAGAAATTATTCTATATTTAGAATAAATATAGAATAAAAGGGAATAATAAAGTCTCTTCTAAAAAACGAAGTGCAAGCGTTCAAGCAAGAACAAGAAAATAGATGGAGATAAATGTTTGTGACCAAGTGTCATCAAATCAGCCATCGATAAGTTAATTTCGCTCATTTGATCAAGTTTCAGATTGTCCACCTGAAATCATTGTCTCATTCTCGATTCCGAATTTCGAGAGAGACAAACTCGAGGTTTGTTATTGCTAATTATCGCTTAATATATAATTTCTCCTATGCCTATTGTAAGATATTTTTAACTATTATACGTGAATTAAGAAAAGTTGGTTACAGTCTAAAATTGATGAAAAAAAATTCTGACATTCCCATTTTACTCTTAAGGAGAGAATAAAAATACATTAAATTAATAATGATGGTAGGAGGAGAGAGAAGTTAATTGAGACTTGTTATGAAAGTATTCAATATAGGTAAAATTGAGACTAAAATTAAATTTATTACTTAACATCTTATATTTTGGACCAGACAAGTTTTCTAAATAATACCCTATAATAGGGACCGGAAGGAGTACTTCCTCAAGTGCCATTTAAGATTTTTATATATAAATTGAAAAATATAATTAATATGTTAGAATTTTTTTAAAATTTATTGATATACTTTTTAATAAATAAATAAATAAAAATAATTAATGTTATTATTAACTTTTAGAATAATAAATATGGGTATAGTTATAAAAGTAGTAATTAATGTTGTTTAAAATTTGAAAATGACATGTAAATATAAATAAAAATTTTCCTAAAAAATAACAGTTAAAATGAAATCGAGGAAGTATACTCCTATCTCTTGTGAAGCTTCATTTGGCATGTGTGCACATTTTTCTTTATCGCATATTATTTTCAGCTTACCTTTAATGCAACTAGCAATGTATCTGTGCGATGCACAGAATATTCTAGAGATAAATTTTATAAAATATATTTGATGCAAAACATTATTAATAATATTATTGATATACATAAGAAATAAGTTGGTCTATTACTTTATAAATGTGAAAATAGTATAAAATATTATAATACATATATATAGATAACCATTATCTTGTTACTATGTCAAAATTTTGTATGCATAGGGATATGTGGATTTGAATCCTTTCATTGATCGCTAGACATTAATGTTTTATCACCTAAAGCAATTAATTAATTACCAAACTCTTATATTTATCTATCATTTTCTATTTAATTGGATGGCACTGAAGCTTTTTTTTTTTTGTCAAAGTCAATAGCTTGTAATGCTTTTATATATGCAATGAGTTTGATTATCATAAAAATTATATTTTCTCATACTCTTTAAGTATAATAGGTAGCAATTAAAAGGAATTTTTTCCAAAACTACCTTCCCTTCAAATGAGAGATATATAAAAGTTGACTTATGTAATTTGAAAATATCCCTCAAGTGTCAATTAAAGCCTTTAAAGTAAAACTTACTTTCAATAATAATATCATATCATATAAAAGCAATATATAAACTAATAACTTTGCCAAATGATCAAAATTATCCCATCTCATGTTGCATATTAAATTTCCATTTATAGTCATAACTTATTCAACTCGTAATTTATAATGTTCACCCATTCAACCCAAAATTCATAATATGTTCATCATTCAACTTTTAGTCCGTAATGGATTGATCCATTCCACTCATTAATAATAAATCTATTATATATTAATTCATTTGTACTTTATAAAGAATTTATAATGCTCAATATTTAAATAAAATCTCTAAATTATTTAATTTGATTGTTGAAGGTGATTCAAACTTCAACTCAAAATTAAACAAAAAGTAAAATAAAATGATTTTCAATATAAGCTTACTCAAATTGAAAATTTATTTTTTTAATTGAGCAAAATATATCCACTTCAATATAATATAATCAATTAAATAAATTTTTACAATGTAATCCAAATAAAAGCTTATTTTTATTAGTTTGTATATTATGCAAACAAATTCCATAATTAACATACGCATCTAAATTTTTTTGTTATTCATTTTGAACCAATTAAATAAATTTTGAAATTGAATTAATTAAATAGTTTTCAATATTTTGCACCCAATTAATGGTTGTGATTCTTAATTACTTAAAATAATAATTATTTTTTTATTAATTTTTCATTTTAAAGTTAGTTTCCTATGTTTTTGAAAATTTCACCATATTATAATTGATGTGATTATGTTACCCAATTTTTTTTTTAGCTTTAAAATGTCAGGATTCTAAAATTGATAAGTTATAATTTTATAAACTTAATCTGCAACTTGATATTTCTCAAAATGCAAGTTAGATTTTTATTGGCTATTCTCTTTCTCTCTTCTACTTTATTTCCAAGATCTAGTCATTCTTCTCATTTTCATAATGGCTTACATTCTGATCAAGAGTATCTATTGCCTCCAAAGAATCAAAATCTAAAAACAAATGGGATTAAAAATTACCTTTTAAATTGATGTATTGATTACATCTACATCTAAGAACCATTAGCTTATCATCTTAAGTTTTAGAACCAGAGGTTAGCATCAGTCATTTAGGTTAAAAACTTGAAGAAATCAAACATATCAATTTGTATCTACAATTTCAACAAAGAATTTTAAGGGTAATTTTATGATATAAATTTAATCACAAATAATTAATAAATATTTAGATCAGACAAATAACTTTAAATGAATCCCATTAAATAGAATTCCAAATTCGATTAAATACATATGAATTTGATATATATTTGGTAAATTTATAGCAATTATGTCTAATTATTTATTCCACTTTCATGAGTTAAATTAATTTAATTTGAGGATTCAACTTGATAAACAAACTAGATATCTACTATAGTCTAATTTATATAATAATGGTATATTTATAAAATTTCTATGAAAAAAAGAAAGTCATTAATTTTATTAGTAATAGACAAACAATAATCATTTGTTCAAAATTAATTATTATAATACAATATTAATTGATTAAGTCAATTGGAATTAATTGTTTTATATACTATTGATTTGAAATTTGAATTACTGCTAAGTTATGTGAAATCAAATAATGAAAATTGAAAATTTTAAATATATTAATTATAATTGATAATGGATCAAAAGATATTGGAGACAATAAATAATAATTTGAAATTATATATAGGAATTAGATCAAAGTAATTTATCCCATTAAACAACTATATGCACTTAAAAAGCATTAAAAATTTGTAATAATGTGAAGACTGATTCTTGGTGGTTCCACCCATTAGTTAATTTTTTTAACATCCAGCGGTGAGCAATGGTTGCAAGTAAAGAACACATGAGAGCAAACCTATTAATCCTTATTTTCTTGCTAGCTAGCTAGTTGAAGTAAGAGTCCCACGTAAATACCACATTAGGACCATTTGCACTATGCTATGTCATCAAACACTTGTCTAGAATTTCTAGTCTTTTTAAAAATCAATGATAAAAGATTTTTTTTCTAGAAATGAAGGAATCATTTATTCAATGAATGAAAAATACATCAAATACAACAAAGTTCAAAAAAGGACAAAAATATTAGAATACCCTTAACTCGATGGTATGATTAATCTTGACAGCTTACGTATTTCCCTCCGATGAGTGGGATTAGCAAAGAGTTTCTAATAGTAGATTCCAAATATGATTCTCCAAGTTTAACTTCTGTGAGGATTAAAATTTATAGTTAAATATTATCTAAAAAATAATTGATTTTTTATAAAGAACATTACATTGGTGATGAGAACTGAGGGAGAGACTCATGAGGAAAATTTACTAAAACCCTTCTTGGCCTTCTTGTAGCACTTGGAATGCTGAGAATGGTTATGCTTTGAACTTCATATGAGAGTCCTTGAAAAGTGAGCAAAATTTATATTATAATTTGCAAAAATAGGAAAGAGAATATGATGGTGATAAGAATGATACTTTCAAATAGTCACATCCACACAATAAATAACCTGATTATAAAGAAATCAAAGCTTCTAAACACCATGTTCATATTGCTCAGCTAGCAACTGCATTATTGATAAGATGTCAATCCTAACATAACTCATTAATGACCTCATCTCTTGTTAACCACGTAATATGAGGGGGTATATATAGTGCAAATAATTTCTTATTTAAGTAATTACATTAATGCAAATTGATTGAGGAATAGTGCCAAATAACCGTTAGTTATCTTTCTGTAACCACATTACAATCATGATTAAATAAAAAATAATAAAAATAAATGATTGACAGGGAATTAAAAGATAATTAAAACATTTAGTACTAATTTGAAACCAAAGATTGAAATTTGCCACCAACATTAATTTTGTATTTGAGCATAAATGATTTGAACATTTGTATTTCAAAATAAAATGGACAAATTAAAAGGAATCAATTTAATTATAAACTAAAAAATCATTGAAACCCAAAACAAATCAAATGGAAATTAGCAATAAACATTAAACAATTTAAAAAAAATTCATTAAAACCCCATAATTGTCTCTCATAATTAATAATAACAAATCATGCACAATAATAAATACAAATATTTTTTCAAATATAATCTATCACTATTAATATTTTTTTCCAAATAGAGTAACTTACTAGTAATAAATGGAATTAAATTACTAGCAATAAACACTACTCCCTCAAATCTCATTTATAAGGAAAAAATTACTTTATGAGTATTAAAGAAGGAAGTTGAATTTAGTTAAATATAATTAATTTATCTCACATTTTCTATGTCTTCTAAACTTATCTCTACTTAATTAATCTCTTATTCTCAATTTCTTCTAAAGATGTATTTCATGACTTTTAATAATGTTAACAAATGGGGGTAATTTTAGTAAAAAAAAAAATTAATGCAATACTAACTCTATCTTTTTCCTTTATAAATAGGATTATTAAAAGGAAATTTTTTTTTTATAAATAAGACCAGAGCGAGTAATTTTCAATTTTCATCAATTGTACAAATAGACATCTCAGCTGCCATATGTCATGCCAAACTTAAATTTCCTTTTCAAGACTATAGCTAATGTATAAAAGATATTAACAATTTTTAATGTGTATAAATAAATCTTTTTTTAGAATCTTTTTTTAATCTAAAATATAAGTTCTATTTAAATAAAGTAAAAAATATTAATTACATTTGTCCTAATTTACTCTTGTATTTAATTAACTTATGAGAAAAAAATTGTTTTAGAAATTGTCTTTATTAAAAGTAATATTGGAAAATAATGGAAGTTTTTAACAAATTTAATTAGTTTAACTCTATTTCTTGGTCTGTGTGCAGTTAGCTAAATAAAATTTATATTTTGGATCAGATGGAGTATCAATCACACAATAATTTGATATCCAGCAAATTAATATGGAAGAAAAATAAGCTAACACATTACCTTCAATCTAACAAAGACTCTTGATGATATGGTATTATAGGATTTCCTGCTGACATGGAACTCAAAATTTCCTCCAAATTCACCTATTTTTATACTCTCTCTGATCCTTTTTATAAGGGACATTTTAAAAAAAAATTTAGTCCTTTTTATAAAAGACCTTGTAATATTTAATAAGATTTTTTCTATTTTACTCTCATCATTTATTTCTTCTCGTAAATTGTTATTAGACTTTTTAGATAAAAGAGACACTCTCAATTGGTCAAAATAATATTTAATGTGGATTACATTTAGTATATTAAGTAGAGATAAAAAAATATTTATTTTTTTATTTTAAAAAAATAATTAATTTTCTTAATCTATATAAAGTAGTTGAAAGTTTTTTATAAAATGAAAGGAAAAGAGTATACTCCCTCTGGTCCTATATATAGGATCTTTTATCCTGGTCCTAAATATAAGACTCTTTATAATATACGAGGTAGTATTTATTATACATTTCCAAAAAAAATGTACCTATTTAATGTATTTAAAGAGAAATAGAAAGAAATTAAATAAGGATAGTTTTGAAAAAATATTGAAATTTTTGGAGAAATCAAAGTAGTTTATTAGTTTTAATTCTAATTCTCAATCTGCATGATTCGATTAAAATGATCTTATATTAAGAATAAGAGGGAGTATATAATAAATTAGTTGGCCCTCCCACGTCAGCGCACGTGTGAGGACGCGCAGGGCTGTGCAAATCGGTTTTTATGACATTTATTTGCCAGATTTCTTCTTACCACATGCCTTTGTATGAATGGCTTGGGAATAACAAACCTTTACGTAGATATACTACTTACCACTCCTTTTTATCCCTATTTTATGTCACTTTTAATTAATTTATATATGTCAAAATAAGTACTTAAAATTAATTATAATTATTAAATTTTATAAAATTTATTATAACTTACTAATATTATTTTTATTAATTATAACTTATATTAATTGTTTTTACTATAATTTTTACTAAAGGACAAGCATAAAAAATAATATTTAATATTTAAAATGTCACTTATATTTTGTATATATGAATTTTTTTTAAAAATATCTTATAATAAAGAAGAGAGAAAATATATATATTTGGATCATACCTTCAAGGCAAAGCCAATTCATTATCACACAATTATTTTTTTTCCTCTTAACCTTCTTTGGCTCTTTTCATCCGTCAGAATATATAGCTTTAAACCCTTAACTCCTTAAAGTGTTTTGCAACATACTCCCTCCTATCCGTATTAATTATATGGTATTTTATATAATAAATTTTTAATTTAAAATATAAAGTATTTAATATTTTTTTCTATTTTTTCCCAATATTTAATTTTTTTCATATTCTTTATTCATAATCTTATAATGATAATAAAATTAAGTATTTAATAAGAATAAAATAAAAAATGTTAGTATTTTTTACATTAATTTTAGATAAAAAAATAATTTTCTTAATATGCGTATAATTAATAAAAAATATTTTATAATATAAACTGGATGGAGTACATATGCTTTTTCCAAATAATTAAATGAGAACTTCAGTTTTTGTTTTTTTTGGGTATCTTTTTCTCCATGACCCCTTACCACCCAGTTTCTCAATACAGTTACGCGTATTATATTTGAAATGGTCATGTGGACTATAAAACGAAAGTGGATACAGATCACCAAGTCATAACTAAAGAATATACCTTTGGAATTGTAAGCCATTTATCTAATATATATAAATATATATATATATCCACTAGCTAATGTGACTGTGACAGATATTTACTTAATTAATACTCTCTAGTTTTAAATATAGGTTTTTTGTCCTCATTCTAAATATAAAATCTTTTACAGTATACGAGTTAATATTTATTATGCATTTTAAAAAAATATTCTAATTTAATGTATTCAAAGAGAAAACGAAAGAATTTAAATAAAGGTAATTTTAAAAAAATATTAGAATTTTGGGAGAAAATGACATAGTTAATTAATTTTAACTCTCATTCTTAATCTGTGTGATTCAATTAAAGGAGTTTTATATTAAAAATAAAAGAGAGTGATAAGATTCCATTTTCGGAAAACCTCGTTACTCACTAAACTTGGAGATAATGAAAGGAATAAAAGCTAGCTACAGCTTAATTGGCTGGAAGGTCAAATTAATCCATGTAATTACAGAGTAGATGTTTTACTTCTTCAACAACTAGGATATGCAGTTTAATATTTAAATACTACTACAGCACTAACCTTGGCTTCAAACTGAAGAGTGAAGTATTAATTAATTGAAGTAAGAACTCCCATGTCCTGGTACTTGCTGGCACGACCCCGCAGGACGACAGAAACTATGATGGTATGAGGATGTGTATATGGTTGTTCCTTTCTTGCTTTGTTCGTTGGCGAAGAATGCTATGTTTCAACATTATGTTCCTTCATGCACGAGCTCTCTTTCTTCGGTTCTGTTAGCTGTTAAAAGAAAGAGGTTAAAAGGCGGTCATATTATATATTGCTCCTTCAATTCCTTGATTGCGTAGAATTCTTTTTTCTCTTTTTTAATCTTCTCCTTTCTGTGAGCGATTTGTCAACTCGACAACAAGAAATAACACGAGAGAGAGAGTTGAATTGTTAACATTGTGAACATATATAAATGCTCATAAAAAATCTAAATTCAGCCTATAGTTAATTTGACCTATGACCGACACTCAACAAGGGGGACATTCAATTGACATTGGAAACACATATTTGGTCCAACAGATTGTTTTTTGGTTGGCTCTGATCCTGAGTAATTTTCGAGGGGACATATATTGGAGTGTTTCTGATTAAAGGCATAGCAGGCGTTTGACCGTGCGGAAGAAGATGATTCATATTATCTGTGTATTAATTATCTGTGCACAACTTAAAATAACGTTGTCATGCATTGAGTTTTGTATATCTCTGGTTTCAAATATAGTAGTAGGTCACTTTTAATCATTTCACACTTACTCAGAAAAGTTAATAAACTTATTAAATTTGTTTCAAATTTTATTTATTTTTCAGATTATATCTTTTCAATCATAAATTATATTATTCTTGTTTAACATACTAAATGAGAGGTATTGAGGAAAAAATTATTTAGTGATCCATATATTATTTATATTTTGAATTATAAAATCTATTCTCTCAACTACTTATATTGGAGATCAGAAGGAGATTTAATTTTTGGCTTATTTCTGTTTGTGGGGAGGGATGGGATGAAATAAATTTAGTTAGATGATCCCTTCATCTCATTTTATCCGCCACTTTTAGTTTTTCAACTCAAACCAATTAAATCATCAAATAACTTAAATTATAATAAAATTTAATGTTATTTTATCAAAATATTCTTAATTTAAATACTAAAAGATAAATTGTACTTAATTTACCATTATTTTTAATTTAGAGTAAAATAATAATAAAATAATTAATACTTTATTAACAGTGTAAAATGGCACGGTGGGAGTATATATAGTTAGCACACATCATTGATCACAGGTTGCACCAATGTACTCCCTCCGTTCCTTAATATAAGGGACAATTGGCGGAGTTCCGTGTTTCAAAATATAAGGGACACATGGGGTTTGTCTGGTATATTTAATAATTTTTTTCCAAAATACCCCTAATTAAGATAGTATGTTTTCAATATAATTCATTTATATTAATTGCATGATGGAAGAGTTATTCACATTAAACGAGGGTATTTTTGGAAACTACTTTATATTTATGACAAATTTATTATTTTTTTTTTGTCTGTGTGATTTTGTCTCTTGTCCCTTATATTAAGGAACGGATGGAGTATATTATAAAAGGTATTTTTCTTATTAAGTTATTGATTTTGTTAGATGACAAATATATCATTTTATATCTTAGTTGGTGCTCAATATGAAACATGAATTTAATTAGGGCAAGGGATGAGTTAATTAAAAAAAATGGTCTCATCTGTGCGTGGATGTTCTATTCATGCTTTTATAATTTTCATTTCATATCCAGCATTGTGATTTGATATGATATGAAGTTCTGTTGAGTAGTTTTTACAAATCACCTAGATTAAACTATAAATCTCATATTTAAATTATAGATTTAAAATTAAAATATCACTCTTTCTGTTATTTTTATTTATGTACAGAGAGTCAGACACGTATAAAAATGTAGAAAAGATATACTTCCTCCGGTCCTATTATAGGGTGTTATTTAGAAAACTTGTCTGGTCTAAAATATAAGATGTTAAGTAATAAATTTAATTTTAGTCTCAATTTTGCCCCTATTAAATGATTTTATTATAAGTCTCAATTAACTTCTCTCTCCTCCTATTTAATGTATTTTTATTCTCTCTTTAAGGACAAAATGGGAATGTCAGAAATTTTTTTCATTAATTTTAGACTGTAACCAATTTTTCTTAATCTACGTGCGGTAGTTAAAAATATCTTATAATAGGGATCGGAGGGAGTATATGCTGTGTAGAGAAGGGTAAAGATAGAAAAGGGGAAGAGAAGTTTAGTAGTATATATTTAAAAGGGGCGTGGAAGCCGAAGAGAGAAAGTTGTCGGGGCATGTAGCGTGGGGTAAAGTTAATATAAAATGTGAAGCTTACTGAGATCCAACTGCTCATAAGCTTCAAGCTTTTGGGTGATACACTCGGTGTTGTAAGTAGGGCTTCATTTTGTCTTCACTCTCCCTCCCTCCCTGCAGCCCATCCCTATTTAACCCACTCATCTCTAATTTCATCATCACATATCTATCTTTCTATCTATCTATCTTCTATATCTTAAATGTCAGTCACCGTACTACCATGGCTCCTCCAGAGATTACCCTTGCGCCCTTGACCCAACACCCTTCCAATCAACCAAACCCTAACGCCTCCTCCGCCTGGATGTGGAACCCTGAAGAAGACGATGATTCCTGGGAGGTCAGAGCTTTTGCCGAAGATACAAGAAACGTCATGGGCACCACTTGGCCTCCCAGGTCCTACACCTGCACCTTCTGCCGAAGGGAGTTCCGTTCTGCACAAGCTCTCGGCGGTCACATGAACGTCCACCGCCGTGACCGCGCTCGCCTCCATCAAGTGCACCCCAACTCTCGTCCCACTTCTTCACTTATAATCCCACCACACGACCTTGTTCCTAATACTGGATTGTGCCTTCTCTATCGTCTACCAGCCCCAAATAATCCAACCTTCACCCTCGCTAACACTCCTACGCCCACTCCCACTGCACCTTCCACGCTCCTCTCCATCTCGCCCCACCCACCAAACAAGTTCGATTTTCCAGTGCTACGCTCCGGCTGCAATATTTCCTCTTACTCTGATCCCACCAAAGTGGAACTGCCCATCAACTCTTCCAATGATGGCCACGAAGAGCTTGATCTAGAGCTCCGGCTAGGCCACAGGCCAACTCCGACCTGATAAAGCCCAAGTAATTGATCGTGGTGCGTGAGATACACATGGATTGAATCAATTTATTTCTAATTGATATATATTGCTCCTTAATTTGCAGCGTGTCGAGAAGAATTGCTTGTTGACGTTTATTACACTGCCCACTACCAGCTTCTCGTAGGCCTTTCTGGGTATTTTTTGGTTCAATTTCTCATTTTTTGGTTGATAAACTTTATTACAGGGTGTGATTATTTGTTTGTCACGAAAGGGTGCACATGGAAGAGATATTTGGGGAAGAAGAAGGAAGGGGCTGAGGAAAAGGAGAAGGCCACCATGTACATTTTTAGAATTAAAAAAAAGAAGAAGAAGAAATGTAAGCCGTATTAATTTTTAAAGAATAACAATAAGAAAAAAGAAGATTAGGGTTTTGAAGGATGGACTGATGACGGTTGCAGTGGAGTGTCGTTTTCCATTTCAGATGTCTCAGTATATATATGCAAGTCTGTCTAGATATTCATTTCCGTGGGGATTATATATTTTCCAGCTGCCCGGCCCATAAGTAAATGATATGTGTTCACACCTCTCGTTCAAAGGAAACTACAGCTTTGCCATTTTCATTTTGCTTCGGAAGGTTTTTCCTCAAAACCACCCACGCCCAACCAACACCCCCTCCCCCCGGGAGCGGGGGAGTATATGTGTACCTGAAAGAAGAGAAAAGAATATTTATGGCATGCACGGAGAAGGGATGAATTGTTTATTTATTTGATCAAAGAGAAGGAATAGGAATCATTGAATTCACTATATATAATCCATGAACTGTGTTGATCATATTACGGGGGTAAAATTGATTAATTAATGATCTTACCTGTTGACTAAAATTATCAACAATATGAACAATGCTGAGTTTGGAGCTGAAATGCACAGGTTCATTAAATTTTACGAACAATCTATTTTTGTAATAATAATGCAATTCTAGTTCACCAAAAAATAAAAAATGATGCAATTCCTTACATTGCCATCAACATCTATCAGTTCGCTTTCTGTTTTTGGTTTGTAAGAATTAATCAATTAATTTGGGACATTTTATTCTAAATCAACCTTTTGAAGTGACTGCTCTAATATGTTTGCATGCATCTATAATTCTAAACATCTGATTAAGTGTGTATCATCTAATTCCTCTATAATCAACTTTGTAAATGGTCAACTCATGAAATTGTATGATATATAGTAATCACACAAATTATGTATTAATATACAAATATATAAATACTAATACTTGTATGTTAATACAAATATATAACGAACATGCGTTGGTCCTAATGAAAGGAGTTATGGTCGTTTAAGCACAATGTCTCAAATTTAAGATTGTGTGAATGCAGAAATCATCTTTGAGAAATGACACTCCAAATGTGCCCAACTATAGCTCTATTTGGATTAATCAGAGCTCAAAATGATAACTGGATACTTGAGGTTATTAATATATATATATATATATACACAAATATATATATATATATATATATGTGTGTGTGTGTGTGTGTCATATATTCGGTTTCCAGTTCTTGTCCTATTGGTCAATCTATGATATATTCAATCAGCGTGGGTTTCAGTATCTTTCGTCCGGGCCTATTCATTATGCCTGTGGGTTGAAGGGTTCAAACTTCCCCCTCATTCCGTTGCTTTATATATATTCGATATTGATCATCCAGTCAATATATCTTGTTCTAGTACAATGAAGTGCTGAATTGCTTACACTTCTGCAAATCGATGCAACTCTTCCGCCCCTGAAGTACTGATTGATACAAGAAATCAATCTCAGCGTGTGGGAGATTCTTAGAGAGTTTGGTGGCGTCTGTTTTTTCTGTTCTTACACTTCAGTTTTGAATATTGTACATGTGATTGTGTCTGGAAATTGAGACATGCCCCCAACAAATTGAAAAATGCAAACGTATGTACAAATAAATTAAACAGCAAACACTCAAATAACTTGTGCTTAAATTCCAAAATGGAATATTATCTCCTTGGAATATGTGCAATCCAATATACATGTATGTGTGTATTCTCCGTGGTGGGAGAAATATGTAATTTACTAATTTCTTTTCGAATATTTCAACAATAATCAACCTATTTATTGGATAATATACACCCTTACTAAATCGTTAAAAAAGCTTTCTAATGATATAACGAGACAGTTTTTCTTTCTTTCTTTCTTTTTTTTAATAATTTTCGATTTCCATTTATAATCGTTCGAATTTTATCCTTTTGTAATTTTGTTTCGTGTAATTAACATATCAACTTCATATTGCACAAGATTAAAGGTGTCGATATCTGAAACAATATGAGAATTTCTCCAATTGTACTAGCCAGCAGAGTAACGCATCTAGGAAATAAATTTTACGAGACCTTCGCTGCTACGGTGGCAGTAGCGATCCCTTTCTTCTATACGATCTTTGAGGGAATTGAGTGAAGAAAAAGGGTACGTTTTGGATGGAGAGAAAAAGAGAAAAAGTGCGAGATTTTATCATATTGGACTTCATTGGTTAAGATGCTTTAAGAACAGAAAACTCTGCCTGATATAAAAGTTTGGCTAAATAGCTGAGCAAATCCCCCCATACGCGTTGCTAGTTAAAAGGAGGGGTTGGAAGATAAGATTGTTTGTTTGTTAATTTGACTTTTTATTGTATTCTTGAGGGCGAACTGATGTGTGCATTAAATTTTCAAGGAGATGGTGTGTTCCGTACTGTATCAGTATGATGACTACGAAGTGGTAAATGTTCAGATTGAGCAGCGGAGAATGCGTATAGATGAAGGATTTCTTTTCCGTTGGTCAGTAAGCCAACCAAAACTGTAGTAGTCGGCTAATGAGTTCTTCCACTAGCTAGGCCTGCCCTGCCCATGCAGATATCTACTTCCTTCAAAAACTCCACCTTTAATTTTAATTTCCACATATATATCCAATTACTTCTATTAATTAATTCTATTCCTGATCATCTCCTAATTCCAGAACAAATTAAAGGTTTCTTGTAGCCCTTCCTTCCTTCCGTTCTATCCCTAATTATATATAGCTATGAATATGATTCATCTCTCATCATGCACCAAAGAATGAGGCAATCAAACTAACTACATATACAATAATATACGCATGTGTGTCCCTGCTAGCTGCTAAACCCCACTTTCCAATCTTTATCTGTAAATATTGGAGCAGAAAATTAAATTCAAAGCAAGCACTGGCTATACATATCGATTTGCAAATTAATATTGTGAGTGTACGTGCATGTGGTCCAAAGTCCAAAAATCACAAAATTGAATTCGATATTGAGGTTTTCACGTGAGAGTCAGTTGAAATTTGTTTCGGTTGATGATGTCATTTTTCTTAGGGACAAATGGCCTGGGTGCCAACTTGTGGAGGGCATATATATATATATATGCATCTCTATCTACTTATATATACTATAAATATATCACCATAAATATACTGTACTCATGTTGAGGCTTTGCTCTTGATAATGTTTGCCCAGCTTTTAATGGTATCAACAAGTATAAGCACCCAGCAGAGACGACAAGTCTGAACAGTGGAGTAAATTAGTGAGATTTATTTATAATGCACATCTAAGTTTGACCCAATTCTAGCTGACATCACGCTGTATATCTCACTTCCACCTATTGTTCATATTAAATTTTAAGTTAAAGTGATACATTTGTTATTCAACTCTAGCTTGATGTCATTAATAAATGAACATCACCACCATTGAAATGGGCTTAGGAATGTTCGTTTTGGGCTTCAGAAACGCTTATGAAACGTTCCCTATGTGACTATTCCCGAAACCTTCAGGAAATGCTTCATTTTGGCTAGAAGCTTTTCTCAAGGCTACCAAATTCTCAACAAGGAAAGATACGCTGCCTTTTTCTATTGATTAATTGCTGAGTTATCTTTTAATCTGCTGCTTTTTTGTTGTTTAACACAAAATATAGAAGAATTTGTTGAATTTTGGGAGATATATATATGTCTTCTATATGAGCGAATTTAATTATCGTTAAGGACAGTAATCTCATCTCACGTGAAGCATTATTAATTTCTTCGTTTTCTTATAATTTTTACGACAGAAGTTTCATTTAAAATTAGAAAAACCAACATGCACATGCCTCGAGCAGCGGCTCCAACGGTGCATAGCAAATGTTAAATTTCCCTTTTCGCATAATGTGAGTCTGTGTGTTCCTACCATTATTTTTGGACCACAGTATATTTACTTTGTCCGACCTCGTTAATATTGCAAATTCCAAGTGGAATGGACGCACAAAAATCGTAGGAGGACGGTCACCTGGGGGTAAAAACATTTACATATTGATTAATGTATAAATTTCACAGTTCAAATTTTAATTACGTACTGACCTATTAATTTAACCCTTAATGAAAGAGAACTGTACAGCAGGAGCAAAGAAAAATTGTGCAAATTCATATGATGAATGACCATGAACCGATGCCTGCTTTGCAAATACGTCTGGGTACGTTCAACTATATTGCATTAGAATAAAATAAAATAGCCAGCCATTTCAAATTGTGAGGTTATCAGCTAAATATATTTGTCAAATAACTTGTATAATGTATATTATTTTGAAATCAATATGTTTTATGTCAAGAGTTGAATTCTTTTATATTTTCTTAATAATTAAATAAATAAATCAACCCACACTTTATTACTTTTTAATTAATTTTGTTTTGATAGGCAACGAACTTTTTAATTAATTTAATTGGCTGTGTTATAAATTGAGAAGTCGTTACAAAACTTCCAACTCTCAGTCGATTTAAATAACTTTCAGAATTAATGCACAATAAGAAAATAGTGGTCATAGTTATAAATCTTGAATTAATCAAACAGTTGTGACCGCATAGCCTATAAATTGTACAGACATAGATGGAAGAAAGCAATAAAGGTCAATTAGATTGTTGGCTAAAAAGAGAGAAGAACTAAAGACATATACTATATCAGATAGAGTGATAGAGTTTCTGACAGATGCATTCACAGCTACCCCACCTGTGAACAGAATATGAGCATATTTATATATGTGTGTGTGTGGATCTAAATGTAATCCAATTCAATTGAATTCAAATATAGGAAAAAGTGGGCACTGAAAATGTGGGTACTACGATTAAAGAAGTGCCTCGTGTTTTGGCCAATGTCTCATACATAGAGTAAGCGGAGGGAATTAGGGCGTAGGCGTCCAAATGAAACATTAAAATATTGGAGCAGAGTGATTTAGGGGGGCGGTAAAAACCTTTTATCACTGAGAAGTGGCCTTTTCAAGAGGCAGATAGAGATTCTGTATCTTTGTTACGAATAATGATGTAGGGGGGTGGCTTGAGTCTTCATCAAGTAGTATGTATATATGAGCAGAGCAGAGATGAGAGAGGGAGGATGGTTTGTTTGGGTTTGTTCAACTTTAACCTGAGCTTCTCGTGGACCCCAGATGAGGCATAGGCGGACAGGGAAGCCAGCTAAGGGAAGCACATACATTTATAAGTAGGTTCTGCAATCTGCATCACTATGATCACTACTTCAACTCTCATCTCTGCGCTCTGTCCTACTCCTTGGTCCCCTCCTATTTCTCTCTCTTCTGTACTCTCAACCATGAATTCAGTGTCCACTTTCATCTCCCTCCTCCCTCTCCACCCCACCCCCCCCGGTCTTTTTTTTTTTTCGTTTTATGCATCAATATATATATGCGCCAATAATAACCCTAGTAATGCTTATACTCTTGCGTTTGAGTTTATCCGGAGACAAGCCCTAGCTAGCAGCTATATATATAATAACTCGATTTTCTCTTTCTGTACATGTGTGTGTACAATAAGGAGTTGCATCCTTGTTTTATATAACCTGAAAGGGGGTGACCAATGAATAGATAATATATATATATATATATGTAAGATTCTGAGACCAAGATTCGGACAGTTAAGAGAGTTAGAGAGGGAAAGGGTGTTATCTGTTATGGGAAGTGGGATTGAGGTATAGTCAAGGTCAGTCATCAGAGCATGGCCTCTGACCCAATCACCAACCACTAATCATTTCCCCCTTCTCTCTTATCTTTATCTCATCATCTCCATCCATGAAGTCCCCCCAGCTGTCCCTCTGCTCTCTCCTTCCCCACCCCGCTACCTTCTCCTATATCTATCCAACTCCTACAGTTAAAAACAATCTAAGCTGATTATATGCCCTGGTTTGTCCCTACCATCTTTCCTTTTTTTTTTTCCTTTGGACCAATTGTCATCCTTCGTGTAAAAGCTTACATGTTTCAATCAAATCGTTGATCATTACTCATTCAACCGGCAACTGATTAATTAGTCAGTTAAAATGTTCTCCGCGTTCAAATTCTCTGTTATCTCTTTGACTATGTTGGGAAAAAAATTGACTCTATAATCAAAACGGGAGTACAAGTTTCGTAAACATATTTGATAACTTTCTTGGAATCTAGTTACGCATATACCCCATATTTTTGGTGTGTTTGAAACTTAGATGGGCTTTCCTTAGGTAAATGACATACGTGGAAGGCCCACGTCCAGCCTATGTAACGTAGAGTCCAGACATTATTTACTGGCTGAACCACGAGAAATAAAGAAAAATGAAAAGAAAAAAAAAAGAAAAAAAGCAATAGACGAAAGTACTGAGGATATTAATTTAATTAGGTAAATGAAAGGAAACGAAAGAAATGGCAGAATATTGACGGCTTAATCTGCACTTGGATGGGCTGTCTTCCAGAGAACATTTTCACCAATCACGACGTCCAGCAATCTTATGCCATGTCCCCCAAGAAATTAAAGTGAGAAATTCGCCGCAAAACAATCCTACAATTGGATTCTTAACTTCTACTATTACCATTAATCCCAGCTTAATAATCTTCATGAAATAAAAATTAAAAGAGTATAGATTTTTACGCTTAGCATTTTTCTAATTTTGACTGAATTATACATAATTTTTCATTTTTAAAAAAATATACTTGCTCACATGTTATATTTCTGGGTTTTTTTTCCAATTTCTTCTAATTTGCTTTTCATAAAAATATGTAGTATTACATTTTTATTTTGATAAGATGGTAAAAATAACTAAATTGAAGGAATATATATTATATAAAAAAATTAATCTTATTAATAAAATTTTTGGCCAATATTTATCAACAAAAATTAACTTAAAGGAAAATCAAACAATCTTTAAAAAATTAGTGTCAATTTCAAAATTAATTATAATCAGTTTTTTCCCTTCCAACCATAATTAGTGTTATTTACCCATTTAAACTACAACTTGAGTTTTGGAAACAAAAACTACTATAATTTCAATTCTCATGTGTTTGGAGATCCTCACCAAGAAGTAGAAATTTTTAAATTTGACATCAATGAAAAATGAATATACGTGAGTATATAGGTTATAAGATAAAAATTTTGGACTACTATCCACACTAAGTGATTTTATCCACGTAAATCTATTTGGCAAAAAAAATAAAAACTACAACTTTAGTTTTCTGAGCATATATCCAGTGCTCACCGAATAAAACTTTTACTTCCCGGGATGGATGCAGGCCATGAATTGATTTACTAAATCTTAATTTTTCTGGTGCGAGAAGAATGTCAACTTTTTCGATTTGTTATTAAATTTTCCATTCGCCTCTCGCTGGGTCTCATGGCAAACTTCATTTGTTAAGTGAGTCCAAGTTAATTAAATAAAAAAAATACGGAAACCAACGAAAGAAAATAAATATAAAATCGAAGTTACGCAACCAAAGAAGATATATGTATGTACTATGATTTAAAAAAGAGGAAGATAAACGTACTTCAGTCCCTGCAAGAAACAAAAACGGGAAAATTAAAATATGGTCCTTATAGTTTACACACATGTTCAATTTCAACCTTATATTTTATTTTCATAAGAATTGGTCCCCATAATATTCAAACGTTTATAAGCATAGGGGTTGATTTATTAGCATTTCATAAATTCTAGAATTAACGCCACAAACGGATGAAACTATAAGGACCAATTTATGAGTTTTTGAAGTATAAAGACCTGCTTGAAAAATGGTGTCAAGTATCGGGAAATTAATTAATTTTCCCAACAAAAATCGAAGTTAGGGGGACAAAAAAGAGCTTCAGGTTGAAGAGAGAGAAGAATCCCAGATTCCCGGCTTGGTGAAAGGCAGAGAAAGAAGCTAGTGCCAAACACTGTTGTAGATTCGTTTCTGATTACTTATAAGTTATTACTAATTACTTGTAATCTCAGTCGGTAGCGTGAGGGTTTGTCACTGATCTTCTGCGAATAGTAAATATCTATCTGGTTGACATGGCTTCCGGGACAAGCGTCAAAGAAACATTAGGCGACCTCAACAGGGATTCATTCGTGCCCCTTCTGACGAAGCTGATCGGCGAATCCAAATTCGTGCAGAACAACCCACCGGACCTCATCCCAGAAGAAGACAGAGTGGTCAAACACGTCTTGGATGTTCTCCTCCCTTTCAGCACCAAGACAGGCGGTGGACCATTGCTCATCAATCATGTCACTTATTTCCCCGGCCGAGGTAACCTTATTGTCGAGTACCCTGGAACTGTACCTGGCAAAATCCTCTCTTTTGTCGGAACGCACATGGACGTTGTCACTGCTAATTCCAACGAATGGGTATCCTCCTCCAAATTTTTTTCTTGATTTTGCCCCTATACTTGTATCTTCCTCCCCTCTTTTTATCTATTCATGGATGAAACGCATTCCATCACGGTTTGAAACTATAGATAATGCCTTTCAATCTGCTTCAAGTCTTGAATCTTTTATTGCTTTTGTGAGCTTTAGAATAATTCAGTTGGGATTTTTGCTCTGGCCTTCGTAATTGTCATATTTCCTTGTCTTATCGATTTCGTTGTTTCGAAATACTAGGCTCCTTGCGCGTCCTACGATTGACTTCATAAGAAACTCGCTTACTGTTTCTACATGTAGGATTTGGCATGTCATTTATACTTACTTTAAACTTGTGCGCAAGGTCTCGAGTTTAGTTCTAAGCGGCATTCCAGAAAAAGGGCATATTTGGCACTTCAAAGTGATGAATATGATTTCAATCTTAATAACTGAATGAGTCAAATGCAGGATTTTGATCCATTCACATTGAGCATAGATGGTGATAAACTTCGGGGTCGTGGAACTACTGATTGCTTGGGACATGTTGCCCTTGTAGCAGAACTCATGAGGAAGCTCGGGCAAACAAAGCCAAATTTGAAATCAACTGTTGTTGCTGTTTTTATAGCCAATGAAGAAAATTCTGCCATATCTGGGGTTGGTATCGACGCACTTGTGAAAGATGGCCTTCTCAACAAGTTAAAAGAAGGACCTCTGTAAGTGATTATTATCTCGTGTGTGTGTGTGTGTGTGTGTGTGTGTGTGTGTGTGTGTGTGTGTTATTTTATTCATTTTAGCAGTTACTTAAATTCCAACTATATTATGTTTTCCAGTTTAATTTTGTGGGCTTTTCACTCAGGTTTTGGATTGACACAGCAGATAAACAACCTTGCATAGGCACTGGAGGTATGATACCTTGGAAACTTCATGTCACAGGGAAGCTCTTTCACAGTGGATTAGCTCATAAGGTATGCTATTACATTCTTGTCTAGGCTCGTCATATTCTTTATCTGCAGAATTCAGACTGCGTACGTACATTTAAGGATATTTTATCATATGATAATTTTTTTCTATGATAAAATCACAATTGTTAATTTTTTTATTCCTGCTTTGTTAAGAGCCTATGATATAGGTATGTACATAGAGATGTTCTTCCCCCCTCCTGCCACCAAATTTGTTCATATGAAACTTAATAAATAATAATAATATTTGTTTTTATCTCATTGATCCTCATATATAAGTATGGGTAATTAAAGTTGCCACTCAGTAAAGATTGCACGGCTATATGAACCCAATATGAAATTGGCACCTCTATGTAGAATGCAGTTATTAAATTTGCAAGGCAAGCAAACTTTGACGATAAGAAGTTTAATGCTCTTTGACAATTTTCACTTGATTAACTTAAGGGACCTGTCTATTAGTATTATCAGCCCTTGGAAGTTGGCAGTATCAATGCGTTTTTGGGATCATGATATAGGTTGACTTTTCTGACCCTAGAGTGAGTTATCACTTAGGGAAAAAGTCACATCATAATTTGGCTTCATCTTGAGCTTGATTTTGTCATACAAACTCAAAGAAGACTATAATTTCTGGAGTTTCTTCGATAGCTACCAGTATATCAATATATAAGATAAAATTTATGGCAAGTCATACTCTTTATTAGTTATGAATTGTGTGTCTCATTTGTCAAACTTTGTGCTTTGCACAAAAAAAACATATCTAGTTGCTATAATTGAAGTAAGAGGAAAAGATTGAGTTTGGGTTATATTGTTCATAAGAATCATCAATATAACCTATACATCCTCTATGGCTCCATGCAAGTACTGTTGATTTTCTTTTCATTGAATGGATGCATACAAATAATCAAAATCTCCTCCCCCCCCCCCCCCCCCAAAACAATGCAAGGGCGTGACTTCTAGTTCTAATGTAAGGAAGACCTTCATTTAAATACCATCATCACCAGTAAGATCTTGTTAAAGAAGTCTATGCATCATCTATGATGTTGGAAAGAGCTAGTAGAGTTCTGTGTACTATGAAAGGCCACTCATGCAGTCTAAATGTTGAGAAACAATAGTGATGTACAGGTTGGTTCAACGGCTATCTTGATAAGTTGAAATCAAAATATATTTCAATATTTTCTGGGGCCTTTAATCTTTTTTGTTTTGTCAATAATGTTATATTAGTCAACTTATTATGGCTTTATTGGTCACTTGAAGGCCATAAATCCACTGGAGCTAGCGTTGGAAGCACTGAAGGAGATCCAGTCACGATTTTACAGAGACTTCCCTCCACATCCTCAGGAACAGGTCTATGGATTTGCAACTCCTTCAACCATGAAACCAACCCAGTGGAGTTGTAAGTTCTGAGCCCAGTAACTAATTTAATACATCTTTTAGATATAATAAAAGCCTGCAGTTTTCATAATCATATTCTCTGCTGCAGATCCTGGAGGTGGAATCAATCAAATTCCTGGTGAATGTACTATTTCAGGAGATGTCAGGTTTATTCTCCCCCCGTGGGTTTGCATAACTCATTTGGTTAGGAATAATGTTGCATGACAAATATTTGTTTGTTTGTTTGTTCCACAGGTTAACTCCATTTTACAAGTAAGAACTGCGCTGCCTTATGGCTAAACTTTTGGTGATCTAGAATCCTGGGTTCCATTCATTTCTGTTCTTTCTTTTAGTTGTTCCTGATTTAAAATTGTTCTTTACGGAGAGAATATGCCAATTATTTTATGACATCTCAAATTCAATCCTTTGATATTGGCTTCAGTGTGAAGGATGTGATGCAGAAGCTACAAGAATATGTGGATGATATTAATGACAATATAGAGAAACTAGAAACAAGGGGTCCAGTTTCAAAATATGTGCTCGCAGATGAAGACTTGAGGGGAAGGTGAGACTTGTGTATACTCTCCATCATTTAGCTAAGCAATCTCAACTTAAATCTTTGTTCAACTTTTGATTTACATTCTCTGTCCATGAGGAGTATATGGTGGTCACTTGATTATTAGTTGGTCTCTGAATCTGGTTATAATTTGTTTGAACTTCACAGAATATTGCTAAAAAAGATTTCCTTGTTCTCTTGTACAGCCTAACTCTAACTTTTGATGAGGCTATGTCTGGAGTTGCATGTAATCTTAAGTCCAGAGGTTTTAATGTATTATGTAAGGCAACTGAGGAAGTAGTTGGGCACGTAAAGCCTTACTCAATTACTGGGAGTTTGCCACTCATTCGAGAACTGCAGGTAAAATAAATATTTTGTTTTCTTTCCATGTAAAGCTTTTCTCTTTCTTGCATTCCTCACTTATCCCTGATTCTTTCTTGATACAGGAAGAAGGTTTCGATGTGCAAACTTCTGGCTACGGTATGACTGACCCTGAGAAGAAAAGTCTGCCTTTCATATGATGCATATTGAATTAATATCAATATATCAAAATATATATATTAAAAATATTAAAAGTTGCATTTTTCATTAGTCATAGATAGTGTGGCTCCTCCCACAATTATTTTCTTGGACTCCAAGCTCACGGCTAGTTTGATTAATTAGAGTTAGCAAAGGATTTTACTAACTACGTTTGAGACTCTGTGCAGGTATAATGGCGACATACCATGCCAAGAATGAGTACTGCCTCTTTCAAGATATGTCCCAGGGATATCGGGTGTTTACCAGCATTATTGCTCAGTTGGAAGATTGAGAACGGCAGTTGAATGCGGAATAACTGTTGCATCCGCAGGGATGTGGATGTTTTCTTTCTTAAAAAGCCGTAGTAAATATAGACTACTTTTCAATATCTGATGTACTTAAATTTATATTATTGCTGGGTTTCCCAGAGTCTTGCTTGAGTGAAGAAGATGGATTTCTAGATTTTGTTTTTTAAAAAAAATAAAGAAGAAATTGAGTTGGGTGGCCTGCCGCAATTTTCTTTGCTCTTTCTCTGTTAGTGTTGTTGATAATTTAAGACGGAGAATGATCTGATTTTGTTAAAAAACAAAAGTGGATGTTACTCGGAATAAGTCGTATACTATTTGTCGCTTATAAATAAAATAGCTTGTACATTCTATTACAATCACACATACAAATTGATATTGATGATTCTATAATTATTGGCAAAAAATTATTTATGATTTTAAACTTTTATGATTCCATATAGAAGGATGGGTTTGAGGTTAGTTGCATCAAAATTAGACGAAAGATTGTACGTATACTAGAAAATCTTTCATATCTTCAATTTCTTAGAAAAAGTATAATCTGCAGGCAAATTTTTTTCTTTAAAAAAGAAAAAACCTTATAATCAAGATGGACATGCTTCGACATGAGGCCTTGAACTGATATAGTTACATCAATCAAACCTTGCGCCTAGATGATCTAACAACTCTTGTACACAATGTACAATTTTTTAGCCAACTAGACGTCATTTCAAAATTTACTTACACTTTATTATCCAAAATAAAAAAAATTGTTCTACACATTTTTTCTTTCTTCCAATTCGAGCTGTTGGATTCTTTGACGCAGTCTGCGTCGGTGGTGATGTATCTTCATAAGGCCATGTCCCAATATAATGGTGGAGTATATGCCGTGTGTGATAATGGGCGCAAGAATATTACTTGTCTGTCGCGGTTGGCAGCAAATTTGAAAACCCACATTAGTTTCATCCTTTGGAAACTCAAATTTGAAAAGAAGAAGGTTGTTATGTAGTATATGATTTACCTGGATCCATTCAAAACCCAGGTATAGAGCCAACAGTCCTTCCAGAAGTGGGGAATAGATCTTCCTCATTTGCCTCTTCTCATACCAAGCTGCAATGCCACCAACAGATAGTGTAAATTTTTATGCCATTTTAAACACCTGCGTCTACTACAAATCAATAACAAAGATGATATTCAACTGCTAATGAAATAAAGATTAAATTTAATCTTTTAGTTGAGAGGAGATCAGAATTGAACCTTCAAAGAGCTTTTTCAAGTCCTGACGCTTGGAGTGAGACTGTAAAACTGGTGCAACGATGTAAGAAGGATCTGAAGGAAAGATAGAGAACATATAGAAATCCCCTTAGGAGAAACAATGACTCATCAAGTTTGGGACAAAAGTTGCAGAAAGGGGAAAATGTTCTGAAGACATAAAAAAAGAACCTTTGGGAGATGCAGCCATGTAATAGAGAGAACTGGTGAGGACAGCAGTAAGGACAGCCGTATATGCCTGAGCAAATGGAACAAATGCGGGTAGCATTCCTGTCTACATTTTGCAAATAAATCACCAGTTAATCACTGGAAGGGAACATATGGCTTTTTATATTTTATAATTTAAGGAATAACAAAGATAAAGACATACATACCAAAGATGCCATTCCACGAGCACCGGCCATAAGATTACTGCCTCGTAGAAATATATCAGCCAATGCCCCCTGGGGAATTATATTTTTCAGTTGAGATACAGTATTCCAGAAGAAAAGAATATAATTAGGCCCCCACTTTTCTCCTTTAATCTGATTTATTTGACATAAATTTTCATCTTGAAACTCTCTCGTCGCTCATATTCTAATCAAGTTGCGAGTCGAACTTAAATGCAAGTTTCAAAGTTCATCCAAAAAAACCATGCAAGTTTTTCATCAATTTTGAGATACAGAATTGCAGATGACAAGCAGAAGCTTATTTCTCTCTTTTGAATAGCTGTTTTGTTAAACAAAGTAATATGAGCAATGGCTCCCAATATTAGATTTTTCAAAGTATGATGATGATTGAGTTTGATCAGGTGAAGTTTTATCACCTAGCCGAGTGTTAAAATCACAACTACCGAACACCCAGTGAACAAAAGAATATATTGCATGATTTATGATTATGTAGGATCCTAAACTATCCTGAGTCTTGTTCTATTATTTTTCCAAACAGAATCCACTTAAAATTGGCTGACTATACAGCATAATTTCAACAATTATCATTGTTTTTTCGTTTTAGACAGCATAAAATCTCATTCATCTTGTAGTGAACTAACACATACTCTGTATTAGAAATGGTTCAAATAAAAAATCCATCAATATAATTTTTAGTTTATCCTTAAAAATGTTTCTTTAAGCAGATAACATCAAACCAGGCAAAGGAGCTCCTGAACAAACCTGAACAGCAGCCCTGTAGAAGAGCTCCTCTCCCACTGAACTTGCGGCAACCATCAGTATAAACTGCAAAGTACAATGCACTAAGCTGATTTCTTATCATTGCATAAGAATGAAGAGCTATTCCAACCCAAGCAAGTTTCAGAAAATTACCTGCCAAGGAGACATCCCATAAAAAAAACTCCAGAGTTCCCCATCCTCTACATCTCTGATGGCACGAGCATGGGGAGAAAGCCTCACAACTTCATCCTATAACTAACCATTGTCAGTTAATTATTTGATTCACTTATATCTAACAGAACATTCAGGCTGAACTGAACAGAGACAGTCCATAGATTTCCCCTACATACCAGTATCATCTCAAGGAACAACAAGAATATCTATTGACAAACATGTGGCGCATAGCCCAGAAAAGGGTAGTTCAATGAAATAATTTTTTTGTTAAAAAAAAAAAAGAGCTTATGGCATAAACGCACTTACATCAAGTATAAACAGAAGAGCCATAATTGGAGGAGTAGCATAACCGAGCCCTTGCAAAATGCAATCTGAAGATAGATGAAAACCCCCCATAGCGTCAATACCAGTGATCGAGCATATAAAACTTCCTGCCACAGCCATGGCACCGTATATCCCTAACATAGCAAACTCACAAAGTGTCAGTTAAGAAAAAGCAAACTGTGACATAACATCATTAGCCCGACAATCGTCTAAAAATTCAAATTCTGAATAGGGAAAGCTGAAGCATATATTGTATAAAGGCGTGAACTGGATAAAGCCTTTTCATTCCTAAAGTAAGCACATTTATTTCCATTACTTGACAAGACAAGCTTTATCATGAACTTCACCAACAAATTAATTTGGTAAAATTTCCCATTTAAGTAAAGTAATAAGCACAAAGGCACGTTTTCTAGGTTGGAGTCATGTGGGAAACCATACAAAGCAACTCACCGATGCCATAGGTGAGCCTGATAAGAGCACCAATCTTATCCCAAACGGGGAGGTCAGCATCGTTAAAAACGGTATTGAATGAGGAAGCCTCGACGGAGGAGTTGGTGAAGGGAGGCGGATTGTCTATGTGGTGGTGGTGGATTCTCTCGGTAGTGGGCTCAGCAGAAGCCTTGAGGGATCGGACAGACCCGTCAAAAGACTTGGTCTTGAATTTGATCCTGGGTTGAAAATAGTAGAGATTGGAGCAATGGTGGGCGAGGAAAGGTGAAGAGGATGAAGTTGGAGGGTTGTGAGTGAGGGTGAGGAGGAGCTCCATTCCTCGAAGAGGGGTCTCTTTTGGAGGCCTTGGTCTGGACGGATAACCGGCGGAGCTTGTTAAAAAATATCACCTCTCCTTGCTTGGTTCTTTCTCCAGTTTGCTTGTTTTTTTTTTTTTCAAATTTCTTCTGTCAGTCAATATATGTTTTTAATTTAATCAATTAAAAAACAAAATAATGTTCAGCTCTTCTTTATAATGCTAAGGGAATAGGGAATTTTAGGTAAGACCTCTCTTGCCAGTTGTAAGAAGAAAATATAAGACGAAAATGTCTTTCTTTCAATAAGAAGCATAAACAAAATATTTTTTTAAGACAGCACTATGGGCCCGTTTGGTATTACTAAGGGCCCGTTTGTATCATTAAAGCAACCATAATTTAAGGATAAAATCAAGTTTAATATAATATTGAGTATGTTTGGCAAGTTTTCATCTTTCCATTTAAAAATCATTTCTCCTCCTAAACCAAGTTTTTGAAGAAGTAGATGCAGAGCTGTTTTTTCATTTGTTTCTTCAATTTTTATCTGTATTTATTTTAAAGTCAGATAAAAATAGACTAATAAAAATGAGAAAAAATATAAAAATTAGAAAAATAAAAATTTCATAAAATTTCTCCTATCTATTAACCAAAATATCCCTTCAAAATTTTAATTTTCATAGATCATGACATATAAAATATATCAGATATACTATGTTTCCAATTAAATAAATGCAGATTAAATTTTAGTTCAAGGAAATTAAATTAATCATGAAATAGAGTTTAAGCTCAATTTAGAAAAAAATTATGAGTTTTTTCCAAACCAATTTTCAAATAAATCATCTAAACATAAACACGTTAGTCCAAAACCAATTTTTATCATAACCACGCTACAGAACTAATTTTATTAAAACTCATTTTTAACTAACTGAAAATCAAACGGCCCTAACTCTATTTAAATTCATTAGTTGTTGACAAAAAATCATCATTAGTTACAATTTATATATATAGCTGATTTTTTTTATTGGTCTAAACTATACATGAGAACTTAAAACGGATGGTTCTTTTTTTTTTTTTATAAAACCGGAAATATTACAATAGAAGGTTCTAATAGTATTGGGCCTGGGGCACAACAAAGTCCATACGGGAGGGACTTCAAAATTTATGAGAGCTCTTCTATTGTCCGCAAAATTTATTATTCTTAAATCATCGATGTCGTTAAAATTCTAATCCCTAACAATGACTCACTTTGGTTGTACATTCATTAATCATCAAAATTTACCAGATAATTACACATAGTACATATTTAATTATCAACTAGTTATGCACTCATGTGATATATGGGATTCTTTACAAAAATAGCTTTTAATGTTAACTTTTACAATTATAATACAATGAGTTAAAACAATCATGTATTTATAAAAAAAATAAAAAACATAAATATATACCTAAAGATGTAACAGACTAAACATATAAATAAGAAAATTTTAAAGATGTATTACTTGAACGCAGAGTCCAAGTTGACAAAAATCGACTATGAGATGTCAAATCTTCAATTACCTCAAAGGTAAAACTTGCCACCTCCAATCACACCTAGCCGCAGTTATAATTCAAATTGACAAAAAGAATAACCTAGTTCCCTGGCAAGCATAATGACCCTGTGAATAGCTGCTCCTTCAGTAATAAAAGACAAATCTGCATCAATAGAATATCCAAAACCTCAAACAAAATCACCTTCAATATTTCTACAAATAATACCAAAAATCGCAGAATCTGGATTCCAAAACTCCAAACACAGTCCAGTTTAAAGTTTTCAAAATAAGATATTCAATATTAAATAAAAATGAATTTTAAATTTCAATTGTTAATTTTAGTTTAATTTGCAAATTCAAAATAGAATATAGATTTCTTTATGGCAAAGCAAATTTTTTCAGTGATCTTTGTTTTGACTTTCACCATGTTGACAATCCACAATATCCCATGTGCTTCCCTTTTCTTTCATCATTCATAACATTTAATTTTTTAGTAAATTATGTTAACATTTTACTCAACTTTAAAAAAAAAATCCCTATTATATCAATATTTATCAAGGAAAAATATTGTTCATAACCCCTCTTACTAACAGTGTTTTTGAACCTGTCATAGTGAAATTAAAAATTAATTTTTTCTATGTTTCCCCTTATCTTATCTTTTTTCTATTTCAACATTCTCCTATTTTTCCTCTTAAGCTCTCTCTCTCCTATTTCCTTTATTTATAATTTTATCTTAATAATTTTTACTTATGTAAAAATGTTAGATTTATTTCTTATTTAATTTTTTAGAAAGTACCTTCATATTTTTAAATTTTTAAATATTTTAATTTTTTTCTACATTTTTTACATTGTCATTGTGTTATTTATTATTTTCCTACAATTCTCATTATTTCTTAAATATTAATTATTAATTTCTTCAAATTAAATATTGTGAGATATTTCTTATTGTAGCCTCTCTCTCTCTCTCTAACTTATTTTCTAAATGATCAATTTTATGTTGTTTATATCATGTTTTCCTTACTTTATTTCATTTCTAATAACTCTTTAATTTTGTTAATATTGTACAAAAAATGAATATCTTTTTTTTTATTTTTAAAAATGGTGATTATCAAAGTGAATATGAGGAAATTGTTAAGAATTTATAATTGATACTGCACAACATTAATTCACTTTGATAATCACCATTTTTAAAAATGTATTAAATTTTAATGTGCTTTTGACAATTCTTTTAGCATTACTTTATAATAAATTAAATATATATATTCTTAATAGAATCTCGTGTGTGTCCATGCAATACATGAGAGAGAAAATCTAGTTATATATAGTAATAAGTATAGGCTACATTAAAATGTACATTTTAATGGTATTCATATATGTAACTTTTATATTGATACATTAGTTTTAATGTTTTATTGATATAAATGTATACCTTTTGGTCCAAAAAATAAATGTAAAATCTATTTTTGCATGTTTGTGCCCATAGCTATAGGCCTGCAGCACCCCATCTTTAACCATCATGTAATATATAAAATATATGTTAGACTATTATAATATCTAATTCCAACTTAATTTGTAGTTTAATGGCAAATAATTCAAATCAATTTAAAATTGGACTCTCCTTTATTTGCATAGCCATATCACATCCATAATTAAATGGAAAAACATTATAAATAAACGTTAAGAAATCAAATTGCAATTAAAAGTAAATTTTAAAAAATTCATTAAATCCAGTTTGAATTTAGAAAGATAACTTCAAATTATACAAATTGACAGTAATTAATAATAGGAAAAATGACAGTTGGGAACCAAAACTTTGAATTAAATACAGTAAGAAATCTTATAGTTTTTTTAGTAGTAAATACAGAACAAAACAGTAGTAAATTCATGATATTCAGTAGTAAAAAAAACTGCAAGATTCCTTACTGTATTTAATTTGAAGTTTTGGTCCCCAAATGTCATTTCCCCTTAATAATATTAGGTGGCAAATGAGGAAGAATCAATCATTTAAAATCTTATTAAATTAAAAATAATTTTACCAATTAGAGCAATCAATTACCCATAAAATACTAATAATAAAGAATATTTTTAACGTATCCCAATCAATCAGCAATTAATCATGAATACTACAATTTTATTCATCTATGTCAATTCTTCATAACTATTATTACAATTGTCCATAGAAACATGTTTCCCTTTATGTGCTATCATATTATGTTATGTTCAATTAATAAGCTTTTTTATTTTGCATGCTCATCCTTGTCATAATACAGTATGCAACCACACACAAATTGAGGAACAAGGTAGAACAAAAAATTTTTCTTTCGGTCTACAGTTGGATTCCAAACTATGGGTTAATCATGGGATTATTACTTTACAATTCAAGCAATAAGTCAAAAGGATATATTTTCTTCAGGATCGCACTTTGATTCAATACCTTTGTTTACTAGGTGTATTAGTTTTTTTTTGGCCCTCATGAATTATTGTTATTATTATTTTTTTATAAAGATTATTGGTATTATTTTACAGCTTGAATTGTTTTCTATTTTAAAATTTGTAACAATATGTATCCAGATTTGTGGTTTGCTTGATTTTTAACTTCCTTCTAGTAAATAAAAAATTTTGAAACTTTGTCAAAATTCATTCATTATAATAAATTTTAATAATCACTTTCAAGACTTTTCAATCAAAACAATTGACATTATATAAACATCATTAGAAATTTTCAAGTTTTTGACAAGAAATTTTAAACTGTTGGTCTCATTGCCAAAGATTTTGTGGATATTGCATGAAGTGAGAATTTATGATTAAGTGTTCTTTGTTGATTCTAACATCCCTATATTTTTCTTTAAGTCAAAGAGTAATTTTCCCTCTTTTTGTTATTAATAAATAACTTTTATTTAAATTGATAATTCAAGTAATTTGTATACTCAGTTTTCAGTGTTAAAACCTAATTAAATCAAGAAATTACCAAATCAAGTTGATTATTTCAATCAACAAAGTACATAATTAGTGCAAATTAACTCTCCTTTTTTTTATCAAATTAACTCTCATTTTTAATATATATATATATTTATGTATATGATTTCAAAGGATATCGAGATGATGTAATTTTTGAAACAATTAATTCATTGTGTAGATGAAAGTATTGCAAGTAAAAAAAAAGGTCACTATACTAATCAATTCATCAAAGAGTATTGGATAATTGTTGTAAGTGATAAAATAATTGTGCCTAACTAACTAAAGGAGAACTCAAAGTGATGACTCCTCAATATTTCTTATTGAATGTTTTTTTATTGTCTTATCAAAATCATTATCAATTTCACATATCCCAATACATACAAGATTTTTAACATTTTAAAAAAAATTAATTACTTCACATTTATCAAGATATTGAATTACTTATGAAGATAAAATAAATTAACTTATTCTTATATATTTTAATAATATCATTAAATATCTTTTTTTATTAAATATAGTTTACAAAATTGATTTATTAGAGTATTTTGTATGCGGGGCTGTAATATTAGTTATAATATTTTTTCTTGTCCTTAATATAAGACTATTTTAACTGAATCACGTGAATTAAGAATTGTAATTAAAATTAATTAATTATCTCAATTTCTCCGAAAATCTCAATATTTTTCTAAAACTATCCTTATTTAATCTCTCTCTTTCTCTTTGGATACATTAAATAGGGGTATTTTTCTGGAAATGTATAATAATATTACCTCGTATATTGTAAAGGGTCTTATATTTAGGATTAAGGTAAAAGATTCTATATATAAGACTGGATGTAGTATATAGGAATGATGGTTTGTTGGCAAAGTATTTTTTAACAGAAAATAGAAATTTTATTAATCACAAAAAAACCAGATACAAGCACCAGTACCAACCAAAAAGGAAAAGGAAAACCAACGTACAACCTAAAAACAAATACACAACACTTACCCAACGTCATCCTTCTCAAACAAAAGAAGTCTGAATACCCATAGCAGTCTGAACCTCCAAATCAGTCCTTCTAAATCTAAACAAATCCTTCCTTAAAAAACCATCTAAAGAAGATGTAATTACCGAAAGCCATCCCAAAGGACACATCTTCTTTGCACTAGAAGCTGCAAGAAAATCTGCAGCAAAATTGCCTTGGCGAGCCCCGAAGGAGAAAGAAACACAAGGAAGACTTTGTTTAAGAGATCAAATATCCAATAGCACACCTTCAGATTGCCAATCAGAACAACCACTAGAAGCACCGTTCACTGACTTAAACAAAGACTCAATTCATTTCAATTATAATACCAGAATCGGAAAATGTATTGCATAACCTCAGAGCTTCTCTTACTACCATACACTCAGTCATAAAAGCAAAGCTAGCATTAACATACAGAGACATACCTCCAGGAAAGGCCCCTATACAATCTCTACAAACAATGCCAATACCAGCACATTTAATTTTGACTAAGCAATAAAGGATCCATCCACATTAAATTCACAGATTCAGCAGGAGGAGGCCGCCAACTCAGTAATCTATAAGAAGCAATAGATTTCCTAACAGATAGTAAGTCTTTAGCTCCCCAGAAAGCAGCAATAAGATTTTCAAAATTTTTAATGACTCTCACCACATCAACTTGACCCTCATTAAAAACAACATCACATCTAGTTTTCCAAATATTCCAACATAAACCAGCAACCAAAGCTTTCCCATAATCATCCAAACCATGACCCTTCACGAACACATCTTCACACCATTCTTCAATGCTTACACTATTATTTTTATCAACCTGCCACATAAGAGAACAACCAAGCCAACATCTAGCAGTCAAATGACAAAAGAAAAGCATATGTTCAATAGATTCATTTTCCTCACCACAGATAAGGTAAATAGGATCCCTTGCCCACCTTCGTTTGAATAATGCTTCTCTTGTTGCCAAAGAACCACTTTAATAATTCTCCAAAAGAATTGGTTAATTTTCAGAGGTACACCAAGTCTCCAAATACTCTGCCATAAGCCAGAAGGTACAAGATAAGATCTACTGGGATCCTGAATTAAAACATTCATTTCACTTCTAGTTAAATGATATCCTGATTTAACAGAATATACACCATTCCTAGAGAATTTCCAAATTAATTTGTCATTACATTGCATCCTGGGAATAGGAATATGACAAATTTTTCCCAATCATCTCCATTGATCAAAACAAACACCCTGTCAAAACATCACTCCCCATCACATATTAGGTCTACCCCTGACAACTGTCTCTCAGCATCAGATAAATGATCACAAGAGAGTTTCCTATCCGGACCTAGAACCTATAAATCCTCCCAAACCTTCACACTTCTACCATTACTGATTCTCCACATTAACCATTTTTTCAATAACTCTCTTCCCTCCAAAATACTAGACCAACACCAAGATGCTCTATAACCTTTCTCAGCATTTAAAAAATCACCATTAGGAAAGTAAATTCCCTTAAGAATTTGACACCATAAATCATCAGGATTCATCAAAATTCTGCAGGTAGTTTTAGCAAGTATTAATGCTCTATTAAAATCATGACAATTACAAAAGCCCATACCTCCCTTCTTCTTGGCCATAGTCATCTTATCCCAGCTTTTCCATTAAATACCTCTCCCCTTCTTTTCATATTGATCCCACCAGAAATCTGCAATAAGAGAATCAATTTCTGTACAAACCTTCTTAGGCATCAAAAAACATGGCACAGGATACACGACACCGAATTAGCAACAACCTTAATTAGGATTTCCTTGCCAGCAAATGTTAAGAGCTTTTTCTTCCAGCCCTGCAATTTAGCATTTACCTTATTTCTAACAAAAGATAATGCAGCAGACTTTGATCTCCCCCAAACAATAGGCAAACCTAAGTACTTCCCAGGCTGATTAGACAGGTTGATACGCATAATTTCAGAAAATTCATTTCTGAAATCTGGACAAGCATTTGAAGAGAAAAAAAATTCTAGACTTATCCAAATTCATTTCCTGGCCTGAAGCTTCACAGAAAACATCCAAAATCCTCCTCCAGACAAAATAATTCACTTTATCAACCTTCACAAGCATAAGAGCATCATCAGCAAAAAAAAACAAAAAGAGATAATACCGGACATCCTCTTAACAATCTAACACCCTTCAAATCACCAAGATCCACATGATGTTGCAACATAAGAGACAAAACATCCACAACCATAATGAAAAGATAGGGAGACAGTGGGTCTCCTTGTCTAACCCCTCTCCTTAGTATAATCTCAGCCACTCTTCTCCCTGAAACATGCAAATAAAAACATGTGCAAGAGATACACTCCATAATCCAGCCCACCCACTTCTTACTAAAACCCGTCTTCAACATAACATCCTGCAAAGAATTCCAATTCACCTTATCATATGCTTTGCTTAAATCAATCTTCAAGGGTCAAGGCCATCTCCACTCTAATACCCTTCATCCTTCTCTTCAAATAGTGAAAAGCCATGACTAATTCTACCTGCAACAAAAGCTCTTTGCTGCTGTGTTATATACTTATTCATCAAACCTCTCAACCTATTAGTCAAAATTTTTGCCATGATCTTACAAGAAACATTGCATAGACCAATAGGACGAAAATGATTCATTGTTTTAGGCTTCTCCACTTTAGGTGTCAATACAATGTTAGTTGTATTGAGACCTCCCAATAAAGCTTTTCCTTCGAAGAAATCCCTCACCATACTATAGATTTCTACCTTCATATTAGGCCAAGAAGATTGATAAAACAAAGCACTAAATCCATCAAGACCCAGAGATTTAAAGGCTCCCAATTCAAAGACAGCCTTTTCAATTTCAAGCTCAGACACGAGTTGCAACAAAAAAGAATTATTTTCAACAGAAACAACATTCTTAACATACCTTAAGTCTTCATCCATAGCACCATTGTCTTTATAAGAGAGTAGGTCATCAAAATTAACATATAACATTCATGCAAAAATTGTTGGTATATACTCAAGTCTGATGCTAGTGTTCAGTTTTAGAGGCTCAAGTAGTAGTTGAAACTTGAAAGCATATGTAGCAACGGAGGGGAGAGAATCTTGGAGATCTCTTTAGTGATACACGCGATTTAATTTAAGTATCTATTTGTCTAACTCTATACCTTTTTGGTCTTCAACCGCAAGTTGCATTGGCTTGTCCTGCAAAATCACAACAATAACAATAATTTAGAAATTTGAAATGCGAAACAAAGGAGGATATTGAAATTCAGAGAATGAAAAGACATCTACCAATTTGATGTAATTGAGGGTGTTAGGTGTATAAGTTAAAACATCTCCAGGTAGTGTGCGGCTCTCGTGGTGGATAAGGTTAGACACGTGCTTCCATAAGCCATTGTTGACGATAAGAGTTAGAAGCCTCTGAGAGTAAATAAACCATTTTTATCAATGGAAGCTAAGGAAATTGAGTCTCAATTACGTACAGAAGAAAATGACTCAATGCAAAATGATAAGTGATGGTTGAAGAATCAAATATGCTCCTTCAAAAGCAAAAACATCGTTGAGGGAAGAAAAAAAACACAGATGCTATAAATACTTCCATTACCATACTGTAATGAGATGCCTTGACTTTGGTCTCATTTCTGCTACCAATAGTTGCAAATAAAATATAAAGGACGAAGATTCAAATATCACCCAATGAGACTCCAATGCCAAATAACAATAAGAAAGCCCATACCAACATAGCATCATTTTGTGATGAGCTGTAGCTTGGAGAGACAATGGATGAATTCAAAAATTTGATGGGGTACATATAGTGTGCCAGGAACCCTTTAACGATTGAGAGGCTATCAACGTTATCAACATAAATACATAATAATTAATGCTTGGTTTAATTAGACGATAATTTTAAAAGAAATTAAACAATTTTGTATTTTAATCTACATGTACTAATAGTAATAGGAGTAAAAAAGAGTCATGGTTTGATGGGAAAATAAATAAAACTAAAATCAAATGCCATCCAATGCTTTTAATTGAAATTTTAAAACAAGAGAGAATCAAATTATCATTAATGCATTTAAAGCCCCTATTAAAATCAAATAAATAAATATCAAATTATTCAAATCATCATTCCCTTAATAAACAAATATAAAATTTACAAGAAATCAAATTGAAAATATCTTTGGTAAAAAAAACTGAAAATATCGAATACTATCCTACATTTAATTGACGTTATAATTATACCAATTAAATAAAGACATGGGTTTAAATGCAATTAATTAATTTTAGCAGAATTCAGGTTACATTCAGTATTTATACAGAATCAAATGACCAGTTATTTACACACATGCTCAGAATAAGTTGACACGTGGCACATAGACATAACATTTGCCCTCTAAGCCCATACTGATGTGATGCACAATTTTCCACTAATTCTACCTATTTTTAGATATATACTAGATGCGCATTTGTGCTGCGCATGAAATATACGAGTTAGCGTTAAAATATATATATATATATATATAAACTATTTAAAAGTAACAAAACATATAATAATTGGTAGTGGTAATGTTAATGAAAAATGTTAAGTAGATGACAACAAAAATTAAATTCATTAGAATGGATTATTAACCACTTTTCTACATGATATTACAACTTAAAATTGATTATATGTGAATATATGTGAATATAAATCGAATAACGTACAAAACTATCGGAACTTATTCATTTTCATTGTTCAAGCCTATTAATTGTTTATTGAATTTTTCAAATAATATATTCGTTATGTTGAAACTTAATTATTAGTTTCCATTTATTGAAAATTATTTAACTATTTTGAATTTTATTACACTATTAATGCCTACATAAATTATTTTAAATTTCTAATTATTGAATTTAAAATGATAAAATTTATTGGACCGATGATACTCAACTATGATTTAGTTAGATAAATATGTAAAAAAAATTCATATTGAATTTAAAAATAATCAATATTAAATTCAATTTTTTAAAAGTGATGCGTAGTCTATATAAGCCCAAGTTTTACTCATGAATTAATTTTTCTTCAATCCAACTCTTCCTTGCTAGTGAGAGATGTTCAATACTAATGAAAAACTCATCAAAATGACAAATATTTCAATAATTGATTTGTTAGGAATCTTTGTTGAGAAAAAACCATAAACCTGTCAAAAGTCAATTGCAACAATTAAACAAATATAATATTAATAGCATTGCATCCTGTGGGTGCACGGTTTTGTTTTAATAAATTTGATTAAAAATAGTTTTGATATAAAAAATTATATGGTTGCCATAAATAATAAATTAACATTTTAATATGAGGCTTCTAATCAAAACACATCCTAAAAGTTCTATATCTGCTTATTTATTATCAATAGATGACAATTTTAATAACTTGACTTATAGTTTATAATTGATATGTTAATCAAACAATTAGAAATATGGACTCAGTTTAATGGGTTGGCTAACTTAATCCACACAAAAAAATGTATGTAGAGTTGTAAGAAGTTGTCACCCATTTTAATTTGGTATTTGACTCAACCCCTTTTTAATTTAACCTAATTAAAAAATTGACTATTGGAAATATTTAGCAGTCGTTTGTGATAAAGAAATCATATAATTTTTAAATCATATAAGTTGCAAATGTATTATAACTTTCAATTTTGAAAATGAACTTAAAAAAATTGATCTTAACCCTTGTATTTTTTAATTAATTAAGAAATATATTAATTTAAACAAATTAACTATGCAGATTGCAAGTTATATTTTGTTTAATATATTAATATGAAAATGAAATATAAAATATTTACAATGTCATATTTAATATTATAATTGACATTTAGTACAATGTCCCTTCTCCCAATCCATTATCTCAATATCTTTATTTTTGCCTTCATATTCCTTTTCATCTCCACTTGCATCAAATTACTTGTCTAAGCTTTGAGGGTTGTTTAGTCCCCTTTGAAGGCTTTAATTCCAGTCATGTTAGTTATTAGAAGTCAAGGTGGTCCTCCAACCTTTAAAAGCATAAGACAAATAACAACATAATGAAAAGGCATCAAACAACACATCAATATATAAAAGTGAAAATTTGATAAAAAAAAAGGTATAAAAGTAATAAAAAAAAGCTTGTCACTTATGTTGAGATATTTGATTTGATATATAGTGATAAAATTTTAAACGGAGAAAACATGATCATTGTTGTTCTTCCTAAAACTAACACCCACTAGTCTCTTGAAGTTCTTTGATATAAGACTTGAAGTACTGCATGCCCTAAAATAATTCTAAAATATTTCATTCATAAAGAACTAAAAGAGCTAAAACAATTAAGAAGCAAAACGTTATCGGTAGAGAACCATTACCTTTCATCATCAGTCACTTCATGTATTATTGAACCTTCAATGATAATTAAAGAAAATTAGTAGTAGTTGTACATGTAATGAAATGACATTAAAAGCAATTATGGCATGCACAATGCATTATGCTTCGACGGTGCGTGGTAGGACAATATGCTTGGATTGGAGGGTATTAAATAGGAAAAATTATGCTCATTAAGATGTTGGAAATGTTGAAAATCAAAATGATATCAATTTGATTTGATTTTTATGAATAATATCAAAGAAGCTGGGAGGGGCTGTGGCCCCCCTCAACCACTTGTCCCATCCCTTATATATGTATATGTATATATATATTATACATTACACACACATACAAAATAATATAATATATACACGCCCAGCATGACACACTCCCCCCCCCCATGCACTCACACACACATATATATAATATAATATATATGCACATTATATATACTTTTGATATATTTAAAATGAAATAAAATATATATTTTATTAGTTTATTAAAATATATTTATTATTGACTAATATTAGCTTTTAATAAAAAAAAATGATACTCAATATTTTTTTATCAGTTAATCTTTTTTTTATAAAAATGTTTGGATTTAGTTATCATAAAATATATTTGCATAAATATAGATTTAATTTGTTATTTAATTTACATACAATATTAATTAAGAGTTCTTTAGTACATTAAACATATAATTTCTAAAATATTTATATATTGATTTATTTTTATGAAGTTTGATGATTTATCCTAATTTTTTATTGAAATCATCAATATACAAGCGATATGTAAATGTATTATAAATATAAACTTTTAATGTATTTTTTATAATTTTTTTCATAAAATTAATATATTAGATATATGGTTTCATTTTATATATATAGATATATGTATATTTAATTTTTTAAAAAATATTATATAATTATATATAATTTATCTTTTCATAACTTTTTTAAATTATACAGTTATTCTGAAAAATTAATTATGAAAAATATTAAAAATTAAATTAATAATATAAAATATATATTATTTTAAAAAATCCCCCCCCCCCCCCCAAAAAATCTTGGTGATGTGTCCGCCCCTGGTTAACAGTTGAATGCAATATTATTCAACCAAAGATTTTATTGTTATTAAACTCAATATTGTCACACAAATAATATATTATCTATAACAATATATATACTTGAATATAGGCCGGTTCACATCTTCAGCGAGCAATTATATACACTTTGACTGGATCAAAGATATATTATCTAAAAAGATATAATTTTATGATTTAAAAAAATAATATATATTAATTTGCAATAAAAAAAATAAAATAATAAAAATGGGCGGCCATTTTGATTTTATAATTTAACTAATTAACACTTATTGTATATATATTGGATATAGATTGATTAAGCATTTAAAAATATATCAATGATAGATATTATAAAATATTAACATAATGTTTATATATGTAGTATAGATTGATAAATATTTTTTCTCATTAGTTATCTTTATATTTGGCAATTTTGAAGGTATTTTTGTTACATTGTTTTGATTGTTTGTAAGATTTAACTGAAGCCCTTTTGTATAGAGTTGGTTAAATAATTAAAAAAATAATCAATAAAAGTTTAAATATGTGTATGAATGATATAATCTAGAGATATATATATTATATACAATATAAATATTTGCATAGTTGGTGATATGTTTATTGGAAGATTTATTAATTTAAATTTATGAAAAGATTTTTATCAAACAATCTAAAACTCATAAATGTATAAATAATAAAAAAAATATAAAAAATATGAAATAGTTATAATTAATAGTATTTCATAAGATTTAGTTCTTATACTTTTAAATTATAAAACCAAATTATAGAATGTGAATTTAGAATATTTTTTAGGAGATTTTCTTGGAAAAAATTAAAATACATAAATATATAAAAAAAGATTAAAAATATAAAATAATTAGTTATGCTTAAAAATATCCCATAAGATTTAGTATTTTTAATTTTAAATTATAAAATCAAATACTTAATTTTAGTTTCAAACCTAACTCCGAAGCAAAAAGTTTAAAGTATAAAATTGCAGCAATCCTCATTCAAAGTACCAAAATTATTCTGAAAATATCTATATAAATTATCTACTTTTATATATATAATAGATAATAGATATATAAATATAAAGTGTAAGAAGTCTGTTGTGTACAGCGTGTAATTTCCACCCTAGCTTCATTTAAAAATTTGAATAGGGAAACCGAAAAGAAAAATACTGAAAACAAGGTATTGAATTGAATGATTAACTAGAAGGAATTAGGGCAAAGTGGAACCCTCAGTTAGGAGTGAGTAATCGGTTTTTTAGGTTCGGTTCGGTCTAAAACCGAAAATATTTGGTTTAGTTCGGTTAGGTTATTTTGGTTTGAGCCTTTAATGGGCATTTGCTGAAAAAGACACAAAATGCCAAGAATTATAATATTGAGCCTAATTAAAATCATACATATATGGACAAGTAGAAAGAAACTACATCCAAAAAATTTAGAAAAAAGATTCCTTTTTTAACTTCACCCTAAATACAAAAAGATAGATTCCTAGGCTCATCACATGAATTAAACCCATGATTTATAAATTAACCATTTCCTTCCTCGTATGCCATCTGTAAATTGAACTATATAAATTGACCAACTCAAATTGTAAAAAAATGCTTAACTTAATCAATTGAATATATAAATTGAACAATGTCATTTTACTATACCATGTCTATTACTAATTTATTTCAACTACTAATTTTTTTAAGTAGATGGAATAATATCTTTGAGCACTTTCTGCACAATGTCATAGTAGGCCCCCAAATTTTTATGCCTTCAAATCCAGAAACAACTTAACACATAAAATGTATTCCACACAACAATTAATAATTTAGTCCAACCCACCATTTAAAAAAATTAAAAACACAATCCACCATTTATCCAAGCCATTAATAACATTTAGAAAGCTGAAACGAAAAAAATGAAGCAAAGTGTTTATCCTCCAACAAGGCAACAACAAATATAATTGATAACATTATAACAAGGTGCCAAAGCATTTTGCCAATCTCCAAAATTCAACCTACGTTAAAAAAAAAATCAAATAACCAACCACATCCACATGTATTAATCAATAATAAAACGATATAAAAAGGAAAAACTAATTTACCTCAATAAGACAATAACAACAACTTATGATATATCAACAATTGATTCCAAAGCAATCTTTTGAAGATCTACAAGTAAATAAAAGTAAAATTATATTGATAACTAATAAGAAAATCAATTTTTAACAATAAAATTATTGTATGTGAAGATAAAAAAAGAAAAAATACCTTTCTCTATCTGTTGAACATCATCCAAATCTTCTTCTACTTTAACCGGAAGACAGTGTCGAAGTCAATCTTGAGCACAAATAAAAGATTGCACAACCTTAGGAGCCAAAGAACTCCTAAATGCATTAAGAACCCGTCCTCCAGTGTTGAATGTAGACTTAAAGGCAACCGTAAAAATTGGGATAGCTAAAACATCCTTGGTCAAACATGAAAGAATAGGGAATTTAGGGCTGTTAAACTTCCACCAATTCAAAATGCTAAAATTATCTCTATCCATCTCAATTTCTTCATTTAAATATTTTTCAACTTATGTCTTACTAGTTCTTCCACCAAGGTGCTCGGTCATAAATTTTTTCTTTTTTCGACCCAAGCAATTATCTCACATTTGTAGCAGGGTCATCATCATCAACTTCAACTTCTAAGTTAGCCAAAAGTTGCTCCTTTTCAGTTTTTGTAGGAGAAATCATTTCTTTGTAATCATTATACAAAGAAAATAACACATCCTTCACCTATATCTTTAATTGTTCACCAACTTCACCAACATACATTTTGCAAAGTGCATATTGCACCCACTTCAATTTGTATCGAGGATTAAGAATAACAGCAACATAAATAAGTTGGTTCATTTTTTAAGGATCTCCCCAATATTTATCATATTTTTCTTTTCTTTTATCAGCTATTAATGTTAACTCTCAATCATCACTCTTTTTCCACTCATCTAACAAGTGATACATCATATAAATTTCACGGAAAAAGCTATTGGATGTTACAAATAAAGAACCAGACATATGCAATGTCAACTCATAAAAATGACTCAAAAGTATCATCATCTTCCTAACATTGACCCAATCATTAGAAGTTGGCACCCCATCCCCACATTCAAGATCAATTAGAAAGTAAGGATCTTTATGCTCAAACCTCTTGAAAGCAACCTCAAATTTTTGGGCTGTCTCTAACATTAAATAGGTGGAATTCTATCTAGTAGAGACATCCAAACTCAACAATTACTTACTTTGAATTTTTTCATTATCACAACTCTCCTTAAACTTTCTCATCCTAAGGGAGGACTGCCTAACAAAACAAGCAGCCTCTTTAACTTTTTTTAATTGAACTTCCTACTTCTTTTAACCCATCAACAACAATTAAATTGATTATGTGAGCAACACATCTCATATATAAGAATTTGCATTTCATAACAGAACAGCCCCAATTGAAAACTTTTTCTTTCAAATACATAACAGTGACATCATTAGAACTTGCTGTTAGTTCAGCTAGCTTCCCAAGATGGGGTGAATTGTGAAGTTTGGATTTTTCTGTGAAAGTGAGATATAGTAGTGATAATAAAAAGTTATTGAAAAACAGAGTATAAGAAGTAAAAAGCAATTGCAAAGTAAATAAGAGAAGGACACAGTGATTTATCCTGATTCAGTCTACTCCATTTGATCTACGTCCAGTCTCCAAAGCTACCACTTGATATTTCTCCACTATATCTTGCAAGATTTGAATGGGTTTTTGTAAAAATTGCAGTACAACCCCAACTCAAACTTTAAGTTGAACAAACACTCCCACTCTTCTCACTCAAGAGTAAAAGCAAATCTCTTAGTGTATTCTCATACTAAGTGCTATCTACAAGTGTGTAGAAATGTATAGGTCAAGATATGAAAACTCTCTCTTAAAAGAGTGGATATGAAAATTTAAGTGCAATGAATGAGTTAAACAGAGGGTATGTAAGTTTTAAAAGAATTAATAATCAATTCTGCAGCGTTTTAGCATTTATATGTTTTTCCTTGTTTCTCAACAAATTAAATGAGGTCCTATTTATAATTTTGGAACAAAACTATCCATTGGAAACAAGGATTATCCATTATTCTCAGAAAAATAGTTGTTCACCTACCGCATTAAATGCATCTGACAGAGGTCATGCAGATAACCTCCTTAGGTTATGCCAATAACGGGTGATCATTAGCTCTTGTTTTCAATATAGACCTTTCGTTATGTGGATAACCTTACTAGGTTATGCAGATAACATGCTTCCCGAATGACTAAGTTTTAGCTCAAGAGCATTTTTATGAAAACCTACTCAGTTGTTAGGATAACGTTAAGTTTTTCTCAAATTGAATTTTCGTAAAATTTAGGTTATTAGGATAACCTCACAAGGTTATGCGGATAACCCATTTTGCTGAAGAAGAACCATGAGTTCTGTAACATAGGTTATGTGGATAACGTCCTTAGGTTATATGGATAACATGTTTAACCGAGAAGAGTCCAAATGCTCTGTGACACACATTATATGGATAATCTCCCTAGGTTGTGCGAATAACTGGCTGCACAGTACAATTGACATTTACTGTTCATTCCCTTATATGAATAAGATGCCAACCTTATCAGGATAACCATCTGAACAGACTTGAGAACATAATGCCCAGCTATGTTATGCAAATAACCCCAACTCCTTTTCATGAAATCAAAGAATAAGCACTTGAAAAGGTTTAAAGATTGAATCTTTATCCTCACAATCTTCAATGGTTATGCGTATAAGGAAAAATATTTTCATGAAAATAAGGTAAATCCTTAGAAGTATTTTTGAAATTGAGACTTTATCCCCACAAGTTAAAACATTTTCATGAAAACATAGTAAACACTTAGAAACATTTTGAAATTGAAACTTTATCCTCATAAATGAAAATCATTTTAAAATCATGAGCTAATCATTAATCATTCAATTAGACATCTTATTTAATATTGGATGAATTGAAATTCAAAGCTTATCTACCTTCTTTTACAAATATCTTCCTAAAATATGTGAAACATTTCTTCATCCTTCAGGAAACTCCAACTTTGTTTTTTATTTTACGTGTGTTCCTTTGATATTGGATTTTCAAACTTATTTATTTAAAATCATCAAAACATTTGAATTAACACTTGCATTGTCCACCATGACAATAAATACCCTATCAATTCCCCACTCAAGTAAACATTTTTCAATTTCTATCCCAATCTCTCTTCCCTTATGACTAGAAATTAGAATGAAATTTAAAATCCTCTTGTTCAATTTCCAATTATCATCTATAAAATGTGCTGTAATACATATGTAATTAATTCTTTGAATGGAAGTCCAAGTGCCTGCAGTGAGACAAACTATTTGTTTCTTGTTAATTAAATAATCCTTGAATTTAATCTTTTCATCCATGTAAATTTCAAAACAATCACATGATACAGTCCATCTAGAAAGAATCTTAATTTTAGGTTGAGCAACAGACATTAACCGTTTAAACCCCATCCCTTCAACAAATTTGAAAGGCAACTCATCAGTAATGACCATGCATGCTAAGGCTTTCCTAGTGGCTTCTTGATCAAATTTCCAACTAGTAAGGACTACATCATCAGGTGCAATAAAATTTAAGTGTGATTGTTTAGGTTCTTCAAGAGGAAGCCGTTTCTTACATACAACCATATGGTTTTTCAGTGAAGTAGTGCCATTCGTTTTTGAATCACAATGAAATTCTCTTTCACAATAATTGCACTTACCTTTAACTTCATTTTTCTGATTTACAAATTTTGTGAAATATTCCCAAACTTCAGATCTTAGCTGCATGATTTTTCTTTTTCCTTTTTGAGTTGAGGCCTCACTGGATGCTTGAGCTTGAGGTTAAGTGCTCTCAATAGCATCACTAGTTGCTCCATTAGAGGCATCCCCAGTTTCACCATGGCATGACATCTAAATACCATAAATTAAACACAAATATTTGAACTCGTTCATAAAACAACATATCTAATTTCTAGGTTGATGACATATGCTCTTAGTAAAATAATAATGGAAGCTTTTCACATCAAGTTTATTTAAATTGAAGGCAATAAAAAAATAAAGATTCGTAGTTCAAAAACATGGATCATGATAACGATAATGTTAGCTCCCACTCATTAATTGGTTGTTTTAATCGTTTTTGTTCCTCATGAGATTCCATTGATACATAGCCAATTCCAATAAACAAAATGATGGAATTTGGCCTTCAAACACCAAACCTAATAGCTAAAGTATTACTCTTGCTTATCTTAGCCCAAAACTTAAGAATACATAGTTTAAAAAATTTCTGGGCGATTTACCAAGAATTTCTAGAAAATAGGGCAATACAAACCACAACCAATCTAGGCCAAAAACCAGAGTACAAACATGGGGAAAACCTTACCAAATGAAAGCTAAAACACGCAGAAAAATAGGGGGTTTTGTTTCGAAATAGGGGATTTGTAGAATATGGCACAACTTAGGTCATTCTTCCAAGGAGTTAGCTTCAAGATGTTATGAGAAAGCTTCTTAAGCATTTAAACTGAAATGCACAAGTGAAAAACAGGGGGTTTTGTTTTGAAATTAAAGTGAATTTAAATGGAAAACAACGTACTAGGAATGACTGTGATGGAGATGCTGAGATTGAAGCTACTGAGTTGCCTGAGAATGGCGATGCCGAGTTACCTTGCGGCCATGCCAACTGACTGCTGAGACCGCGATGTAGAGGAGTGTGAGATTGGAGGATGAGTGAGATAGGAATGACCGAAGCTGTGAGAGTGAGATAGGAAACCAAATCTGGATTAGGAATGAGATGGAGGGAGGGAGGGAGTAACGAGACAGGCGGACAGGGGATGGAGTCGAGCTCGAGAAGGAGGGAGAAGCGGCTATAGTACCACTATTTCTTGATCTAGGGTTTGTGACTGGGTGAGGAAGACTTAGGCAAAGACTGATGAGGCACGAAGGGACTGGCTGACACCGACTGAGCTTGGTTCACTTAGTAGAGGGACCACGGGAGTAGGAGATGCGATGGTGTGCTAAAAAATTGGGCTGTGAGAGTGAATTGGGCCGAAGCAAGTATTGGGTTTCAATCTTAGGAATTAGTCAATTAGGCTCAGTTTAAAAAAAATAGAGATATAATTCGGTTGATTCGGTCTATTTGGTTTTCTAACCATTAAAATCAAACCAAACCGAAAATATTGAATACCTAAAATAAATAACCGATTCAGCATCAAAAATCGAATAAACCAAACTAAAAAAACCAAATTAAATTTGGTTCGATTTGGAGATCGGTTTTGGTTCGGTTTTACTCACCCCTAACCGCGGGAGCAAGAGGTGTGATGGTGTGCTGAAGGATTGGGCTGAGAGAGTGAGTTGGGCCAAAGCAAGTATTAGGCTTCAACCTTTGGAATTGGTCAATTAGTCTCAGTTTAAAACAAAAAAGAAATATAGAGATATAATTCAGTCGGTTCGATTGATTTGGTTTTCTAACAATTAAAATCGAACCGAACCGAAAATATTGAATACCTAAAAAAAAACTGATCCAGCACCAAAAATCGAATAAATCAAATTGAAAAAACTGAATTAAATTTGGTTCGGTTTAGAGATCGATTTTGATTCAATTTTACTCACCTCTACCCTTAGTCCGTTCCACCTTTGTAGGGACCAAAATTTTGCATGGGAAATAGTGCTTTCAAAATTCTACGGCCGCTTTTGTAACTCCCAAAATAGCTTTCTTTTTCTTTTTTTAGTGTAAAAGATGAACTGAAAAAAAAAAAGGTCTCATCAAAATTTGAATTGTATAAATTAAAATGGTATGATTCAAACTTAATTTTATTTTAATATTATATGTTTAATATATTTTTATTTTACTACATATAAAATATAAAATAAAGATAATTTTATAATTATTAATTTTTTAAAAAAATACTATTAGTAAAAAAAATAAAATAGATACTTTAAATTTGGCTTTAAATTTTGTCAGGATAATGATTATGAGTCCGTTTGGTTTTTAGTTTTGCAAAAAAAAATTAGAATAGATAAAATTTAGTAAAAATAAATCTGTTATAAATTATTATATTTAAATATTTTTTTTATAAAATTATAATTTGATAAAAAATCTGTTTAAATAATAAGAATTATAAGTAATTTTAGATATATAATATAAATATTCACCAAGAAAAAATAATTTTTTTTTTAAATAATAATTTATCTCACTTTTTTTTTTTAAATAGTTGATGTTAAAACATATTTTTTTAATAAGGTATGATTGAAAATTATAATTTCTTTTTGAAAAAGAATAATTACTGTGATGCTCATCACAAAAAAAATTCAAAATGGAAATGGGGTTTAGTGAGACTCTATATATAGTTGCCTAGCGCTGTACGCACCGCCCTCTCCTTGTATTGATGGATTCCACAGTTATGTCAGCTACAACTTAGCTTACGCAACTCCCACACCCGGCGCCTTCGCATTGGATGGGATTCCATCGCCTTCCCACTTACCTTTCTTTCCGGTTCTGGTGATCCCATGTGTCAATGAATTACATTACGTACTCCTTTGACGCGAGGGCACAATACTCCTTCTTCAAGTTACCATGGTTTGTGGTTGAGGTTGGTCGGTTGTTATACGAGGAAAACAAAACAGAGGACGGATATTATCAGAGTTTCAAAATTCCCACGCACCATGGCACGTGGTCCCCCGAGGATCCCATAAATCTACGGCCAGATGCTCACTGGAAGCGCGATAGTCCTTCCCGCACCGCACACTGTCTGCATCATTCTACAAGAATATAAACCGGAGAAGCGCCACATCGGAAAAAATCTACACGCTTCGAGTCAAGAAGCAATCCGAATCCAAAAAGCAAATATCGAGTAGTCGCTAATTGGCAGGAAGATCAAAAGCTAACTCACACAAACACCAACGCCGCTATGTAGAAGCAAAGCATGGCTCCCGGACTCATTTCTTCTGCTCATTGTGGATTCTCCACACTCTATGTCTAAGTAAAGGTCCTCCCTTCCACTCCCCTCCGATGTGTACCGCTCCGTTGGTTCATAGGTCGACGTCGGTGGAGGGAATGGGGAAGGTCAAGTTCAAGACTTTGAAACACCTCTATGCTGGTAGGGAGCCAGCCTCCGAGCTAACGCAGGCATGCACTCTCTGTATCCCTTCTGTTTCCTCTTTATGATTCCCATTTTATTTCATATACTTATGGTGGTTCTGCCTCATATGTTTTGATTTCCTTAGTTTCATGCAGTTTGATCATTCTTCTATAATTCAATTTTGTTGTTTCCCTCTGAATTTATGGTCTCGTGGTTTGTTTTCATTGGCTGCTTATTTCTGGGTCTTAAAAAAGGCATCTTTGCGATTTCCCGTTTATTTTTTCCTGAGGCTCGTGCCGGTCGTAATTTGGTTCGGTCAGTGCTTCCGAAATTTTTTTCGGATTCACATTTGTTGAAGAAAATTTAGGTGCAGTTTTTAGATGTCAGGTTAGAATTGGCAATTTCTTTGTACAGTAAAAGACGTTCAAGGGCATTGCTAAATACGTTCAGCTATCATATACTTTCGGATTCACAAATTCGTAATGTTTGAGCGTTCTGCTTGCATAAAATCGATTCCCAGCCTTGTGAAACTTTGTTCTTTTTGGTTTCCTCTTCTTCTCCCCATACCACAAGCAACCCTGATATGAAAAAAAAATTTAAAATTTAAAACAACTTTAAAGTAAGCTGTTGATCCACATATTCATTCTTTAAGGATTCATAACTTCTTATCGTTTATGCAATTGTATCCCTGAACATAAAAATAAAAAAAGATTTGTTACGCAGAAGAAGACAATATAAAAAATAAAAACGAAGTGAAAAAGACTCAAGCACGCACCCTGAGTTACTTGCACGAAGTTGAGTTATATATAACATGCTCATATATCTGAAAATATGAGAAATTCTACACCTTCTCTTTCTTGTGTTCTTAATTAAGCAAGCAGTAGAGCTAAATCTTCTCTAATTACATACAACACAATTTCTACTCATATATCTGAAAATATGAGAAATTCTACACCTTCTCTTTCTTGTGTTCTTAGTTAAGCAAGCAGTACTGCTAAATCTTCTCTAATTACATACAACACAATTTCTACTCATTTATCTGCAGCTCTTTTTTAGACTTAGAAGTCAATTATATACCACGCTGAATTTGTGGTTTATGTCAGTGTTTCTAATAATTTACCAGCGACAGTTTCATACTTGAGGCTGAATTGTAGTATTTTCTCTGGTCAAAATGAAACCAAAAGATGGTTTTCATCACCTAAAGTATTGAAAAACTAGAAGATGAATCTTCATCCTTGAGTATGGTTAGTGAAAACCAACTGAGTTGTAGCATGTTTGATGCAATTATAAATAGTGCATTCTTTTTTGAAAAAATTTAAGTAATCCATGCACTTCTAATGGGATAATTTTACTACCTAGTCACTTTTGGAGTAATAACCATTTTGAACTTGTCAAGGTAACAATATTGTCTTATTCTGAAGAAGTAGATTTTGTTTTGGGGCAGTGTGGGAAGAGAACTTTGTCAACTGCCTCAACTTAGCGCCAGCAAAATAACAATAAAGGACGTCAGATTTTATGACATTGTTTATAATTCTTTTTGGATGCCTTTTCAAGTGAATTGTGTCATATATATTTATTTCTTTAAAACTTTACTGCACTAGTTGAATATGCCAAAATAGATAATAGGCTGATTCTACTATGTAAAAGTATCTCACTTGCATTGGTTTCAGTTTGTAATTTAGAATACATTTATAATTTGTATTTTTTTTCTCTTTACCTTTTATCTTACATTTTTGAACTAAATAATTGTGGTGGTGAATCCCCTGATTAATACTTGTTCTACTTTTTTCCATTGATTTTTTAGGGTAAGATCTTCAAAACTAAGCATCTATGCTCAACCATTGAGATTTTATAGTTTATGTGTTTTCAATTATACTGTGCAGGGGATTTTGAAATAATTATTGGCTGTCAGCATTTTTATGTAGCATGTTAATTACATTGCATTATTGTAATTTGATTGCGATCATATACCGAGTGCTGCATCAATGATATCATTTTGTCACAAAATCTATCTCATATGAGCAATTTCGTTCTTTTGACTTCAGTTGAATTTTGAGCAATCTTTTACTTTTTATCTTCTATATGGTCATATTTATCTATTTATTTTCTCTATTATTAGGATATGACATTCGTATGATTTTATTTTTGGCTTTAAGGATATTACTTTGTCATTTTGGGTAACTGTCCTAATATGTTATTATCTTAATTACTGGATTGTTGCTTTCCCTCTTTATAGCCTATTAATTTTCAAATGGAAGAAAAATCCCAAAAATGCAATCCGTGTGCCACACGGTGTTCATCGTATATGCATATTGAACGAGCGGCGGCAATAGTAGGTGTCAGGACTGGCGACTTTACCAATATAGCTTCTCAAGAGACGCAACCTAGTCGGCACTCTTCTGATGATGGCACTCTGCTCTCTCATTCATTGAATTGTGCGTGCGAGTGTAGGCAGCATATAAGCAGTGAGGCAAGGAACATCTTTAGTGTCTCAAGTCACGAATCATTCTCTGAAATTGCAGAAAGTCGAGCTATCATTGGGGATTCTGATCCTTGTGAAGATTTCAAAAAAGCCCGATCAGCTGGAGAATTTGGTGATTCTCCCAAAGGATCGATCAAATTTGATAGCGATGGATTCTCAAATCAACTTGAGAAGCATAAAGAAATAGATATCCTGGTCGGTAACGTCTCATGGATCAGTGGATCAGACAGCACATTTTTTACAATAGGTAATTTTTATGGTCTTGCTGATAGGAAGAGCATATCTTACAGTTTGACATTGGTTGATTCTATAGTTGAAAAGGATGTGCATGATCAAATTTCTTTTTTCCTCTTTGTAGATGGTACTCATTTTGATAGAGCCAATGAAAATCACTGTGATATTCGAAACTTTACTGAAATTCCTCCATTGGTAGGAGTAGTTTATCGAAGCTTCTTTGATTGTGCTATCTCACCAAAGGTGTATAACTCATGAATCTTTAGTAATTGCAAGATAGATTTTCTTTTTTAAATATTTGAAGTTTGAAGTCTATTCCATTTATTGAATTTCAGGGAGAGCATTTTGAGTGCCCAGGTGAACAAGAGGGGTCAACACTAGCAAGAGTAGCCATATCTGGGTTTACTGGCCAGATACATGGTGTTTACAATTACCCTACATTTAGGAGAGATCATCCTCGTTTGAATAGTGAAGATTCAGCTGTTGAAACAGAACTTCATTTATACTTCAAGAAGCATCTCCAGAAGTTTCCTGCAGCGATTGAGAACTCCAGTATGCAAGGGCAACCTCAGCCTGTGGAGATTGTGGATTTGTCAGACTTAATGGAGGAAGAGGTATGTGATATTGTTTTCTTAACCCTAAAAGTTATCTGGTATTTCAAAATCTCTAAACTACACCTATCTAGGCTGTTGCTGCTGTAGGTATGGAGTGTTTCTCAAAATGACCTATGAACCTCAAAAAATAGCTTTACAAGTACTATGTAACTGAAGTTTACACATAGTTAATGCTTATTGGTCAGTTATATGATCAATTGAAAGTCATTCTTGACAAAAGGATGAAAATCACTCTACTCAGCCAGCTTAAAACCCTGGTGGTTGGTGTGGTCTAATGACCTAACTATATTGACAGTGTGTCATTTGTCAAGTCATGGTGAGAGAACCTTGGACAAGGATTAATATTTTTCTCTACTTTTGACCTTTTAGCATGTCATTCAGCATTCTTTCTAGAAAGAAGTTAAAGATTAAAACTATTCTAGGGGATGTACCTTACAGTTTACGCCATTAAGTAGTAGTTCCTGGAATGGTATCAAAACCTACACGGCCAAGCAATTAACAATTCAATCTCTTCCTTCTTTTTTCTCATAGAATTTAAATTTCAGCATCCCAATGGCCTTCATGTGATGAGGTGCTTGGAGATTTCCTTTGTGGTTGGGCCTACACCTAAGAACTTAAGTTTTTGGGAGTAGCTGGCTCCTCGATGAAGTTGGTCTAATATGCTGTTGGCAAGCAGCATAACTAGTAGCTAGAATAGCTTAGAGAAATTTAGGTCTTATAGGTTAAGTCTTGATAGAATGGATGTGATGCGTCTTAAAACAACATTCAAAGCAAGGATAATATTGTGGTGAAAGCAGATGATGTACTTCTAAGGAAATAGAGAAGCATCAATAGATAAAGTGTGATGGTTCAGAAATCTTACGTGACTAATGGGGTCAAGAGTCCTATTTGTAATGAATCTTAGATTTAGGGAGTGAGAAAATGTTGCATCAAGAGATATTGACGAAATATATAAATTATAAAAATGCCTTGCAGTTAAATGAACATGTTACAAGCTACAGACAAGGTGTTAAATTAATTAGAGTTACTATGTACAATATGGATTCATTATAGTTTGCTTCTCAGTTTTTATTTTCTTAATCTCAATATGCAATGCTGGTTTTTGATCCATGCGAGCCTAAGATCCTGGTGATGTTTATATTCCCCATGTTGTTTTAGCATACAATTATCTGTAGATTGATATGTTCTAGTTCTGCTACATAGGCCGTCCAATTAAAGATTTGGCAATTTCAAATCAAATTGCGCAGGAGCAGATTGTAAAAGCTTTCCAAATCAATGCAGAAATTCTTGGTAGCTCAATCTTGTCCAGGCTGCCATAATGATCAATAAAGAACAAGGGTCACTTTATGTGACTTTGATCTTCAAGACTCAAGATACCTATGATTATATATGACAGAGAGTAAGAATAGATAATATAATCCAATAAATCTATCTTGTGAACTGAGTTTATGATGGCTGGAAGTCAGTTTCAAAGAATAGACTAAGATAAAAATTATAGCCTAAAGCCCTAAAGTCCATTATTCAGAACAGTAAGGTATCAATATATGTATTAACATCTATAATAAGCCATACTATTCATTAGCCATAACCAGTTGAGGCTCACTTTAAGCTCCATACAATGCATAGGATCCACTTTTAGTTTAATATTTGAATCCTACATTGGTACATTCTAAATAGCAGAAATCTCTTGTTGCCCATAGCTTCATCAAAATGGATAATAACTAAATTGATCACTGGCAAAAAAACTTGGTCATTTGCAACCTCTCAAACCATTTGATGTCTTTCATCAGTGATCTTCTTTATGTGAATTGCAAGATAAGAAAGAAGTATACTAAATTTACTTGGTATCAGTTAGATTTTTCAGGATTATAAAATGGCTATACCTAAAATGGATTGCTGGTTAATAAGGAAATCAATTAATTGATGAATGGTGAAGGATTATGGAGAAGCAAAGAGAGAAATAGGTGCAGTTCAGAAACCATCACATTAATTAGTGGTTGGTGAATATATGATTTTACCACAGTGCCGTAAATCTATTCAATTCATGGTCTTCAGTGGATCTTATTATTTGTTTTTAATCTGTAATTATGTTTCCAGCTTAATATCCTAAGCAGTAAGTTTAGAAAGGAAAATTTAATGAAGTTAAAAAATCTGAATCACACCACATATTTATGATAACAGTTTTTATGGCCACAATTTATGACAGCAGGTTAGACATGAGATAAAAATAAAATTTTACATATTTTTCTCTCAACATATTCTTTATTTCAGGTTGAATATTTATTCCCCTTTTGTGTGCCACTTGCTAACAGGTTAGAGTTTGCGATATCTGTGGGGATGTGGGGCTGGAGGAGTTACTTGCGGTTTGCAGCAAGTGTACTGATGGAGCAGAACACATGTAAATATATAATATTTTGCATCTTTTACTTTTTAGGCTTAATTTTGCTTTTTGACCCTCTAGCATTGCAGAGTAGGATTCATTCCCTATTGTTTCAACTTTAGCGATCTTATTTCTCTCTTTTGCTTATTATAGCAACTTTTTTTTGGCCAAGCTTATTGTAGCAACTTAGTCCATATAGTTTGAATCAAAGCAATCTCGCTTTTCTAATTGGTTGAAAAACTTAGTAAATGGAGGTAAGTTATTGTCCCTTGTAATTATTGTTTATATTTGCTTTAATCTAATAATTAGAGCCACAGGTATAAATCAAAACTAGAGGGACTAAATTGTGTTAATGTGCAAACTAGAGGGACCAAATGTGCAATTAAGTTTTTCTTTTTTTTTGTTTGGAGGAAAAAATAAGTATTGTACCATCTGTGATCTGTGAGCCTATACGTATCATTCCTTGTTTTCTGGGAAATGAAATTTTGTACTTACGTTTTTCATTGATGCAACAGTTACTGTATGCGCATTAAGCTGGACAAAGTTCCTGAAGGTGACTGGATATGCGAAGAGTGCATTCTGAGGACAGACACTGGGAAACCAGCACAAGATAAAGTTGAAGAGACAACTGTAAAATCAATAGGACGTCTAGAATGGCGAAATTCAGGAAATTCAGTAAATATTGAATCTAGGATTAGTTCAAAAATTAAATCTATGTCTTCATGCGCAGGGAGAAAGGGAACAAATGATGTAAATTCTACGTCTGTGTTACCAGCAAAGAGACTTGGAGCCCTTTCACAAGCGCAGTCTGAAAAAAAAGTAAGGACCATTGGAACAAGAGCAGTGCTCCCCATGTCATCCAGACTCTGCAACAACTCTCTACTTCATGGGGACACTTCATTCAAGAACTTAAAGAAGAAGGAACTGAAAGCAACCAAAGAAATTACTTCTGTACTCCAATTATCTTGCAGTGCTTTGGAGAAAGCAAAGGTTCCTAGTGCTCATGGTGATAAGAGATGTGTGGAAACTTCAAAGGCTGAGTCAGACAAGCAAACAGGGGATCTTGAAACAGAAGTTCTATCCCGGAAAACACCCAACACGAACAACAAGTCTCTGCTTCATAGGGACACCTCATTCAAGAACTTTAAGAAGGGGCAAATTAAAGCATCCAAACAAATTACTTGTGAGCTCCAGATATCTTGCAATGCTCAGGAGAAAGCGGTGGTTCCTAGTGCTTCTGGTGATAAGAGACATGTGGAAACCTTAAAGGCTGAGTTAGATAAAAAGAAAAGGGATCTTCAAATGAAAGTTACATCCCCCAAAGAATCCAAAACAATCAACAACCCTCTACTTCATAGGGACACCTCATTCAAGAACCTAAAAAAGGGGAAAATAAAAGCATCCAAAGAAATTACTTCGGAGCTTCAGTTATCTTGCAATGCTCAGGAGAAAACAAATGTTCCTAGTGCTTGTGGTGATGGTAAGAGCCTGGAAACCTTAGAGGCAGAGTTAGATAAAAGAAGGAATGTTGAAAAAAAAGATAAATCATCTAAAGCATCTGATCCAATCAACCATTCTCTGCTTAGCAAGGAGGCTCCATTAGAAAATTTGGAGAAGGAGAAAGGAGACACTGCTCACAATGTTTCTTCGCTGAAGAAATCGTCCTATGGTACCCAGGAGAAAGTGCAATTATTCTCTGTTTTAGGTGATAAATCACCAAAATCACGTTCACAATCCAAGAAAGTGCTGGATGAATGTAGGATACATGGAGGCAGAAAATTTACTGTTTTGTTTAACTAATTTTGAGATAAAATGTTGTTAAACTTAGAGGTTCTCTTTGCAGGCTCCTTATTGAAGTCAAGATCATCCAACACTGCAGATTTGAAATTGAAAGGACGGTTGGCAAAGGGTGGTTCTTTAAGGCAGACATTTTTTTTGGTTTATTGAATTTGAAAAAAATTTTGTTAAATTTAGAAGTTTCGTTGCAGGCTCTCTGTTGAAGTCAAGGTCATCCAATGCTGCAGACTTGAAATTGAAAGGAGAGCTGGCAAACGGTGGTTTGCAAAAGCTGACAATTGTGAGGAACCCAAACTTCCGAGATAAAAAGAGTCAAACAGATTCAAGAGCGTTGTCTAAATCTCTGTCATTTAATAGTGTTAGCTGTAATAAATTAAATGCTACGGATTCTGAGGTTCTTCTACCAAATGCTGATCACTCTGAGGCCTTGCAGAAGTTAAACCATGCAAAAGAAACACAGACAGTTGAGGGGAAAAGCATGTCCGAGTTACCTAACCCTGTAATGGGCTCAACAGCTTCTGACCTTGGTGTCACTACATTGAAAAGTAAAAGAGAATTTTTGCCTTGTGATGACACTTTCATTTCAGAATCGAGCTGTCATAAATTTTATTTTGTTCAAAGTTGTGGATTACTGAATGATAGTTTAGATCTACGCAGCAACATCACTCATAAACCAGCTTATGATGAAGGTTCCTGCCAGAGAAATTTGCCCCAGTTTGACGCAGCATTTTTTTCTCAAGCTTTTGTTATACCAATGCCTGACTACATATGGCTGTATGACCATTATTTTTTCTCTTGAGTCTGACTATTTTGTTCATTTTATTTAAAAGACCCTGCGTTTTTTAAACTCCCATGTATAAATATGTCTGATAAATCATGCAGAGGTAAATTTCAGTTGTACAATAAGGAGGGACTTGCAAGCTCTTGTGATGGAATTCAAGCACATTTATCAGCATTGGCATCACCTAATGTTCTTGAAGTAGTAGACAAGCTTCCTGAGATTATCATACTGGAGGAATTGCCTCGCTTGAGAACGTGGCCATCTCAATTTGTTGAACATCAGGCCACAGAAGAAAATATTGCTCTATACTTTTTTGCAACGGATCTTGATAGGTTTGTTTAATTCTTTGTTTTCATAATCGATATGCCCTTTTTATGTGTCCACTTACACATATAGTTTCCTACAGCTATAGGACACACTATAGTAGATTGTTGGAATGCATGACGAAGAATGATTTGGCTCTCAGAGGAAATTTGTATGGTGTTGAACTGTTAATTTTTCCATCCAACCTTCTGCCTGAGGGAAGCGGGCGTAAGAAATGACCTTCTGCTTATTTCAGTTTTTTTAACATTCATGTTTACATTCATCTCTTTAATTTTTTTTCCTCATTCGACTTATGCGTACTTGGCAGGTTGGAATAATTTATTATTCTTATGGGGTGTATTCAGAGGACGGAAGGTTGGTAACTCAGCAAACATACCATTGTCAAACTCTCTGAAGGCATGTAAATTCGCTTTGTATTGTGGTATTTAAGCTGCTGCAAAGATATGATATATTCCTATTTTCCATGGATTAGTTGAAAGTTTGATAGAATCTTACGTTGTATACTTGAAAGTAGTATATGGTTGAAGTTTACAACGTTTTGTCTAGATTATAATGTGGATGTTGATTGGTTATGCCATTACTATGTTACTTCTTCACTCCTTATCTGTGTTTGTTAAAAATTATAATTGATATGCTGCTTCAACGATTTTGTGGATCATTCAACTAGTCATTGTGAAGCTTGACAATAATCACCAATGGGAGAGTAATTTGAGAATGTGCATTGAATTTCATTTATCATTATGCAGTGCAATCTGTTGCGCTTATTGCATAGCCTACTTCTTGCAGGAAAAAAATAGTGACGGTGAGAAAACTCCTCAATTCGATCTCAATGCTTATCCTCAAGATGGAGAAGACACTGGAGTTGATGTTAATAATTCCCTTGGTGAAATTCATACATTTGACAGTTCAGGTACAAAGTCTTCAGGAGATGGAATTTTCCTTGAAGGAGATGATCATAGCTCGGGTTTAACTGATCCGAGGCAAGTAATTGACCAAGGAGAGATCAAATCACTAGCTGTGGATCTTGATCTTTCACTCTGGCCTAAAAATGGTGGTCTTGAGCTGTCAACTGGAATTGAAGAGAATAGAACTAATGAAGAGGTGCATGGGGAGCCATCGATGGACGTTGTGGAGGCATCGCTGTTTGGATCTCATGAGCAAAATTTGGAGACTGAAGAAGGGACAAAGGAAATCCTGCTTGAGTGGCAAGCTGCGGATACCTTGATTTCACTCTCCAAGGCTTCGGAAAGATTTAGCTTATGAATGGTGCATTGTGAATACTGAATAAAAGTACTTGGATTAGATATAGTAACCCTTTTATACAGCATATCACAGTTAAACTTCATGAAGTCCAATAGTTTCGACATCCCGTTAGACCTTAGAATGTAAATGCAATAGACCAACATCCTTTCTCTGACTTTAGTTTTATGCAAAATCCTCTTTTGTTTCTCACAGTAATACTTTGTGGACTTTTTCAACCATATAAGCTTCTTATGGATCAGATATATTCCTTTTCTGTGTTTTATGATCAGTTTTAGCGACATCGATCATATAGAACAAGTACTTATGTACTCATAGTACTAATGCTCCCTTCCTGTGAGTTCGATTTTCTTCTAATAGATTCCTTGCTCTAGAAATTTGTTTTTTGTCTTGAAACTTCTAGTCAAGAGAAAGTAGCTCTGAATGACTGGTCAGATCCAGATTTATGTACAAGGTCTGGAAACAGCAGAGCTGTTTATAGTCTTGTTTTCTATATTTAAAATCACGAGCAATGGTTTGAAAACCGGACCAGACGGGATGGTTGGACCGGTTAAATCGTCATCCCGTATGAAGAATGGCTCGATTTTCAGTTTTGGACCGTTTTAGGGGTTGAACTGGAACCGAGTTTTGAGCCTAAAACCAGAGTTGAGCCGGGAACTGGAACAATTTTTAGAGAACCGGACGGTTTTTTAAATTGGATAAAATTTAACTTAAATTTAATTTTTTTTACCAAAATTATTAATTATAAAAATTATTAGAGTAAAATACTATTTTTCATTTTATTTTAAAATTAATAGTTATAAAAATGAAAAATTTCATTGTATTATACTCTCTTCGTCCCAAATTATAAGATAATTCTGAGACTCTTTATTTATCCTAAAATATAAGAGACATGAATAAAATTTGTGGAGTAATTAATATCATTTTTCTTTAATACCCTTGAGTAATTAAGGCTGTATTGATAATTACTAATAATGAATTAGTCTTACTTCAGACTTTTAATGTGGGCAATTTTGAAAAAAAATTGAAATTGTAGTACAATTAATAAATTTAACTACCAAAACTATTTTTTTCTTGATACAGATAAAGTAATTATTTATTTTTTATAATGGAAAAGGAGGGAGTATAGTCATTTTATAATATTATGATCATATAGTGTTATTATGTTAAAGTGTTTTAATATTACTTTCAATGATTTAATATATATTATTATTATATGAGCTTATTATCTTATTATAAACTTAAACTATTTAAATTTATTTTCTTAATAATTTGATATTTTATTTTTATACATATATTATTACATATAATATTATTTTTACTTAATTATTACGTTACCAGTTTGACCGCCGGTCCAACCGGTTGAACCATAAAAATCATGACCAGGTGAAATTTCTAATTCTATGTCCGATCTGATTTTTAAAATATTGATCACGAGTGGTTTTTTTTTTTTTGGGAGGGGGGGGAAACATTCATTTACGATTTGGTCTTTGGAAAAGAGCCAAACGACATGGTGCAATAAAACTAGAAAGACTATGCTGCCATGCTAAATCATAACTTCTGCAGAACTGGTACCTTTTTTTTCTTTTCTTTGTTTTGGTGGAAATGCAGAAGTCATTCTTGAGTGCTAAACGAACTTGTGAACTTACCTATAAAAATCCCTATGCTAGAGACTCCGCTTAGATTTTGGATTCTTGTAGCCATATATTATAACAAACACGGAAAATGAAAATGAATTGATTCTTACGTGGAGTTTCTCCAATGGGCTCGAATGCTGTAATTGGATAGAGTCAATTGGCTAGTTTTATTCCTTCTATCATGGAGTAGCAAAATTTGAAAGCTTATTTGCCTACGATGCTTCAGAATCCGTCAGGTTGTTCTGAGCTTTCATGAAGTCACTCAATTTTGGGAGCTACCGAATTATGCATTGGCATATAATTACTCGTTTCTCTGTCTCTAGAGAAAACAACCACCAAATGTGCCCGTTTGGAAAATTGTTTGCAAAAGCAAACTTTAGTTTAGAAACCTTATTTTGGCTAATTTTGTGTTTGACACTTTTTAAAGTATCATTCCACAAACTTAATTTTACCCCTAGCATACGTTTTCTAAGCGGACCCCTCACTTTACTTTTCCATTTTGAAAAATGAAGTTTAGTTTACTTTAGTTTAGTTTTTTTTTTATCCAGGGGTGGGATTGTCAATAATGTCCATAGTTATTATACCACCAATACCAATATACCCCTCCATAAGCGCCAAAGTAAATTTATGTCAGATAAATGTCTTTGTTTTTTACAAATCAGTCATTTCCTTTGAAATCCCCAAAAGCTAGGCAGGGTTAGCATCCAGATTCAGATGGGCACCCTCTTGATGTATTTGGCCCAATGATCCTCGGGAGCACTGTACAGCCCATAAAAGAGCCTTGCCCCAAGATTGAAGTGCCAGGATAGGGCAAGGTATAATTAATTAATATATAAATAAAACAATGGACCCTTTTCTCAAAAAAAAAAAAATCAATCAAACAACTTGAGTAAAAAGGACTCTGGTTTTTCTTGAAAAATTTAAAAGAATATTATATCAAATATATATAAGCAAGTTTTATCCTTCACAAATGTGACTCACTTTTCAAATGTTATGCAATACATTGAAAAATGCGTCTAGTAGAATATAAATGAAATTAAAACTCTTCCAACTTAGTTTTTTATTTGATGTTCCTTTCATTTCTCAAGAATTCCTAAAAAAAAAAAGCTTTAATCATAAAATATTTAGGAGGTAAAAAGTGCAAAAATGTTTAGTGGGATCCGAATCATATTATCCAAGGAGTTTTATAATTATTCCCCAAAGATATAATTCTCTAACATCTAGATGTAGTTAAACACTTGTAATTTTATACGTAAAATGTTGTATATAATGAGGCAAGATCTATAACTGTAGATATATTCCACCTGCACAATCGTAATGGAAACTGAAAAATTGTTTAAAAATAAGCTAAAGAAAAGAGGTATACTAAATAATTAAGGAGTTGTCGTCGCAGGTTTCAAGGAAGCATAGGCTTGTTTTTGTTGCAATGATGCATGAACTAAAATATTCTTTGGCATGTCCTAAAAATCAGGATGTTCATGTTCTCGAATATAGAAATTTAAATTAAATCTGGCTTAGTTAATTTCAAACTCATGAGATGAGAGGATGAAAAGCATAAAAGAAGTGTGGGTTGGCTAGTTGGAAAGTCCAGGCTGTCCCTGCACCAGGAAGGAAGCTTGGGCGACAGCTTCCATTGTTCATGATCATGTCCGCAATAGCCAGAAGGGGAAGACTGGCCAATTAATATATTATTATAAAAATAAAAATAAAAAAGCTCAATTTCCCTATGTTGAATGGAGGAAGGGGGAAGGAAACTGGAAACGGAGTGGGCATCACCCAAACAGCCAATTCACGTAAAATGGAAAGAAAGCGCCTCATCTACAAAGCATAAAGCCCACACAATAATAAAGGTTAATTAAGTTACAACTTACTACGACACTGGGAACCAGCTATTTGTCCTCTGTCTAAAGCAAAGTTTGCGAGGGTAAAAGACACATTTTTATATTTAAAAAAATCTTAAATTATATAATATGTGTTTCAGATTTTTATTATGAATTCAGTTGCAAATTTGGAATTTGGAAATTTTAGAAAAAAAATTTATAAATTTAGAAAACGAGTTATAAATTTTATAAAAAAATTACAAAATATTAAAACAATTCATAGTAAAGAAATTAAAAAATAAGTTATAAATTCACAATAAATAAGTTGTAAAATTTAAAAAAAAATTAAAAAAGCATTGAAACAAGTAAAAATTTAAAAAATTAATTGTAAATTTAGAGTAAGAACTCTTGGAAAATAAATTGCATAGTAAAAAATTTGAAAATTAAATTATAAATTTAAAATAAAAAAATTATAAAATATAAAAAAAATTATAAATTATTTGTAGTTGGCAACCATTAACCAGCATTAACCAATTACTGACTATCAACACCACCAATGATGAGGGAGGAAAAGGAAAATTTGAGAATATTATGATAATCTCATCTTTTGTTATATTTTATTTAAATAAATTTAAATTTTTTTATAATTAAATATACAATAAGTTTTAATTTATAATAAAATATAATTTTGATCCGAAACAGTAATTTATTTCCCTTGTTGGATGGAGTAGAGCTGCTCCAGCCTCAACCTCAGAAATGCAATTTACGCAGACACGTTCGCAAAACACGTTGTCCTTTTCTTTTTGACCAAAAAAAATGGAAAGAACGAAGGGCGGAAGGGTTGCTGAATGCTGACAACGTGCCTGAGTTTTTCACCTGACGTAAGAGCTGAGGTTCACCATTTTGGCGTTTTCATTTCTGTTTCTTTGTCTTTTCTGTTACCAACCAACCACTTTTCAATATGATTACTGTAGTTTTTTTTTTTTGTTTAAAAACAATTTCAATAAATTAATAAGTAATAACTGAAATTTGATTTTTTTTATTGTCTTATCTTATTTATTTTTAAATAATTTTCAATATATTTTTTAAACAAAATACTTATTTTGAAAAATATTTGTAACTTTTTAAAATTGCTATATGAATCATATGATATAAAATAGAATTATAGATTCTAAAAAAGTTGATATGGAATTATTTGTTTAGGAAAATGGTAGTTAAATATCTCTGAAAACAAAAAATTCAAAAAGCATACATCGAACTTGAGAAATTATTATGAGATATTAAGGTACCTATTTGCAATTATATTTTGTCCACAAAATAATCATTTTGCCCTCCCTTCCTTTATGCAAAAACTACTAATTAATTGAATATCTTCATTTGTAACTGATATTTAATGATTTATAATGGACACTTGTAAATTTACAATTGAAACAATTGTCGACCATCACCATTAGAAGGGGATCCCTATGATGGTCGACCAGATCAGGAGCTCAGAAATCTGGTCAGCCATCAAGGAGGTCTCTCTAATAGTTGACCATCACCTATTTACATCAGATAATTAACAATTTGCAACTGACAATGAATAATTTGCAACCAAAGCTCGGGAATTTGAAATTGATTATGATGCATTTGGAATTGACAATCCGATGTTTGCAATTATCACATGGTAATTTGCAACTAAACACAATATAATTTTATAAGCAATATCATCCTAAAAAAATTTCACACTTATTTGCAGTTGATGCACATATATTTACAATTATTCTACCTAGATTTGCAATTGATCTCCATACATTTTCAAGTAAAATTAACAAAGTAAACCCAAATACATTTGTAATTGATTCACGTAATTTTGCAATTGGTACACTTGAATTTACCACTAATATACATAAATTTCTATTCAATGAATGTTGCAAACCACCAAATCTATAATATTTCAAGCCAACAAATCAAAAATAAAAAAAAAGGCAGCCACCAATACCAAGAAGATTGTAGATGATGAAGAAGATGAAGGGCTAGATAAGTGAGGAGATGTTGAAGGCTAGATCCAGGTTAGGTGAGAGAGGGAAGGATGATTTTAGATCCGGTGACTTTTCTGGCATGGACGCCATCACAACCACCATCACATGGATGCCATCTTAGGCACCATCATAAGAACTCAATCCAATAAACAGAGATGACAGCCACCATCATAGTCACCGTTGTGGTACCCCAACCTAGATCTAGGAGAGAAAGAAGGGGAATGGAGAAGCACCGACAAGTGGATTCAACCTTAGAAGTATCCGATTATTGGTACTTCGATCCCCGTAATCAAAAGCCTTAGATTTGGAAGAAGATGTTATGATGCAAGATTTTTGTCGCATCGTATGTGGATTCGTTGGTGAATGAGTAGTATGCTGGCAAGGACCCAATGATGCCGATGGAGATCAAGAATTTGTGTGAGGGGTTGTGTGAGGAGCATTAATCAACGGAGAAGGAGAAGAGGAAGAAGGAGAGAGAGGGAGAAAAGGGAAGAGGAGGAAGAAAAAGAAGGCAAGGTAAAATGGTTATTTTGCAAACCAAAAATAATTTCAAATAGATATCTTGGTATCTTATAATAATTTTACAATTTCAAAGTATGTTTTTGAAATTTTTTTGTTTTCAAAGGCATTTAACTATCATTTTTCCTATTTGTTTAGTAATTTTTTAGTTAATAAAATTTATTGCTACATAAAAAAATGCATAAACATTTGCATGCAATTTAAGAGAACACAACCAATTTTAATAATTCCATTCAAATTCGAAATTCAAAAAATTCAAAATTTAATTGAAATCGAAATTTCATACATGATAATGAGTTCCCAAAATATTGGGTTTATGCTTCAAATGTTACAAGGCGTTTATCGCGCGATAAACTCAAGCTTCTTCGCCTTTTTTATTTTTTAACCAACATCAAATCAAATATGAAAAAAATTTAATCATTTCTGTTAAGCCATCATTTATTTTTTTGGAGAATCTCGCATATCAACAATAATTTTGTTATCACCCACTATTGAATATGGTTAATTGGTCAGTGCAGATTTTTTTTTAATTTCAAATTTTGATTAAATTAATAACTAAATTTATTTTTTTAATAATATGATCTTTTTTTTTTACTTTTTTTAATAATTTTGTTATCACCCACTAAAATTATTTTATTTGTAAGTTATAAACAATATAATTTATTCTACATCTCATCTTATACACAAAAACACATATTTAGTTTACACAATATCATCAATAAAAAATATAAATTTTATAGGAAGTCCTATTGTTTATGAGTCAGAAAGAAATGTTGTAACTCGTTTTTTAAACTAGGTGTAAAGCATAAGAGTCTTCCCTAATTTTTAAACTATTTTTAAAATGAAAATAATTGTATTTTTTGGCTCGAAAAAAAATTCCTTTTTCATACATTGAAATTAGTCTGGTAAAAATAGAAACACTTGAAATTAGGAAATTTTCTTTTTTTTTTTTTGTGTTATGTACAATGGTCAATGGTCGGTCACTAATTCAAAATATTCAAACAGTCACTTCTTTGACCAATTTTTATATTTATATATATATATAATTATGATATAAAATAGCACATTATATCCTCTAGCATTAGAAGATGATTAATGAGGATTAGTGTTTCTGGACGATGATCCATTGCCAATCTTTTGTTGGGTTTGTGCTTCTAACGTTATGAACCACGTTTATCATGTGATTACCCCCGGGGTCGGGTTTTTTCAACCCTTCCTGCACTCTTCTGTTTTGTCCTTATTTACCCCTTAACTGTATCTCAACTTCCTTCTAGCCTTTGACTTTTCAATTTCATTGAAAAACCCTTGTTCGCGGCCTTCTTATCAGATCTGTTTTATTTGTTTAATACTTTAATTAATTAATTGAGTTCTTTAAAGAAAGAACTAATTAATTATTTTTGGTTATTTAAATACATATAATTCAATTTTTAATTCTAATATTTTAAAATACATAATCTAATTATTCAGTAATAATTGAATTTCAAAATTTGTTATTTTAAGCATTTTTTTTATTTTCTATCTATATTACTTTTTTTAATACAAGTGTTTTTAGTAAAATTAAGGAGTTAACTGGCCTAAAATTTCAAAAGTTGGAATCAAATAATTAAAACATTATCATGACAACACATACAATTTGTTCATATATATATATATAGTTAGACATAAATATCCTGAAATGGGGAGGCAATAGTGATGTAATAAGAAGATTAGGGAAGGGAGAGGGAGATAGAAAGAAAAGAGAGAAAAAAGGGATAACTTAGGGAGAATGAGAAGTCAATGAGAAAGATATGGAACAAGGGAATAAAAGATGCCAAAGGAGAAAAAAAAGAGAAAATAGAATAGCCTAGGGAGAGAGAACTCAATAAGAGAAAAAGTGGACATATGAAAAACTTAATTTCACTCAATATAATTTTTTAAAATTTGAATCACAATGATGACTATTTATAGGATTCAATAGAACATTCTAAAAGATTAATATAATCTAATTAAATAGAAACTTACTTAACTTAAAGACGCAATTTATAGAGATTACAAGAATCTCATTTATTTAAAAATTTGTTAAAAACTAAAATATTCTAGAATATTCAAACCTAAATTTAAAAAAAAAGAAATTATAAAATAGGAAATATATAAAAGATAATATAAATTCAAATAATCCTAAAAGATATTATAAAATCTAATTAAATATAAAATATAATATAAAATCTCCTGATAAAATAATTTTATTTAAAATCTTATAATTCTTTATAACTATCCATTTCTCATAAAATAAGATAGTGTATCACATTATACTCATTTTGGGGAGGGAAAAAGGAGACAGAAAAGCACAGAAAACAAAGCAAGGCCGATGCATTACTTGCTCCAATATTAAACTGTCTTTATGATCATCTTATTAATTTACTACATTAGGATCATCTTCAATTGTTTTTTTTTCTGCAATTTGCTAGGGATTGGTGATCTAAACGGCTTGTCATAATGATGTCATCCATCCCATTAAACTAAAATATTCTTGATCCCCTCCCCCACCGTGATTTGCTTTCACAGGTCAAAGGCCACCGAAAACTGCTACGCCATGATACATGCCTCTTATTCTTTTGTTCATTAACAAATTAGCGAAAGTCTATTATATTATACTCAGGGAATCGAAGAGGGTAAGATTTGATTCTAGCTAGTTAGATTCTTACTTGTAACAAATGGTGGGAGAAAGTTGTAAGAGATGACAACAACTCAATGCCACCAACATAGATTAATTAATATTGTGCATATATTGTGACCATCCGATTTATCTTGTTAATTAATTAATTTTCTTTATTAAAAAGGATTAAACTTTTTAATTTTATTAATATATGTACTATAACTTGTGATCAAGAAAGCTGAGTTATTCCGTTCTCGATAAAAGAGTAAGCAGATTTGTTGACAAAACAATAATAATAAGAATGAAAAATAAAATGGAGTCTATGATAATCGGGCAGTGGCTGATACAGAATGAGTGATCGCATATATCCCTGTTTTACAATTTGCCCTTTAAATGTTGAATCAATAGAAACAGAAAAAGTGAGAGGGGGAAGAATTAGAATTCGGCGGTGGCCTGAGTAGTCCATGCTTGACCACCGTACCATGGATCCATCCTCGTACTTGTTTGGTTCTCGATGTGACATTCCAAGAGAACCAACCACACTGCTTTTGAGATCTCGCAATATTAACGAGCAATGACCCACACGCCTTCCCTATACCTAGACCGACCTTCAAATTTCAAACGTTGAAATGCTTCCTCTTCTCCTGGCCTCTCCCATTTTTCCTCTTGCTGGTCGTTGCATTGGGATCCACTTGATCCAATCCCATCCTCTGAAATTCTTAATTTAATAAATTACGACGATGTATTGTAAACACGATCGATCAACAGAAAATTGACCACAATACAACAACAAAAATAAGATTTTCTCAACATATTATAAGTATGAAAGATTTTCATAACATATTTAACTGATCTCAGTTTCTCTGAAACTGATTTGTATAATTTATTTTCAAGTATAAGCAAAAATCAATTTTGACTAAAACGAAATGTGTATTGTCCCATTCTTTGGTAGTAAAAAATTTAAACAATAATTGTTGTCATAATTATGTAATGATGAATAATGATTGAGTAACATATTAATAATTAAGTAATGATTGAAAATAGATAATTGTATAATGATTAATCAAATTTCATAATTATGGAATGATGATAAAAATAGATGATTAAGTAATGATTAAAAATAATGTTTAGTAAAAATGAATACATATTATTGAAATTAATAATTTTTAATTAAATACTAAAAATAAGTTTGAGGAAATTTTTTTACTAATTAATAATTAACTATATTAATTGATAATAAAATAACAAATAATAATTAATAGCAAGCAATTTAGATTAGAATTGGTTACAATAATTAAAGATAAAATTTTTCTTTCACAAGAAAAAATTGTGGAGATCCTATATATAATAACTTCATGTGCCACATCTCGGTGTCTTTCTGACACGTTGTGATCATTCTTATCTTATTAGCTCATCATGTTGAGATTCAGGTGACTCTTTGGTATGTACAACCAATGGAATATTCAAGTCAAACATAAGAGACTCAACAAGTGGCATTGGTTGCTGCGGAGTCATGAATATTTCATTTGATAGCCCGCCAACATCAAATGTATAGTTATTATACTATGTTACAAAAATTTTTGAATTTTCAAATAAGGACATAAATTATGACTTAAAATTGAATGAGCTAAATTGAGGCAAAGTTGATGGTAACATGTAATAGGATTCATTAAAAATGTCTGAAGAAGTAGCGGTACCTTGATCTTGTTTGCCTTCATTTTCTGCTGCGACTCCTTGATCTTGTTTGTCTTCTTCTTTAGCTACAACTGGTGTTTGAGTTGATAAATAGCTACCACATCATTTACTTGGTCTCCCTTGAAGAATCAGTAGATGGGGTAGCTCAATTACAAGTGGGGTAGGCTAACAGACCACATTATAATATTGTTCTTTTAGTGTCATTATGATATTACGTTAGTTCTATACAACTCTTTCTTAATATTCCTTAGTCGACATTGGTAGAGGGTCATTCATACTTAATCTAATCAATTCATATGCTATATCAACCTAAAATTGACAATAACCCATCAGTTAATGACACTACCCATATAAACAAAATAAAGACAATGATATTGGACACTTACCATAAAATTAGTTGTAGCACTAGGTCAGTGGATCCACCATCAAATGCGTCTCCAATATCATCACATATACTCAGATGTGCTATCTAATGCTCCATGTGCCATAGGTGACCCAACATCATGCCATCAATTCCATACGTCAACAAATTCCTTATGCTCTTCAACCCAATTAATATATGTTCTTCCTCTTTACTGTATCATGTGGCAATTCCCCAAAGAAATTGGGATCTTAAAAATCGATTATTGTCAACCAAATTGCCTGAGCACACAATTAGGATGATGATATTCAATTATATGAAAGCATATAAGGGGGATTGAAGCTCGCAAAATCTGTGATGTCTCTAAGTAACTTGGTGAAATTGTTTATTATCTACTTATAAACATGAAATACATTATTATAATAAAAATAATATACGTAAATTACCTTCTAATATATGAAAAATAATCTATATGTACATAAATCTACTATTTCAAAAATTTGCTAAGTGTTATTTATTTACTAAATTAAAAAAGTTATTCTTAACTATAAATATGCTATATTTATAAACTTTTAAATACATCATATAATTTTTCTCTAGTTTTTTGTTATCATTATTATAAACAAATAAAATTTAAAAAAATACTTAACTACATGAATATATCATGCTATATATTTTCTAAAATTATCAATAGTTTTTCATTCATAAATATACTATACTTCTGAGCCCATAAAAAATAGTAGGCACATTTTTAATTAAAATTGAAATAAGAAAAAGATAAAAAATTTAACAAAATAAATATATTAAACTAAATAGATTATTATAAACTATAAAATAATTAGCAACATAAATATATATTTTTTCTTAATAGATTATTATTTCATAAATTAACTAAAAAGACTATTATCATTTCATAGATTTTAAATATTTATTTACTAAATTAAAAATTTATCCTTAACAAACTTTTTAATACATTATAAAATTTTCATCTAACTTTCTATTATCAATATTAAAGGAAAAATAAAATTAAAAAAATCGCTTAAATGAATATATCATATTATATATTTTTTAAAATTATCAATATTTTTTCATGCACAAATATACTATACTTATGAAGGCATGAAAAAATATTAAGCATATTTTTATTAAAATTGAAATAAGAAAAAGATAAACAATTTAACAAAATAAATATATTTAACTAAATAGATTATTATAAACTATAAAATAATTAGCTACATAAATATATATTTTTAATAAATTATTATTTCATAAATTAACTAAAAGAAGTATTATTATCTCCTAGATTTTAAATATTTGAGTACTAAATTAAAAAAATTATTCTTAACTTTAAATATGCTATATTTATAAATTTTTTCATACATGATATAATTTTCCTTTAGCTCTCTACTATCAATATTATAAAACAAACAAAATTCAGGTGTATTCACTCTTTAGAAAAAAAAATGGTGTATTCAAATTTGATTACATTACCCCTTATCATGGTGTATAATTTTGGTTCAATCATAATTATGGTGGCATATGTGAACAAGTATAGTGATTCATATAAACCATAAAGTGTCAAAGTCTATCGTACCACAACTTTTGCATTCCCAAAATTATCAAGCTTAACTTGTCGTGTAAGAAGATCAACCTATAAAAAGTGTATGGCATGAATTAAAAATAAATAATTACTCATGCAAATAAAACAATTAAAAAAAAACTTACCAAAAGATTTTGAGACTTTACTTTATGGCAAACTCCACGGACAGTGAGTATACCAAAAGATTTTGAGGCTTCACTTAATGGCAAACTCCACGCACAATATGTACATATGTCAATTCCCTAAAGAGTTGAGAACATGATATCAAGTCCGAATGCTACTACTAATTTCTATTATCAATATCATAAAATACACAAATTAAAAAAATATTTAACAAGATATAATATCAAACTATATAAATGCATATAATATTAATCAAGATACTACTTATTTTAGTAAAAATTAATGAAAAAATAAGTGAAGATGGAGATCAAAGTTGAACTTAATGAAAAAAATCCAACAAAATTTTAAGTAAAATGCACCAAAAATTATGAAGACAGATCTGAGAAGGAGATGAATGACACAGGAAAAAGATTTTGAAGAGCTCTGCTTTAAGCTTCCTCTAAAATCTAAAATGAATGAGAATGAGCAAAATATGCACTCTAAAATATGAAATGGACGAGAATGAGCAAAACACGGCATTGATGATGAATATTTAAATAAGTCTGAGGCAGTTTTATATTCCCCCTATTAAGTAGGGGAAATATTATTTTACATCTAGTAAGGTTGATCCAAACAACATGAAACACTGCAAGATGCAATCACTTTTTAAAAAATATATATATAATTGAATCTCGATTTGGTGGAAATTGAGATTTAGTATTATACATGGGATTATTTTGGCTTTTAAAAAAATATAACTGAAGATTATTTAAAAAAAATTAAACCGAGATCTTCAATCCTTTTTTTTAAACTTCACAAGACGTCGTCATTTAAACAAAGGAAAAAAAAACACATCTCGATCTTTCAATTCTCTTTTGTTTTTTTTGCTTCACAAGACGCAACGCGTCTTGTCATTTATTTAGTTGCGTCTTGCCATTTATTTTTTTAAATAAAGTTTAAAAATGTGAACTGAATTTTTTTTTAGCATAGTAGATTTTCTGAAAGAAAAACACATAGCTAACTTTATATTTCCTCCTATTCTAAATATAGAATACTTTAAAGAAGTATTATTTGATTTCAAATATAAGATATTTTGTAATATTGTTCAGTACATTAATTATTTTTTTTCATACCTTTGATCTATAAATAAGTGAGAGATAAATGATATAGAAGTATAAAAAATAATATAATTAATAAGAGTAAAATAATATAGAGTCTTTTTTATAAATTTAATTATCTAACTTCTCTTTTAAGATATGTAAAATAATTAAAAATATTGGATTGGAGACAATATACGTTACTTTTAAGACTAAAAAAATCTATGTGCTTCATAAGCCCTAAGTGAACCTCAAAGCATGTGACGTTTTTTGTCTATTTCTTGAAACAAAACATAATCTCGCATTGTTTCTTTTTTGAAAAATGGGATCTTTGTTTGGGTAAAACTAAGTTCCTTAACTTTCTTAATTTTGAGGATCTCGGTTTACTCAAAATCGAGATCCTTGTGTATTTTTTTTAAATAAATAGGATCTCGGTTTTATTTTGCATGGAGTGCTTTTTATAAAACTTGTATCTCGGTGTGAGAGGAGCCAAGATCTTTTTGAACATGCGCTACCACGGTTTTTGCTAGATTGAAATCTTATAATTTGTAGCACTTTGGTCAATAGTTTCCAATTTATAACATCTTGAAAAATTATTTTCTTTATTAATATATTTGGGTAAAAAAACTTCTATCAACAAAAGGAAGAGATATATATTTATTTATTGACAAATAGACAACTATTATAAGTAGTAAATAAATGTAAGTGATTCACAGAGATGGTCGCAGTGGAGTACAGCATCTTTATGAATTCCCGTTTGATGGGAGGGCCTTTCCTCCCTCCAATCGTTTTCTGAAATGATGAATAATTTATAAATTAAAAAAATAATACTACTAATAAAAAAACAGGGGGAAATGAAATGACCAATATTAAATAAGTGAGTCAAGGTGTTCCTACAGCGCGATAATCGGTCAAACTCATCTCTCCAATCCTATTCCCACTATCTTCAGTGAGAAGCAGCTACCTTACCATCACTCGTTTTTCACGTGTTACCTTTCACATCAGCACACACAACACACACATTTGTGTATATATATTATTAATATCCCCGGGAAAAAAAAATTCTTTTGGTATATGGCCAGTTAATTAACCAATACTGGTGGGCGTCGGTTTTAAGGTTCATCCACACGTTATCTGTCACACAAAAAACAATATAATAATCATAATTTACAATAGTCATTAATTAAATCGTGGTTATATATATATATATAAATGCATTCAAAATTTATATTTTTCAAAGTTTAATCATAGTTTATATTAATATAGGGACAAAATTTATATTTTCCAGTTTGTTTAAATTCCAAAATGGAGAACAAAGCATGAGCTGAATTAAATAATTTTTTTTTCTTTTGAACCAAAAGGAAACTAATATAGAAGTAAATTACATATGTGTGGGGAGATTAATCCCCAAAATATCATATTAATAAATAATTTTTAATAGATCTCTTATCAACTTTGTATACTTAATTTTACATATGCTGGAAAAAAAAAAAGAAAGAAAGAAAGAAAAGTTACTTTTACGGAATTACATGGGGTCAACGATATTGGTTGAATTGGAAAGCATCGTATAATTAGGAACATATGGTCCATAATATAAACAGTTAAGTTGACATTTTAGCCCAAAAAATATTTTTGACATGATTTTGTTTGGATTATTCATTTGAAAAAACAAATTAAAAGAACCCATAATTTGACTAAACAAAGGAAGTGAATTGATCAGGAGAGTGCGCGGGAGGCCGAATTGCAACAGTGATGGCCAACAGAAAGGAAATCTGGATACCATTTTCACACGTGATCGATATACAATATATGGGTAGGAAGCGTGTACGGTACCCCTATATAACCCGTTCGCCAAATTTTTTCTTCCCCATCTGACAAAATCTCTTAAAAACAAAACCTTCAATTGATCTTGTTCCTCTTCTCTCTTCGTTGAAGGTAAGCGCAAAGCTTCCCGTTCTTCTTTCCCTCCAAATATTACCTGTTTTCTTAAACGTGTCCCCATGCTATAAACCAGTTTTCGAAACTTAATTAAATACAACATATCTTCTCGCGATGCTTCTCTTTTTTAATTTCTTCACTGGGCTCGAAAGCACTTGTTTTTTGCCCAGCTTGAAATGGATATAGTGTCCGAAACTTGCCTTTAAATTCATTCACAATTTAAGATACCTCTTTCTCAAATAGATAGTTAATAAAAGTAATGGAGGATCTGGATCAAATGGTGAATGAAAAGCCCTGACAATATATATGTTGCAACTTAAAAGAAGGCCGTTAGTTTATCAACTGTATTAATTCTAAGATCAGTTTTTGCTGATGCCTTTTCAGTGTTGCACATCCCAACTCGAAGGAAAAGGAGATTGAAATGATGGAGATTTCATCCAAGTACGACTTTGCAGCTGAGCTAGTAAGCACACAACGTTCAATTTCAACTTTTTGAAGCTAATTTGGGAATATATGGGTTCGCTCTGTAACTAATCAAGTTTTGAAACTAACATGTGGAACTGACAGGGAATGGAAGATCCGAGTACGTTGGAGCAGTACTCCATGGATTGTTTGGGGTACGAGTACGAGGTTGCTGAGTTGCAGGGATTGTCGGGATGCGGGGATAGCTATTCACGCTTTTACTCCAAAAGAAGCCGTAATGATTGGTTCCCAGTGGAGAGTTCAGAATCGGTTGCCCCACCAAGAGCAACCAAGCAACCCAAGAGCTTCCATAATAGTAGCTGGGCCTCTTGCACCACCACCATTGCTGACCCCATCATCCCTCCCAACCCTTCTGCTTCTGACCCCATCATCCCTCCCAACCCTTCTGCTTCTAATTCCACCTCCCAAATCATTTCTTTCGAAAACTCTAACTCATCCTCCGACGTCGCCTCCCATCAATTTTACAGTCTGGATTCTAGCGTTGTCACGCCCAAAACCGAGAGTTTCGTCTCCACTGACAACTTGCATTTCAGCGCTCCATTTTCCATTTCTCGACCCACCTTTGACCACAAACCTGATTCGCTTTTGCTTCCACGCGAGAAAAACACTGCCCCCATTACCAGAAATCCCATCCAAGCTCAGGATCACGTCTTGGCCGAAAGAAAACGAAGGGAAAAGCTCAGCCAGAGGTTTATTGCTCTTTCCGCCATTCTTCCTGGACTCAAAAAGGTACTCTATCTGTCAAGTTAGTTAATTACTCATTATCTTGTACTAAGTCTAGAATCTAGAGACAGCATCTGTATCTGTTTGTGCAACACCTTCTTACATACATAAATATATACTTATATGCAGATGGACAAGGCTTCAGTCCTAGGAGATGCCATCAACTATGTGAAACAACTGCAGGAGCGCGTGAAGACTCTGGAGGAACAGGTAGCCAAGAAAACAGTGGAATCCGCAGTGTTTGTGAACAGGTCTATTCTCTTCGCCGACGATGACGGCTCTTCATCCGATGAGAATTCCAACTGCCGCTCCGACCAGCCACTCCCCGAAATCGAAGCTAGAATTTCGGGCAAGGAGGTACTCATCAGAGTCCACTGCGACAAACACCATTTGTGGCCCGCCACTATACTCTCCCAATTACAACAACTTCATCTCACTGTCCAGAGTAGCAGCTTCTTACCCTTCGGGAATACCACTCTCGACATTACTATTGTTGCTCAGGTAAATTTATTACTAAGTTGTTTAGTTCAATTTCAGCTTCTCATTAAGAATTGTTATAATTAATTTTGTGTTAATTTGTTGCAGATGAACAAGGAAGGGTGCGTGACAGCAAAGGATATAGTAAGAAACCTAAGGCAGGGTTTGAGACAATAAATTGATGATCAGCTTGAAATGTGTTCGTGTCCTTCGTCGTAAGGTAGTTGTGGCTGAAACGATTAGGAATAGCTAATGTTAATAATGATTTTTACCGTGGCGCTTTGTTTTTTTTTCCCCTTTTTTTGTCCATCTGGATTCTGGAGGAATTAGAGGCCTGCGAGAGTATAGCTCTTTCCGTCTTTCAGTTTACGTGGGTTTGTTTTGCTGCCAAGTTTGAGCGGTGATGCCACGAAGGGTTTTCCTTTCTTGTTTTTGCGTAGTTACCGATTAGCTACGTTAACCAACTCAAAATGGCTCGTCGCTTCAAATGATTTTTGAGAGGATGTGAATATTCAATTACACCTCGTTCTTTCCTCTTTCCCATTGTGAAAAGAGTCTAGTTTGATGGACGATATAGCACGCATTTCATTTTATATTATTTCCAAAGTTGTTGTGTATCTATACAATATTCCTCATTGTATCCAGGCTACTTGTGTTTCTGATCAATGACATTTTGTTGTTTTCCTAAGAATTGTGAAGTTTTTTTTTTGGACAGAAGAATTGTGAAGTTTGGCATTTCAATCTTTTATCCAATTTTACCTTGATATTCAGGATCGACAACTTCAATATACAATCATAAAGGAGTTTTAAAAATGGTTTATTTTGATAGTATATCGATTAATTTACTTCATATTAAATGAGTGTGACATATGGGGTCTCAATTATCATCAAGCCAGCGTGTGTCAACGGACTAAATTGAATTAATTACTTCAATTGTTATAACGCTGGATGTATGTGGCATTGGTCCCATGTGCAGGTTATCAAGTAGTAGCTAGCTATATATTTCAATTTCATATTGGGAAACCACCTAGTCCCACCAGAGATTATGATCCGGTCGCTAGGCTTATAAATCCATTAAAAAACGCGAACTTTCCCGCTTCTAGACCAAGCTTTTTCTTTTATTAGCTGAAGATGCCAACCTTCACGTGCTTATTAATAGAATAATTTAATTAGCTTGGATGCATTAATTGTGGATATTATTAATTTATCTATCTAGTTCGTCCAAATACATAAAAAAAAAATATTGGATTTGAAGTCTGATGACACGTTCTCGATATGCACGAAATCTTGGTGGAAGAAATCGTGAGGCAAGAATGCAAGAATTCATGAACATGTGACGCTTTTTGCTGTTGTTGTTCGTGATCATGATGGTGATGATAGTTTTTGATGTCTTCCGTAGATGATCGACCAAGCTGCAAAATAAATGCACATGGTTTTTCGCTGAGTTAATACTATGTCATATCAAGTACCAAAAGCACATGTCAAAGATCGATTTCTGGATAGAGTTAAAGTTCATTGTAAATTTTACGCAAAAAATAAAAAAGTTCATTGTAAATACTATAATTCCCACACCACACAAATAATAAAAGGAACAATTATGCATGCTTTTACCCTGTCCTCTTCAGTACGTAATTGATGAATATCCAGAGTGAACTAGAAATGTTACGCCTACACATGACATGGCCAACCTAAAACATGGACGTACGGCATTTGAGATCCTCTACTACTGCGTGTGAAGGATTTAATTTGAGATTTATTTTATCTCTAGCTAGCTAGCTTCATTAATGTTCATACTTGTATCAATCGATCATCTTGGACTCAATTTAGACCCCTTGACTCAACTGATCCATGTTTAATGGTCGGTGATTGATTTTTAATGCTGTTTCAGAGTTCAAACAACTTTCCTCGATTGTATTTATTCCTTCTTTTTCCTCATTTTCCCACCAGCTTTACTTGCACACCAACTTTGAAGATGATATATCGCTCTCTCGATATAATTTTGAAATGCTACGTAACAGTAGTGTGGAAGCGAATATATATAGAATTTTTGTAAAGCTAGAGATGGTGACTGCTCTTTTATATAATATTCCATATATATATATATATATATTTCCTTGGTTATATATTTGCGGAATGGTTCAAGGCATTTCTTAATTTATCTATACACCAGTCTATTACATATGGGGCAATCAAACTCGTAGAAGACGACCATTTATGTACGTCATTATTAATTGGAACAATTTTTTAAAATGGTAGTAATTGAGAAAAACGTATATATGTGATTAAAGTGGACGATTTTTATTTACACATATAAGACAGGGGACAGATAGGGACGTTCCAACAATAATTAAAGTAATTTAGTGCAAAAATGTCGTCTGGGATTGCAGGATACTAATTGATAGGTGAGTGATCTGCTTTTACTTTTTTTTAATGGTGCTGCTGAGGCCTGAGGTTATACTACAGCATCGAATGTTGATTTATCTCCCACCTTGTCTTCTTCCTCGAACTTCAAATGACTAGAAATGCATAGTTTTCAACTATATATTTCATTCATTCTATATTCATTATTCCTTTGTTTAATTTTCCTTGTATTCTCTGTCCTCGTCGTCTTCTTCTTCTGCGCTGGCTATACCCCGTTTTCCAACTTTTTGTGCTGGACATCTTTTACAATGCAACACAGCTTATAAGCTTGACTTCGGAAGGACACTGTTAATAAGTATATTTGAATTGTTTTATAAATAAGTGATTATGAGAATAAGTACTTATTTATAATAGATTATAAAAATAAGAGATTATGTTAAAATTAATTTATGTTTAGATATTTTTACCCCATAAGTGATTTTGAGAAAAAAAATATATTCAGATATTAAGAATTTAAATAATTATTGGATGAATAATAAGAGAAAAAATGAAATAAGTGATTATAGGAGAATAATTAATTATTATAAATAAAAAAATTAATTTCTTTCATAAACACTTATTTAAAATATAAATACTTATTAAAAAATTATTTTTATTTGATAACTTCAACACATAATTATTTAAAAAATAATGTAATCACTTTAAGTTTAGTATCCAATCAGGTACTATATCAGCTATACAGCGTACAATTGTTTTATCCCCGTAATCCTTGTGGCTGTCCCATTTCTAGAGGCAGCATATATATGGCATTAAATATTATTGGGAATAGTTTTTTTAATGGTACTCTCTACTCACTTTACCTCTAGACCCTCAGATCTACGTACTGTGAACTATTCAAATTTAATTACTTTTCTATATTTTAATAACGTTTTTATAATACATGAAGTTTGAATTATTTATTGCAAATTTGATTATCCAAATCTGTTGTCAAGATGAAGTGAATGGAGAGTGCATTGAAAAGAAGCTGCTCTATTTAATATTTTACTAGGTCGAAATAACTCAAAAAACATTTTCTTTTCATAGCTCCGAAGAAAAATCAATGATTGATATAATATTAGATAATTACTAGACTTGTTTTTTCATATATTATATGGAGTATAAGAAATGAACCGCATCAAATAGTATGACTTAATATTAACTTGATTATATATATATATATATTTTTTATATTGATAATATCAATTGGCATGCACTTGAACCAAAGGAAAGCATCCCTCTCTATATATGTGAACTATAGATGCTGAACCTGAACCACTTAAATTCACCATATGATTCTAATTTCCTTGTGAAATTAGGAGAAACAGACTTTTGTTCCTATATATATATGTGTATATAATATCGAGATCTTTATATAATAAGGTGGACAAGAGCTATTATCTTCTTGTTAGTAGAGTCAGGGATGAAACTAGTTAAGGGTATGATCCTTTGGGATATAGGAATCACTGTTACTCCAGAGATGCTTCTGCTTTTAGTGTATGCAGGCATATCTAAGAATCAAATTAAGATTTCTTCTAGACATAGATAGTTGCATCCTATATACTCCCTCCGGTCCTATATATAGGACATTTTACCTTGGTCCTAAATATAAGATTCTTTACAGTGTATGAGGTGGTATTTATTATGTATTTTCAAAAAAATGTCCCTATTTAATGCATTCAAAGAGAAAAAAAGAGAGATTAAATAAGGGTAATTTTGAAAAAATGTTAAAATTTTCGGAGAAATCGAGATAGTTAATTAGTTTTAACTTCTTTTTTTAATTCGCATGATTCAATTAAATTGGTCTTATATATAGGACCAGAGGGAGTACTGTAAATTGAATTTTAATGATTTGGTGTAAGCACAATTAATGCACGCACTAATTCTTAATTATACCTTGATTAGGAAGCATCCATACAATGAAGTTAAGGATTCTGGCCAAAAAAGAAAATTGAGGAGCTTGTTGGCATGAATGTATAACACCTGTCGTTCGTAAACCCCAAAGTTTTTGTCCAAATCGCTGACGGGAAAAAGGCGTTTTGACTTTTGAACTTGATCCCCGAGTCAATAAAGCAGCGTCAGTAGTGCGCACTACGGAACATTGGAGGTTGACAAGTTAACTACATTAATTGCCCATGTCTTCATGACTATTCTTACAAACTTCCACTCTCCCGGTAAAAACAAAAAGAAAAGGAACATTTTCAATTTCATGTGTTTTTTGAAAAGTTTCTTTGGGCCAAATTTTCTTGGGTCCGAAGTGATCGCATTTGACAAGATTCAGAAAAACATTGTAATAAGACAGCAACTTTAGTCCTCATGATAAGCCTTTAAAGAGTGAACCATGTGGTTGTGTTTTAATGTAGGTGCCACAGTCATACACGTTTAAATGAAAGATTTCAAAACTCCTACATTAAGATTCCAATACACACACCAAGGGTATTAGTCGTAGTGGAAGAAGGAGTTAAAGTTGTTTAAGATACTGGACGGTTCTTATAAAAAAAATATTCTAATATATAATATAAATATATATAATACTCCCTATGTTCCTTTATAAGATCTGTTTTAAAAGGTTTTTATGTTACTTAATATAAATTTTTTACAGAAAACAATGATGTATTTATGAATTTACACACGTATGCATGCATATTATTTACTCTTTTTTTATAATAATAAATATATATCTTGCATTTTCTCTTTACGTAGTATTTGTAACTTTCAGTATATACGTTTGAAGAAAATAAATTTACTTGTTAATCAACAAAAAAATTTAACTAAAATTAATTAGCCATTATTTTTTTAGGTTAAGAATGTTGAGTCAAAATCATTGACTTATACACACACATAATATGTGTTACAGAATCTTAAAAACTGAAAGAACGAAAATTACAGACATGTTTAATTTTGGTTTTCCGAAATGCATCGCTTTCTTGCATGAAAGAAAGGAAAGGACACTACATGAGCCGATATATATATATATATATATAATAATTCCTGGGATAAATTATTTGGATCTAGAACTTTCTAGCATATTATTATAACTTGTAGACAGCTTTGATGTACGGGAAAATTGGTGTTGAGGACTAAAAGTTATAAAATATGAATCTTCTTTAAAGCTTTCCCACACAAAGGTCCATCATAGAAGGACAAAATGCCAAATAAATAAATAAATCAAGGTAAGACTACCACTAAAAGAAGAGAAAGTGAAGAGAATATTGTAATTAAAAAAGAAAAAAACGTTGGTTTTTTTTAAGCTTTTATGACTTGTAAATACTAGATGTTCCAGAACCTTTACAACCAGAGAGAGAGAGAACCCTGATTCTTTGGCCTCTGTTTTCGGCTTGACTTTGTACAATTTTTTTTGATTGAATGAATTACCTCTTTCCAAGAAAAAAAACGTTTTTTGGTGTTAAAAAAAAAAGGACTTTCAATAACTCGTGGGTATTGAGCCCTTTTCTTTTCGTCAATTTGTGTGGCCCAAAAAATTTTGTATGGGGCCATCCTTTTCTTGTTCTTTTTTTTTTTACCAAAGCATCATTTTCTTGGTTCAAAGATGACTTTTTGGTCATTGTAAAGCTTAGAAGTCGATTGCAACATCCAGTTTGGGCCCATTATTGATTTATCTGTCCATCTGTGAACATTGTTGGAAGTTCAAACATCAATTCATCAAAATAAGATACAAACGACTTAAATAATATATATTATTATTACTTAATAGATATAGTGTTTATCGTTTTATGAATCATTTACTATCACATTTCATTATCATTCTATTTGTATACTTAATTAATGATAATAATTTTATGTACTAAATGTCCTCATAAGTTCCATAAGGTGATGTTTAGGGATGTGATTGTTATGGCCAGAGGTAGCTCTGGCAACCATATATAAGCAATAAAAAATAAATAAAAATAATAAACAGAATAAATCAACTTTCTGTTTAGAAATTAGTGATAATAAATCAGAAGTTCACTTTATTTCTTTTAGTTGTGATTTTGTTTTTTTCTTCAGAGGGGGGTTTAGAGCAGCATTGGATAATAGGTTGTACTAGGGGGAGCAAATGTTATTATAGATGATTGAAGAAAAAAAAAGGGGGGGGGGGGGGGGAAGACACATTGGGACCTACCAATACAAATAATGATTAATAAGGATTTTCAATTTTTATAAATACCCATAAGGACTCAAGTCCTTTTTAGAGAGTAAAAAAATAATTAAATAATAAAAATATCCTTGAGTTAATTAATAAAAATGCACACACGCCCCTCCCAATTTTGGTTCACATAGAAATTTAGTTAGATCAACTTAAGAATTTAGTTAAATTAACTTATAAATTTAATTTACTCAATTTAGAAATTGAGTTAATTAAAAAAAGTTAGCTCAACTTAGAAATTTAGTTTACAGAACTTGTAAATTTAGTTAGATTAACTTCAAAATTTAGGTTTCTCAATTTGGAAATATAGTTAGATTAATTTGGAAATTTATATTTGTTAACTTGAAAGTTTAGTTAGATCAACTTCAAAATTTAAGTTAATCAACTTGAAAATTTAGTTACATCAGCTTGGAAATTTGGTTTACTCAACTTAGAAATTTAATTTGATCAATATGAAAATTTTGGTTTCTTAACTTGGAAATTTAGTTAGATCAATTTGTAAATTTAGTTTACTAGACTTGAAAATTTAATTTACTTAACTTGGAAATTTATGTTTGTCAACTTGTAAATTTAGTTCGATCTACTTGGAAATTTAGATTACTCATCTTGAGAATTTAGTTTACCTAATTTAGAAATTTAGTTTACTTAACTTCAAAATTTAAGTAGATCCACTTAAAAATCTAGTTTACTCAACTTGAAAATTTAGTTAGATTCATTTGGAAATTTTTATTACTCAACATAGAAATTTAGTTTACTCAACTTAAAAATTTAGTTAAATTAACTTGAAAATTTGTTTAGAAAATTGAGATCTTTTTATCAGGCCAATACACTTAAACTTGATAGATCAAATCAACATTACACAAAAAAATATAAATAATAAAAACAAAAACAAAATTTACACCTTATATATAAAGTCTTTATAATAGTTTAATTTTCCTATACTAGTAAGCTAATCATGTACACAAGTTATTTAATTTTCCTTTATATGTTGATAAAGCAAATAATATAAAATTAAACTAATAAGCTACACTCACAAATCTCACTGTACATACTCTACTAACACAATCATCCCTCATATTTGAACATAATTCAAAGTCACTAATGTTGATACACATGTTGCATGTGATGTTGGAAAATTTGGGAGTAAAACAAAGTCAAATTATAACCATTTTATTTGCCTCATTTAATTGATTACAAATCCCTACTTCTCAATACAAATTAAGACTCCAATGTATTACAAATAGTGGCTATGATTGGATTAGAAACAACCATGTGAAGCTAAAACACATAATGATCAAGGATAACCTTATGAAGAATCTCGACAAAACATGCATTATAATAAACAATCAATTCCAATACTTGATTCTATAACTTGTCCAACCATATGAAGTTTACAATAGTTCACTATATCATTGGTAGTTGCAAAATTTGTTTACTTTTAGCAACTGTGTAAGTGCTGATGTAGATATTTTTTAATAGAATTTTACTCTCAAAAAGATTTCAGTGACTAAGAAAGAATTCAAGAAGGCAAACAAATGATCTCTCTCTCTCTCTCTTTCTCTCTCTTTGTGATTTTCCTGATACTCATAAAGCAAGAAAACTTCATCATTGGACATCCTAATCACCCAAATCCATTGCATAAGATATTGAGAATGAGATACATGACAAATATAGAATTCATAAATTAGATTTTAGCAGTATAGACAATCAAAATAAAACCCAAAATCTCATTGATTCTAGTAAACCTTAACAAGAGCACATAAAAAATGAAATTCATGGGCAAAAACTCAAATACTGGATGACATTTACCTTGTGAGCTAGCAGAGAGCACGACCACCGATCGGGATAGAAGATAATTGACAATGAAGCACTAGAAAGATGGAGGCTTCCAAGGGATCACCACAAAGAATGACGGAGGACGAAGAACCACCACAGGGCACGACCGTAGAGTGCGATGGACCACCAACTTCATGGGCCAAAGCATGATCGCAAAGGGAGCATAGTGCTAAGGATTTTGTTTCGTAGATAGAGAATTATTGCTATCATAGACGGAAACAACAAAGAGTACTGATTTTTTTTTTCCCATTATTAAATGCTAAGGGTAATTTTGTCTATTGAACTTCTTTTTTATCCCAGGTCATTTTGGGTCATTACACAAATTGGTAATCTTTATTAGTCATTATTTGTGTTAAGCTTGAAGTGTCTTTTTCCAAAAAAGGGGGGCGGGGGGGGGGCCTGATTCTTTGGCCTCCGTTTTGGGCTTGACTTTGTACATATTTTTTTTATTATGAATTTCCTCTTTTTCAAAACAAAAAACTGTTTTCTTTGGTATATTAAAAAAAAGGACTGCCAATAACGCATGGGTGTTGAAGCCTTTTCTTTCGAGTCAATTTGTTTGGCCCAAAAAACTTTGTTTGGAGCCATCATTCCCTTGGTTCAAAGATGACTTTTTGGTTGTTATAAAGGTTAGAAGTCGATTTCAACATCTAGTTTGGGCCCATTATGTGATTTATCCGTCCATCTGTGAACATTGCTGGAAGTTAATATATAATATAATTACTTAATAGACATAGTGTTTATCGTTTTATGAAACATTTACTATCACGTTTCATTATCTTTCTATTTATATACTTAATTAATGATAATAATTTTAGGTACCAAACGTGCTCATAAGTTTCGTGAGGTGATATTTAGGGAGGTAGTTGTTATGGTTGGACGTAGCTTTGTTAGCCATATATAAGCAGTAAGAAATAAATAAAAATAATAAACGGAATAAATCAACTTTCTGTATATAGAAATTAGCAATAATAAATCAGAAGTTCGCTCTATTTCTCTGAGTCAGGCTTTTTTCTTTTTGGAGAGTAGGGGGGGTTTTAAACCGATTTATTTGTTTTCCTTGCATTTTTATTTTTTTGATGTAGTTTTAGATTATTTAGATCAAATTTTAATGGTTCAGATTAATCTTTTTAATAAATAAAATATTAAATGTAAACAAACCGTTGAAATTTAATTTCATGATACAAATGTATAATGAAAAGAAGCCTGGCAAGTAGGCAACAAAGGTGGGTGAAGGCCAAGCTATAAAAATAAATAAGGGACACAGAATTGAAAAGGACTTGAGGTATTAAGAAACAACAAATCCGCCAAAATGCGATGCTGTGATTCTTGTCTCTTACTCTGGTGATTAAGCACTTGAGTACACAGAATGGGCAGACGTGAAGAACCTGCACACAGGTAGCTAAAATAATTAAACCTGAATTTGACTACAGTAATACTCTGCTGCGTCTGCTTTCATTTAAATATCCATCCAAACCGCACAACCATTCGCCCTCCCACCCGCTCTGGCTTTGCTTACATCAACTTCACAAAGCTTTACTATCGCCATAAGTCATGAGTCCCTCTCAATTCCCCTCCCAAAAGTCTTCACAAAACTATCTTTCCGGACAGTATTTAATGGGATTGATATTTGAATTAGCTTCTGAAAACACTGTGCAGAGCCCAAGCCAGTCTCTGGCCCATAAACACATGCCCACTCTACCCAACACATATAAAGGCCAACAATCACTTTTATTATTTGACATTTTTATGCATGCTGTATCTGTCAAATTTAATTTGATATATAACATAGGAAAGGAGTAATGGTATATAATGTTTTGTTTTCATGCCCAGACACAGAATTAGGGGTGGGTTGTTTCCTGACGGATGATGTGCTATGTGTTTGTGCCTTTGTGGAGAGAGAGAACGAGTTCAATCTTACTTTAATTAACTTGTATTTAAGATTCCTTTTTCTTTCTCCAGTTGAGGCTCCTGGCTGCTCATCAGCTATGGTATTAGTATGTTTCAAGCATAACCTGACAACAAAACAAACAAAATGCCTCTTTTCGACTCGTCGATGTAGTAATCATTTTTCACCGCACTGATTTTGTTATTCCTTAAGGGTGGACCCATATGTAGACAGAAGAAATTATGAATAAATGTTTTAGTTATCCTATTCTCTGTGTGTGTGTGTGTGGTTTTTTTTTTTTTTTTGAAAAAAAGAAAACTTATTATCTAGCCAGCCAACATAGAAGAGGACAGAAACGTGAATTCATAACAACCTTTAGTTGTCTTTCTCGTCAATTCTAGGTAGGAGTGGTCAGTATCAAATTCAATACTGGTCATCAACCGAAGTAGCAGCTAATGAAATAGTATATGCTCGATTCGCTTGCTAAATTGATTTTGGCATATAAGTAAGGTTAGTCAATATTTCCCACATTTTTTGTGGTTGATAAAGGAAATTAAATTAGAAAAGGTTGGATAATGTGTGTTTGTATCAGGAGAATCTGATCAGTGGGCTGATGTTGGAAAGTCGGAAAGAAATACTAAGGGGAAATAAGGGAGGGAGGTTGGAGAATGAAAGTGAAATTTTTGAGGACATCCGGGGGTATAAGATGAGGAGAAGGAAGAGCACCCCAGACCCAGACAGAGAATTTATAATAATAAAAAAGTGCCATTTTGGGGAGGATGCAAGGCGACGTGTTTTGTGGCATGGATGACCACCTTGGGGACTCCCAAGTTCAGTTCAACACTCCTCTCAAGGTTCTTCTTGTTCCAAGTGCAAATCTTAGGCACATGCAGCTAGCTAAGCTACATGGCCCATCTCGACTTTCTCCTCAACCCCCCACTTCTACCTACACACAATTTCTTAAGGTTCCACTTTTTAAGAAATTGGACCTTTAATGTGCCCTTTCCCTCTTCCTTAATGCATACTACATGCACTGTTAGCTGTTTGGCATTAGGATGACGAGACATGCATCAATATATAGCAAGAACCATCCCCTTAGCTCTTGATCATGTAGAACTTGTATACTGTCCACTTGATCGAATCCAAGCCAAAGCATCCTCTTGCTGAAGCTACAGGATTCATTACAATGTGATTGCTTCCTTATTTGATCCCTAAATATGAGTGGGAATTAGGGAGGGAACACTGCACAAGCACATTAAGTCTCAGCCCTTTCTTCTTCTTCATGTAGCAGAAGAAGAGAGGTGTTCGTGTTCGTTAACACTGTGTTTGGATGGGGGGTTTTTAAAGAAAAGAAAAGGGAGGGGAGGGGTTTTGGTCCCCTCCCCTTGTTTGGTTCACAAATCTGAAGGGGAGGGGACCCCAAATTTTCCCTCCCCTCCTCTTCTCAGCAGTATTTTCATTTCCCTCCAAATTTGGGGGTTTTTTGAGAGAAGAGAGTATAAATGATAATTTTGTGACCATTATACCCTCAATCTTTTGTGAATTTCCCCACCCCATACGAGTCAAGACACGCTGGCATTTCTCTGGCATTTCTCCTTGCGTAATTGCTTCCTCTATTGCCAGCCGAACCGAGCCCTAACAGAGGAGTTGAGAGCTTGCCTTCGTTGCCGCCTCCTGGACGTCTTCCTCTCGGTCGTGGTTGCCCTTCGTAGTTCGTCGTTCACCTGGACGTGCTCGCCGTCTTCCATTCTCAGGTAAGTGTCGTTGTGTTTACTATTCTGTAGCTTCGATCTGTTCGTTATCATTGTGCTATGCTTTTCTCTTTGCTGGAGCTGCTTCGCCGTCGCCTGGACTTGCTATTGCCGGTCGTGGTTCGTGGTTACTGTTGCGGTCACCGTCTTCCCTTTTCAAGTGAGTCTCGCTGCCTTTCGTCCTTGTTTGTTTGCCAATCACAAGCCTTCAATCCCTTTCCCTTCTCATTGTGGTCTACCTTTCACTGGGTCCATTTTTTTTGTTAATTCTGGCTATGGGTTTTGCTGTATGGAAATGCTAGGCAAGAGGTAGGAATCACTGCAAAAATTATATAACATATTCGGGTGGCTTTTTGTACATGTGATTGCAGTGAGACTCTGAAACTGATCCCGAATGAAATAGAATGCGGTGTGTGTGCAGTAACTGACTAGAGTACATACGAGAAACCAAAGTATGCCCTTTTCCTCACGGTCATTGTAATAAATTAAAAACATTTCAAACTGATCCCAAATAAAACATCCCCATGTTCTAAACAAAGAAATGGTAATAAGATTCCAGGTAACTATATCTGCTGTAATGACAATTATATAATAACAAGTGAAATAGTTTCTACTGCAGAAGTAAATGGAACTAAGAATGCTTGGTGACACAGTTGGATATTTACACAAAATATTTTAGCATATATCAGCCAATTGTGCTCTGCCTTTCCTTATTTTCAGCAATATTGTTGTAGTACTACTGCAAATTTTTATAGTATCATATAATCCAATTTTTTTTAGTTTGGTTGTTGATATGAATGTAATCTTGCATTTGACTACAAAGTATTCTGAATGAACTTGTTAGAGTTAGAAATCAATTTAGAGCAAGCTTGAGGTTTTAAAACTTCTTGGTTAGATGGTCTTTAGAAGATTAAGTTAAGTACTGATTATGTTTTTTTACTTCATTTGTTAGATGGATTTGAAAATTCAATTGGTGATAATATTGCGCCGATGGATTGAAATGCGTCGAAGAGTGGTAGCTCTGCTCCTTTGTATTCTTACACACTACTATGCCACTCAGATGTCTCCTGGAAGAAAGATAGGTTACAGTATGAGTTCCAAGAGAGAAAGAGTCCGTGAAGAAGTAATGAGTGAACTAACTAGTCATAAAACTAGTCGTGATATCATCAGAATGAGCCCTGTAGCTTTCTTAGGATTATGTGGTATGTTAGAAAGAGATGGTGGCTTACAACCAACACGATGGGCTAGTATAGAAGAGCAAGTTGCAAAAAGTCTTTACATATTAACACATAACACAAAATTGTGAAGTTAGCTTTTGGTTTAAGTGTTCTAGTGAGACAACTAGTCGTCATCTCCATCAAGTGTTAAGGGCTATCATTGAGTTAGAAGGAAAATTTATTGTACAACCTAATGGATCAGCAATCCCTCCTCAAATTGAAAATAGTAGTAGATTCTTCCCATATTTTAAGGATTGTGTTGGTGTTATAGATGAAACACATATACGAGCCAAAGTATCTCCTGTAGATGCTCCCCGATATCGTGGTAGAAAGGAATTCCTGACACAAAATGTGTTAGCTGCATGCACATTTGATTTGAAATTCACTTATGTGCTGCCTGGATGGGAAGGCACTGCATCGGACTCAAGAATAATAAAAAATGCATTAACACGGACAGATAGGCTTAGAATTCCAGAAGGTAAAAATTTAAGCATTTTTAAAAAATAGTCAATGAAAAATTTCTAAGTTATTTTAGTAATTATTTTTCTTTATTATAGGTAAATATTACCTTGTGGATGCTGGCTTAATGTTAACAAGAGGGCTTATTACACCTTATCGAGGAGTTCGCTATCATTTGAAAGAATACTCAGCAAGAAATACACCCGAAAATTATAAGGAGTTATTCAATATTCAACATGCATCATTGTGTAATGCAATTGAAAGAGCTTTTGGTGTTTTGAAAAAAAGATTTGCAATTTTATCTAGCTCAACCGAACCTACCTATGGAGTTAAAGCTCAAAAAATGATCATATATGCATGTTGCATTCTTCATAACTTTCTAATGAGTGTTGACCCTGATGATGACCTCATAGCTGCAGTTGATGATGAGCTTGCAATGGAAAGTGTATCTGATGACAATAATAATAATTCAAATAGGGACACTGATGAGGCAACCCTTGATAAACTTATTAGAGATAGTATTGCCAATCAGATGTGGAATGATTACCAAAATGTTCTTCATTGAATATGTTGTATTAATTTCTTATTGTGTTAATTGACTTTGTTGTTTTAACTATATTGTTTTCATTTAAGTTTGACATTGTTGTATTACCATTTGATATGGTTAATAAAATTAGAGGTTGGATGTTTTATGATGTGTTGTTTCTATTTACACGCTATAACATCATAGGATGGCACGAAATAACGGGAAGGATTACTTGAATTGGACAAGAAGCATGGATGATGCCCTTGTTGATGCTTTTCTACATGAGCAAAATGAGGGTCGCAAAGTCAATGGCACATTTACTTCCTCAGCATATGAGAATATATGCAAAGTATTAAGTGAGTTATTTGGAAGAAAAGTGGACAAGGAGAAGGTGAAGAACCGATGGAAGACATTGAAGAAGAATTTTTCTGAGGTTTATGATATTTTTAAGGGTCTTAGTGGGTTTGCTTGGGATCCAAACACTCAACTATGGGATGCTGAGCCTGAAGTGTGGAAAGCATTAATTGAGGTATGATATCTTTTATAGTTTTTATATATTATGCATTTTTGAATATGGTACAACAATTAACTACTCAGTGCTTATATATATTATGTATATATGTGGATTTAAATAATTTGATGCTATCACTATTCAGTTTTGTAAATCATATTCTGTTGGATGGCCAATTAATTCGTTTTAAACTTTCTTTTCAGTCCAAACCAAGAGCGGCCATTTGGAGAACCACTGCCTGCCCAAATTATGAAAAGATGATTTTATTGTATGGAAAGGATAGAGCAACTGGACAAGATGCTGAGACAGCAGCTGAGTGGAGAAAAAGACGTCAAACAGCCACTAATGAGGAGATCAATGAAACCATCAATGACATTGATGATCTTGTGGCATGAAATGAGGCCACATTGGGGAGTTATGGAACATTTATTGAACTTGATGGACAAAATGTACAAGATGGGCAGGATGGACAAGATGACTCACCTGGAGTAAATAGTGCTAATGCTAGTGCTAGTGCTAGTGCTACCTCTAAGAAGAAAAGGAAGGTGGCTAATGACAAGACTAGTGATCTTGACAAATTGACAGGGGTGATGGAGAAGGTGGTTGATGTACTTGCTTGTGGAAATGAAGCTATACATCAAACAAATATGATCTTAAAAGAAACAAGTTTGCCAGTTCCACGGCTGAGTGGAGAACAAATTTGGATTATGCTTCTAGAGTGCGGTTGTGAGATTGAAAAAGTGCCTCAAATCTATTGTAGGCTTATGGCTAATGTTGGCAAACTTAGAACTGTGGTGCAATGTCCATATACAACAAGAAAGCAAGTTATAATGGAAATGTTCTACAATTCTAATTAGATGGTGTTAGGTGTATTTTGTTGTATTTTGTAGGTCACAACAATTATATCTTGGTAAATGTGGCCATGTGACTAGTAGAACTTAGAAGGAGGAAGAACATATAAGCAATTAAAATATGTTGTTATCGCTTTTTGTTGATATATGATGGTTTAACTAAGATTATAATCAATGTATTTTTTGGGACTGATATATGAATGATACTAGAACTTTGTTTTGGGTTTCAATTGATAATATTGGAACTTTGTTGGAAATTGTCTTCCAATTCATTTGTCATAGTTCTTGGTAAATGTGGCCATATTTTTGCACAAATTTTCTTCATTTCAATAACTTTATATGTTGTGGTTCTAATTTTTGGGTCTCAAAGGTGTTGCATTAAAATTATTGAAGGGAAATCATACTCCAGTGGCTTAGATATAGTAAATTGATTGTAAAATTAATGACATAATTATGTTGGATTGATTATATTTCAATTTAGGAAATAATTATATAGTTATTTAAGTTGTAAACTTCATTTATGTAAGAAAAGATAAAAAAATTAACAAGAAAAGATTGAAAAATAAATCATATAATATTTAAAGGTATAATAGTAAATTTGTTATTAACTCCCCTCCCCTTCTGAACCAAACAATGTATCATTAAAATTTCTCCAATCCCTTTCCCTTCAATTTTCCCAAATAAGATAATTTTAAAATCCCTTAAATCTCCTCCCCTCTAATCCCCTTTATTAAAATTTTTCTCCTCCCTTCTCCTGGATTGAACCAAATAAACTCCAGGGAGTACTAGGGGGAGATAATTAAGGACATACGTAAATACGGAGAAAAAAAAGGGGGTAAAGACGTGATTCAATTAGCTCGAGGAGAGAGAGAGAGAGAGAGAGAGAGGAGAGGGAGGGAGAGACGCAAGACTGAAGACTGGAGAGACAGAAGAATGGGATTTAACGAAAACGCCACGTCTCGTGTCCCTCTATTGTCAGTCAACCATGTTTGACCGCCCCTGTCCAACCAATCACTACACAAATTGCTAGTACTACTATCTTAATAATCATCTTTTACTATTACCATTACTATTATATATCTATGTATTACTATTACTACTTTCTTTTGGTAATAACTATCCACTACGGCTACTACTCATGACATTTGTGTACCCTCACACTTCATTGAATTCAAAAGGGCAAACGACGCCCCCTCACTGCGAAGTGAAGATCCAAAACAAGTTTTTCTCTAGCCCTGTGCCATTATTCCTATTGACATATACTATCCCACCAGCCCATCGGATGTCTCTCAATACTTGCAAAATTTTATTGTGCGCTGATTTTTTATTTTGACCTGCATATTGTAAGTTGATTTTTTTTTATAAATAAATATATCATCGATGCATATATTTATTTACTAACTTCAAGAGTAGAGTACTAGAAACATTGATGCATATCCTTTTAATTTTAATTCTAAGTCATTTTTTAATATTCTTCTAAATTTTTATGGATATTGGCTACTCTACTCCTGCCTCTTTGGTTCAACATGATCTGACAAGAGATCAATAATTTTTGGGGAAAAGAGAAAGGAGAAAATGGCAAATAATTCATGTTCGCAAATTTCCCTCTTTTTTTTTATCCCTACGATAAGAAATATAATAAGATCACCTCACTCCCTCGGCCTTTGCTCTGAAACTCTCTCACTCCCTGCACACTCTTTACCTACATCGCAACCTCCTCCTCCTACTCCTTCTTCCTCCTCTCCCTCATCTTATTCCTCTGCCCTCCGTCCGTTACGGACTCTGATATCGCTAATCCCAAGATGCGACTGCTCCTCTTGCTCCTTCTTCTTCTCCATTTCAACCACTCTCTTTCTTCAACCTTCTCTGAGTACCGTGCCCTGCTCTCCATCAAGGCTTCCATTTCCGACGACCCTCAATCTGCTCTTTCGTCCTGGAATTCCTCCACTGGTTACTGCACGTGGTCCGGCGTCACCTGCGACTCCCGCCGACACGTTACTTCTCTCGACCTCACCGGTCTCAACCTCTCCGGTACACTCTCCAACGACGTCGCTCATCTTCCATTCCTCTCTAACCTCTCCCTCGCTGGTAACCAGTTCTCTGGACACCTACCCCCGGGGATCTCTGCCATTGCTGGCCTTCGTTTCCTAAACCTTTCTAACAATGGCTTTAATGACACCTTCCCTCCCGAATTTTCCCAGCTCCAGAATCTTCAGGTCCTCGACCTGTATAACAATAACATGAGTGGATCCCTCCCACGCGTGGTTACCCAGATGCCAAATCTCCGGCATTTGCATCTTGGGGGTAACTTCTTTTCAGGTCAGATCCCGCCGGAGTATGGACGTTGGGAACATTTGGAATACTTGGCTGTTTCCGGGAACGAGCTGACTGGCACTATACCGCAGGAGATCGGAAACTTGACGAATCTTCGGGAACTCTATATCGGGTACTTCAACACTTACACGCGGGGCATACCGCCTGAGATTGGAAACTTGTCGCAACTGGTAAGGTTTGACGCGGCGAACTGCGGATTAACCGGTGAGATGCCACCGGAACTCGGGAAGCTTCAGAACCTCGATACTCTGTTTCTTCAAGTGAATGGACTTTCAGGATCTTTGACGCCAGAGCTTGGGAACTTGAAGAGCTTGAAATCCATGGATTTGTCCAACAATATACTCACTGGTGAGATTCCGGACAGTTTCGCTGAGCTGAATAACCTGACGCTTTTAAACCTGTTCAGAAATAAGCTTCATGGAGCCATTCCTGACTTCATTGGGGATTTGCCGGCCCTAGAGGTACTCCAACTTTGGGAGAATAACTTCACTGGCAGCATTCCTCAGGGTCTAGGAAAGAACGGGAGGTTTGTATTAGTCGATCTTTCGTCAAACAAATTGACTGGGACCCTGCCTCCTGACATGTGCTCTGGCAATCGTCTTCAAACTTTGATAACTCTAGAAAACTTTCTATTTGGTCCTATTCCTGAATCGCTGGGGAGGTGCGAGTCATTGACTAGGATTCGTATGGGAGAAAACTTTCTAAATGGGTCAATACCGAAAGGCCTTTTCGGGCTTCCCAAACTTACTCAAGTTGAGCTGCAGGACAATCTTCTCTCAGGGCAGTTTCCTCAGGCTAATTCTGTTTCTATCAATCTAGGTCAGATCACTCTATCCAACAACCAGCTTTCTGGGCAGTTGCCCCCAACGGTTGGTAACTTCTCCGGCATGCAGAAGCTCCTACTTGATGGCAACAAATTCTCAGGGCCAATCCCTCCTGAGATTGGGAGGCTGCAGCAGCTCTCAAAGATCGATTTTAGTCATAACAAATTCTCAGGCCCCATTGCGCCAGAAATAAGTCATTGCAAGCTGTTGGCGTTCGTTGATCTTAGCCGTAATGAACTTTCCGGAGAGATTCCGACTGAGATCACTGCTATGCGAATATTGAATTACTTGAATCTTTCAAGAAATCATCTAGTTGGTAGCATTCCTGCATCAATAGCCTCCATGCAAAGCTTGACGTCTGTTGATTTTTCTTATAACAATCTCTCTGGTTGGGTTCCTGGTACCGGCCAATTTAGCTACTTCAATTACACATCATTCCTGGGTAACTCTTACCTTTGTGGTCCGTATCTGGGTCCTTGCAAGGATGGGGTTGCAAATAGCGCTCACCAGCCTCACGTTAAAGGTCCGCTGTCTTCTTCTTTGAAGCTCCTACTGGTGATGGGGTTGCTTCTATGTTCCATTGCATTTGCAGTTGCGGCAATAATTAAAGCCCGGTCATTGAAGAAGGCCAGCGAAGCTCGTGCATGGAAATTGACTGCATTCCAACGCTTGGACTTCACTGTAGATGATGTTTTGGATTGCTTGAAGGAGGACAACATCATAGGGAAAGGTGGTGCTGGCATTGTCTACAAGGGGCCAATGCCCAATGGGGATCAAGTTGCTGTAAAAAGGTTACCAGCTATGAGCAGAGGTTCTTCCCATGATCACGGGTTCAATGCAGAGATCCAGACATTAGGGAGAATCCGGCACAGACACATTGTAAGATTATTGGGTTTCTGTTCAAACCATGAAACAAATCTTTTGGTATACGAATACATGCCGAACGGAAGTTTAGGCGAAGTTCTTCATGGGAAGAAAGGGGGTCATTTGCTTTGGGACACGAGGTATAAGATTGCCGTGGAAGCTGCCAAGGGGCTTTGCTATCTACATCATGACTGTTCGCCGCTTATAGTCCATAGAGATGTGAAATCAAACAATATCCTTCTTGACTGCAATTTTGAAGCTCATGTTGCTGATTTCGGGCTTGCCAAGTTTCTACAAGATTCAGGAACTTCTGAATGCATGTCGGCTATTGCTGGTTCGTATGGATACATAGCTCCAGGTACTGCTCAAGCTTAGGATAATTGATGAATTGTTTTGTTGAAGTTTTGTCAAATTTTCTTCTCTGTTTCGTAATTCTGTCCATAACCCTTAATATCCGGCGAGTCTTTGACTGACCGTCATACAAAGATGCCCCCTTGATTGAAAGTGCTATCTGGTCTTAATCAAGGTATTTTATCGAATGCATACGACCTCTTGACTTATGATTAGTCCACTAAATTTGTCTGCTTCAAGCTTCGGCTTGAAAGTAAATGTTATGTAGCGTTGCAGGTATAGAGGCTCACTATGCTTGACTGTAGCCTTCCAAATAGTTGAATAAATCATGTAGTCACTGAGATGTTTACAACTGAAAACAGTGATGATGATCAGAAAAATGTCAAATAAAACGGCAGATCTCCTCTTTCTTTTCTTTTTTTCTTTTTTTTTTTACACCCCGTATTTTACTAATTGATTCTAATGTAGGTGGTTTATATAGTTTGTGATTGGAGTTCAATGCTTGATTGCAGAGTATGCCTACACACTAAAAGTTGATGAGAAGAGCGATGTGTACAGCTTTGGTGTGGTTCTTTTAGAGCTTGTAACGGGCAGGAAACCAGTTGGAGAATTTGGTGATGGGGTGGACATTGTGCAATGGGTCAGGAAAATGACGGACTCGAAGAAGGAAGAAGTCGTAAAAGTTCTTGATCCTAGACTTTCATCTGTACCCCTTCAAGAGGTCATGCATGTTTTTTATGTAGCTATGCTTTGTGTGGAGGAACAGGCAGTGGAGCGACCAACTATGCGCGAAGTTGTTCAAATTCTAACCGAACTTCCAAAGCCCCCTGGCTCCAAACAGGGAGACTTTACAATCACAGAATCTTCTATGTCATCGGCAAACACTTCAGAGGCTTCAAGTACACTTTTTGTAAAGAATTAAAGGATGAAACTCCTCAATCACCTTCTGCTGATCTTCTCGGCATTTGAAAGTGGGATTTTCATCAAGTTCCCTTGGCCTTTAATAGCTGATCATGTTCTCGCTTCAGTTTTTCTTTGTGGGTTGGGGTTTTCTCTCAGGTTGTTAGATGCGCGGAATTCTCTCTTGTTCTGTACAGTAGGATTGGCGGGGTATTGTCATGTAGTCATTGTCTTCATCATTAGTGTACTGGCTTTATGGCACAGCTCTTACTTTTCTGAGCCCTGTCCCGTCCCGTCCCGTCCCGTCCCGTGGAACAGTGTAAACGTGAAGGGGAAGGTCAGGTTCTGAAAGGGTATCAATGAGGGGAAAGCCGAAAATGCGTTGACACGGATAGGTTGGCAATGGAAAATTAAGGGTCTGTGCAAATCAAACCATACCATAGTTTTTAATTATTTTTTTTATCTAAATAAATTTTTAGTAAATTTTTCTATTTTTATTCAAATATTATTTTAATAAATTGTGATTATTTTAAATAATTTTTTATAAAAAAATAAACCAAATTGATACTAAAACGTATCCTTTTAAATGTCGCCAAGACAGAAACAGGGACTTAAGAATAAAAGAAAAAAAAGCTCGAATGTTTGTTTTTTTGGGGGGGGGGGGAATTTTGTTTAGGTACAGTACATGAGAGAATTAAATTATAAGTTGGTCTAATTGATGTATTTACAACAACTAATAAAGTGTAGGGTTTTTGACTGTTGATAGATTTCCCCCCTTTGTTAAACAAAAATGAAGTGTAGGGTTTTCTTTCATCTTGGGTCGGAGCCAACCCGGTAGAACTGTTGCAATCCGGGTGTGATTGCTGGCTAGCAATGGGATTTATCCTGAAAGGGAAGATCATGATTCTAAGAATAGGCTGACCTAATCAGAACGGAAAGGGCTACAGACATAGGAGGCTGTGCACGTGATCCTACCAGCTGGGTTGTTAAGGGTTAGTGAGACTGTTTGAAATTCTGCGCAACGGGGCATGGATGGGATGCCTAGCAGACAAGAGGTGATGCTGGTAATGGTATTATGATGGTGGGTTGGTGCATATTAACTATGAGACAAAGGCGTAGTCCTGTGTGGATTAGGATTACAAGTTGCGTTGTGCCTTTTTCTGCAGGCAAAATCACAACAAAATCTGCCTGCCTTTTGAATTGTATTACAAATCCCCGATTCAAAAGCTGAATCTGCTGTTAGCCTCACCTTTCATTTGTACTGGCTTAAAGCTAAAGATGCTTTTGATTTTGCATTTGCTACGATAACGATGATGATATGTTAAGAGTGTCAACTGGGCCATTAGTCGGTGGGAAAAGGTGCTTATGATTGATCGCGCCTCTTTAAATTAAATTAGATCCAGTTATGGACAATTCATTGAGCCCCGTCTCCTCTCCTTTCCTCTCCTCTCCTTTGGATTAGAAGGGAATCTCCCACGTCCTCCTTTGCGTCTCTTCCACTTTTGTTACTTTTGAAAAATTCAATCGCTTTATCAGTAGATTGCTAGTTAAATGCCTTCTTTTCACATGTCATACAAAAGTTTCATACTTTATGATTTTCCTCGGTTCCGTAAAGTTGTGGTAGATATATATATATATATATACACTATTTCTTTAGTACTCATTTTAAATGTCATATACTACTATTTTAGTATTTTTCAATAGGAGGAACAACAGTATGTGCCAAATTAAACAATCACACTAGAGATTTTGAAAGGCCCCCAAGTATAGACTCTCTCCGATTGATTAATTCCAAGTTTGAACATGGGCTTCTCCAGAGATCCTCTCAGACAATACACACCAAACGCAAAGAACAAAAATTTCGTATTAATAAAAAACCTTTTATCCCTTGGGCAAAGATAAATCTAGTATGTTAGGCGACAATTTTTTTAATTAAAAAAAAAAAGAAGGAATGCACTATATCGTTGGAGAGTGAGATTTGAAGATCCAGATCAAAGAATGATGTATCTATTATAAGCATCGGTGTAAATAAATAAATATTCAAATTATGCGATGATTTCTTGCATTGGGTATTTTAAATTTTTAAAAATAATATTAATAATCATTAAAAAAATTCATGTGTACCAAAAAACAAAAAAAAACAAAAATAGTGAAACGCGAAAGTGTAAGAGTGGATTAAGTTATGGCAAAAAAAAAAAAAAAGAGGAAGAAGAGAGGAGGAAGTGATTTGGTTCCAAAAATGACAAAAAAACTTAACAAAAGTCTAAGAAAAGGAGGAAATGCGGTTGAAAGACATGCCTGCCAATTTCTGTCCCGAGCGTTGTAGGGTGTTCTGATTGGTCATGTTATTTTCTTTTCTTCTCTTTTTCATCCGATACTGCATTTTACTATCTGGCTTTGTCATGTAGGAGTATCACTTTCTAGATTCAAAGACTGATGAAAAGACAGAGCACTATAGTAGGATTGTCGAACACGTTGCCGCTAGTATCCTATCTCTTTCCACGCTTCTGCACCTAATCATGCAAAAGGGCAAGTGAGGACTTGTCTGAAAATATTTTGATCACCGCTTAAAAATTCAGTCCATCTCATTTAGTAATTTAATTAATAATATTTGGAAATTTTCAAAATAGGATCCTAAAATTTTTAGAGCAGGAACCTAATTGGGGAAATTTTTTTCATAGGTCTTGTCATTTTCCCTGTAAATAACACTTAGATAACATGGTAAAATAAAACTTAGGACTAAAATTTTGAATTACTAGAGCTTACAAATCTAAAGATTCTAAAATAGTAAAAAGAAAACCTATGATCCCAAATTTAACAAAATTTTATTATTAAATTATATAAATATTTTTTTTGGGATGACAGTATCAAATGACGAAAAAAAATATCAAAATTTGAACATAAGAATGCCATATTATTGTGGTTAAGTGTCAAATAATATAGTTAAATAGTTGTAATTAGTTAATGAAATTTTATTTCTTTGTGTAAAATAGACAAAAATTTGTATCAAATTCTGGAATGTTAGTGTCAAATAACTAATAAGAAATGTAAAAAATCAGGAGTAAGACTTATAATTTTAGTGAGTATAAACTATTTAGTATAAAATGACTAAAGATCAGTGTTAAATCCTAAAATTTAAGTGTCAAATCATTAAGAACGAGTGTTAAATATTTGACATTCTAGACTTCTAAAATTAGGAGTCTTATTTCCGATTTTTAACATTTTTAATCAGTCATTTGATATTGTCATTTCAAGATTTGACATTAATCTCCCTTATTTTACATCGAGAAATGAAATTTTACTCACCAATTACAATTATGAGCCTATGTTATTTGATATTCAACTTAAAGTATTTAATATTCTATTTGTTTAGGTTTTGATACTTTTCTTTAACCACTTGAAGCTGATATTTCTCGAAGAGTATTTAGGTAATTTAACAATAAAGTTCTCCTAAGTTTAATACCATGGATCTTTTTTTATCGTTTTAGAATCTTTGAATTTCTAAATGATATTAATTCTAAGTTTTGATCCTTAAGTGTGATTCTCTCATTAAATATATGCTCAGTCATATGCATCGTTCTTAAATCTAAGATTTATTATAAATTTTCTTCCCCCTAGGCAAAGATCTGGGTTGTTTATGTTATGAAGAAGATAAGTGTAGGAATATATTATAAAATACTTAATCTATTTTTTTTTATTTTTATAATATCACCCGGTATCATGAATTATCCTTAGAAATTGAAACCTCGATCCTATGGAATGCTGGTCAAACCCCTTCCCACTTCATAAGCTGCCCATTGATTACTTAATCTATTTTCTATCTTAAGTTATTTTTAGTTAACTCGTATAGATTATAAAAATTAGTTAAAATACATTTTATCTATAAATTTGTTAAAAGTTACCTCTCTCTCCCTCCCTCTCTCCCTCTAATTATCTTTAATTAAATACAGTAATTATTTTTAATTTATCTTAATTAAATATAAACAAATAAAGGATGTTTGTAAAAATACACATTAAATATTATAAAATAACTTATATTTGAAAAGATAAAAGAACTGATACTAACTTATGATGAAGTATAAAAGCGGCAAATATACAAATAACAAAATCCACGTTGGAGGGGGATCGATCGATCGATTGATTACTTCTCCTTCTCCTCACATGGGGGCCCACATGAATGAATAAAACCAAAATTTTAATGGTTTTACGTCCCGACTCTCCTTTGACTTCATTTATTGTAGCAGACACTGCAGATGCAGAGTTATTATAATATAATATTTACAGGAGATTCCCAGACCCCACTCTCCTACCGACTTTTCCTGGAGGCCGATTCGCTTTATATAGCTTATTTAAATGCTAATTCTTTCTCAGAGAATTCCTATATATAATATGTGTGTGTGTAATTTTATTAAAATGGTGTCTCTTGTTGGCCGAAAAAAAAAAAGTCTCTTACTGAAGAAGAAGAAGAAGAAGAAGAAGAAGAAGAAGAAGAAGAAGATTCACAAGAGGGAAAAAAATGAAGTAGAAATGAACACTAATGATAATATGCCATGAAGGGGACATAGGTGAACAGGAATATATGTCACCCCCAATGGGAGACACATCACATACAGGGCACTGCGTTCTTCTTTTAATTTTTTGGTCAACAGGGCAATGTGTTGGTGGGGTCACAACTTAAGATTCCCACCGGCCTAAGCATGAGTTATGATTAATTGATTATAAACACATAATATAAACCATCATATTCGTTACTGAAAGACATTAGTATTCCATTTTTTTTTATCATTAATTAATTAAATTAAATATGTTATCGATAAAATGTTCATTTAAGAATGAAAAAATTAATCTATTAAAGTCCCTATAATTTACCCTAATTTCAAACAGGTTCCTATAGTTCAAAACTTTGCAGACTCTCCTTATAGTTTTCAATAGTTTCATAGTTAATCCTTGGAGTTTCAAACGTTTACCTCTAAATCCCAATGATGCTGATGTGGGCTAACGAAGTAAACAGAATTGCTGACGTGGAGGACGGGAAAACCAAAGTGTGATGCTGATGAGGATGAAATCAACACATGGATGTCAAGTCATTCAAAAGAAAACCACAACTCATCGAGTCTCGTCTCATTCTGCTCGTTCTTTCTGTAACACCTGAACGACAACTAAGTCGGATGGGAACTTGCAACTCGATTCATCGATGAAGCTCTCGTTCCTCTTGGGCACATCTGGGATCACACCCAAGAGTGACGGTTGTTTCCACTAGAACCTAATTGAAGAAGACGAATAAGAAACCATATGAAGCTTTGGCTTTCTTCCCTCCTTTCATTGACACTCCGCACAGAACTCAGAAGTCGACCTAGGTTCTGGAATTTCATATTCACACAGTTATCACCGCTTCAGGTCGGCTGTTGTCAGTGAGTGCAATTCCTCGTAAAACTCTCTCTACTGCTCCTAGGGGGAATGTCAAGCAGCTAAGAAGTTGGTCCATGATATCTTCATCAACTTGAGAAGCCTCAGCAAATAAAATTCCCCCCATATTTGCATATTTTATTCTTTAATGTGATTACCAGCAAATCCTCATCCATACAATTAGTGCCAACAATGATATCGTCAAACAAAGCATAGCTAGGGAACTCTGTTTTTCTCTAAGTCCACAACTCTCATGAAATTTGTTTCGACGAGTAAGTTAAAGCCATATGAGCAACTCAAAACCATCAAACCCATTGTTTAACGGGCATCTAAAGTTATATATATATATATATAATTATATATGTATAGCCCACAGAGTAACTTTCACTATGCATCTTATGGTTATTGGTTATTGGATACTGATATCACCTAGAAAATAATATAGGAATATTTTCTTCGTACAACTAAAAAAAAAAGCATTTCAAATTATAATTCTAAATGTATGCATTAATTGAAGTCTGGAACGTGTGCATGGAAATTTAGGTGAACCATTTTTGGATTACTTATGTACTTTCGTAACACACATTCAAGTGAATATATATATATTGATATTTTTTTTACCAAGAATATATATATATATATTGATATTACAGCATATATATGGTCCATAAAAGTTATATGTCTCACTTTTGTGACCTAGGCACGCATATTCATCAATTTTACGGTCAATGTGTCAACTTATCACGTTCCCACATCTCTTTCCAATACACAAAGCACATAAACAGCAATCAATATGACAATAACGAAGCACAACGGGTATAGAAATTGATATTCCATTGATTCACAAAGTCATAGCCCCTACTACATCAGCGACATTTGATACATTAACACCAGTCTAATGCATTCACAATGGTCATGGCCCATGCTACATGAGCAACATCCAATCTAATACATCAACAGCAGTAACACCTAAACTTAACCACCTAATGCATCAACATCTAATCCAATATAGCAACAGCACCAACACCTATTCAAAAGCAAAATGATCTATCAGCAACAAGATCTAAATTGAAGCAACAAAATGATCTTCTTCTTGTATCTTGCTGTTTCCATAACTTGTCCTTTTAATCAACTCTTGAGTTCCTTTTGGTATTGGTGCATCAATAAACTTGAAATATTCACAACAAGAAGCCTCCTGTTACAAAACAAAACATCAACTAAATTAGGTAACAAGCAATAGATGACTGTTTTCTCAACAAAGATACAGCAAGCAATCACAAACTTAAAATAGAGCTGCTAATCAGAGATACAAAAACCACAACAATCAACTAAACTTCAATAACTCATTGTTGAAAATACTCAAATTATGTCCTAGAGGTCAATGTTGCGATAGGAGCACCAAAGCCATTGCACGTTACTCCCCTTCTCTCGCTTGATTGACATGACACAGAGAACTTTATTAGTCACCAACACACTTGAGACAAAACAGAGCAAGTAATTAGAAGAAGAACACACAAGTGAAGATGAATCTCATACTAGATCAAAACTAAGATGATAAACCCAGATTTGAAATCAGAGCAAGCAATGCATACCCTTAAATCGGATAAATCAGAGCAAGCAATATATTAACATTTGAAAATCCCGAGCAAACAAATTAATCGGATAAATTTAGGGAACTTCACTAATTACCCAACCAAATGAACGAAACATGAAGGATTGGAAGAGATTTGTCCCCAAATTCTCCCAAATACCCAACTTAACACTCACCTATCAAGCTTAGGAAGAGATCACTTTCCTGAGCCCTAGCAGAAGATCTCTTTATGCGTTTAATCGGTGTGCTCTTAACTTTAAGTAGCCAAACTTGTAGTGCCCTCAATCGCCAAATTCATGGTCTCTGCTTCTCTTCGTCTTCGATGGGTAGGTTAAATGGCGTTCTCCAATCCAGTGACTTTAGCTTTAGTTTTTTTTCCTGTTTTTTTTCTCTAATTTTCTTTGCCATGTTACTTAATTTTAAATGATCTTTGCCGTGTTACTCAATTTAAATGATGTGGCGCTAACTTAAAAAATGATGTGTTCGCCATGTATACCCTTAACCTTCCACATTAGCAATTCTGTCAAAATCGTTAAGCCGCATTAGCATAACAGCGAATATAATACAAACTTTTAAAATGTTGAGGACTAACATTGTAACCGTCAAAACCTATAAGGAGGGCTTTACAAAGTTTTAAACTATAGGGACCTACTTGAAAATTGAAGAAAACTATAGGGACCTATAAGTTAATTTTTCCTTTGAGAATTTATTGAGCTAAGGTCAAGAACTAAAATAATACATTTTTTTTAAAAAGAAATTGAGGATGATATATATTTATACAGTTTAAATTGATGGCGAAGAGCATGGTCTCGTAGGAAAGAAAGATGAAAGTATGATAAATTGAATATTAAAAACAAAAGAAAACACAAAAATCAAACCCTTATTTGAATGCGTTAACTATTTTAATATTCTTAAAAAAACTTTGTGGAATTATCAAAATAATTTTGTATAATTGTTTTCTAAAGTAAGTTTTGAAAAAAATAAAAAATAATTATTTGAATAATTACCATTAAAATCATAATTAAAAAGTATTAAATAAATTATTCAAAGTTTATAATTACCATTAACGAGGTAGGTATTTTTCATATTTTCTTATATTTTTCAGAATAAAAAATATTATTTTATTTTTTATTTTTCAGAACATTAAAAAAAACTTATTAAACAAGTATTTTATTTTTTTATTTTTAAAAATAAAAAAATTATTCTAAAAATATGAATCTAACATGCCCCAAATCCCGGACATGATGGAGGGGGTGGTGTTGATGACTGTCTCAATCATTTGCATTGCATATGTGTAGGGAGATATCAATCACGACTTTTGGTCAGTCAATTAGGAGCCCACGATGGTAGAAAAACAAAAAGATGAAAAAAAAAAAAAGGAAAAGTGAAAGATGATGAACCTGTTAAATACACACACACACACACACTTTTATGGTTGCGTTTTGATTGTGGGTGGTGTGTTGGGTTTAATCTTTGATTCCACCTACCTACCAGACACCACCAACGCAATATTTTTTTCTTTAATAATAGTAATAACAATAATAATTGGTAGTGTTGATTGTTGAGGGAATTGATACGACCGTCCTGAACGAGTTTGTCCGTTGTTGTTACATCACCACATTCTCAATAAGAAGCACGCTTAATCAATTTACAACCAACGTTAACACAAATTCCCTTCACATAATCACCTTTCCGTGTTTCTCTGATATTTTCTCCTGAAAGAATCAAATTACCTTTTTCTTAAACACGTTTAACAAAGTCCCGAGTCGGACAATTTAGCATCATTTTGAGATCCAACGGAAAACACGTTCATTTCATGCGTTCACCATTTTTGGTCACATGCACTTACTAACTACAATGAATTAATTAGACAGCCAATACAAAATGAGTCACATTATTTATCATTTATGAATAGTCATGTTCATTATGATTACAACTTTCATATTTTATGATGATACTGATCGTTTTTCGGGGTTAAAATTACAAATTACTCCCCCCGGCAACCAGGCCCAATTTCATTATAAATATGAGATTGTTAAATTGCATTTGTGTGAATTATAACGGCGACTTTGAAGAAGAGTGATTTCAGTACACTACATTTTACAATTTTTTAGCAAAACACCTGGTATTGGCATTCATAGTCGCATTTGATTCCAATTATTTTAGATCAAGACGATTCAGGCCCCAAAACAGATAGCTCTCCAAAACTATCTTTTGCATACAAAGAGTCTCAAACCCAACAAATTGTACTTGAGCAGACCTGGCCTCTACCCCACAAACCAACGTTTGTTGGTACTCGCGTTGGTATATTTTACATTTGTTCTTATAGTCACTTGTAAGCTAAAATATTTATTTTAATGGAATTCTTGCGCAATAATTTTGAAGCATTCATGTATGCTATATGCAGTTGTATTATGTATGTAAGATTTAGTAACCATACAAAGACAAATTATCCTTTTGTCACATGTTTGTTGTTTCTAAAATAAAACATGAGGGATTCAACGATAATTTAGACGAAGCTCCGTGCATATTGACTAATTTAAAACAGCATCAATCAATTCAACATAGCTATGGATAAAAAAGAATGAGAAGACCTTCTATTTTATTGGGCACAACAGGACCTGTATGGAATAAGACGCGGGTTCATTAGTTCATCATTTCCTGACGAAGGAAATCCCCTTCTCAATGCTCCCCGCTAACTCTTTCTTCGCCTTCTCCAGACCCTCCCTGTTTAAATCAAAGTACATAAACCTTAATATTTTACCTAAATAAATGATTTTTATTAGCAATTAGGTCAATCAGTGAACCTCAGCATACCTCTCATACTCATTAAGGGGACCTAGGGGTAAGATTTCCTCGATCCCTCCACGGCTCAGTCTTACTTTTGATGCGAAGAAAGGCAGTTCAGTTATCTATAATAGGCATTGTCAGTTGATGCCAAAAAAATATGAATTAAGGCCTTTTATCAGCAAAATAAACATTCCAAGCCGCAACAATATTGAATGGTCAGCGAGGAAAGAAGCATAGCAGTTCAGGGATGCACTCTAGGTAAAACAGTCCTTTACATACATACATACATACATATATATATATATTACCTGTGAATCAACAAACGCACATTGAATGATGCCAGCATCTCCTCTCATGCCACGAAGACATGCATCTCCAAATTTAGCAGCAGCATATGCCTGCATTTTATTGCATATTGCCTTGCATTTATCCTCAGCTCATACTTTTAAGGCCACATAACCATTATGTATAGCAGAAGCTTTTAATAATCTACAACCCCTGAATCTACGCACTCATTTAACCTTAATCCTTGAATTTTATTAAGTATACAAATGAGTCTTTGAAGATATCTAACATTTTGCAAGTTAGCCTTTCTTTTGACCAGAATTGTCATCCAACTTTTCCCAAGGGAATGAGTTTCTTTGGGACAATGCAAAACTTCAAATTGAGGTAGAGACAAGATGAATATATTTTTTATTTTGGTTTTGCTAAGATATGATAAAAGAATTTTTTTTAAGGTTTCTAATACCTTTGTAAAAGAATGAGCCTGTTTGCTCAAATCTTTACTTGCAACTAAGATAATTTTGGAGACAAAATCATTTACTCTAAAAAATTCAGGGACTAAAGCTAAATGAGTTTATTATTTTGTGGCTAATTTGTTGATTTACTCATCAGGAATAGAGTTAAAGCAACATAAAACTAGTTGAATAGCATTGTGTGGGCAATGGCAAGCAGCGGAGGAAAAGTGGGAGAAGACAGTGGTGACAGAGAAGGGGAGGATCCAAGCGCTACCTTTCATAGCAAGGGGGGGACGGCAACAAGTAACACAAGTGACGAGAGGACCATGGGAGGCGACAAAGGCAAGCACTCAGCGATCTCATACAAATATAAATTGCTCAGCCTTGGAGAATCGGGATTTTTGGACATGAATATGCCAGCCATTGATGCTCTAAACGGGTGGAAGGAATATTTTGCGAAAATCGATGGAAAGCGTAAAGCAGATGGAGGAGAGGGCCTAGAAGGGAAACGTGAATCGAATGAAGAGGAGGCAGAGACATGGAGGTACAAGGGAATGGTGCCAAAGCTGAAAGTATCTGCAGACGAATATGCGGCCTGGTGTAAGCCATACATGAACTCGCTTATTGTTAAGCTCCTTGGGAAAACCTTTCGAGTGGGGTTTATGCGACAACGAATGGAACGTATGTGGAGTTCGAAACATCCCATTAAGGTGACCCCACTAAACAATGGGTATTTTATAGTAGCATTCTCTACGAAGGAAGATCGTGACTATGCTCTTCAAGAGGGGCTGTGGATGATAGCCGACCACTACCTCCTGGTTCAGAGATGGAGGCCGAACTTCAACCCGTGGAAAGCTGATAATCAAAAAAGAGTTGCTGCTTGGGTATGGATCCTAGACCTTCCTGCAGAACTGTATAACGTAAAGTCACTTAGAAGGATTAGGAACCTTGTGGGTAAAACTCTTAAGATTGATCGGACGACGGTGTTCTCAGAGAAAGGGGGCTTTGCTCAGATATGTGTGGAGTTAGATTTGCAGAAACCTTTGCTCCCAGCCTCCGAACACTTTGGCTAAGAATACATATTTGAATATGAAGGCCTGCATCTAGTTTGCTTCCATTGTGGGAGGTATGGACATCATATGGGGAATTGCTCCTCAAAGAATGGTGAGAATCAAAAAAGTAATGTGATGAGCTCATCCATGGCAGATATTGGTGGAAAGGCTAGGACAGCGTCGACGGCGGCACCGTCAGAGGCAGAGAAGGGGGAGGTTGAACGCGGAAGTTATGATCCTCTGATGATCGTAAAGCGAGATTTTAGCAAGAGGATTAATAGTGCTGATTTGAAGGGATCTCAAGCAGATATAAGGGCGCGAAAATCTGTGGGATTTAGAGGGGAATCCCAATGGTGAACTGAGACATGTGGCTTTAGGGAAAAAGAGAGGATGAGGGAAAGAAAGGATATGACGGGAGGATCAAATACAGTGGATTATTGACATTTTGGGATTGATGTGAGTAATAAGAAGGATAAGAAGTGGGTCCCAGTTGGGAATAAAAGGAAAGTTGAAGGGAGAAGTAGAGCACGTGGAAAGGAAAATTTTCCAGGAGGAAAGTTGTTGACTAAAGACAAAGTGAAAGGCGGGGTCAATGATAATGTGGGCCAAGGATTGGAATTTTTATCTAATGCTTTTAAAGTATTAGAGGATAGGCCCCGTGAGCAAATGCAACCCAATGAAGAAATGCATGTGGATCATAAGGAAAATGGGCTACTTGAAAAGGGGTAGTGATGCGGCGAATGAAAGGGTAGATGGGCATGGGCATGAGACTGGGGCCACGATGGCTTTGACTGATGAAACTATGGAGAATAAGCATGAGGGGGCAATAGTGGGGGCCTCACTAAGTGACATGAAGGTTAGTAATGCGGATGCTCCAAGGGTATTCCCCTCAACAACCCAAAACTTGTCTTTATGAATATTCTCCTTTGGAATTGACGTGGTATGGGAGCAAGCTCATTCCCTAATCTAATTTGTGAAATGATGGCTCATTACCATCCGAATATGGTTGCTCTATTTGACACTAGGTGTAGTGGCAATAAAGCTGTAGAAATTGCGAATAAGTTGGGATTTAATAACCTAGAAATATTTGATGCAGAAGGCTACAAAGGAGGGATATGGTGTTTGTGGTCTGATAAGATTCGGAGTGTCATGGTGATCAAGAAGTCGGCACAGTTCATTCATTTAAAAATCAAAAGTTCTAACTGGAGAAGTTGGTGGTTAACATTAATATATGCGAGCCCTCTCAACTCAAGAAAAAGAGACTTGTGGCGTGACCTTCGGCGAATTGGCATGGCATTCAGGGACCTTGGTGCTTAGGGGGAGACCTTACCCTCGGTGTGGATGAACGTCAGTCTTCTAGTGGTACAAGTATGGGAACAGATCGAGAATTTTGTAGCTTCGTTGATGATAAGGGTTTGAATGACTTGGGTTTTAATGGCCCCAAGTTCACATGGAAGAGAACAGAACAGAGAGCAGGATTGATAGAGGATTGGGGATAGATGAGTACTTGGAAATGTTCCCAAACAGTATAGTTACTCATTTATCATGGCTCAAATCTGATCATAGACCATTGTTATTGCGACTTGAGGGCATAGGGTATATGAGATGAGGAAATAGACCGTTTAGATTTCTTGCTGCATGGGTTCTTCACAAACAGTTCGAACTTTTTGTCAAAGCTCAATGGTCAACCCAATGCATGTGGAACGAAAAGTTGGCCAGTTTCACTGAAGCTTGCAGAGAGTGGAACAAAAATGTTTTTGGTCACACTAGCACAAGGAAGAAAAAGCTTTTGCGACATTTGGATGGCATAGCAAGAGTAGAGGAAAAATACGGATTGTCAACAGAATTGGTAGCACTTCAATTTCAACTGTGGAAAGAGCTTGAGGATGTAATGCTCCAGGATTCCATTATATAGAAGGCGCAGAAGGTGTGGAGTGAATGGGCGATCAATGGGGATAAAAACACCAAATATTTCCATGCTAGAGCAAATGGGAGAAGGAAAAAGAACTTCATAGGCGCAGTTCGTGACTGTGAAGGGGAATGGGTTTATGAAGCTGACCAAATTAAAGAAATGGCCACGAAATTCTTTTCTTCACTTTTTCGAGACAAAGGATGTGAGAGAACACATTTGACTTGTAGTATCATGTACCCACGCATTAAGGAGGGGGCGATGAGGTATATTGGTAGTGAGATTGTTGAGAAGGAAATAAAGGTAGCAGTGTTTAGTATGGGTGCACTTAAAGCTCCAGGGCCGAACAGACTCAACACTTTGTTCTATCAAAGCCAATGGAAACATGTTGAAAAATCAGTTTGTGAGCTTATAAATGAGTTGTGGGAGAATCCTCAAGGTATAGCGAATATCAATGGGACACTCATTATACTCATACCAAAGAAAGAACACCCAAAAGAGTTGAAGGATCTAAGACCCATTAGTCTAAGCAATGTGATATTTAAAATTATTACAAAAATTATTGCAAATCACATTAAGCATGTGATGCCCCATGTGATAAGCCCAAATCAATGTAGCTTTGTGCTGGGCCGTCATAGTTCGGATAATATCATTGTTGCACAGGAAGTGATACACTCCATGAGAAATATGCAGGGTAAAAAGAGTTTCATGGCAATCAAAATCGACTTGGAGAAGGCGTATGATAGAGTGAGTTGGGAATTTTTACGATGATGCCTGATTGATATGAAACTCCCGGAACACATTGTGGATGTCATTTGCAGTTGTGTTACATCACCTACAATACAACTCCTATGGAATGGGGAAAAGGCCAACTCATTCACACCATCTAGGGGTGTGAGGCAAGGAGACCCTCTGTCACCCTACTTGTTTGTTATATGCATGGAGAGGCTTGTGCATTTGATTCAGGAGCGGGTTGATTTTGCAGCATGGAAACGATATGACTATGTAAGAACGGCCCTCCCATTTCTCATCTATTTTTTGCTGATGATATTATTCTTTTTGTGGAAGCATCTGTACAGCAAGCGGAAGTAGTGAGACAATGCCTAGATACCTTTTGTATGAGCTCTGGCTTGAAGGTGAGTGTTGCCAAGACAAGTGTTTGTTTTTCAAAGAACGTGAACCATAACAGACGAATCGAGCTTAGCAATATCTTGGGGTTCCAGATGGCCACTGACTTAGGAAAGTATCTCGGTGTTCCTCTCCACCACAAGCAGGTAACGAAAGAAAGCTTTGAGGCAGTTGATAAAGTTAGAAGGCGGCTCTCAAATTGGAAAGCAAACTCACTTTCCTTGGCCGGCAGAATCACACCGGTATCATCTGTAACATCAACTATTTCGGGGTACACTATGCAAACAACTTCTCTACCAGCTACTGTTTGTGAGAGCATTGAGAAGAGTAACCGAGGTTTTGTGTGGGGTTCTACATTGGACAAACGAAAGACACACATTGTTTCATGGGACATAGCATGCAGAACGAAGTGGAAAGTAGGCTTGGACTAAAACATATGCTAAGTCAGAACCAAGCATATATGACAAAGCTTGGGTGGCATCTCTAACCCGTCAAGATGAGTTTTGGGTGAAAGTGATACATAGTAAATACAGATGTGAAAATGACCTGATTCCAACTATCGATCAAGAGCGGTCAGGGTCAAACACATGGTCTGGGATCAAAGCTACTTGGAAATACGTGAAAAACGGCACCGAGGTCGACCACACTTGACAAGCTACAAGGTAGAAACATGACAGAAATGGGATGTTCACCTTGAAATTAGCCTATACCGCCATTGTGCAAGAAAATGATGTTCAAAACCCATATTGGCAGAAGGTGTGGAAACTGAATACAATGCCGAGGTGTAAGTCCTTCATGTGGTTGGCTATGCATAATAAGCTACTCACAAATGAGATCAAAGCAAGTAGAGGAATGTGTCCTGAAGAGCGGTATACGTGGTGCAACAACAGCTCGAAGAAGCTTCTCCATGTTTTACGAGATTGTGGGGAAAGGAGGAAAGCCTGGCTTGAAATGGTGGAACCAAAGCATCATAGAAGCTTTTTCAGTTGGAACTTAAATGACTGGCTTGACTTCAACATCCAAAATAAAGGGCCGATTCATAGGAAGGGAAGGAGTGAACTTTTCGCAACTGTGTGCTGGCTAAGTTGGAAGAGAAGAAACGAATGGGTGTTTGAAGCTAAAATCATGACAAATGACGGTCTGAAGAACAAGGTGTTTGCCATTATTTCTAGTATAAATAATTCACAGTGCAGTTTGAAGGGGTGCTACCTAAATGGTCATGCAGTACAAGACGGGGCAGCACGATGGTCTGTTCCTAGTGGAGGATGGGTGAAGGCAAACGTCGATGAAGTGTTTTCAACAATGAGCGGAGTTGGGTGTGGGGGTGTACTTCACCACACGATGACGGATCCTTTATCATGGGTTTCATGCATCATACTATAGAAGGGGACAGCTTGATGGCGAAATTGTGGGCAATCATGCTCGGACTCAAAATGGCTTCGGACAGTGATGTAAGGCAATTGATTTTAGAAACTGACATTGCATAGGCTGCTTAACTTCTGCATGAAGAGGACGTGAGTGCTCATCCAGACATGGCCATCATTGAGGAAGTCCGTGAGATGCTTACACGTGAGTGGACTGTAGAAGTGAATCATATTCCTTGAATGTGCCACTACTGTGGCAGACTATTTGGCGAAACAAGCCTTAAATGTAGTTGCGGGATTTCATCCCATTATTACTCCCCCTGGAGAGATTAATGCTCTTATTGAAAATGATTGTAGCGACCCCACTGACATTGGGTAGTGTTTGAGGGCTTCCCCTCCTTTTATTATAAAAAAAAAAAAAAAAAGCAACATAACATTTTGATTTAAAAAAAAAATACAAACCATTGATAGTGTTGCAGAGCCAGCTCCAGCCTTTGCCTGAGGAAAATTAAACTTGTAAGCCAAACTTTCACTGTCTTCTGTGCACAGTATAAACAGGACAACGAACCCCTACACACTATCTATCTAGTACACGGTTAATGCCAGGAGGCACTAAATGATAAGCTTAATCACAACAAATGAATGAGAAATGCTGGTTGCACAAGTATCTCTTAACTCCTTCCAGTTTACTTATCAGTTTTAATTCTATTACTATTCCATTTTAGAATACTTCTCCGAACTTTTAGTAAATTTAGCAGTATTATTATTATGGGTAAAAAAAATAAAAGTTTATTTGGTCCTCTTAGTATAGAGGCATATTATGCGGCTACTAACTGATTTTTAAAATTTTTATTTCCATCTTCTAAGCAAACATGCAAAATGGGTTGTCTACTTTTGCAAAGAGTGGGGAGGAATGGAAGTGCCACGAGCTTTTCTCACAAATGGGTATGTTATTCCAAACTTAAAAGAGCTAGTCAAGTGGAAAATTCACTGGATAAATAGTAAAGTTTTCCTTATAAAATGTCAAACTGATAGAATATTGGTTGAGAGACTTGGTAAAAATACCAAGTAAAAGAAGTGTATGGGATGCGGTGAAGCACTTCTCCATCTGCCCTGTAATTTGGATCATATTATTCTCCATCCTGAATTCACAAAGCCTCTAAACTTCTTCAGAAGTGGAGTTCAAAATTACCCATCTAACCTTGCCCTACGCCATCCCTCATCCACATATCATTTTAGTTAACATATTAATACTGAGACACAAATCATCATGACATCCATGATTGATGAGTAACAGAACAAGGACTTGTGAGTAACAAAGTTTAAAATATTTGCCACCAGGAATAAAGAGAAATTTTCAACAAATTAAAATTATTTTTATTTTCACCTCAACAACTTCTGTTCCGCCGTTTTGAATGCGATCAGTCAAGTAGTCAATTTCTTTCAGGGTGAAAGAGCAGGCAGGTTTAACCTGAAAGTCATGTAACCCTGTTAGATAAGAATATATTTTACTACAATAGAGTATTAGATTTCAAACCATACAAAACGAAGTTTTGAAGTTAATAACAATTCAGAATTGGAATTACTACTGATGGCAGACCTGAGAAAGAAGAGGTACAATTGTCACCCCCGCATGTCCCCCAACAACTGGGACATCCAAATCCCTTGGATCAAGACCCAAGACTTCAGCCTGCAGTTTACCCAAAGAGGGAAAAGATGGGCATGAAATTGTAATTTAGATTAATGATCACAAACCAAACTAGGAAACAATACCAGAGTTACAAGCATAAAAACTAGGAGGAAAGTTTTCTTTCATTTTAAGTTAAGAGAGTGACTTCACTCTCCAAATCATTCACCGAAAGAACATATACTAAATGCAAGATTATTAGCACATACCACAAATGTATTGGCTCTAACAACATCAAGCATCGTCACGCCCATAAGTCTTTTGGGATCATAAATACCAGCTCTTCTGAAAACTTCAGCTGCAATTGGAACCGTGGAGTTAACGGGATTACTTATCAAGTTGACGATAGCTTTTGGACAAAACTTAGCAATAGCTTCACACAGAGTTTTAACAATTCCTGCATTTATATTGAAGAGATCATCTCTGGTCATCCCAGGTTTGCGAGGAACACCAGCCGGAATGATTACCAAGTCCATGCCTATAAGGGCATCCTCAAGCTGCTTCTGCCCCAAAAACCCTCGCACCTAAATACCAAAGCTTCTAGTTGTTTACGTAGTTTATACGAAAAGAATTGTGCATTAAAATTCAGAAGTAACTATTTTCTCCAATCCTTGGCCAATCCAGAAATCTCATCGGAACAAGTTCAAAGCCTCTACATAACTTAGAATTACAAGCTTGTAATTAGAATGCATTTCTGGGTTCTGTTAATCATCCTTAAACCAAATTTGCCAGAACCAGTATGATCTCCCTAAGTAGTTAGAACCAAGACCGACCTCGGTTAGACAAATAAAAAATATAGTCGAAGCAGAATGAACAGCCGAGGACGGATATAATCCAAAAGAAGAAGGAAGAACTAACTTACCACGGCGCCAGTGTCCATATGACTAATATCAGCAGTGACGCCGGGGGTATTGACGACATCATACAGATGGAGAACCGAAACCAATGGGTTCATCTTCATCAACAAGGCCAGTGGCTGGCCAATGCCCCCGGCAGCGCCCAGAATGGCCACTTTGAACCCAGGCGCTGCACCTTTCGCCCGGCAATTCGCCCGACTCAAATTCGAAGAAGTATTCTCCTTCATCTACATCGTCCCGACATTTACATTTACAAAGAATCTAAATTACCAACTGATCGGAAAAGAAAAAAAAAATCTTCATGAGAAAAAATTGAAACTTTCTGAGATACGAGAAAATTTGAGGAAAAAAAATTAATAACGGTTTTTCTTTTGGGAGCTAATTTTAATGAAAAAAAAAAGATGATAGAGAACCTGGAGATTGGGAGGGAGAAGATGTGCGGAGATTCTCGCGATCCGCCGGTTGACATCCAAAGGTGGCTGCATACTCTTTTCAGAATTATGGAGTGACTAAAGCCCAAAACCAATGCTGCTATACCTTCTTCGAAGCTTGCTACGGTATTGATCTCCTTTCAAGAAGCTTTGCCTATTTCGATCTCTCTCTCTTTTTAATATTATTTTAAAAAAATAGAAAAAGGCGCAAGACGAAGACGTCATCTGCTTGTGGGGATCGGGAAGCGTGGAAAATTGGATATTGATCTTATCAGATCGAGAGCCCAAACCCACCGTGCTGCTGTTACCGCTTCCATGCACGTGGATCAACATTTCTTTCATAAAAGTCAGGCCTCATCTGGTCATAAAAATTAGGCCTCGTCTGCTATAGACAAACCAGAGATTTAAAAAAAAAAGAATTGAACAACAAACCATCGGCATCAATTTAATATAGATGTATCGTTAGAAAACATAATATGTATTATTACATTATTATTATTAAAATAAAAAATACTTTTTAATTTATTTCACTTTACGAATCGAAGAAGCTTATATTGATAAAATGTTCGTTCGATGTAACAATTAAAGAAACATTTTTATTGACCGAGAAAAAAATAGTGAAAACTATTGATGTTGAATTTACAAAAAATAATATTTATATACTTTTTTAAATTTTAAATGACAATGAAAATTCTTGAAAGAAAAAACCAGAAACAATAATAAATAATGTCAATTTTGGCCAAAAATAATAATAAATAATCTCAACTCCATGTTCAATGTTACCCCAACTATGCGCAAGAAATGTAAATAGACAATTTTTTAGTAGTTTGCTACCACGCATTACGGAAGCAATATCCTTAATATCTTCATTTAAAAAAAAAACGAGATATCTTTATAAAATTTTTAGAGGATTTCTCCGCCTAAACGTGTGAGAGGAGACACACAGTATTTCCAACTGGACAAAGAAAACCCATAGGCCTGGCCCCTCCAAAAACCGGTCGCTGGCTCAGCCGAAAGAAAAGAAAGTTAACGGAAAAGGGTAAAAAAAGTGTGAATAAGACAAATTAAATTAGATGAGAGGATGGTGGCCAAAAATAAAAAGATTAGAGGATGAGTCCATCATCATTTATTTATCATTTGATGATGGAGAGTTTTAAATTTAAGATTTGGTGGGATTGTTAATGGACTAGTCGAGGCCCGTCAGGTTATATCCGTCCATGTAATTTATGGCCCCTGAAGGACCTCACCTCAGTTGTTTGGCCCAGGCCCATATTACATTGACTTAGTAAAAACTTGCAAAAATTCCCATTTTAATTAATTTTTCTTGTAGTTAACTAAATACATTGCGCATTGTACAATTTATCTTCTTCCGCTCTCAAGTCATGATGGGCCTCACCAGTGTGGTTACCATAATTGTGACATGCGCCACATCAAAGCAATTTCTATGTTATGGATCTTATTTGTTGCTTGGTGAGGTAACGCCATATTTGGAATCCCTTGTTTTTCATGATGATATTTATGGATCTAGGTCCATCATCTTGTACCAAAAAAAAAAAGCAATTGCTATGTATGATGGTTTTTTAGGAGTCTCTTTCTTCCTTCTATTTTCTGCTTTATGGTGAAAAATACTGCCCGTTCAAGTGTAATTGGAAGAACGGAGCAAAGGACTAAAACTCGAGCCCATACACAAGGAGGAGGAGCTTCTGATTATTCAATTTCTTTGGCGCTAATTTTGTCAAGTGACGAAACTCAAGCTTTGCAAATTGCAATTGGGCAATTGAAAGTCATCATCGAGATAGCTGCTCGTAATATCTGCATTTACTATACTTCATTCCAACCTAAAGTTACAAGGACAATTTGATCTGCCGTCATGTTACAAAGGGACAACGACGTTTTCGCCATAATCTAATGCCATCTGTTTCCTTAAGAGGGGAAAAATAGAGTCACGGGATTGCTTAGGGATGGAGCAACCTATATCTCTTTTTCTTTTTGATCTTTTCTTCATGAATGCTTGGCTTACAAGGAAAACGATTCCACTCTGGAGAAAGCTGCAGTTCTTGATAACCCAAAAAAAAAAAAAAAGAATCATCGGCCATTAAAACTGCAATTGTTGAGTGCAGTTAGATATTAGTGTAAAATAGATCCATGCAGGCAGGAATGACTATGATAAGCACTCTTTTTTCGAAGGATTAAATGCTACCATCTTGATTGAGAGAAATAATGTTTAGATTGTGACCTTGTGAAGCAGATACATTTTTCACCGCTCTTCAGCATCTCTCATGTGAGAATTACCCTTATCCCCATTTAATATTCCGGGTGTTACTGAATACCAAAAAAAAGAAAAAAGGGAGACACGGAGGGCAAAACTGTCTATAAAAATCCACGAGGAATATCTGACTTTTCATCCTCCCATCCTTCCCCACTGCTATAAGAGCCCCCAGCATCTCGGACGCACACTCACACATCTCAACCGGAGAGGAGTCTTAATAAACGTCCTTCTCTGAATCTCTCTCTTTCCTCCTCCTCCTACTCTTCATCTTCTAATTTCTGTTCCCTTTTTCTTCTTTTACGATAACCTTTGCCTAAGATGAGGGAGTGCATTTTTGTTTATATCGGCCAAGCCGACATTCAGGTCGGAAACGCTTGTTGGGAGCTTTATTGCCTTGAGCATGGCATTCAGGTGCTTCCTTCTTTTTCTTAATTTAGATAAGCATTTTTCTATTTTGCATTCCTATTCTCTATTTCAAATCCCTCCGATCTCCATGCACCATCCTTTTGATAAATATACATATTACAGATCTCTATGTATGATGATAGAATTTCTGTTTATGAGATTATATTGGTTGCTTTGAGGTTAAAATATGTTTAGCTCTGATTTTCGATTTTTTTTTCGTTCATTTTATTTAATTTTTTAAAGTTCACACATTATCTCCGCATTTTTCGGTAGTACTAGCACTCCCTTCCGAGCACCACAACTGATTAATGCGATTTTTGCATTCCTTGATAGCCCTTATACGACCTTCTCTCTCACACGAAAAAGAACTCATCACTCCTTGATTTTCTCACCATGTATTTATATATGCTTTTTAGGCTGATGGTCAGATGCCTAGTGATAAGACCGTTGGTGGAAGCGATGACGGATTCAACACCTTCTTCAGTGAAACTGGGGCTGGAAAGCATGTACCACGTGCAGTTTTTGTAGACCTTGAGCCAGCTGTTATCGATGAAGTTAGGACTGGAACATATTGCCAACTATTCCACCCTGAGCAGCTGATTAGTGGCAAGGAAGATGCAGCTAACAACTTCGCCCGAGGCCACTGTACCAGTACTAATTCTTTCATTTTAACAATTTTCCTCTTTAGTTATCACTCTTTTAAATATTAGATCTTTACATTAATTTTGTTTCAGTTGGGAAAGAGATAGTTGATCTTTGCTTGGATCGCATCAGAAAGCTTGCAGACAACTGCACTGGTCTCCAAGGTTTCCTGGTTTTCAACGCTGTGGGTGGAGGCACAGGTTCTGGTCTTGGTTCCCTTTTGCTGGAGCGTCTCTCAGTGGACTATGGTAAGAAGTCCAAGCTCGGTTTCAAAGTCTATCCTTCTCCACAAGTTTCAACCTCTGTTGTCGAGCCCTATAACAGTGTTCTTTCTACTCATTCCCTACTGGAGCACACTGATGTTGCTGTGCTCCTTGACAATGAAGCCATATATAATATTTGCAGGCACTCACTTGACATTGAGTGACCAACCTACACCAACCTCAACCGCTTAGTTTCTCAAGTGTGTTTTTTTTAATGTATTTAGAGTTATTTTTGCCATATCTCATCAGTTATCACATGAGCTTATGCTCTAACTTTTTTTATTGATGTGTGGCCAGGTCATATCATCACCGACGGCCTCCCTGAGGTTTGACGGCCCCTTGAATGTTGATGTCACAGAATTTCAGACTAATCTGGTACCTTATCCCAGGATTCATTTCATGCTTTAATCATATGTGCCTGTAATTTCAGCAGAGAAGGCATACCGTGAACAGTTGTCAGTTGCAGAAATCACAAATAGTGCATTTGAGCCATCATCTATGATGGCCAAGTGTGATCCACGCCATGGCAAATACATGGCTTGCTGTCTGATGTATAGAGGGGATGAGGTCCCTAAAGATGTTAATACAGCTGTCGCAACTATCAAGACCAAGCGCACCATCCAATTTGTTGACTGGTGCCCTACTGGATTCAAGTGTGGTATCAATTACCAGCCTCCAACTATAGTTCCCCGGGGTGATCTTGCCAAGGTTCAGAGAGCTGTGTGCATGATCTCAAACTCCACTAGCGTTGCTAAGGTTTTCTCTCGCATTGACCACAAATTTGATCTCATGTATGCTGAGAGGGCATTTGTACACTTGTATATAGGCAAGGGGATGGAAGGTGAGTTCTCCGAGGCTCGTGAAGACCTTGCTACCCTGGAGAAGGATTATGAGGAGGTTGGTGCAGAAGCTACGAGAGGTGAAGAGGGCGATGAGGGAGATGAGTATTGATTACAAAATTCCTCCTTGAGTCTATTATCTTTTATTGTCTGGTGTTTCTTAAAGGTGCTAGCTGTTGATATGTAGTATCATTGGTTCTCTCTTAAGTTGCTGTCACTGGCTTGCCTGTTATATTGTGTGGAGCTTGAACTATTTCTATTCTAAAACTTCATGATTTGTTGTATCTTAAGTAGGAATTTCATATAAAGTAATCACAAAATGATAGTCTAGTCCTAATTATTTTTGGATCTAGGAATTGTAAATAATGAATATTGCCCAACTTTATTTTAAGGACAGGGTTTAGGTGGGTTCTTCCATGCAGCTACGGCCTACCTTAATTATGAGAAGGAAAATGAATATTGAATATAATATGAACAGAACAGGCAAAACTCTGTTATCTACCAAGTGAAAATTGTACAACCGCAAAACATTACAGGGGCTTGTCATGTATCAAGTTGAAGCTTGAAGATCAAAAATAATTCAGACACTAGACAATTAGTGCTTCTCTCATAATAATAGTCACATCCCCAACGCCCACTTTTCCCTGCTACCAAGGAATGGTATAGAATAGAAAGGCATGCTTGTCAATTAGGGGTGTCTAAATAAACCCGTGGCCCGGTCCAACCTGGCCTTATAGAGCCAACCGGACCAGGCCATCAACCAGGCCGGGTCGGGCTTTGGGTTAACTCTATTTTGTCCGACCTGTCCCGTACTATATATATATATATATATTTAATAAAAAATCTATTATTTTGTATATATTAATTGATTTTATAATATTTTTTTCTATATATCTTATATAATACACTTATTATTTGGTTGCTATAAAAAAAATTTTAAGATTTTAATTTTATTTAAAATTTTAAATTGATTTCTTAATTTAATATTATATGAAAATAATGTATAGTTGTAAATATTTATAATTTTTAAGAAAAATAATTTCTATCATAACATTATTTTTTAAAAGAAATTTACTTTTACATTAATAATTAAATTTTTTTGTTAATACATAAACTTAGTTTTTTAATTTATTTTTAATATTTTAAAAAACTATTTGGTATCGGGTTAGCCCGATACCAAGCCCGGCTTAGCTCGAGTGTACACGGGTCGGACATCGGGCGGGGGTGAAGCTCGGCCTGTGCACACCCCTATTGTCAATTGTGAAAACACTGAACTTGATTTTATAAGAAAGAGTCATAATTTATTATCAAATCTGGACTTCTTTAATTTGATAGTTGTTTTCAATTAAAACGCTTTTCTAATATAAAAAAATATGATTATAATTGATTTTCTATTTTTTGTCTCATTGCAGTAGACTATGGACCTCATGTTATTTAGATTTAAAAATAGAAATATGTAAAAATATGCAATAGCTCTTTCACAAAATTATTTTTTACCTTGTATTATTCATAACTAGCCCAATTTTGTTTCCCTGCCGCAGCGCTATCCTTCAGGTTGCGACAGCATCCCTGTCTGCTATTTTTCTTGTGTTTTGGTAGTATGTTGATGATAATTTTTCTTAAACCCTAGGTTGGTTTTGTAATCTTGTAGGATGTTGCATAAAAGCCAAAAAATTGAAATACTTGTTCACTTTTTACTCTATTTTTTTCTATTTGATTCCCTTGTTATTTTGAAATTTGGTTGGACTCATGATAACCATTACTACATAATTTCTCATTGCCAAGCATATAGTTCAATATTTTCTTGAATAACACAGGTTCCTGCTTCAAAAAAGATCTATTAAGCTCAAGGCTCACAACATTAGAATGTTCTTCATTTCACAAAGCAACATTTACTTGTTTTTAATGCAAGGATACATGTTGATGATGTGGTAGAGATGTAATAGTATCCACCACAGGAGATCTATTTGTCTTCGACAAGACATGAGCCATATGATCAATTTTTACTTGCAATTCATTATGAAAATCTTAGCTATAAAGCAACGAGAGGAAACTCCCTAATTTAAAAGAGAATATATTTATCAAAGGCTTGACAATGATACCTACTACAATGACAAAAAAAAAAAAGAAGAAAACTATCGAAATTAATAAAGTTAAGGTGTGATTACCCTATAATAATAGCTGAGTCAATGTGATTTTTCCATTAGCTTTTCTTGCCTTAATTGAACTCAAAATATCATCAGAAGATTGTTGCCATTCTAAATCATGTGAGATATAAAAATTTAAAATTTGTATATTCATTTGCTAAGGATAACCATTAAAGGTAACATTAAATGGTAAACAAAAGTATAAATATTTTAGCAGCCACAATAATATTCATACAAAAGAGAGTTACCTTTAGCACTGTAGTTGTATTGTTTGAAGTTTGAACTCAAAATCGTGCATTCCCCATATATATGAAACAAAGCAAAAAAAGACAAAAGTTCAACAACAAAAAATATCTAACAAAAAATGCAATTCATGCAATTATAAGTGAGATAATTAAAACCATTTAATTTTCCATATATCAAATAATTATCTCTAATTAAATCAAACACCCAATGTGTAGAGTCATAAAAGGAAAGTAATTTATCATCACTAAAAACTTGAAAAGTTCACCAATCAATTAAAAGAAAAAAAACAGGGAGAGAGAGAAAACATCATAAATATAAATGTACCATTTCTTCAATACATACAACTAAAAGCAGTTATTGAAATTGGTGCTAATGTTAGAATCCAAGACTAATCAATCTTATAGAATGCAATAACGCCTTGATTATGCAGCATGGATCGTCACCTACACTAACCAAATAAAATCAAAAGCTAAAAGTGAAAGAAGCCAAAAAGGAAAGTAAAAGCTGTGTATGTAAAATCAAAAAACGCAGGAGGAAACTTACAAGATGAAGACGTTAAAGATGTCAATCTACCAAAAAAAAACAGAGAGAATATGTATTGATTTGAGTGACCTTTCTTTTGTGTAAAATCTAAGTGATTTGATTCAAAAGAGAAATCACTCAAATTCATGTGCCCTATGTGTTCCCCAGCAATGGAGAAGGGGCATCTTGCTTAGTAACAAGGGTTTGGAAAGAGAGAGATTACTTCTACACCTCCCATATAGTAGTAAGAGAGAGATTACTTATGTTGCCAATACATCTTTGAGTCGCCGGTGAACCTCCCTCCATCAACAATCTTCGCTGCCTATCCCACTGAAATTCATCGAAAATGCTCCACCTAGTAATAGAATGATTCTTCTGTTGATGACAAACGGATAAATTTTCAATTAAAATAAATCAATGAAGATAATTTTTTTATCTTTATTAGTTTTTGAAAAATACAAGAAGAAATCGTTGATAAGTACTGCCCTTATCCGTCAACATAAGGGACGTCAACCCTTGTCGCCCTTCTAGAGTAGATATTCCACCCTTCGTTCCCAAATACCCTACCTCGCCCAAAATAAATGTAATGCAGAAGTACGAAACTTCAAGAAAATATTCATTCTCTCGCTCAAGAGCATTATCGGAGATTTAAAATTCATTTGAGATTCAAAAATCAAATTTAAAACAACGTGAAAGAGGGAAAATGGGGTGGGAAGATGTGAGGAAAGAGATGAAAAGAAATCTTTCTTGAATTGTTTCAGAGATTGAGGTTTCTGAATCTGAATATTAAAAGTAAAAAGATATTAAGGATATAAAAAATTAAAAAATTGACATATATTAAAATTTTTAGAGATTGAGATATCACAATATACTAAAAATTTTCATAACTAATAATGCTAAAATTTAATCTGTATCACTATATTTCTTTTAAATAGATATTAAAATATTGAGAGTGTATTAAAAAATTTAGAAATTGAGAAAGATATTTTATGTTAAACAAAATATTAAAATTAAAAGTATAGAATTACGTAAGAGAAAAATTTTACAACTTTGGCAAAATACGTTTTTTTTTGCTAGATCTTTGACAAAATATTTATTTATTATGAAAAAGGATTTCTAACATTTGTAGATATTAGCAGTTTTATAACTAAGAAAATTTATATAAAAAAAAAATAAGTGGGATCCATGCATGCTAATAATTTAATAGTAAAATATTAATAAATACAAATAAAAGATTTTAAACAGTAAATAGATATAAGTTTGAATAGTAAAATTTATGGTAAAAAATGATATCAAAATTTTATTATTTCATGAATATCTTCATTTACTTTAATTTAATAATAGAAAAATTAATGAAAACAAATAAAAGATTTTAAAGAGTAAATAGATATAAGTTTGAATGATCAAGTTTTATTATAACAAAATTTTATTATTTCATGAATATCTTCTTTATTAAAAATATAAATGTGTGCATTTATATATGTTGATTTTTTATATGACCAGAGTATTTCTATATGTTGATAAAATCTTCAAAATTCAAATCAAATATATATCATATTTATAAGATATCTTGTGGGGTTGTTTGGTATATTAATTATATTTTTCATTTATGCCCTCAATTTATAATTAAGAGGTGAGAGATAAATGTTGTGAAAAGTATTATGAGAAATAATATAATTAATAAAAATAAATAATGACCGTGCATTTGGTTCAACTGGCAAGTAGATTAAGATATCCTTGATGTTAACCAAAAAATATTTTCATAATTAATAATACTAAAATTTATTTTTATTACAAGATTTATTTTAAATAGAAATTAAAAGATTTTAGAGATATTAAAATATTGAGAATGTATTAAAAATGTTATGATTTAGGAACATTGTAACTCATTATAAATTATGGATTCTTTTATTAATTAAAAATACAAAAGTATTTTAAAGATATTAAAAATTAAAAATTTGAGATTGAGATATCGAGGTAGATTAAAATATTTTCCTAATTAATAATACCAAAATTTTATTTTTGTTACAATATTTCTTTTAAATAGAAAACAAAAGAATTTAGTGATATTAACAATAATTAACCAAATTTGTAAAAAAAAAAACCAACAAGAGATCTCCAATTTTTGTCTTCAATCTAAAAACCGTGGCACCCACATTGGACTAAAATAAGAAAAAAAAAATGTAAAACGTTCTATTGGTAAAAAATGAAAAATGTTTTCAATTGAATGTAAAACTGCATATCGTTCAGAGGATCCACATGGAATTTAAATAATAAACTACAGGCCCCACTTCTATGATTCTTTGAATAGTGAAGATTTATTTTGAAATTATATATAGATAATAGATGAAAAAATGCATATTGTTCAGTGGACCCCACTTGAGATTTAAATAATAAACTGCAAGCCTCATTTCTATAGTTCTTTGAACAGTGAAGATTGATTTTGAATTTATATATAGATAATAAAATTGTATATTGTTCAGTGGACTCCACACAAAATTTAAAATAATAAACTGCAGACCCCACTTTTACCGTTCATTGAATAGTGAATATTGATTTTGAATTTATATATAGATAATAGAAAGATTTTTCAGTTCTTTGAATTTATATATAGATTTCCTAATTAATAATATTAAAATTTTATTTTTACTACAATATTTCTTTTAAATAGATATCGAAAGGTTTTAGAGATATTAACAATAATTAACCAAATTTGTTAAAAAAAATAAAAACCCAACAAAAGATCTCCAATTTTTGTCTTCAATCTAAAAATTGTTGAATCTACATGGGATTAAAATAAGAAATTTTTTTTGGGTAAAAATGGAAAATGTTTTCAGTTAAATATAAAATTGTATATTGTTCAGTGGATCCCACACAAGATTTAAATAATAAATTGTAGGCCCCGCTTTTACAGTTCTTTTGAACAGTGAAGATTGATTTTGAATTTATATATAGATAATAGAGTTAAAATTGCATATTGTTTAGTGAACTCCACACAGGATTTAAATAATAAACAGCAAGCCCCATTTTACAGTCCTTTGAACAGTAAAAATTGATTTTGAATTTATATATAGATAATAAAATTGCATATTATTCAATAAATCCTACACGGGATTTAAATAATAAATTGCAGGTCTCACTTTTACAGTTCTTAGAACCATGAAGATTGATTTTGAATTTATATATAAAAAATAAAAACATTCTACAACTCTTTGAACAGTAAAAATTGATTTTGAATTTATATATAGATAATAGATTCTGCCTTTTGATTTAATTTGTGTAAAAAAAAAAGGTTTACTTCATTATTCATTCAAGTTCCACTCAAAAGGCAAAACCGTCAGAGTAACCAAGTTGATTAAATGGAGACAATAAAATACTTTTGCAAGCACTCAATATCTTGGACTATCAAGCCAAATAGAACTTTTTTGGGTGGGGTGGCAAGTTCTATCATCAAATATTTAACACCATTGCATTTTTAGAACTTGAATTTGAGATTTTTAATTAAGTTGGTACTCTGTTATTAGTTGAACCAAGTGTTGGATGATAAAAATAATAAATTACTTAATTGATCTTTATGTAATTTTGTACTATTCTCCCTCTCTCTTACATTGCTTATCTCTGCATTTCTGCACTTTTAGTGTTCGTTTAATTTACTTTTTTATAAAAATACTTTTAAAAGAACTACAATTTATAAAAAGGAGCACTTTATCTTCATGCTTATCGCTAGGCTACATGATGATAACGGCAAAGTATGGAAAAACCAACATTTTGTCTAAAGTATAAAAACTGGAAAAGTTCCTCAACTTCGTGATTTCAACAAAAAGAAGTTTTTGTTGGCAAAAAAATATTTTTTTTAATCAATGAAGTATTATTTTTTTTATTCCATTTTATTTGTTATTTTAAAAATTTTCACACATAATAATAAAATTATTAAATAGCTTAAATTATAGTAAAATTTAATATATTTTATTATGACTTAAATATTAAAATATTACTTGTACTCAACTTATAATTGTTTTTAACAAACAGTAAAACAATTAAAAAAGTAATTACTCTCTCCGGTTCATATAAATTATTGTTTAGAGTTTTTCACATAGATAAAAAATTATTAAATAATCTAAAATATTGTAAAATTCAATAATATTTTATCAAAATATTCTTAATTTAAATTCTCTTTTAAATTATGCATTTGATATTAATAAAAGGTGAATTAGTAAAATAATCAATTAATGATTCATTAAACTTCTAAAGTAACAAATATTATAGAAAATTTAAAAACCCTAAAGTAATCATTTTTACGAACCCAGGAAAGTAATATACAAAAACAGATAAATTAAGACATTTACAATTTTCTAAAATAAAAGATAAAATAGAATGAAGGAGTAACTCTTAACAAATTTATAGCCATTCATGCTTAGGGCATCCTATCTGATGATTCAATTGTTATTTATAATTCCTTGTTTGATTCCTTCAAATCAAAATTACGATGCCCAACTTCCCATATCGAACAAGCTAAAGGCACCCTGATTAGTTATAATTAGAGTTCAAAAAACTGAATCGAATTGGCCGATTCGACTTGTCGTATTGAGAACTAATATCAAGTCCGATTTAGTTATAGATTTCAATTAACTATTTTTAAAACCAGTGGAAAACTAATCAAACCGCTATTAAATCGATACAAAACTGGTTAAATTGGTCTAATTTTTTTTTATTTTTTAATCTTTTAAATTTTTTTTTAGTTTTTAAGATAAAATAACATTATTTTTATTACTAAATAGTATATTTTATCTTTTTATATTATAATATTGTATAAGTATTATTATGATACATAATTATTAATAATGATAAATTTACTTAACAAATAATATGAAAAAAGAATATTAATTGACTATTTTAAATTTAAAATATAATTATAGATGAATATTAATTTATTTAGATTTTAATATTAGATTGAGAAACTAATTAATCATATTTTAAATTTTATATATAATATATAAAATTAAAAAATTATTAAATTTATTACCATTATTTACTTCCAATTGAACCATTAAATCTTGAACTAATATTTTAATCAATTTAATATTAAACTTGTTTTTTGAACCTTGATTACAATTGCAGGTGTGATTTTCAAAAGCACTTAGCAATCCTAAAGTGACAGCAGTTTTGAATTTCAAGAATTTTGACTTTACTACTTTTAACTTTCAAAAGTTTATAACTGCCCCTGGAATGATGAAAAAAGCTTCTGGTCCTTAAACCTAAAAATTAGTTTTAGGATTTTTCAGGTAAATTAAAGAAGTGATAAAATAACATAAAATATTATAAAATTTAATATTACTTTACTAAAATGATCTTAATTTAAATTATTTTTTATATGATCTATTTGATATTAATAAAAGATAAAATAATAAAATAAGTAATTAATGATTTATTAAAATTTTACAATAATAAATATTATGAAAAATCTCAAAAACCCTTACATAATAGTTTTTTCAAAATAGAGGAAGTATCTTTTGCCTTTCAAATGATTGATAGTTCATTATTTCACGTATACCAAGAAATGATTGATTATTTTAAATTTTTGTATGATGTGACTAAATATCATTATTTAATAACATGCATTAAATTAAATGACTAACATTAAATTGAATTAGAGAAGAGTGTAATTGAAAAAAATAATTAATAATGCATTGAAAATGGGGTGTTCAAGGGTCGATCAAGTAGGGCTTGACTCCCACTCATTGTCTAACTTGATAAACACTTAGGTTATTCTGGGCTAAGTACCAAGTCAGGACAAGTCAACACAGTACCAAATAAAATTTATTAGTTTATTAAAAAAATTATTTACATAAAAATTTGCTTTAAAAAATAATGTTATAATAAAAAATATTTTTAAAAATTAGGAATGTTCAACAATTATATATTATTTTTATATAATATTAAGTTAAGAAATTAATTTAAAACTTTAAATAAAATTAAAACATTAAAATCTTAAAATTTTTTTATAAAAATCATATGGTAAATATATCACGTAAGATATATAGAGAAAAAAATCTTGCAAAATAATCAACATGCATAAAATAATAAAAAAAAAATACATGCATACATATATATATATATATATATTAATTACAAGCTAGGCTAAACCAAACGCTTGGCCTTGACCCAAAAATTGGCCGGGATGGTTAGCCAGATGAGGTTGATTGGAGTAGGCCAATTGAGCCACATGCATTGTTACATGCTCCTAATTTTTTTAAAGTTTAAAATAACAATCAATTTAAAACAAAATTAAAACTTCAAAAAAAAAATGAAAGGGAGTATAGGCCTGTTTGGGAGCCCGTTTAAAATGTGGTTTGGGGGTTAGAATGAGTTTGATCTGATTAAGTAGATGTTTGGGTGGTCAAATGGATCATGTTGAAGAATTGATTTCGAAGATAAATGGAGTTGAGGCAAAAGCAACTCCAATGTTACTTTTTCATTGGCTCTAACGAGTTTTAAAAAGAAGTAAGATAAAAATGAGAAAAAATAGTGAATCTAGAAAAATAAAATTCCCATAAAATTTTTTCTATCAAATAACCAAAATGTCTCTTCAAAATTTTAATCTTTATAGATCATGACCTGTAAAAAAATGTTATATCAGATAAACTATGTTCTTAATTAAATAAATACAGATTAAATTTTAGTCCAAGAAAATTAAATTAATCATGAGATGGAGTTTAAGCTCAATTTAGAGAAAAATTATGAGTTTATCAAAACTAATTTTCAAATAAATTATTCAAATATAAACACGTTAATCTAAAACTAATTTTTATCATAACTACGTTGCAAAACCAATTCTATCAAAATTCATTTTTAACCAACTGAAAACTAAACGAGCCCATATCTCTTACGTATGGTTTTTAAACACCTTTGCCTTAATCACCATCATTCTTGCATGTTGATGGAAGTGAGTTTGTATCCTTTATCTCTTTGCCATCTTCATCTTTGTTGTAAATATGGATCCGATATTAATTCCAGTTCCAGATATGCTTAATGTAATTTCTCTAATTTAATTATTTTATAATTGAACTCTTATAACTCTTTTTTTCTTTTTTACATAAAGCTCCTTTTTTAATGATAGTTTTAATCATGGTCTCTTTTCTATATGCTGACTTACTAAGGGCTTGTTTACAATTTCCTTATAAATATTTCATTTCTACTGCTAGTTAGAGTTTCATATTTCATATATCACCACGGGTTATACTCTATTTCTGAATAATATCATAATCCAACGTGTCCTGCTTCATCTTCTTCCCTCACTGACAATCTGAATGGAAATGTCAAATCATAATCAACCATAACAGTCAAATGTATCTCTAGAAAAATTATAGTTGACCTTGCTATTTAATTTTGCAGAAAAATTGACACCGATGGAAGAGGGTAGACAACAGTTATCATACCAAGTGCCATAGATGGATAAACTAGTCGTGAGAAGATGGGAAAAAAAGATACAAAGAGTATTTTGGTAACATTATATAGCGAAATTTTTTTAATTTAAATAATAAATAGTATATTGCAAAAATACTAACCGACTAGTCGATAAATTTGAAGTACGTTACAATTAAAAATAAAGTATAATTTAATTTATCTTGTCTGCTGTACCTTATAAGTCCGTTGTGTCTCCATGTGGCATTACAGCCAGGGAGGCACTATGAAATATGATAACAATAATAACAAAATCATTGTGAGCAATCTTCCTTCTCTTGGACCGAGTCGGTTTTTAAAATTGGCGTCGTTATAACTAGAAGTCCTTAAATACGATATGCATAACTTATTATTTATGTTGGAGTATGCGCATCTAACGCTAGGAAATAATTATATATTAGCCTACCGCGAGTACTTAAATTCAACATATCTATCTAGCAAGGAGAGATGGGATATCAAGTTGTGAACTTAAAATCAGTATGAACAAATTTACAACTTTGATACAGCACATCTAGCAACTAGCAAATTAGTGTGGTTTTCAGAAATAAAGAAAAATATGCAGCTAGCCAAACATGTGTTCGGATATACATTGTGGTGGGGCAAAACTGCGTTTTGAAGTTCAAAATCCATTATGTACCTTCTGCTTCTCGTTTGGATTGCCATCCAACCATGTTCCCGCGCAAAACTGTGTTCTAGTATAAGCAGCTCTCCGGGGCTGCTTTTCCACTGCGTTTTTGTTTGCTTTTGGCTGTGTTCTAGTACAACCATTTTTCCATGAACTGGAGACAACAAAAAATGGAACAGGATGTTAGAGATAATTTGAAAACTAGAGTCCCACATTGGATGGGAGTAAGGCTTATGAAGTGAATATAAGAGAGAGAAGACAAAGTATATTAAAAATAATTACTGAGGAAAAAATATTAAGTAGATTTAAATATTATTTATTTAATATTTAAAACACTTAGCACTTAGATTTAATTATCGTGATTATTGGATTGATTTAACTGTGGAGATCTGGTCTGATATGAATTTGAGATTAATATTTTTAATTAATCATTTTTTTTCTTTTCATAAACAGAATTTCAAATAACAACGTTCTGAAATGGTACATTCTGAAACAACATGTTATTTGATATTCTGTTTCAATTTGACAACAACGTTTCAAATACAATGTTCAGAAACAAACATATTCATCAACAACGTTTCAAATACAATGTTCAGAAACGAACAGATTCATCAACAACGTTTTAATTTTCTATTTTTTACTATTATAAAAGGATCAGACTAGAGGCTAAAAAATATCCTTCACATTCTCTTCTCTTACTTACAATCTCTCTGTTTCGTTCTATGTTTCAAGGTATCTGAAGTTGCTGTCAGATATCTTTTGTGCTTAGAATAACTCCTAGGGGTGATTCATCGGAGAGTGTATTATCATATATTTCTGGACACCGGTTATTTTTATATACTGTTCCTAACAGAGGAGGCACCGGAAGTGAAGAAAGCAAAGAGAGAGGGGCTTTAGAGAAGAGGATGAGAGGACTCGCGTAGCTTCTTCTTCAGGTTGCTTTCTTCGTGACATACCAGAAAATTATTTTACAAACACACATATTTATTTATTAAATAGATCTTGGCAAAAAGAAATTTATTTATTAAAGTAGATCAATCATATATCATAACAGATTATTTTGTCAATATTTAATATTATATTATAAAATTCATATCCTTCCCAGTTATTAACAACAGGTTTAAAAGTGTTTTTGATTTAAATAATTCAAACATAAATTACTTTTGTAAAAATTAATTTTGAAATAAAATATCAAAACAAAATCATGTTATATCAAAATTAATTTTCACCACAATCATGCTGCTGCAAAATTGATTCTATCCAAACTCCATTTTCATGAACTCAAAATCAAACACGCTTTTCACTGAGTGGATACCATCTGTGATCTGGCAATGGTGGTATGTTTTTGAATATTAAATTGGAACGAGTGATCCATTGTTGGAAACTTGTAAAGCCTTGGCCGGGGAAATGGGGGTTACAGGTCATGTCAAAGCAACTTGAGAATATGGAAATTAGAAATTTAAACACCATCCTTTTTTAACAGGGTTACATACATCCCAATCATAGTCGGTGCAGGTATTAGCTAGGTATATATAGAATATGTCAAAGAGGAGAAACATATTTTATAATTAGAAGTTATATATGAATGGACCTTATATGGGATTAATCAATAGTCAATACGTTAATTGCACTGTTTTACTTAGAAAAATCAATTATGAGTTGCACAGAAAATGATGAATTATTTAAAAAAATAAAAATAAAAAGAAATAAAACTAGATGATGCCAATGGGAGATTGGCACGTGAGTGGTAATGCCCCGATGGCCAATCCTTAAGAATACGTGAACAGTATGGTATTTCTCTTAACAATCAAACGTTCTCTCTCTCTATATATCTCTCTCTGGCACTGCGCTTTCGGAGAAGATTTCAACCTCTGCCCTACCGATTTCTTCGCTTCCAAGCAGTGATCACGACGTAACGCCATGACCGACTAAATTCAATCCTCAGCATATTAACTGACTTGTTTACCCAATTTTCAAAATTTCCATTTTCCCGTTCGTATCTCATTCTTCGTATATTCTAACGGAGGCTCCCTTTCATGGCCGCCACAATAGCTACCGCCGGTGATACCTACAGCACCAACACTAGTAATCGTCTCAAATCGAAGACCCCAAGGCCAAAGCGAATATGCTTTTCATTTGCTGCATATGCTAAGACTCTCATAGAACATCTCAAGTCCTCCAACATAGCGGTGGCGGAAGGTCTGTCGGACTCTGAGATTTCAAACATCGAGTCGTCCTTCAACTTCTGTTTTCCGCCGGACCTCCGCTCAATACTCCAGCTGGGTCTACCGATGTCCCCGGGCTTCCCCAATTGGCGTTCCTCCTCGGGCCAGCAACTCCAAATCCTGCTCAACCTCCCCGTACTTTCTCTGTTACGAAGGGTCTCCAAGAACAACTTCTGGCACTCTTCATGGGGGACTCAGCCTCGGAACAGAGGGAGAGCTCTGGATACTGCTCGCCGATTCTTGAAGGATGTATCCATTCTGGTCCCAATTTACGGGCATTGCTATATAGCATCGTGTCCAAATATAGCAGGGAACCCCGTCTTCTATGTGGATCACGAGGGAGACGTTCGGCTGCTGAGCAACGACGTGTCGGGGTTCTTCGGAGAGGCGGAGTTTTTGTCTGAGAATTGGGAATGGGATGAGCCGGTGTGGGCGGCAAGGACGGCGAGGAGGGTGGAGTTTTGGTCGGAGGTGGCGGAAACGCGGGGGGAGTGGTGGGGGAGCTGGGCGAAGGGGGAACTGGGGGATTGTATGGAGGACGCGTATTGGAGATTGAGGGACGGAGGGTGGAGGGAGGAGGAGATACGAGAGATGATGAAGGGTGAGAATGAGGAGGAGAGAGGTGGGCCCCCCAGAGACGGAGACGCCATGGCTCTGCAGGTGGGATTATTGTCGCAGAGGTTGCTGCGTGCGGGATGGAGCAGGGAAGATGTGGTGTACTCTCTGGGTGGATCGTTACAAGATTGAGAGGGAATGAAATCCCTAAATATATTTGGCCCCTTTTTTCTCCACCTACTACATATTCAGTTCTACTTTGTTATTAATGTTGTAGTTGTTAATATTACGTTTATATATAGTAGTAGAAAGTTAGGCAGAGAGAGATTGGAAATGCTATTTTTTGGGTAAACGAAATTTTGGTGCTAATAACATAGTAACAAAGAAGGCGCATACATTTATTTGTTTTTATTTTATTGGGGAAAGAAAGAAAACGGACCAAAGAAACAGTGGGAGAGGAAGTCAAATCAGCATATGTATATATAACCACAAATAAGTATACAGCGTAGGGCACAGGGGGCCTTTTGCTTCCGTGTGGAGAATTCGGGTCATGGAAGAAGGCGACAACCGCGTGAATTTGTCTTTTGTCTTTCCATACACACACCACAACCAATCTTACTATTCCCTTCGTTTTCCAATTCCGGTTGCTAGTTGTTACCGCTGACTTGTCATTTTAGCTTCTTCCTTCATAATGCTGACTTTACTACAGCGCCATACATATAAAAAACGCTAATCTTATATCCCATGTCTTGTGTATATATTATTTTCTTCTTTTATTTATTTATGATTAGAGGCTCATCTTAAAACTTTGGCCTCTCTTACTCGATCTCTTTCATTTTCTCTCAGGCAGCCTAAAAGAGTTGTGATTCTTCCTCTTAATCATTACTCTTGTCGTCAGGATGGATTGCTCATTATTTTTAGATCACATAATGCTATTGATCCTTATAATATTGATTTATTTCAGCATTTTCTTCCGGTCATCCGAGTGGCAGATTTAGTTTTACCATTGTTTGACAAGGAGGAATAAGTAGAAAATGGAAAAGAAATCCCAGAGGGATCAGAGCTCTCATCTGTTTTGTTTGTACTCTCAGAAAATTAAAAAAAATGAATGAATGGGGAGGAAGAATTATTGCAGGATCCACATGAATTTTATTCCAATTGATATAAAGTTACAGGACAGATAAAAAAAAGGGAAAATGATAGTTGGGATCAAAACTTTGAATTAAATACAGTAAAGGATCTTGCAGGTTTTCCAGTAGTAAACACAGTACAAGGCAGTAGTAAATTCGTGATGTTCAATAGTAAACTATAAGATCTTTTATTATATTTAATTTAAAGTTTTGGTTCCTAATTGTTATTTCCCCTAAAAGAAAAGAAAATGGATAAATGTAGGACACAAGCTGCAGAGCGCGCACACGCACACAACACAAAGTTGATTAATTGCCTCCCATGACAAGACGCATTATGGATCTATTTCAATCAACCACATTAAGCTACTGCAATTTAAAAATGCACATGGTTCAATTGAACGTATTCCCTAAAATAATTCTCACCGTACCGTAGTACCTTTTTTTATTTAAGGCTGATTTTACATGCATGAAAATTATACTAAAAATCAAACTCCTGAATCTCATGAAAATGCATCATATAAGATTCAACAAATGAACACATAGTAATTTAAGTGAGTTTGTTGCGAATAACTTTCATTGGAAAACTTATTATAGGATGACACGCACAAAAAACTTATTATAGGAAATTAATTACAAAAAAACTAATCATTGACTGTTACATTTTTTAGTTGCATAATTAACTTGCAAAGCGTGCAACAAGAAATATTTTCCCTAAGTTTCTCCTATCCAAAATATAAATTATTTTTTAGGGTAATATCTTGATCCAAAATATAAACCGTTTTGGGAAACTATTTGGTACATTAATTTTTTTTTAATCTATGCTTCTAGTCTAGAGAGATAAATGAATAAGAAATGTTTGAATTTAATATAATTAATAAAGGTAATCGTGAAAACTATTGAGATTTTTTGACAAATTTAATAATCTAATTCTCTTTTTTTAATGTATAAAATAATTAAAAATAATTTTTGTTTTATACCCAAGGGATATGGTTTTTTTGGATTAAAGAGAGGCTTTACAAAGTAAAGTCCTCTTGGCATACTTAAAATTATACAAGTGAGTTCAATTACATTATAAGTTTGATGTGATTTAATTTCAGAGTAAAGGACCTTTCTGTCCTCAAAGGTTTTCCAAATTTTCATATTGGCCACTGTTTTTTTTTTCATTTTGATTAAATAACTCATTATAATTTTATATCATTAGAGAATTGATCCATAATATTTAAAGAATTTAGCAATTTGATCTCTCTGTCCTATAGGATGGTATAACACTATTAAAATTGAAATGATATGAGTAACAATTAAAACATGGATTTTAAAATTGACTATTTTTTTTTTCAAAAATGTAAATATCCATTGATGATTCGGATTTTTAGTGATATATTTCTACATTTTTTAAGAAAAAATACAATCCAATCAATGTTAATAATTTATATGTCGATTCAAGCTAACTAATTGTTAGGCATATCATCTCACTTCTAATGATGTTAATGCTATCGTGCTATCCTCGAGGCCAAAAGATTTAAATTACTAAATTTTTTAAATATTAAGGATCAACCATCTAATGATATAAAACTATATGATATTTAATTAAAATAAAAACATAGAGATTAATATGAAAATTTGGAAAAAATTTGAGAGTAAAATTCCTTTTCCCTTTAATTTTTATGCCATAGTTGATCACAGTTATGATGCCGCAACGCGATGAGCTCAGCTTACACGACCCACATTTGGGGATCACATGGCCAGCGACATCGTTTGACAGACTACACCAGACTTGGTTTATTTGTTTGGTTATCTCTTCCCATGTAAATTTGTTTACGAATTAACCTAGGTAAACATTATTCTCTTCCATTAGGGGGGAAAAATCTCCCTGACTGTACTTGCATATTTTAAATGAGTTGGATCAGGTTCTTCAGTATGTTAAAAAATTCCTTCCACAATTTTGTTCGGGTTAAAAGAAATGCTTTTAAATGTGTATTTAGATTAACTTATCTATAATTAATTATGAAAATAAGTTATTTTTTATAATCAATTATAAGAATAAATGATTACATTAAAATTTATTTGTATTTAAATGTTTTTATCTCCTAACTGATTTTGAGAAGAGAAATGTATTTAGGTTTTGGGAGTCTAAATGATTATTAAGTAGATAATGAAAATAAAAAGTAAAATAAGTGATTATGAAAAAATAAATAATTATTATAAATAAAAAAATATTCTATAAAAATAATCACTTAAATAGTTATAAATAATTATTTAATTACTTTACTTAGGGAGTATATTTGGGAACTAATAAATATAATCACTTTTTTTTTTCCCTCCTTAACTCTTAAACTAGGAATGGAAAGAGGCTATAAGTTGGGTTGATTGCCACCTAAGCACTCACTTTCCATTTAGCACCCTTTCCATATTTTTTTTCGGTATTTACTATGTTCCTATAATTATTATTTAACTATGTAATAATTATTTTCTTAAAAATATAAACTCAACAATAACTATTATCTTTAAAATAATTGTTTTATTCTATTTCAGTTTTACTCTATGTACTAAAAACAAGTATAATTCTATGCCCGCATTTTCTATAAAAAAATTAAGGTTTTCCGGATATAATATAAAATTTAGTTTTAGTTAGTCAGGAGTTTTTAATCGCAGAGTGTTTAAGATTTTTTTTAGTGTGTGTGTGTAATTTAAAATTTTTAGTATAAAAAATTTTTAAAAAATTGTTTAAATTTTTCATACATGGTAAAAGAAATGAAGCAAGACTCCAGGTATATTGTTTTTTAATCAAAAACTAAAAATTAAAATTCGGTGTCCAAGTCAAAGGCGTATCATATTATTCAGCCCGATGGCTTTTATGCGATTTATTGATGTATAGGGTCGTAGAGCATTAACACAGAGCTAATACCTAAACAATGGCGACGGCGTTGGTGCGATCTACTCTTCTTCGAACCACTCTGCGAGGAGGCGGACGTGCCTCCACGGCTCCCCGTAGAAACTTCGCTTCCTCCGGTCATCACGATGATGCTTGTTAGTCTCCTTCTTTTTCCTTTTCCTACCAAAAGCGCTTGCGCATCCCTTCGTTTATCTGAGTTACAATTCCTGCGTTGATATCCGCTCATACTCGGCGATCCGATTAGACTTTTTGTTTTTCTTTCATGCAATTTCATGTTAAAGATGATTATTTCCAGTTGATGGGAATTGGATTGCGTCTGAGGTTTGATTAGCTCTCCCGCATGAGGGTTTGTTACCAAATCTTTATGGATTTTGCGAATGTACGTTGTTATTTGGGCAAATTTTGGTTGCTTTTGGTACATGAATGTGGGAAAGGGTTAATGTTTTTATGAAATTGATTTATTAATGCTCTTGTTTGTTTTTAAGAATGATGTATTCAATATAAGTGAATTTTATTTCTGAATTCTGACTATCGAGCCTTTTATTTTAGCCAATAGACTGTTAAGCCTTGCTTTAACGTGAATATGTGATTATTCGAAAGATTCAAATTCGTATATCATTTTCGTTTTCTGCTGTTTTTTTATTGGCCTGATTCGTTTTCTGCTGTTTGGCCGCACGCAACTTGCACTTAAATTGCTGGAATAACCTTTAACAATTGCTTTCGCATAGTTATAAGTGCAAAGTGAAACTCTTCGATGTTCCGCTATCTGAATTTATCCAAGATTTTAGTTTTGGTCATTGCACTCGAATAGTAGGAATAACCTCAAACGATTATTCTCGCATTGTTACTGGTGCAAAGTCAAATTTTTTAATTCCGCTACCTTAATTCATCGAAGATTTTAGTTTTGGTCCAATCTAGTTCTCTGATTCTCTTCCAAATGCGATTTTCCTGTTAAGAATTTTGTAGAACTTATGCTTTTGGCTTTGATCTTCCCCTCATGTTATTTTTTGCGTGATTACGTGTTTAAGATCGTGCTTTTGTTGTGTTTTTCATTTTAATTGTGTCAGACGAGACAGCCAAATGGGAGAAGATTACATATATGGGCATTGCTACATGCACTGTTTTATCCATTTATAATCTATCAAAGGGTCATCCTCACCATGAAGAGCCCCCTGTGAGCTTTCCTTTCTACGCACCTGCTGTTCTTTATTGATGTTACTTTGACATGCATCCCAATTCTGTGCTCTGTCCTGATTCTTCTCCCTTCCATCTTGTATTTGTATATGCTTTGTGACAATTCATCTTATCAGTGTATCTTTTATTTTCTCTTGCAGGCATACCCGTATTTACACATCCGCAATAAGGAATTTCCATGGGGTATGTTTGTTTCATTATTGATTAATTGGATATGGTGATTTGATTTTGTTTAGTACATTTCGTACTGGAAATTTTTGTTACTCTAATAATTTGTTATATTTTTAATTTTGTGGCTCTTACTGTGAGCAGTTTTCACATTCAATTAGTAGAGAGCAGCATTTTTTGGGACATTAGTTTATTAGAAGAAGCCACTTTTGATTATATAGATTCATAATAATAGATGTATATTGTAAATTAAGAACAGAATGACATCTCGAGTACTGAAAGCTGTGGTCAATATACTCATGCATTTCTTCTTTTTCTGAAAAATCTCTGTGCAAATATACTCTTATGCACTTGATGCTATTTGACTAAATACAACCGAGCAACATTCAATTTGATCTTCTAATTAGCTTTAATAAAATGTAGGACCATTTTCCCATGAAGTTTATTGTTAGTTTGTATTTTGTCTCGTCCCAAATTTGTCTGTTGCTTTGGTTATACACTGGTTCATGTGATACCAGCCTATAAGTGCCCCCTGCATCCTTCTCAATAATTTCTTAGAACTTAGCTCTCATCTTTGTGGATATCCTAGCTTTTTCTTGGGCATAGTATTGATCAATGTTTCAATACATGGTGGTCCTTTAAGCTTCACATACACATTGATCCTATATGCTTCATTTCTTCTCTGCCAACTATTTTAAAGCGCTAGGTTCCTGCAAGTTGTCTGTTGTTACTTTGATACTGTTTTCTTCAAATTATCATTTGACCTGAAATTAGAGATTGTTTGACATGGTTCTTTTGTGGTAACCAGGTCCAGATGGTCTTTTTGAAAAGAAACACTAGTATCGGTGATTTGGGGTCATGCTCAAGGTTATATTGTGGCATTGATGCCTTAAACCATTGCTCTTCCGTTGTCAATGTTTAAGACAATGCTGATGATGGCATTTTCGTATTCATCCATGAAATCTGATCTAGATCTTGCGGTACATGTTATTTGTTTGTGTTTGGTTCCCATACATTTAAGTAAAATAAAATTGCAATTACATTTGATCGTTTATTTCTGTTCTTGATCAATATTTGACAATTTACTAAGAATTGGATTAAATATGAAGTAAGGCAAATGCAATTGACTTTTTTTGAGAAATACATATTGGGAATTTTCTCCATGTTGGGGTATAATTGAAATCGTGAAATTGGTCTCACTGAATTCCGATCATTGCCTCTTTTTTTTTTCGGTCGAAGGAATCTGGATGCTTGAAATTTTATTCTTTTTTTGACCAAACTTGAAATTTTATTCTCGACTACAATATTCCGATATAAAATTGTTTTGCCAACTCAATTTTATGTACTGAATGTGGGAAACTCGTTTGGAATGAAATACAATTTGTTCTCTGTTCAAGTTTTCTGTCCTGATTCCACTTGGATGCTTAATAATTTGGGACCCGTGAATGGAGAATTTTTTTTTTAATCAATGATCGTGATTTAAGAAATTTCAGCACAATAAATTATAAGTTATATTATGGCATTACACTATTAAAATAAATCAAGAATTAGCTCAACAATGAACTATATTGGTTGGATTGGAGTCATTGGGGTTGATGGATCCAGTTCGATTATTAATTTAGCGGAATAAAAATAACACAAAACTCGGCAGTAACAACTAAGAAAAAGCCAGGAAATGTGTATTCAGTATCGCTATGATTATCAGCTAAACAAGAAATGGTTCTTACATTATTTTCTCTGAACTTTGTAGAGGCGTTATATGACACAACGGAGGTCTGCAAACAAAAGCTTAAAAAAGAAAAGACTGTAAATTAACTGTTTAACAGTCACACGTGATGTTAGAAATAGAATAGCTCATTCACCATCGCATTATATTTGCGAAAGCGGCCAAGCTAGTGATAGTCAAAACTGCTTATTTCTTTGCAATTTCCTTAGTTCTTGCCCAATAGAGCATCCATTGTTACTCTTGAGGATTGATTACTAAATCGTATTGACATTTTTCTCATGTCATTCTCTTTGTTCGACGGAAAACGGAGAATGCTTACCTTAATGGCAGTTGGCCATTTTACTGGAAAAAAGTAGTTAAAGGTTCCATAAAATAATCTGGCCCACATTTGAAGGACATCAAATGGTTTATTCATGTAGAACTATATCTTCAGAATTATTCTCGCAGTCTGTATGGCGTTTTTTTATTAGACAGTTGCACTGGCACAAATCACAAGGTGCCTGAAGAACTTTATACCTATTAAACTGAGAAAACTATATCATCATTGCATATTGGCTATGCAAAGAACCATAAACATCTCAATATAAATAAAAAGGAAGCACTGCTGTGTACAATTGAATGATTGATTTATTTCAATCATCACTCCGTGGCAGTATCATCATTGTGATAATTGCTTTCTGTATTGCCCTCTGGCAAAGTTCCCAAATCCATTCGAGCCTCTTTAATATCCTCATGGATTGAAGAATCGGCGTTGTTATTGTCGTTTGAGTTCACTGCGTCCACTTTCTCTTTTTGAGATTCAACTGATTCATTTTGACCTCCATCTTCATTTTCATGTGTTTCGCTTTGATCAGTAGTGCTCTCATTTTTGTTTTGCTCTGCATCAGCTGTAGTCTCAGAAGATGCATCTTTATCTTCAACATTCAAAGAATCAGAAGTATTGATTTGCACATCTTGACTAGCATTCCCGTTGTCATTGGATTTATTCTGGTCAGCATCACTTTCACTTTTTGAGTTTGATAATTCGTCTATATTCTGCTTGGATGAAGTGTCAGAAGGATTGACTTGTTCTTGGCTCGATTCAGTATTGTCATTACCCTTTTTGTCACTGATTGTACTGCTCCGATCAAAGTTTTCATTATTGTCATTACCCTTTTTGTCACTGATTGTACTGCTCTGATAAGAGTTTTCATCGTCATTCTGCCCAGAATCATCATTAAATTCCGAATTCGAGGATCCATCTCTCTTCTGTTCGGATGAAGAATCAGAGGAAGTGAGTTGCACCTCTTGGTGCGAAATTGATGTATCATTTGTAGTGGACCATAAGACATTCTCTTCCCTTCCTTCTTCGGCAGAATTACCGTAAGGCTTTTCAATCTGAGCAGATTTACTAGAGCTATCCGTGGATTCTCCTCTAGCAACATCTGTGTCATGGGTTCCTGAGGAAGATGTTGAAGTGGAATCGGCATGCTTCTCTGTGACATCTGATTCAGAATTCTCTGTTGTTAGCGTGATATTGTGCAAGCTGGAGTCCTCTGCCTCGGAGTTTGCATCATCAGATGTTTTCATCTGTTTGTTAGTTATTGTGCTAGATGTTGTATCTGTCCCATTCTGCAATGACGAATCCAGAGTATCCACTTCGTCTGTCGTGGGGTTGTTGTGCTCCTGCTGCTGCACATCTGATTCTGCCTTGGAACTTCTCTTTGAATCATTCTCTGTGTGGGTCTGATTCTCACTGTCATCCCCTTGGTTGGTTGTGACTGTAGAATCAGTATTTTCGGTTGTTTCTGATTTTGTTACATTTGAGACTGATTCATTCTGATCAAAATTGTTCTGCTGAAACTCATTCTTGTCGCCCTTTTCAAATTGTTCTGTCTTGTTATCAATGTCATCTGAGATATCTTGGGTTTTACGATCTACAACACTGGAGGCATTATCTCCTGTATCCTCATTGCTCCTTTCCCCCTCCTGAAAGTTATCTTCGGATGAAATCTGTTCCCGAATCTTATTATGTTGTTCGTTTTTTCCCGTTTCATGGTCATCTTCCGTGTCTTCTTTATTGTCTTGTTCTCGGCTATCCTCTAGATGTTCGTTTTCGCTAATCTCTTCATTCTCCTTGTCTTCCCTTTGTATCTCCTTTGTCTCTTCATTCTCCTGTTGACTCTCTCCTGTCCCATCTTTCCCATCATTCTCTTGCAAGTTCTCTCCTGTATCTCTCGTCTCGTCATGCTCTAGCTGACTCTCTCCCGTCTCTTTGTCCTCTGCTTCATCTTTGTTCTCTTCAATCCCCTTGTCCTTGCTGTCACTCTCTTCACCAAACTTTCCGTTATGCTCCTCACTTTCCTTCTCTGCCGAACTATTTTCAGAATTCATTTCACTCTCTCTCTCTTGATCTAGAGAATCCTTTCTTTGCTCAAACTCCTCTTCAATGTTTTGATCATGCTTTTGCAACAGGACGTCATCATCCACACTACTAATCTTATCGAGCTTTCGTTGTTCTTCATGCTTACTCTCCTCTTCGTCGTCATCCTCTTTGTGCCTTGCATCTACAACAGGAATGTCCTCCACAGCAGGATGATGGGGGTCCTTCCTCCCCAACTTCAAGACTTCACGGCCAGCCTCTGTGCTTTTAGCATATGATGCTTTCTTGTCATGGGAGTGGCTCACTTGGTAAACCATCCAGACCCCAACGGCAAGCAGGAGACATATTTGTAGACCATGCTTCACCTTGAAGCCTTTGGATCTCCTCCGTGGAGATGACCTGAACATTTCTGAAACTGAATATTTCTCACTCCTCAATATTCAACTTTCTCAGGCACCTGATCATATATGTAAGATCATATTATCATATTATATAGCTGATCAGTCAGAATCTCACTCAGGTTTTCTCAAACACGTGCAAATTCCAGATTCATACAATGCTCAGGCCTATCAATAGACTAAATGCAACATATATAAAGAACACATCTACACCAGCAATACTTCCTGATATCATGCAAGGTGCCCATCAATCAGATCACATATGTGAACATCACATGAAATAGGAACTCAGCATCAGTCAAGAATATAAAATCACGGAGAAAAATTCTGCAAACAAGTTTCCACCATCAAATATAAACTCCGCGAATACCAGGAAACACGCATCACACGTATTGCAGAGCTAAAGCAGTTGGATAAGAGGAAGTCGCAAGTTGCGTATCAAATGCTGATGCAAGGTGTACTGGCCGGGATGATAAGGCCGAGCTTACAAGTCCGGAGAGGCCGGGATGAGAAGGCCGAGCTTACAAGTCCGGGGAAGATAAAAGTCCATTTGATGTACCACTCTCCGGGCTCATATACACCGAGCTTAAGTGCAACGATCCGAGCATTATATCAGTTATCAAGTGGTAAGCCCGAGTAATTGTACGGCCAAGTGATCGTATGATTAAATAACATCTCGGTCGTAGGACCAACTACCGGGTTTCTCTACAAAAATTGTGATGCTCCGAAAATATTCGACTAGGAGTAACGGTTATGAGAACAATAACCATTACGGAATCATAACTGAAGGACGAAAAATCAGGGATGAAGCAAAAAATGTGCAATACTCCATAATGATTATTTATGAAATATCCCGATAAACAAGGGATGAGAGGGAGAAGACGGTTACACCTTAACGGTCAGGAGAAGGTCAATAAAAAGGGGGCAAGAAGAAGAGTAAAAGAGAGAGCACTGCACACTGTAAAAAAGGAATAGTCTATCTCGGCTTTTTGACGGAACATTTTGGCGCCCACCGTGGGGCCGAGAAAAACTATCCCACCACCAAGAATCATGGTGCGAACCAGGAGCAGTGCGGGTGCAGGAGAACAACATCACGAAGACAGGACTTCTTTGGAGGACCATCCTGTCATTCGGGCAATGCGTGATGAGATGGAAGCATTAAGAAAGGAGAATGAGGAGATGCGTGAAAAGAATAGGCAATTGGAGCGAGAACGCTATCATGAAGATACTTCTCCTCCTCGAGGAGGGGAGCGGGGAAATACCAACAGGGATGCTCAGCGGTCGCATCAGGAGGCAAGTCGACGTGAGGAAACATATCATTCAGAGACGAACATTGAAAATTGGCGAGGGGATAAGCAGGCCATCCGGAGGCATCCGTTCGTTGATGGCATCATGGAGACGCCATTGCCAAAAGGATGGAAGGGCTTAAACTTGGAAAGGTATGATGGTACTACTGATCCTGATGAGCATGTGGATGCGTATGTCACGCAGGTAAATCTGTTCACGAATAAGGATGCAGTTTTATGTAGGGTCTTCCCTACGTCTTTGAAAGGAGCAGCTTTGAGTTGGTACACTCGGCTCCCACCGCGATCTATTGATTGCTTTGAAACTTTGATAAAAAAATTTAGCGCGCAGTATGCTACCAGCCGACCTCACCAGCTCACCTCGGCTGCATTAGTGAACTTACGCCAAGAAAAGGATGAGTCCTTAAGAAGTTTCATGGAGCGTTTCTCATCAGTCTCGGTAAAAATACGAGATCTAAACCCTGAAGTGGCAATGCACACGATGCTTATGGCCCTCAAGCCAGGACCGTTCGCTGATCATTTATGTCGGAAGCCACCTGCCAACATGGATGAACTTAGAAATCGTGCAGCTGGATACATACAAATGGAGGAAGTGTCCAAGTTCAGAAATAAAGTCAGGACCGATCTGGATAGGCGGACGGAGTCAAATAACCGAGGAAGTATAAGGCCGATGTTAGAAAAGGGAAAGTTTAAAAGAGAAGGAACTAGTCGAGGGCCGAAGTATGACCTTTATACTCCGTTAAACGCTCACAGAGCTCGAATTCTGGAAGAAGCGTGCAATACTGAGTTGATACGGCTCCCACCTCCCGGACATACCCCAGAAACGGCAGATCAATCAAAGCATTGCAGGTACCATCGTAACTATGGGCACACCACGGAGGAGTGCTGGACGCTACGGGATAAGATTGAGGAATTAATTCAGGCCGGGCATCTCGGCAACTTTGTACAAAGAAATCGCGGTAATCATCAACCTTATAATGGACGAGGACGTGGTAGAGGTCAGCCCCGAGATTCAGAAAGGCTTCGACGACCAAATGAGGAAAGAAGGCAACCCGATGATACTCAGAACAGGGAGGAAAACAGAATTAAAGGTGTAATCAATACTATAGCAGGTGGGTTTGCTGGGGGAGGAGCGACCAGCTCAGCTCGGAGAAGGCACCTGAGGGCCATTCGGACAGTAAATGCGACAACGCACCGAGCGCCTCGAAGTTCTCGTCCCATCACCTTCTCGGATGAGGACTTCGAAGGAGTCGATCCTAATCAGGATGACCCTGTGGTGGTTTCGGTAGAAGTGGCGAATTACGTTGTAAGAAAGACGTTGATAGATCAAGGGAGCTCGGCGGATATCTTATATTATACCACTTTCCAGAAGCTCGGGATACCGGACGAGATGATCAAGCCTTATCACGATCAGCTGGTTGGCTTCGCAGGAGAACAAGTTCATACCCGAGGATATGTGGAGTTGTTGACCACTTTCAGGGGAGACCTCGGGTCAAGGACCATCATGATCAGGTACCTTATTATTGATGCAATAACTTCTTATAACATCTTGATAGGTCGACCGGCGTTAAACGAGCTCGGCGCCGTGGTCTCCACTCCACATCTCATGATGAAGTTTCCCTCGGTTACGGGGGATATAATTACAATGAAGGCTGATCAGAAGGTGGCAAGACAATGCTATGTAGATAGTCTAAAAGTCACCAGGAGAGGGGTAGTCGGTAGTGGTATACAGACGAGAAAAGATACCACGTCAGTAAATTTGGTGGAGCTTGATCCCCGACTTGATCTACAGGACCAAAGGCCAAGACCTATTGAAGAATTACGGAAATTTCAGCTCGCCGGTGAAGATCGGTGTACTAGTCTTGGAAGTTAACTCCGAGAAGACACAAAGGAGCAGATAACAAAGATGTTGAAGGACAATGCTGATCTGTTCGCTTGGACTTCTTCGGATATGCCGGGAATTGATCCAAATTTTCTATGCCACAAACTGGCGGTATACCCTGAAGCTAAGCCAGTGGCGCAAAGGAAGAGACGGGTAGGTGAGGAAAGGCGGAAGGCAATGAAGGAAGAAACGGTAAAGCTGATTGATGCTGGGTTCATCCGAGAAATTGAATATACCACGTGGTTGGCCAATGTGGTGCTCGTTAAAAAGGCTAATGGAAGGTGGAGAATGTGCACAGACTACACCGACCTAAATAAGTCATGCCCGAAAGATACGTACCCCCTCCCCAGCATAGATCGGCTTGTAGATGGAGCGTCAGGCTGTGGCTTACTTAGCTTTCTGGATGCTTACTCCGGGTATAATCAGATAAGGATGTACCCCCCTGACGAGGAAAAAACAGCGTTCATGACTGAGAACGCTAACTATTGCTATCAGGTGATGCCGTTCGGATTGAAGAATGCTGGGGCTACATACCAGCGATTGATGGATAAAATATTTCAGGAACAGATTGGGAGAAACCTGGAAGTATATGTTGACGATATGGTAGTGAAGTCCGAAGATCCCTCCAAGCATGCTGCCGACCTTGGCGAGGTGTTCGGAAGAATACGGAAGTACAACATGAGGTTAAATCCTGAGAAGTGCGTATTCGGAGTCAACGGAGGGAAATTCTTAGGATTCATGCTAACACATCGAGGTATTGAAGCTAATCCAGATAAATGCCGAGCTATTATTGACATGAGAAGCCCCCAAAGTATAAAAGAAGTGCAGAAACTGACGGGGCGATTAGCATCACTATCTCGCTTCATACCGAGGTTAGCGGAGAAAGCTAGGCCGTTCTTTAAGTTACTCAAGAAGGCTAAGCGGTATGAGTGGAGTGAGGAATGTGAGCAAGCATTTCAGAATTTCAAAGGCTTCTTTTCGGCACCTCCGATCCTTAATCGGCCGGTTCCTAATAAAGAGTTGCTGTTGTATATGTCGGTGACCGAGCATGCAATTAGCTCGGTGATGGTGCAGGAAATGGGCAAGCAGCAAATACCAGTATATTTTATCAGCCGAGTATTGCACAATGCGGAATCAAGGTATCAGACTATTGAGAAGTTAGCTCTGGCTCTGGTCATCTCGGCGAGAAGATTGCGACCTTATTTTCAAAGTCATGAGGTTGTTGTAAAAACTGATCATCCCGTAAAGCAGGTCTTGAGGAAACCCGAGTTGGCAGGCCGAATGATCTCGTGGTCAGTTGAGTTGTCAGAGTTCGGTATCAGGTATGAGTCAAGAGGGCCAATTAAGGCGCAATGTCTATCTGATTTTGTTGCCGAACTTACCCCACCCGAAAATTACAAAGACGGGAACCAATGGATACTTTATGTGGATGGCTCATCCAATACCAAGGGGAGCAGAGCGGGAATCATTTTGGAAGGACCCGGAGGGGTAACTTTGGAGCAGTCTCTTAAGATCGACTTCCTGGTCACTAATAATCAGGCCGAGTATGAAGCTTTAATTGCGGGGTTAAATCTAGCCAGAGAGGTGGGGGCGAGTCGGGTAAGATGTCGGAGTGATTCACAGTTGGTTTCTGAACAAGTCTCGGGAGCTTACCAAGCCAAAGACCCACAGTTGGCAAAATACTTGAACAAGGTGAAACACTTGGCTGAATGCTTTGATGAATTTGTGATTGAGCACATTCCAAGAGAAGAAAACTCCCGAGCTGATTTGTTGTCCAGATTAGCTAACGTCAAAAGGCTCGGGCAGCATGAAACAATCATCAGGGAGACCATATATCAGCCTAGTGTTGATCTTGATGAGGTTATGGCCGGAAATAGCCCGGACCAGAACTGGATGACCCCTATTTGGAATTATCTGGCCGAAGGGACTTTGCCCAACGACCAGAACGAAGCAAGGAGATTGAAGCTGAAGTCCTCCCATTACATAATAATGGGAAAGGACTTGTACAGGCGAGGATTCTCAACCCCCTTATTAAAATGCCTGACTCCTGAACAGGCGAAATATGTTATGAGCGAAATCCATGAAGGAGTGTGTGGGATGCATACCGGTGGAAGATCTATGGCAGTAAGAGTAATTCGGGCTGGCTATTATTGGCCCACTATCCGAGCTGATTGCACCGAGTATAGTAAGAAGTGTACTGAGTGCCAAAAGTTTGGCAGTCTACGCCATGCACCGCCGGAAGAATTGCACACACTGACGTCTCCGTGGCCATTCATGGTATGGGGAATGGATATTCTTGGACCTTTTCCGATTGGAAAAGGGCAGGTCAAGTTCTTAATAGTTGGCATAGACTATTTCACTAAATGGATTGAGGCGGAATCATTAGCTAAGATCACGGCACAACAAGTACAGAAATTTGTATGGAGGAATATTGTTTGTCGGTATGGGATTCCTCACTCGGTGGTTACTGATAATGGGAGGCAGTTTATTGATGGAAACCTGAAGCAATTCTATGATCAGCTTGGTATAAAGCATCGAGTGTCTTCGGTCGAGCATCCTCAAACAAATGGACAGGCAGAAGCAGCGAACAAGGTTATTCTTGGGGAACTCAAGAAGAGATTAGGAAGAGCAAAGGGGGCCTGGGCCGAAGAGTTACCGAGCATTCTGTGGGCTTATCATTGCACGCCTCAGTCAAGCACCAAGGAAACTCCTTTTAAGCTGACCTTTGGAGCTGATGCAATGATCCCGGTGGAAGTAGGAGAGCCGTCCTTTAGACGAACACTCCTTGATCAACATACGAACCAGGAAAATATGGAAGTCGAACTAGATCTATCCGAGGAGATCCGGGAAAATGCACGTATACAAGAACAGGCTTGTAAGCAAAGAGCGGCTCGGCGTTATAATTCTCGACTTAAACCAAGGAGTTTTGATCGTGGAGATCTTGTTTGGAGAAAGCAGAATGAAGCAAGGAAAAACATCAGCGAGGGAAAGCTAGCTGCGAACTGGGAAGGGCCTTACCGAGTTACTGAAGCGTTGGGCAATGGAGCATATAGATTAGAAAAGTTGTCAGGGGAAGCAATCCCTAGGACATGGAATGCTTCTCACCTCAAAATTTATTTCAGTTAGTTGATGTATACAAAGAAGGCGGTGTACTCTTTTTCCTAACTTGGTCTTTTGTCCCAAAGGATATACAAAAAAGGGTTTTGGCCGAGAAGGTTTTAACGAGGCACGCCTACCTACTTTGATAAAGGAAATTCTTTGTCATGATTTCATTCATTTTAAGCCTCGGTCAAGTGTGAACCAAGGTCTTCAATTAAAATCCGGTCAAGTATGAACCGAGATATCCAGTTAAAATTCGGTCAAGTGTGAACCAAGGTCTTCAATTAAAATCCGGTCAAGTATGAACCGAGATATCCAATTAAAATTCGGTCAAGTGTGAACCGAGGTCTTCAATTGAAATCCGGTCAAGTGTGAACCGAGGTCTCCAGTCAAAAATTCGGTCAAGTATGAACCGGGCATTCGAATTAAACTTGGTCAAGTTTGAACCAAAAAATTGTTAAAATTCGGTCAAGTGTGAACCGAGATCCTCAAATAAAATCCGGTCAAGTATGAACCGAGATCCTCTATTAAAATTCGGTCAAGTGTGAACCGAGATCCCCAATTAAAATTCGGTCGAATATGAACCGAGGTCTTCAATTAAAATCCGGTCAAGTATGAACCGAGATATCCAATTAAAATTCGGTCAAGTGTGAACCGAGGTCTTCAATTGAAATCCGGTCAAGTGTGAACCGAGGTCTCCAGTCAAAAATTCGGTCAAGTATGAACCGGGCATTCGAATTAAACTTGGTCAAGTTTGAACCAAAAAATTGTTAAAATTCGGTCAAGTGTGAACCGAGATCCTCAAATAAAATTCGGTCAAGTATGAACCGAGATCCTCTATTAAAATTCGGTCAAGTGTGAACCGAGATCCCCAATTAAAATTCGGTCGAATATGAACCGAGGTTTTCAATTAAAATTCGGCCAATTATGAACCGAGGTTTTCAAATAAAATCCGGTCAAGTACAAACCAAGAGACTGAATTAAATTTTAGTCGAGATCGAACCAAGAGGAAAAGAGACGGATTATCATTAATTAGAAACAATTCTGAATAAACATCAAAAATAGACCATCAAGGAGGTGGGCCGTTTACTTTTCAGTTCTCCAATTCCTCCTCGTCAACAAGCACACCATCTTTGACGTCTTTATTTACATCGAAAGCCGAGAGCTCAATTTTCGGAAGAAAGAGGTGCACCTGACGAAGTGCTTTATGAAAGCCTTCTATATGCTCTTTCATTATTTGTTGCACGGCTTCCTTAACATCAGCCTCAAGCTCGGATTGTTTCTCCCTCGCTTGTTCCAAGTCCTTTTGCAAATTAGCAGCGAGGGCCGAGGACTCGGCTTCAGCGCTCCTTGCCCAAGCAACCTCAGCTGTCAGGGCATCCCGCTCCTTCTCAACTGCTTGCACTTTCATCTCGGCATTAGCAAGGGATCCTTTCAGCTCCTCCACTTGCAGAAGGAGAGCTGCTTGAGATTTTGAAGCCTCGGCGAGTTCTGAAGAAGCCTTGTCTTTTGCATTGGTTGCTTCCAGGAGCTCGGCTTTCGCAGCTTTCAGGCGACGGTCACTCTCCTCAAACTCCTCCCCACAGAGCGAGGCCACGGTCGCGGCATGCAGGCACATAGCCGACATGGAGTCCAAAACAGCCTTGGGACCCAATCGTTGTAAAGCTTCCTTGTCCCCGATTTTCTGGATGCCACTCCCAAAAAACCTAGCAATGCTCGGGTCAGTGCTCGAAGGTGAGCGTCTAATGGGAGACGGCAGGAGAGGTGAGCGAATTGAATAAACAGGCTCCTCGGCGGTGGTCGGAAGTCGGGCGCGTTTGCTCGGGGGGCTGTGTGGAGAGGAAGTGATCTCAACAACTTCCGTTGTCGTCACTGTCTCGGCATGTCCTCTCTCCTCTCTATCAGGGCGAGCTTGCAGGTTCTCGGTAGAAGGTCCTGCTGATGAGGCCATGTTTTTTATTGATCGCCAGTTGAATTTCCCCATCACCACTGCAGAGTAGAAAATATATATATTAAAAACTCAGACAAGAATGGCAGCAGAAGAAAAAAGAAATTCAACACTCACGTGAAAAATCTTTATTAGGAGTTGAGGAATAAGGGAGCCTAAGTAAAATTTTGCAGTTCAAGGGGCGAGGTAATCTATTTAATTTATCGACATCCGCTTTTTCGGATGCCGACATATCCTCATAGCACCAAGACTGGAATTTGATCGGAGTCCGAGTCCAATATAGAGGAAACCTGGGTCGTCCCTCCTCATTGAAAAACATTTCCGAGTATCCTTCGGCTGGGCGCACCTTAAAGAAACTTCCTTTGAAGTCTTTGTAGGATGAGGTATATGGGCCGATTATTCCCTTTTTATTCATGCCACTGAGAGAAATCCAGCCGATCTTATTTCCAAATCGGATCTGGTAGAAGTAGAGAAATTTTGGAGCAGTCGGCGTCATGTTCAATTTTCTGCACAGGACTTCGAAAGCCTTTAAAAACGCCCAACTGTTGGGATGAAGCTGAGTCGGAGCGACGTTCAACGCCCTTAAAATAGCGCACTCAAACTCCGAAAAAGGAAGGCCAACTCCCAGTGACTCAAATAATGTTTTATACATATAGGTAAAATGTATTTGCCCTCGTTGTGCTGACATAAAAACGTGCTCATCTTCTGTACATGGCTCAGCAATCACGGCCTCCTCTGTTTGTATGCTAGACAGAGAGATGGATTTCCTCATTTCCATGATCGACTCAGCAGTCCGAAATCTAGAGTGATAAGATCCAACTTCTCCTTTAACCCAATAATATCCCGGAAGTTGAATGTCGGGAACTGGATCTTTTCGAACCCTTGAACCGATTTTTCGCGGGTTGGGAACAGTTACTTGCACGGCAGTAGCCGAAGATGAAGCTTCCCTTTCAGTCGGGAAGTCGGCCAGACGAAAATTCAGTTCTGCGCTGGGAAAGGAAGAGTTTGATGGTGAAGGATCTTCTCCGATACCCATAACTTCCCTCTCAACTAAGATTCGATGGGGGGACGACCCAGCGGGCGTCTCGGATCCTCGGCTTGAACTCATAATGGTTTGGAAAAATATAATATAGAGTGTAGAAACTGAGAAAAAGGAGAAAGATAGAGAGGGCGTACCTGGAAAAATGACGAAAAGGGTGAGAAAAAGGAGGATAGAGACGACAGAAAGGTTAGAGATGATGGAAAGATTCAGAAGGAATGAAAGGTAAATGAAGTTTAAAGTGAAAGGATGAACGCTTGAGTCCTACACGTATATTGTGAAACCCCTCCTCGAAACGAGTAATGTAATCATGACTTTGGGCAACAAATCGTCACCATTGGGGAACGTGGTCTAACTGACAAGAAGGCGCAGCATTAAATGACGCCGCGTGTAGCTGTACGTATAAGTGCATTACCGTCTCAGAAACCGAAACGTCAAGGAGCCTTAGGGAAGGTTCTCGAATCCCCAGGATACTGAAACGGTTCAAAATTTAAAAAACCAGTCTTTAGTTGGTCACGTGATCCAGAGCCTTTTCGTCCGAATCGGCCTCGAGGCTCGGGGGGCTAGTGTACTGGCCGGGATGATAAGGCCGAGCTTACAAGTCCGGAGAGGCCGGGATGAGAAGGCCGAGCTTACAAGTCCGGGGAAGATAAAAGTCCATTTGATGTACCACTCTCCGGGCTCATATACACCGAGCTTAAGTGCAACGATCCGAGCATTATATCAGTTATCAAGTGGTAAGCCCGAGTAATTGTACGGCCAAGTGATCGTATGATTAAATAACATCTCGGCCGTAGGACCAACTACCGGGTTTCTCTACAAAAATTGTGATGCTCCGAAAATATTCGACTAGGAGTAACGGTTATGAGAACAATAACCATTACGGAATCATAACTGAAGGACGAAAAATCAGGGATGAAGCAAAAAATGTGCGATACTCCATAATGATTATTTATGAAATATCCCGATAAACAAGGGATGAGAGGGAGAAGACGGTTACACCTTAACGGTCAGGAGAAGGTCAATAAAAAGGGGGCAAGAAGAAGAGTAAAAGAGAGAGCACTGCACACTGTAAAAAAGGAATAGTCTATCTCGGCTTTTTGACGGAACACAAGGCATGCCGGAAGGTATTCATTCATAAAGCCGTAAGATCTAAAGTGACCGAATCACAATTACACGTAAATGATAAATCGAAGAAGCTTCTGGATAACAATAGAAATAGTGAAGCATTACCAAAAAGGCATAAACGTACCTGCAAGAAACAGCTCTACAGATCTGGAAATGGCAGTGTATATCAAAGAAACATTCTATTTTCTATTTTGAGATTTTTCTTTTTCTTGGAAAAGGGAAGATGGGGCAATTCCGTGGCAAAAATAGACTATGCCAACAAGAGGCAATTGCAGAAGGGAAGACTTGCTGTTCCAGCGCTCTGAGAATTTAGAAACAAATGGATTATATTCTAGAAGATCCGAGATTCTGTGCTTTGGAGTTCTGATTTTTTTTTTTAAATAATGTTTTTAGATCTGATACCTGCAAAATATAGCGGAGTTGAGATGGGGATAACAACTTTTTAGAGGTATAATACAATGGATCCGAGAATGAGATCTTTCGTATTTGCGTTTTAATGCTTTTTTTCTTTTTTTTGGGTAAATGCGTTTTGATACTTTATGGCGAAAGTGAGGGGTGGCGACTCGCGAATTGATAGACCGAGCAAATTAGATCCGCGTCCTTCCAATCAATATTATCTCGATCATCTCTCGAGCAATATATTAACAGTTTATAAGATCGTATGATCTCCACAAATCAAGCTAATAAAATATTAAAAATATAAAAAAAAATAAAACTTAAGACATAACGAAATAATATAATAATACTAAATAATCAATATACATATGAACTGAAATAAATCTGCAACTGTTAGTAAAAAAAAAATCTATAACATTTAACACTTACAACTGTTTTGTCAAAGGAAAAAAAAATCCCTGCACCTATAACTTCAAATCAATAATAAGCAGCCCCAATAGAAAGCCAGAAATGTATCATGAAAATTAACAGGAAAAACAACTCTGAAGCCCAAAAAAAGAAACAAGCAAAAAATATCAATTTTCCTTTACCTTTATGACCTTTATGAGATAGAATGGTCCTTTAGTTGCTACACCCTAATTGTTTTTTTATATTAATCAACGAATGCCATGAATTGTTCCCCTTAAGTTAGAATCGTTGCTTGTTATTTATCAAAAAATCTTTACCTTTCTACAAGCAACCACAGCTTCTGCTTTTTTTTTTCTTCTCAAACTCTTTCAATGTTATTTTTGAGAGTGCTTGGTGCTAAATTGAAATTTTTTAGGATCATTTTTAATTTTGATGCATCTAATAGCTACTCCCTTTGGTCCTATATAATAGGATCTTTAACCCTGGTCCTAAATATAAGATTCTTTACAATATAGGATGTAATATTTATTATACATTTTCAGAAAAATGTCACTATTTAATGTATCCAAAGAGAAAGAGAAAGATTAAATAAGGGTAGTTTTGAAAAAATCGAGGTAGTTAATTAGTTTTAATTCCAATTCTTAATCCGCGTGATTCGGTTATAAGGGTTTTATATTAAGAATTAGAGGGAGTAGTATTTATTCTTTTTTTTTTAATATTTTTAATGTTTTATTAGCTTTATTTTTTTTTAGACCATATGATTTCATAAACAGTTAGGATATTGCTTGAGAAATAACTGAGAGAGCTTTAATTGAGAGTCAGTATCCAGCAAATTGGGTTCTTTTATTTAATCTACAGCCGCAATGCAATGAACTTCCATTGTAATCATTTAAAGTGCACATTGGAACAAAAAGTATTAAAAGTACAGTCAGACTGAAAAAAAAAACCATTTTTAACCAAAGCTAAAAGAAGAATCATTTAAAGTGCACAATGCGTTGTCTTTCCTTCAGGCAATTTTTGGTTCAATTGACGGAGGATTGATCTGGGAGAAGAGTTTTCATTTTTTTTTAAGGAAATTGAAATTTAAAAAAAATAGACTCCAAAAAGGAACGGAATTAGATTTTAAAAACATTGGTAGGTAAATATAATCTGGATATAAATTTTATTTAATATGTATTTCTAATTTTTTTATATAAAATGTATATTTATAATATTAAAAAATTAAAAATTTCCATAAAAAAAAAATTGCCCAACCCACAGTGGAGCTGGGCTGCCGTTGACGGGATGATAGATGGGTTGATTGGGGGAGAATGGTTATTAAGTTGGGAACAGCAAAGGCTCTGTTTGAGCCAGCCCAAAAGTTGCGTTTCAGTGGTTGAAATGCCTACCCAAACACACACAAATTGGTCCCAACATTTATTAGGTGAGGACAAAAATGTCATCAAGCTTCAATTCCATTCCATTGGATTTATGGTGGAAACCATTTCAGTTATTTTGGGAGAATTGGAATCTTCGGGAATGATGAATCAAGCATCCCAAACATGCAAAGATTAAGAATTCATTTCTAGTTCAATTTCCCTACTCATAATCCCAATATATCAAACGCGGCATTTTAGTCTATTAATTACAATATACAAATTCACAAAATAATTTTTTTTTCTGGATTTGACTAAATGTCTCAAATTTGGCTAGGAAAAAATTGACTGTCCTCGTGCTCTAAGACATTATATCTACCTTCTTTTTTTTTTTTCTTTTTAATCTTGTGGCCCCAAAAAAAAAGAATCTACCCTCCTTAATATTTGAGTATGTGTGGGTATTTCTGTTTCGATTTTTTCTTTAACAAAAATAAAGTTTTTCTACAGCATGAATACTTTTATCTTTGATATATATAAAAACAAAAGTAGTTATATTAATACTAAAAATTAATGAGACTATAAATTTATTTTTTAATATGATAGTAAACATAGTCAGATATTTTATTTAAATATATGTGATTTAAAATTTAATTTATTAACATAAATTAAATTTAAAAATCTTAAATAAAATTTGTCATCATTGGATTAATCTACCAATTTAGATTACCACCATCTAAGCCAGTTTACAATTTAAGCCACTTGGGCGCTAGATCCAATGTGAATAAGAACAGGATTGCTTACTCATGCAGCTCATGATTTATAATTGGAAAAACGAGAACCATGGAAAAACATGTCACACAACCAAAGATGATGGAGAGTTGGCCAGAATGGGCACTAAATACTTTATAGGAAATCTCCTCCAAATTACTAGTACGGCAATGGAAATCATGAGCATCAATATGTGCCATGTAGTAACTCTGGAATTATGGCTCGCGTGAGTTGTGTCTGGATTTCTTTTTTTGACTCATGGATTGAAAGAAGAATAATGGACCCGTCAAGGAAACAAGTGAGGTTATGCGCAATGCTAACATGGTCTGAGATAAACCCACTTTTGAAGGAAGCAGGACATAGTGGAACCTCAAATTGATTAAATGTAGCCAGCCATCCCTATATATGTGAGATGAGATCATTTTGTGTGTTAACGCATCTAGGATAACGCGATAGAGATTAATAAATGCCATTACCTTAACTACTATAGATTTTCTTGCAAAGTTTTTTTGGTGGAAAGTCTTCAAATTAGAACTCGTCGTTGCTTTCTTGTTTTGTGATTATCTCCGGTGGCTTGTGCTCTTTTATAGTGCAGTGTCAACGCCATATTGAGCATAGATGATAATATAATGTGAGCAGTCTAAGCTGGGAAGTCTATTGTGGCTTACTTAAATTTGTGAATCTAGCTCTGAACCGTTATTTATTTGTGTGCAATAATTCTGGATAGGGATCATATGACACTGACAGAAATAGGGTATCAAATTGGGCGTTGGATTAAGCAAATATCAGTTGTGCTACAATAGTCACAGACTGCCTTTAATTGGAAGGGAGAATAAAGGTTTGCGGCGCAAAAGCCACAGGGTAAATGGATGTTGTTGCCATGGATGAGGCCCAAGTTCGGGCAATGTGCTGTGAAGGGGAGAAGATGCTCGTTATTATAGAACAAACAGGTGGTGGGGTGGGGACCAGGGAGGCAGAGTATGAGTAGAGGAATGGCTGTTGTGTATTTGGTAGTTTAGTGCAGTACCATTTGTCCTGGGCACAGAGATATGGCAACTTCAAAGCCCTGTTGCTGATATTTACAGCACAAAAAAATATTTGAGCAAAAGCTACCGTAGTAGTGTGGCCTCTGGGAATCGATGGGAATCAGAATCCCTTTCCTCAATGTGGTCCCCAAGCTTTTTTCAGTTGCCTCTGTCTTCACTCTTGACCTTTGCTCCAACATTCTTCTTTCTTTTTAATCTTTTTGAGTCTGTGATGCTCTTCTCACTTCTCACGTGAGAGATGCCTCTGTCATGTTCTTCACCTCGGGGTTTTCTCTTTCTCAAGTTACTGACCATACATTCTGCTTAGCCTTTCTGCTTTCACTTCTAAACATAATGCAAAAGGGTTTTGTTCTTTCTCTACTCAGTCTCATATTCGTCGCCATCAGCGCATTTTACGAGGTTAATTTCAATAACAAGTTCATGATGTATTTGAAATTGTGATTCTGAGATTCCTTTCTCTCTCAATATTTGCAACTCTTCCTTGGGTCATGTACTTAAATCAAAGATTAAGATTTTAAGATCACCCGTTACATCTTTACCAACTACATGCAACAGCCGTCTTAGTCCAAGTATGTCGGAGTAAATCCCCAAACTTGCTACTTGGAATTCGATATATATTAACTATCTTTCTTGATGTCCATTTCTCATGTTTGCTAGCAGAAACGTACGGCTGCTCATCACATACCATGGAAAGGATGCATGTATATATTATATAGCATAGGTAAAGCCGCTTTAAAATATAATCAAGTTGATGCCTGTCCTACTTTTTCAAGAAGGGATGCCATGGGCTTCTTATTTGCTTCCCGACAAATGCAACTTTGAATTTCAATACTGTTGCTGCATCAAGTTGAAGAATGAACATTACAGAAAGATGACATTATGCTTACTTACAACCACTATTATAGGCATAAATAGAAAGTTTAGACGAAAATGTCAAAATCTTGTAAAATAGTACAACTTTTGTTCTTTCTTTTTTTTTTGTTAAAAAGAAGCTGTCTCGGATTTTACCTTTTTTGGCTATACATATCGGTTATTAGGCAGTATCCGTCCCATCCTCCTCTATCCCTGCGCACTCTGCTGTCACTCAGAAACGATATGAGTGATTGAATATGAAGCTGTAATCGAATCTTTTTTGTTTATAATCCTTTACCGAAAAGTAGAAATCATAAATACAAGTCTACGGTGGCACTCTGCACTCCTCGCTTTGTAAAATAAATAATAACTCTAAATTCCCCCAATGTCACTAGAAAAAACTTTTAGACAGAAGCTGCTCTGCATTTGTTGTTATCGATATAACATATGGTAAGAGTGCATGTGTAATGTGTTACACCAAGTAAATCCGCTATCGTAGTATCATCTTGAAAATACATCTTGCACACTCGGGTTTCCTTTCGCGCACATATTTTATTGGAAAAATGGGCGAACGGCGGCCTGTTTTTTTTTATTACTTCTCCTAGGTCGCTTGGAAGGAGACCCCGCTTCCCTTCGGTGACTATATGTGTTATTGCTTTTGTTATTTGACTGTTTCGTTAGGAGTGTTATTAGCCATAACAATACATAGTACTTGTATTTATTTATTATTATTTCCATAATTTTCCTGCCAGCAAAACAAACTGTATTTCCCTTAAATATGAAAATTACGAGGACAACAGAAAGTTAGCATGTCAATTTCTTTCGGCGCTTCTGCTGACTGCATGTTGCAGGGAATGTCTTAATGAACAAGCCAGGTAAAAAACTACAGCGCACTGTCATGGCATTTCTTCTTTCCAGAAATTAATGGTGGTATCTTAACAGTTTTACTTGAACTTTACCCTTAAAAAGTTAAGCAGAGGATCCTTAATCAATTCTTTTTTTGTCCTCACAAATCAGGAAATCGCCACCCAAGTCTCCAAAAACATCATCAATAATTAACGGAAGGGATCATTTAGCAGCATAAGATTTTAATGAGCCAAAGATAACCCCCAAACTGAAGAAGAAAACACAAAAAGGTTTTAGCCGCCGACATGTGTATGGAGTTAGACCAACAGAATCACCAAATCAGAGAGCAAACTGCAGATAAACCATAGGTTGCCAGAAGAGAAATGGAGGACAGTTTTAGAGGGATATGAAGTAACTACAGCAGAAATTACTTAAGAACAGAGGAGTTGAACTTGGAAAAAGTATAATCATATAGCGGATTGGCAAACTGATTGGCTTCCATTTACCATGAATATCTAAATAAATAATATTAGGGGTTAAAAATGAGGTTCCCACATTTACACTTCCAACTCATGGGCTTGTAGTTGGAATTGTCATCTCCCTTGGCATAAGCAATTGTGGACACAGGTGAAGACTTAAGGTTGGCATTCTGCACTTGGGGATTTGCAGGAACCTGAACAGCTTCACAGTGGCCGCACCAGCTGCACCTTCTCTCACATCTTGGTGGCCTTGACCCTATCTGTGCCCTCACCATCGTCTTATCCTCACCGTCCTACAGAAAATTGTTTCCATTATTCTAGTTAAGACAGGCATAATAACATTTTGAACCCAGTTGAGTCCTACCTGGCTAAACCCACTTCTTTTCAGATCTTTCCTACCTGTTACACCATACAAAAAGAAGATATTAATTAGTCTTCACTTCAAACAGGTTTTCTCGACATTTTTTCTTTAAATGCTCATTCACCTTCAGTGACAGACCCCTGCTGTATCCAGCTTGAAATTATCAGAAACAAAACAGAAATGCTGATCAAGCTTAGTCTATGACCACATACGACATTATTATCATGTTCCATTTCAGAGAAGCCGGGTGAGTAAGGAAGAAGAAAACCTCAAGTGAGAAGTAAGAAGTAGGAAGTAGATGGAGTTGAGGAACTCGAGAAAAGGAGCCTGAGGAGAAAAAAGCTGAAAGATGGCTCCAATTTCAGGGGAAGAAAGGAAGCGGGAGGAAGAGACTAGATAGTAAGTAAAGAAGATTTACTCTTTAGTTTCTATAAATGGGGAAAATGGGACGGAGCAAAGAGGAGTAACTGAATATATATATAACACCAAAGCAAGCAATATGTATTACTTAAGATTTGAATCGAGGTGATGGAACATAGAAAGACAAATGAGAAATATGCAGAGGAGGAAGAAAAGGAGGAGACTCGAAAAGGGAAACACCTTTACTTGGGATGACGAGCCCTTAAACAAAAAAAAAAACCAAGATTATATATTATATAGAAGCAAAAGAGCCCGAAGAACCCCAAATATATTATATAGAAGACAACTAGAAGCCAGAAACAGCAAAAGGTCACAAATTCACCAGATGCGAGTGACTAGCTTCCACTAACAGACATGCATTTACTGCTGTGGTTTTCTTTTTTCTTGGGTTTTCTAGTTAATTTTTATATCATATATTATTTTTAATTTTAAGTTTATTTTAATTCAGGGAGACGATCTCGATAGAGAGGGAAACAGCCAAAGTAATTTCTTGTAGCATGTGATCAGAGCAGTCCCATCTTATCATCACGCCATATTCCTCTTTCCCAGGGGAAAAGAGAAATAACATGAATTCCCTCGTTCAATATTGTGGCATTACTTTTTAATCTATCATTGTGCAATCACAGACACATCACACTTCATTTTCCGGGGTGGGGGGGTTGGCAAATCTGATTGCAATATCGGTTCAGACTTGAGATATGCATCCCTTCTGTTCTCTTCATCCTATAACTGAATAATGAGGTTCTGCGGCTGATGCTTACATGACACCTTTACCTCTTCTGGATTTCTCGTCATTTTGTCCATTTTTTAAGTATGAACAATAATTTAATTCTTTCAACTTGAAGCTATCTGAAATTTATATCTTCTCTTGTATATTCAAAGAAGAAAATTTCTAGCCAATAGCTTAATGACCTAGTAGCACCAATACTCTCTAAATAGAGAAAGGTCATGGGATTAAGTATACTCTCTGAATAGAGAAAGGTCATGGGATTAAGTCCCATTGATGACGGGTGGAGGAATGTATATACATATATATATATAGTTGTCCCCATTAAAATAAAAAAACCAAATTTCGGGTTAGCAGTGACAGGTCAAGTTTTTTTCATCCCAACCTAAAGGGAAAGCACGTGCATTACTAATCAAGCCCGGGAAAGTCGATTGTAATCCGTCAAAAGTTGGGCCTCTTTTTTTTTTTGTCGTTCTAAACCGTGTTCTTGATGTCTTTGTTTAAAAAAAGGCCGAAACGAAAGGCACGAAGAAGATGGAAGAGACAATGTTCTTTTACTTCAATAATTTAATTTGCACTTGATTCCCTTCATCATTGCGCCTGAGCCCAACGTGTACTGCGAAGAATTGTCGGCTCTAAATGTGTGCTGTGATGTGCAATGTGAGAGTGTGACCATACATTTTTTTGTTCCCAGGATAATAGGTTCGTTCACTTTGAGGAATCCATCAGATTCAGTGCTTGTGGAGTTTCAGACTTTAGATTTTGGAATTCATTTTGGAGACTTAACAGTAGCATGATAAACCTAAATTTGCTTCACTTCATAAACTATTAGTGTCTCTACTTCTGATCCGTGTGTTTAAATCACAAAATGTGCCCAAGTTCAAACAATCTCTAAATGGAAAATAAGGAGAAGAACAGTTCCATGAGGTTTGAGAATGTTGCTCGACTTTATTAGCATAATCTTGAAATCCATTAACATTCATGAGCTTCCGATTTTCACAGCCTTCCAGATTGCATGCGATGCTTTAAATTTAATTGATTCTAGAGAGAGTGGGCGGTGCCTAGCCAGAATGATCAGCAGCATACGTGCAAGATGAGGTGTCTCCTGCATCGCAATCACTGGAAATAACATAATGAACAAAAAGTATATGAACGTAGTAATAGTGGTTTTAAAATTCAACATGAGCATGCCCTCTCAAAGCTTATCATAACATCTATAGATTTCCAAATTTAATTGAGTGGTCCTTGTCCTATATTTGACATCCAGGGTCTTAACAGCATGCAAGGACTACTAATACTAAGCAGTCTTTTTTATATTTACCCCTTATTTAACTTGTCATTTGTCGATCAAGTGTAACAACACGCAAAAGAAGGGTGATAGCGTCTTAACATGCAAAGACTACTAATCCCTTCAAATGAATTCGATTGGGGAGATCAAGAAGCATCATGAAAATAATAACATGCCCTTTTGGTGCATCTAAACTCGTGACTGCTGAGAAGTCGTTGCTTTGCAAAAATGCAATTGAAAACTGAAGAAACCATACGTTATCGCTAAGCCTGTATATATCAGAACCAAAAACCAGTAATTAATTGATTAGTCCGCTCTACTCATTGGCTTGTCAATTCTTTCTAACAGCCCCTTAAACTGCCAAAGAGAGTAAATTGAATTGAATTAGCGAAATGTCGTCCAGATCAACACCAATTAATCACCACGATGCATCCCTGTCTTTGCTTCTTTTAATCTTGTCTAATTAGGAATGCCAATCTCCAAAAACCTGTATATATCAGAATTTTCCTTTTCCTTTCGATCACAAAAGGACCTCAATTAAGAGAAAACAACTAAGGTTCATAATTCTGCAGCTGTTGAATAGTATAAGGGGCAAATTTCAAAGGCTTTCTGACCCATAAAATCAATGGATGTCATCACATTAAGCTAATACTTCATAATTACTAGAAATGGTTGAGACCCATCATTCATCCGCATGTGGAAGTCCTTGTCCATAGGTCTACATCTACACGAGATATACTGTACTTTGTTCAATTTGTTAATATGTGGGCCCACCATTGTTTTCTGCATTATGCAGCTCCTAGAACCTACTACCGCCACAAGTTTTTTTCTCTTCCAATTAGATGAGATAAAAATAGGGAAAAATAAAAATTTGAGTAGAAAATAAGAGGAAATTAAGATAATTCTCTATCTATATTTCTCCTTATTTTCTTTTCTAATATTTTCCTCTCATTTCAAGCAAAGCCTTCAAGTTAAATTGGGAGTCTTTGGCTATAATTTGGTGCCGACCTAAGAAAAGGGAAAGGAAATGAGGGAATCTACCCACCGTTTTTTATTATCTCATCAATAAAATGACAACCACTCTCTCTCTCCCAACCCAAATGAATCATGCAATTCAATCCACTTGTATTACTGTGATAATGTGATAACCACTCATATTCTTCTGTATGCATCAAACTAAGTAATATGTAGCATCAATTTCCGCAAGAATCTGAATTATCACCTGTCACCAAACTCGAGCCATTCCAAATTTGCAGGTGAGAATTTCCTTTTTCCTTAATATTAATTTAGAAGTCGAAGTAGTGGGAAAAGTTTTGCTTTTAAGTAGTGAATTGACGTGTCTATTTTATATTTATAAGATATCCACATTTTTTGTTATTTTTTCCTTAAAAATACTAAGTTTTGATTTAATTTTGGTATGATTTTGTATAATTTAAATATATTTGTATTCTAGGAAAATTATGAAGAGTTTTGAGTATTTTAGAATAAAATACATGAAGAAAGACATATATTGACAAGTCCATCCATTCCCAATTAATTCCCTCACCCATGGGCGGGTGAGGAGACAGAAAGCATTACAATTTTCATATGGACCTAGCGCCAGCTCTAATAGTGAAGGACTTCATCTGACACCGGGTGAAGTAGAGAAGGAAAAAATGCAAAGGACCCGACGCTGAAAGACGTCGTTTAAGATGTCCAACTAACTTGATCAGCAAGCAGCGCACAAGTTCTATGAATAAATTGCTTTGTAGACATATTAGACATATAATCACTTATTCTAAAGCCCTAAAAAAACTATTCTAAAGTCTCTGGAGTTTAGAGGGAGCATTCTAAAGACAGATATAAAAAAATTGAATACGTAATGAGACTAAATCATTCTCTTCATCTACTACTTTTCTTTCTTTAGTTTTGTTATGATGTTTTGGAAATTGTTACTGTTTTGTCATTGAGAACGATATTTTTGTGTAACTAATTTTTCCAATTAGGATTAAGGATGTAGTTTAATTGAGATTGATTAAAGTTTACCCTGAGATTATGACTTTTGCTTTTTGATTAAATTTTTGAAATATATTTATGATCAATTGTATCTATCTCTTTTGTGTTTTCTTGCGAGTTGTGATTGGGCACCTTAAGATTCACTTTGTTGGTAGGCTTAATAGACTGAAAGATGAAGAGTAAACCTAAATATAGAGAGATATACTTAAACAACAATTTTACAGATAGAATCAATCATTTAAGGTGACTTAAGTTATAACTTCAAGATTTAATTAGGAACTTTGATTGCACGTGAGTGAATTAAAATCTAATTAAATACAAACTAATTGATCAAAAAGTAATTAGAAATAATTGTCACTATAATTATAAAAAGAGTCAATTAAAGAGTATGCTTTAGTTGTTCCAGGAAGATGAAATCCATTCCCCTAGCTCTCTTAGTGATTGAATTAAACTCAACATATTTACTTTTCTATATTGTTTTTATTCTTATTTTAATCTTTTCTCACAAATTGTTCTTTTGACTAAAATTGATTAATTAAGTGAACTATAACCTCTATTGAGTATAATTCTTAGAATATTTCAAGATATTTTCTATATTGTAATTGGTCCTGTATATTTGTAGGAAACTAATCATGAACATCATCTAAAGGGGATATATAAATGATTGTGCAGAAATTAAAATCTTAATTAAATTGTAAATTAGCAGAATGGTAAAACCAGCTGAAAAGGAAAATGGTCAGCTACAAGTAAAACATATAAGAGTGAGAAAACAGAGAAAAAAACACAAAAATTTATCTTGATTTACACCACTGCCCACGTCTAGTACTTTTGTGAATATTCAAGAATTTTTTATTTTTCCTACTCTTGTAACCATCACAATTACAACCAATGGTTTTATACAAGTTTACCACCAACTTACTCGATTTCAACTAACCTAAAACTGACAGGCTCATGAAGATTTTTCTCACATGCTCATCCACAACTTATAAAAAATATAAATTCGTTTCAACACTCACAAAATGCTCTCATCAATAGGTAATAGTATTACAAGTTTGCTCATAATTTTTCTATGTATATTTCAGTAAGCTCTCATGTATGTTTTCTTTTTGCCTTCCTTTTCCTTATATAGTCCTCTTCTTTTTGACTGTTTGAGACGAGCTCCTTCCATTGTTGCTCGATTATCAATGTTAATTTCCCTTTTGTGAAGCTCAACGGTCATTTCCTTTACAGCGTTCAATCATGTATTCATTGCTTCATCATCGAGTTTTTCTTCAATAGATCTTCAATCATTCCATTGCTTCATGTCATCTGCTATCGATCTTTATTTCCTAATTTACAAAGTCAATGAATCTCATCAAAATAGAAAATAATCAATCAATTAAAATACTGCTTTTGATTGGGCCAACAAGTAGGTTCAAGCATTTACTGTTGACTTAAGAGAAATAACCAGACTAAACTATAACATTGAATTCCCTTTTGTTTTGAATCTAGTCGGTATACCATCCTTTTCAGAGATGATCAATAGGAGAATAGGAAGAATCTCAAAGCTTTCATAATGTGAAGAAAATGAAGTTTGAAACTTCACAAGACAAACTAAAAGATGGACCATCAATATTTGAAATGATAAAGATTACTTAAAAGGTAATTGAAGTGATTTAAGAATGGGACTAAACACCTCTATCTGCACAATAAAAAGCATATATACATTAATTAATTAGTATTCTTAATTAATATTATTGATCCATCACAATCTCAAAAAGTTAAGCATCTGAAAAGGAATGCTAACAAAAACCAATTATGTGTTATTGGCCCAAGTCTACTGTCTAGAACAAATTGCAAATTTAGGTGCCAAGTGAGATCGCTGTCATCCTGTCCGTTTTCTTTCTCTCTTTCTCTTTCTTTTGCAAATAGGGGATTGATGGTTTAGACAGATGAACAGAAAAACATAAAAGTTGACCTAACTAACTAATGAGATCGAACGGGTTTGGATAGAGATATTAACGTATATATACACTTTCTCCAGCTGATCATCAACAATGTTGTGCACTTTTTAATATATATGCATGAACCTAAAGAGAATGAGTTGAAAGAGACATTATAAATTTCTCACCAATTTGTTGGTTTGAGCACTTGAAACCGAGGCGAATAATCAAATTTTTTGTAACGTTTATCCAATTCGGACAAAAGATGAGAAATGGGAAAAGGAGTTCATTATGAATTAAGTGTGAAACAGCTGGAAGGAGTAGTGGGTAATTAATAATAGTTTTGTGCACTTAGTATTTGGCTACAAAGCCATGTTTCATGTTTCAGTAGTCATTGTCTCACAAGTTATTCCACCAAACGCTTATACAGATAGATGGAGATTGTAGAGTTTGTACTCGATCGTTTGTCCTCCTATATATACCATGCATTCATCCACTCGTTACTTAAATCTATACGTAGAGTGATTATATAGTTGGCTCCAAACTTCCTAATCTTTTTGAAAACCCACGTCATAGAATCCATAAACAAGACATGAAAAATGAATTCTGGTATTTTGAAAACATATATAACTATTATAACAGGGATAACGTTGCTGGAAGTTCGATTAAAAAAAAAAACTTAGGCTAATCAAATTAGAGGTTTTTTTTTTCTGTCAAGGATTGGAAAATTATTTTTTGACCATGTCTATCGTGGGGTTAAAATTTAAAGGAATGCGTTGTTAGATTGGTGCAGGATCTTGCTGACAGCCAATGCTTGGTGTTCATGGATTTTTCTGACCCTCCACTTGGACGAGAAGAAAAATTGGGAGAAGTGAAAATAGAGAGAAGAAAAAAGTGGTTTTGATTGAATTGGGCATTGCATACTTTGCACTTCTGTGTTCCCTTTTGGTATGGTTTGTTTACATAGCTCTTCATTCCAAAACAAAAACATATATAATTTTACTGCACAATCATATGTGTGTTTATAACATTTATAATATATATATATATATATAATGTAAGAGATTCATGATTTCGTCTTAAAGCAGTACTCCAGTTACACTGCCGACAGTTGGACGGAGGCAGCATTCGGATACACGATGCTGACGTGAGACCATAGCTAGCCTCCTAATCTTCAATAGCCTCATCCCACGCGTCATCTTGTTATTGGTTTAGTTGATGGTCCTGCATGTCCTTTTTCGTTATTCAACGGTGATGGAATAGAAATCCGAAAGAGATGTGTGTCCGCTAGCTCCCTTAATTTTTTCTGGTGTAAACCCATATTCAGAAATTGCTGTAAAATTGATATCCGTGTAGAAATTTTTAGAGTTATTTAATTAAATATTGAATGATAAATTTTTTTCACAACTAGTTTTGAGATAAAAATTGATCAACACAATATTTATAAAATCAATTTCATTATATATATTTTAGTAAGAATTAAGTTAAGTGGCAAGAACTCATATCCTTTAAGCAATACTCTTATATGAATGGAGTATATCAAGTTGAACTTATGTGAATGGGAAAAGATTAAGTTGGATGAGCTTTTTCTTCCCCCCAACCAAACAAACACCCCCCCACCCAAAAAAAAATTGGAGCCTAACTCGACTCAAATTTAAATTAGTTAATAATATCAGATATTGAATAGTTTGGGATAATATCTCTATCATCTATACATTGTTTATTTCTAGCGATACATTAAATATTTGTATACAATATAAATTTTACATTGTTTATTTGAATGTTTTGAATGCATTTAAATACTTGAAGCACAAATTCAGTTTACAAATGAAATCTGATGATAGTCAAAAATCCAAGTCATGCATGCATTTGATTTTAAGATGGAGTCCAAAAGTGATCATTTATAGAATTAGATTAACACTTTATCTGCCTTAATTAAAATGTTTAAATGGAAATTAGGGTGCTGGCATATATTTGATTTGAAAGGAGATACTGAAATAGTAGTATTTAACCGAGTGATTTTTTTTTTTTTTTAAATTCGTGCCTTGTACATGTAGACTCAATATAAATAGAATTTGATAAGGACATATCTGGCTAAGGATTTTATGGGCGTGTGCAAAGTAATAAGAAAGTACGTACATATTTTTGTGCACTGGCGGGAGCAGTAAAACAATTGTACTCCCTTCGGTATTATATATAGGACCTTTGGACTTGGTCCTAAATATAAGACCCTTTACAATATACGAGGTGATATTTATTATATATTTTTAAAAAAATGCTCATATTTAATGTATCCAAAGAGAAAAAGAGAGAGATTAAATAAGGGTACTTTGGGAAAAATATTAGGATTTTTGGAGAAATTGGGTAGTTAATTAGTTTTAACTCCCCTTCTTAATTTACGTGATTCGGTTAAAATGATTAGAGAAGAGGGAGTAGTATTCAAAATTGTAAATTGTTGGGTCAGAGATTAACGCATTCCTGGGTATTTGTATCTCCTTGAAGAAAGAAAGAAATTGAATATAGTATATGCATGTGTGTTTGACAGATGGAATGGAGCCATGCTTGTCCTTTATAGGATCAGTAATTACAGTGCACACGCACATAATAAAATCGATCGTTAGGCAGAGGATAGAAAGAAGATGCGGCCCAGGCAAAATTACATAGTAGTACTGTTGTTAGGTAGGGACCTAATGACTGCTTGCCATTAGCTGGAACGAAAGCTATCCTCTTCTCTTCTCCTGCCTGTGACGCTTTCCTTTTGAATGTATTAATCATTATCTATGTCCTCATGCCTCCTCCTATTCCTATATATACATATGCCATTCTCTTCCACTTCTATTATATTCCAAACCCAAGATATACATACATACATATATATATATAATTAATAATCCCGTTACGTCTGTAAGTAACCGACCGACCCATCGATCGAGCCCATGTACCCTTTTAGATACGTTGGTTTGTTTGTGGTGTTATGGGTTCTGATATCTGCTGTGTGCTCTTGGGGACGACCCGCCACTTTTCTGCAAGACTTTCGATCCACTTGGTCTGATTCCCACATCAGGCAAATCGATCACGGCAGGGCCATCCAACTCATTCTAGACCAAAACTCCGGTAACTTACTTTTTAAAAACCTCTCTCTCTTTTTGTATTCTATTATATACTTATATATGTATCAATTAATTCCACATGTATCTCTCATCGATCACATGGACATATAATAGAATCGCCCACCAAAAACACATCATTTGAGTAAAACTATATATATACTACGTACGCTGCTTCTTTACTCAGGATGTGGGTTCGCTTCCAAGAAGCAATATATGTTTGGCCGTGTGAGCATGAAGATCAAGCTCATACCCGGAGACTCCGCTGGGACTGTCACTGCCTTCTATGTAAGTTATGAGTTATCTATCACTATGTAGTATTTATTTGAAGTGAGACGAGACACGCTAGGCGTATATAATAAATTAATTGATTAATATGTTGCTGCATCCAATAAATTTCATTGGTAGATGAACTCGGACACGGACTCAGTTCGGGACGAGCTGGATTTCGAATTCTTGGGGAATCGTAGTGGGCAGCCGTACACAGTTCAAACAAATATCTATGCCCACGGAAAGGGTGATAGAGAACAGCGTGTCAACCTCTGGTTTGACCCTGCTGCAGACTTCCACACCTACACCATCATCTGGAATCATCACCACATTGTGTAAGTCAATTCCGACACAACATTTATATATATATATATAGTAGTAATGCATGCATTGGAATTATATATATATATATATATATGCAGATTCTACGTGGACGATGTTCCCATCAGAGTTTACAAGAACAACGAAGGCAGGGGAATCCCATACCCGAGCATGCAACCCATGGGTGTGTATTCTACGCTGTGGGAAGCCGATGATTGGGCAACCAGGGGTGGGCTTGAGAAAATTGATTGGAGCAAGGCACCATTTTACGCTTATTACGAGGATTTCGATATCGAAGGATGTCCCGTGCCAGGACCTTCCAGCTGTGCCACTGACGCAAGAAACTGGTGGGAAGGGAGGGCTTACCAAGCTCTGAATGCCATGGAAGCCAGAAGGTACAGGTGGGTTCGTATGAACCACATGATCTATGATTACTGTAAAGATAAGTCGCGCTACCCAGTGACCCCACCGGAGTGCCTCGCCGGCTTCTAAAACCAATATTCCATATATTGAAACTGAGTGGTGCACAACATGACGTACGTCTCCTTAATTTTACACCGTCCCTGCTGTCGTATAAATTATGCGGGGCAGACCGAGGTATATGATGATTCTTGTGTTGGTATCCGTGGGACGATGCCTAAGTTGAAACTAACGCAGTAGCAGAGGGCAAAAGTCAAAACCCACTTCTTGCTGTTACCTCTATGTTCCAATGTGTTATAGTGCATATACTAGCTATATGGTTGTTGCCCCTATTAAAGCTTATGCATTATTATTGTGGTGAAGATTGAAGGACATATATAGGTAGGTTTATTCTGTCATATTGCAACTTCCAAAAGTTGAATAAAGATATACCCGATCACTTTCTAGCCATGTAATTAAAGAGGAAAAATGGGGTGTCCATCGGATTAGCATTAGACTGAGTGTTGATATCTGAGTCATATATGGTCCCCCCAATAGCCATGAGGGCAAGGTGGATGTGAGTATTAAGAAGGTGAGAGCCTCATCTAGCTGGACCTACAGCAGTTTCTGTGGTTTGGTAAGAGCTTGGCAATGGTCATTAATTATACGAACGGGAAGCTAATTGAAATTACTCTTGACCATAATAACAGTACGTAACGTATAAAATAAAACCAGTAATTAACTATTTTTCAACTATATATAACAATGATTCGGTATGAGTATTAAATACTATACATACAATACAAAAAATACACATACAAATATATAATTATTTATATAATTGTTCATATATGTATAATCAATAAATCAAATTATTAAAAGAAAATAATGACTATTAAATATTTTAAAAATTATAATATAAATATTAAAATAAAACCATATGCATGAATAAAATATCTATAACAACTTATAATTAAAATTTTTGTTCTTTCTTTTTAACAGATAACATTATTTGACAAGAAAAAAAAGCGAAAATATCCTATTCCTACAAACATACATGAGACCCCCATTTTTTTTGTTTAACTTTAAAACCCCAAAATGATCATATTCTACTGTCAAAATTTAAAACGACAAAGATAGATGTAAAATATTATGAATGGACGCATTTTCACAATTATAAAACGAGAGCCATATTGTATATCGGATATAGATAGACTTATTTTTTTGAATTTTCAGTGTTTTATAGTTCTTCAATATATGCATTCATTGCAATTGTTTTGTGGGCTGCCCTAGATACATTTCTTTCAACGCTTGTTTTTCAGCCTTTTTTTGAAATTTTTTTATTTTTTTTAATGGACTTTTTCAATCTAAATTAGAAATGGGCCATGTACATTATACCAAATTTGATATGAGTTGTACTATTTATTTATGACTAATAAATAAGGTAATTTCCTATAAATTTAATTATATATGATTTTTTAATTGTTTATTGAAACAATTTGACTGATTTAAATTTAATTTGAAGATTTTTTTGTGTGAAGACAAATAAAATAAAATAAAACAATCTTTTTATTGCAATTTTTAGAAAATAATAATTCAAAAAATATATTTTAGGAGGAAAAAAAAAGCATTCAACAACTCAAATACACAAAGCTAAATGGCGCTCGCACAACTTAATTTCCACAAGTTCCACGTATGTTCAAGTGGTGAATACATGAACACACACAGAGGCAACTTGATGTCTCCTTTGTTCTCTTTTAAAATGGAAGCCCAGTGTGCTGGACAAAAGGCCTAAGAAACATCCAAATCTATTCTGAAAGTGCGGATGCCTTAAATCTGCTAACAAGGAATGACATCGAAGACCACCCTTTCCTGGACATCATTCATCAAGCTCAACATTGGTTGCTTAGGAATTGGTGTATGTTTCTTTCAATTTCTTGCATAGGACAGCCATTACTTGTTCTTTTCTTTTAGCTACGTATATGCTATATAGTGATCTTATTCCTCATCTTATGGGAGGAAGGTGGTGGATGATTAAACGAAAATAGAGTCTCTTGATTGCTTGTACCTTCTTTTTGTCTAGTAGTGCATCGTTTTTCATTCAAAAAAAATGGAAGCCCAATGGACCAGAGGTGAAAACGGGCCACACTTTCCTCTTTGTTTTTTGGATAAATGGCCACACTTTTCTATTGTTCCATAATTCTTCAGTTTTTTTTGTCAAATAGTTCTACAGTTGATATTTAAACCAATCTAGGAAAAAAAAGTTAAAAAATGTTCTAATGATTTTAAGCCGTCAAAATTTTTACTCTACCGACTCTTTTCTTTCAATCCTATAGCTTCTTTAATCATTGAAATAGAGCATTACTTATTATTTTCTTTGCACTGTGTTCTTACATTCTTCCATATATCTTTCACATTTTGATAAGATGAACTAATTTTGATAGCAATGATAATGCTATTTTTCTTCTTTTTTTTTCCTACAGAAACGGCAATGGTATATTATTGAAGGAAATTATGACCATTCTATTATATGCTAATTATTATTTTATTTTAACAAATTAAGTAAGCATACGGAAAAATATGAAACGATATCTCTGCCTTCGAAATTATTATTGACTAAATTATATAACCACAACCATGGAATATATTTCCGATTAGGGAAAAAAAAATCTGTGACAAAGGTTTCTTGTAATTAAAGAATTTAGTGTTACATGAACTTAAAAAATTTAATATGACGCATAAACCTAAAAGTTGCGGCGCCTTAAAAATCTTCTACTATACGAAAACACAACGATTCCTTAAAGTTTTTAGTTCACAAACTGTTTGGAGTTATTGATATGTAGATTCCAACGTGAACAAAACCTCAAGTAGCTGACACATTTTCTGGCGTTTCCCACAACGAATTGGATTATGAGGCAGAGTGGTAAATATACTATAGCAACTGGCATGTTATCATAAACATTGAGATATATATATATATATAGTTATTGGTTAATCACAGAATTAAGATATATAGTACAAGTTATAGAGTAAAAATAGTTTCAATTAGGCCATAGGCGGCGTGCACCACAAACATCCATTTGGGGTTACCGAACCAAGAGACAGACAGCTCGGGGACGACTAACATGGGATGAGGGTAGTAATCTATATTTGATATGCTAGATATATGCTGCTTGTTGTTTCCGAAAACCGTAACACAAGTATAATTGCAGATTCCCAAGTTTAAAGCTTGAGATCAAGTTTCTTGATTTCTCTACCCATTGTGCAGAGGATTAGCTCCCGTGGGCACGCCTCTCTTGTCTTCCGACTGATATTGTTTGGTCGAGGCATTGCGAGGATGAATAGAGTAGGTGGTGCAATTGAAGAATCCAGTAGCAATACCATCCAATCCCGAATTCCAAAGAATCAGTAGAACTAGCAGCACGTAACAAGCTCCCATTTTTCTTTACTGATGGAATCAAATGCTTAAAATCAGACGAATTTACATGTCCCTTAGTCGATCAATCTCTGGAATACATAGTAACTGGCTTGGCTTCAGAAGAAACTGGCTATTACATCCAAAGAGTTGGCCTCGATAAGAGCCATATGTATTGCGCACAAGACTACGGAATTGAGAGGAAGCTAAGAACAGGTGGTGGAAGCTGTGTGGTCTATCTCAGTGACCAAATAGAAGGGTTTCAGAATCTTAAGTTGAAGCGAAAGCCTCCAAACTCCGCCTGAATATGTCAGATATATACATGAGTTATGACTAGTTAAAGAAAATAATAATAATAATAATAATAATAATAATAATAATAGGATCATATGACTACTCAATAAAAGATCGTCAATTTTTTGTTAAATAGGTCCGAGAAAATGGCATGCTCACAAAACTTATTTATTATTATTATTATATATATATATATATATTTACAGTGTGTAACTTGACATCAACCCAGTTAGTAATGATTATTTTTTTTTATCATTCAAAATTTATTCTTTGGGACATGATGGCTGGTAGCATAGTGATAGTGGTAGCATAGAATGGGATGCACGGGGTCTACCTTGTTGAACCAATGGGTAAGTAGGATATGACGGCCTAGCAATTCTTGTGATAAATAAATTTGACACACTTTAAATAGATATAATTTTAAGGTTATAATTAATATAACCATAATATAAGATTTTTTCAACGAAGTATGTGAATTAAAAATGAAAGTTAAAATTAATTAATTATTTTAATTTTTTTAAAATTATAATATTTTTTTAAATTATTTTTATTTAATTTTTTTTTATTTCTCTTTGTAAGATATATTAAATATAAGTATTTTTTTAAATATATAATAAATACTACTTTGTATACTATAAAGGGTTCTATATTAATTAGTATCAGGACAAAAATCTCTATATTTAGGACTAGAGGGGGTATAATTTATAGATATTATATGGATGTTTTGTTTATTTTATATATTTTCTGTCCATATTTATTTGCAGAGGAAATTGATTAAAAAATAAGAAATTTCGATGCAGCTTGACCTAAAAGTAACATTTATAAATTAGGAAACAAGAAATTTTGAGAAGGAGATGCGGTTCTGGACATGGAGAAATGGTTAGGAGCAGCTCTATATAGGAGGCTTGTGAGTTAGGGATTGCAAGGAGATGACTCTATTGAGAAATCACAGCTTCAAATTTTAGTTTTCTCCTTCTTCTTTTTTGGATTAGATTGATTTTGTTGATGTATTTAGAATATATGCATTGCTTATTCTTAGTTCTAAGTATATTACATCTTTAATTATGGATTAGTGGATGGTGAATAAACTCTTTGATTGCATATATTAATATTATATTTGTTCATTCAATATATACTATATAATCGTGAATTTGTAGCCATGCATTTGGGATTCATTTGAGTGTTTAGTACACCAAGAAATAGCAATATAATAGACCTTCAATTGAATTATGTGAGACACAGTATTCTCATATTGAATGGCTTGATATGATTGGAAAATATGATTATACCTACCAGCCAGTGCATATATCATATATATTAGACTTGAATGTAATTAATCTAATTAATGAATTGTCTAAGGAATTAGATGTTAATTTAATCATGGTACCTATTAGTGGTTCGGAAAATGTTATTGGATAATTGAAAGTCTTAGACTAACGCATATACTATTAATTGAAATCAATAGAGGGTAGTATGATGCTAGAAGTAATTAGAGATATAATAATTCTAATTGTCACTCTAGCCAGTTGTCCCTTGATTAATACTAAGGGCAACCATTTTTCAGTTCTAGTTCACATTTTATTTTCATTGCATTTTATGTTTTGCTCAAATTAAGAGAACATGTGAGGTTAATGCTCAATCAAGTTATTGATGTTAAATCCTCGTGAGACATTACTAGTAATATTGGAGGGGGGGGGGGAGAGGAGAGGGGAAGGGGCAGTAATTTACTCTCTATTTGGATGAGGAAAAAACAAGGAGGAGAGTAAAATTTGGAAAGAAAATAAGAAAAAATCTAGATATCCCCTTATTTAGATTTTTTCTTATTTTCTCTCCTAATATTTCTCTTTCCATATTTTTTTTTCATTCCAAACAAAGTCTTAATGTAGGTGAGAGTGCTGAATTGAATTATTGGAAACACAAGGTAGATGGAAGAATTTGAGCATATGGGGCTAGTGTAGCTGAATAACAAGATTCTATGAACCATCAATCCTGAGAACAGTGAGTAGTATCATATGGGAGCGTTGGGCCAACCACTAGGTGTCGTTTGGGCTATGCTGAGAATGATGACAGTTTTCAAATAAAGGGCGTCCCCACCATCCCCAACACTCCCCATAGGGGGTTGTCTTATGTCCAGGGTTGGGGGTTCCGTTAAACACGGTATTACTATTTCCTATGTCCCTCCCCTTCATCCTTCAAATTTGCTTTGTTTGATTATTTTACGCTGCATCCAGGACGCCACCCAGCATTCCGCAGGCTATAGACCACACACAACATGCATGAAAGTATAAAACTACGAAAATGCGGGAAAACAACACTACTGTTTACTAAATTAGTATTATTTGTTGGAGTTAATGATTGAAAAAAAGACAGAAAACAATCAGATCGGTTGATTAATGTATTTCTCGAGGGAAAATTAAAACAGGTTGAAAATAGTGGCCAGCGGGACACGTGAGCGCGATATATCCATGTTTTCTCCGGTCCATATATAGGATGGAGACTGGCGACTGATCCCTATCTCCTGAGCCTTCTTTTTTTAGTATTTTAATACTCCATTGTTAATTAATTAGTTATTAATTACTTAAAAAAGGGGGAAAGAAATTAAAGAGAAAATGAAGCTCAGTTGCTTTTCAAAAGTGTCTAGTAAATGAGAGAGACAATAATGAAGAGAAGTTAATGCATAAAATTAACGTGGGAAGGAGTACCCTAACCCTATAGAAGCCGACAGAAACGATGAGGGAGGACATGTGTCCATGGCTTTTGGTATGGGGGAAATTACGTGTGTGCACACCAAGTACTACAAATCTACATAGAATCAATACACGATGTGAACGAAACATCCAAGAAGACTTTTGCATAAAGCTACTTTGATTCTGCGCCTACACGTCAACTGTCCTAGCCCCTTTTTAATTTTTCTCTTTTCTTTATGTGACTGACTTTTCCCGTTTTCTCTTTTATATATGATTTCCCCGGAAAAGATTGAGTCATTCACGCGCAAGCGGAAAAGACCATCCCGACTATGTCCGCTCGGCTTGAGAAAAAGTGAAGAACCAAGTTTCTTTTCTTTTTTTTTTTCCTTTTATAATCGAATAAAGTAAGAGATGAGAGAGTATGTTGGAGTTTGGATAATGGATTTGGAAGGAGGGCGTACGTGGGCATGGTGAAAGGGTTAAAGAGAGAGATCGGGGAAAATTAAGAAGTTTCGGGGAAAGTGGGGATCACCCATCAGGGGTGTCGTTGGTCCACCCAATTTATGAATTTTAAATTTAGATATGATAATTATAATGTGGATAGGATTTTTGAAAGTAAGATAAGAGTGGTGTGTGGAGCAAGACACAAAATATTCAACGCTCTTTGATGTGGGTGCTTTGGCAAATAATAGTAGCGTGGGGGGAACGTATATGGTGTCTGTCTATGTAGAGGGAGACGCTTATCGGCTTATGGCAATTCAATTCAATGGAAAAATCATTAAGCAAGAGAAATTGGGGCATCACGTGGTGGCGTGACCCACTGGTTCCCTCTCTCTCTCTCTCTCTCTTAAGCAAGATGATTAGCAGACACAAACAAGTGACCTAACTTCCCGGTCCACCCCCGCCCACACCTTCTCAACCTTTCTCCAACTTAATCAAAACCTCCCCACTCATCCCATCGTTATCTAATTCATTTACTATATCATTCTTTTACTTTTCTTTCTTTTGACTCTCACGTGCTCCCAACCTACCTAGTTCTACTCATATATATATATATATATATATATAGTGCGCGCTATAAGACAATATATGAAACCCAACACACTCATGGATCTTGTAACCTTAGCCCATCGATCAGCGTAAAACGAACTAGTTTTAATTTTAAGGAATAAAACCAAAGCCAGAAACTAACAAGTGAAGGAAAAAAAATATATTTATATGTATATCGAGCGATTGCTTATCGATAAATGTCTTGTATAGCGATTTATAAACACCAAAAAAAAAAAACAAAATGAAAGTAAAGGGATCAGAACCAGTATAACTATTTTTTCTACAGTATTGTTAATTACAAGGTTTCCCTAAGTGTATTCCGCAGCCCAAAAAATACAACGGGCATGGGGACACTGCTCTGCTGTACGTGTTGTGTTGTGGTCGTTCCTGGAGAAATCAGCATGCTGCAGAAGGATTGCGGAAGGGACTGTAGAAATGAGGTTTGGGAGCCATTGAGAAAGGGGTCTTGTTAGCAGCGCCATCGCTTGCGACACCACCCAGCCTCTCGCAAGATGGGCACATGCTGAGGGTGGCCGCCGGCATAGCCATATACAAAGGTTGGCCTACTTTCAGCGCTTTCAGCTCTTGTACCTCCTTCTGCAGCCTCCGGTTTTCATCCGTCAGCGTCTCGCAGCATTTCTTTAACAACTCGCAGTCCACCTCCGTCTGCTTCAGCTTCGTCCTGTCAACAACCCAATACACCTATTCTTTATCACCCTCCTTTCTATCTATACAAACGTATATGTGTGTGTGATACTCGTATACCTACATATCATGACAACTTTTTTTAAATTTTTTATGGACCAGACCTTGTGGTTAATTTCAGGTTTCAATTTTTTCAAATCTGGTATCCGTACGGTTTCTTCGTATTTTACACTGGATGTTATTAATGAATCAATTACCTGGCTCTCCGATTTTGGAACCACACTTCAACTTGTCTTGGCCTTAGATTTAGCTGCCTGGCTAAAGCTTGCTTTTGCTTCTGCAACTCATCAAAAGCCAAAATCTCAAAGTTAATCGCATGAACAACTAACAGATGTATATTAATTAATGCGTTCACTGTGTGGAAGGAAGAGGGAGAGATTATGAATGATGATGATTACGTACAGGATTGAGAGTGCTATGTTGTTTGAAGCTTTCCTCTAGCAAGGCAGATTGTTCTTTGGTAAGTCTGAGCTTCTTTCTGGCATTGGTACCGTCGTCGTCTTCATCGCTCACTCTTGAGTAAACCCTGTCAGCTGCCTCGACCTCTTCGCTGCTTAGATCTCTCTCCCTCTTGATCAGCCTCCCGCTGGAGAAGGACGAAACGGCACTGTGAGGCGATGTTTGGCGAGAAAAGTCAAGAGGATCCTCACAACTTTTGTTGGCGTCATTCTTTTTTGGGACTTGTTGGTAAGTCTCAGCGGAAAGAGCCAAGGTTAAAGATGGTTCACACCTACTTGTTGGCGCCGTGAAATGGGAGGAGCTTTTGGTTGGCCTACTATTATGGTCAGCCTTGGATGGAGCACTAGTTAAACCTAACCCTAGAACAAGGTGAAGGCCTGAGTTAGTAGCAGTGTCACCATTAGCAAAACCCATTTTGTGTGAGATGGTGTGGTATGGCATGGGATGGTAAGGAAGGAAATGGAAGGGAAGAGTTAAAAGTGATTGTGGGAAGCAAAGGGTCTTTAAAGGAGAGGAGGAGGAGACTTATGCGGTGGGTGAGGGTGGCTACGATTATTATTAATTAATCAAATTAAAGGAAGGAATCGAATCTGGGTATTGGAAATTATGAAAGTCACCTATACATCTCTATACACAGGTTGACCACTGGAGTTCCCCTACTGTTACCTCCATTATAATTAGTACTAGGAGTATCAGATAAGCATATGGAAAGAAAACCCTCTCTCTTTCTCTCTCTACCCACAGTTCACGTGGCAGTGGGGAACACATCAAGAGGCTGGATTCGCTTCCCTGGCCTTCGCTACCCGCACACGTACAAATATAACTACTAGAGGTATATAATTATTACCACTTCCTTTACCTGAATGCTTCCTGGTAGCTTCACATGTACCATATCAAGTAGTATCAATTATTTGACGCCTTTAATATCTCCTCTTCCTTTACTCGTGTCCATCCACCTCCTTTTGTTTATTCTGCTTTCCTTTAAATTTCTACTCATCCAACAAATAATAGACCCTATTTTTGGACTCATCCAACAAATTAAGATTACTCGATAAGTTATTGATTTCGGAAAATAAAGAAGAGGGTGATAGATTGGAAATGGGGCATGCATGCCCTGTGGTACAAACCCACATGAATTGTCCCCCACTCCAAGCCCGGTTGAACTAGTTAGAGATGGGTGCCGTGTCACCTTGCTTGCCAATATTGCATATACTTTCTTTTTTCAAGAATATGAGGAGTATGAGGGATGTGGTTTGGAGGGTTTTAATTTCCACTTGCTAATAATGATAGTGGGAGGCTACACAGTGATGTGCACTCATTCGTTTGTTTCCAAGCAAGCCAAAGGGGAAAAAGGAAAAGTAGGTACCAGACAAATGGAGTTGGAGGGGTTAAATTAAAATTTTTTTTAGAAAAAAATGGTGCGGGACTGTGATTCATCAACAAGAATCCGGATCTTTGCTTAACTAGAAAGTTGATGTGGAGTGTTTGGGACCTGCCTGTCTCTATTAGTGTTACAAGCACTTCCAATAATGCATTGTCGGCGCTGCCTGGCAGAGGTTAGGTCACCCATAATTGATGATAACGCTAAATTTATTAATCAGCGGCAACACCAGCAGCCTCTCCCCCACCTGTTGCTTCCTTTCCCATCAATCAATTATATAATCATTTTATACGTACGTACATAGTATATTTTGCATTTGCTGTTTACCACGCCCCTCTACCTGTACTTAATTGGCATGTATATATATAATTATATATGTGTGTGTACACATATAATTAAAATATAATTCAATTAGAAATTAGAATTAGAATTGGTCTTTTATAAAACAAGAATGTAATCTAAGCCTGTTAACGATGCGGTATATGATTGGACATAGGCCCACTCATCTTTTGGGTAATGGATGCATCATTATGGTCACACAAAAGGTCGAGAGAGAGATATGATTATCTTGACATTAAGTAGCCAACTTGTTTTTCTTTTCACCCCCCTTCTATACTTAATCTAGATCGCTTTCAATTAATTTATTATAACTAAGAATAGTTTATTATTGTCTCTAATTCTTGATATAAGTCATTCTTAACTATTAAAATTAAGAAAAATTTATCACATTATTAAAATTATCTTAAAAATAATATAATTTTTATTTTTATCCTCTAATAAATATTACAAATTTAAACAATCAATTTTTTCTCTCATAATGAAATGAGAACATTTTTTAAATAAATTAATTAATACTTCAAAAACCTATAAAAGATAATTTATATATAGGACCACAAAAAAGTTTCTAAAACATGATTTATAAAAAGGACCGAAGGGAGTACATTATTAAAAGTATCTTAAAAATAATATAATTTTTATCTTTATCATTAATAAATACCATAAATTAAAATAATTTACACTCTTTCATAATTAAATAAGAATATTTTAAAAATAAAATAATTAATATTTTAAAAACTCATAAAAAATAATTCATATTTAAAATAATAAAAAATTTATAAAATATGACTAATAAAAAAATAAAAAAGTAGATTTCAATCCAATTCCAATATCATCTTCATAAGGTCAAAAGCAGGGAAAATCACTACCTGTAAGAAAACAAAACACACCCCCCCCCCCTCGTGGTGTAGATTTTTCTTTTTCTTGTTTTTTTTACGAGCCTTCTTAAGAACGTAGAGTTATTGCAACATGCGCGAGTATTTATGACGTAATACACACACTCGCTCTATGAAATTCCCAAAAAAAAGTGTATACCCCTCGTTCTTTGCTTCAAAAAGCAATTACAAGGCTTAAAAGTATTATGAACGTCATACAAATTAAATTAATTAAAATCACATAATTATGGAAGGAGTAATATATATTATAAAAAGGAAGAGAAGGATCATGCAGAGATTTTGTCAGGGAGTAGCTGAATAACAAAATAAAAAAGGTTTTTGGGACCCAAAGTGGATGGAGTTTGACTTTGACACTGTGATATGCCAAGAATTTTTTTAAAATAAAAAAAAAAAGGGAAAAAAGTGAAATAGAAATATCGGGTGTGGTGTTCTGCCAATTTTCACTTTAGAGTGATGATTGTGCCTAACCATAATATTCATATGATTAATGAAACCATGGTCTTGCGATTAACCTAAAACGATGTGATTACACACATCACATTCCCACACAGCAAACGGACACATAACCCAACAAACCAGCGGTGGTTCTCATGTCATGTCCAACCTGTCCACTCTTTGAGACCAATTAACAATTACTCCATCAATGCAATTTATTTCATTTTTAAATTTTTAAAAAATTAAAATAAAATATAAATTATAATACTAATATTATAATTAATAAAAAATAAAAATAATAAATTATTACATATTATTTTATATTCTTTCTTATTCTTAATATAAAAATTATTTTAACTTAATTACATAAATTAAGAATAAAAATTAAAATTAATTAATTATTTTAATTTTTTTTAAATTATATTTATTAAATTTATTTCTCTTTTTTTTTTATTAATTAAATATGAGTATTGTTTAGTAATTTATAATAAATACTACCTTATAGAAAGAATGCTATATTTAAGTTCAAAATAAAATACTCGTTCTGGTATAAAATATAAGTTTTTTTAAATATTTTTTTAAAATAAAATATAAATTTTTTTTAGATAAAGTTAAAAATATTAATAATTTTTTTAATTTATTCTTATTATTAATTAGCTCATGAAAGAAAAATTATTTCAGAAATTATATTTGTTAAGAATAATATTAAAAAATAATATAAATTTTTTTAATAAATTTAAATAATTTAACTTTTTTTTTTAATTTATGTAAATTTTATTAAGAAAAATTTATATTAGGGACAAAAGAAAAAAAGGATGTATATTTAAGAGAAGTAATAATTTAAGTTTTATTTACTGAATTGGGACAATAATAGAAGAAGCGTGTCGAAGGCAAGAGAAGACACGTGGAATGGTGTGGCTCCAGACACCTGGGCCCACCCAAAGATTTGGTGTGATGGGCATTCGATTCGCGAGAAGTTGATGATTATGAAGCTCAGAGAGAGAGAGAGAGAGAGATTGGGATAAGGTCTGGGTGCCGTACGTTGGTAGCTTTAAAGCTAGCCCACCATGTGTGTTTCCTTTTTATTCGTATTTCCCTTTTAATCTGTGTAATTTTAATTTTAATTCTCTTTACCTCCTATAGTATCCTTTGAACAATGTCTCGCCATTGTGTCCCCATGGTCCTATTCCAGGAAACAATGGCTTACTCCGCAGCTTCATTCCACTCTTCGGCGTGGGTCCATCATCCAATTTCCATTACACTTCATCTTTTAATAAAAACTTTTGCCTCTGTTTTTTTATTCATAGTGTCTGTTATATGAATATTATGGTTATGCACAATCATCACTCTAAAGTGAAACCATGATTAACAGGGGTAAATGAAGAACCAACCTCATTTAATTATATAAGATTAATATTATTGTGGTTGTTAATTTAAGTGTTTAGATTATATAAATTTAATTTAATTCTCTTAAAAATTGATGTCAAGTAAATTGAGTTTATTGTAATACAAATTTCAAGTAAGACATTAATCATCAATATAAAAATAAAAATTCATAACAAATTGCATTGTTTGAAAAATCATAACAAAAAATTTGACTGTTAAAAATAATATATAGTTGGATTATTATTCAAATTGCATTGTTGCAAAATTGTGCAGTAAGACTATTGGTTGGGGATACTAAAAAAAATTGTTATTAATGGCTATTACTTTTGATTTACGTACTCATGTTAATCGTAAATATAGGATATTTTATCCTGATTTAGATCATTTATAATATATGAGATACTATTTATTATATATTTTTAAAAAATATATCTATTTAATGTATCCAAAAAAAAAATTAAATAAAGTTAATTTTAAAAAAATATTAGAATTTTTAGGTAAAATGAGGTAGTTAATTAATTTAAATTCATATTTTTAATTTATATAATTTAATTAAAAAAATTTTATATTAAAGATAAGAGGAAATATTGTTTTAAAAAAAAAAGTGTGCGTTATTAATGGCTATTTCTTTTGATTTACGTATTGTTTAAAGAAAATAAATTAATGTACGGGAAAGCTGTTACTTCAACTCAAGTAAAGATAAACTCTATGAATATTGTAGTTACATTGCATCTACCGAGTTTTTTCTTTTAAAAAAAATTGTTGAAATCAACCATGAAAGCGGTGCGTGCGTGTGTTATGATTGAGATCCCATTATCATTCAAGACTCCCTCCGTTTCTAAATAATTGTTATTTTAAATTTTTTTAAATAATTATTACTTTATAATTTTTAAAAAATATTAATTATAATTAGATAAATTTATTATTTAATAATAATAAAAAATTAAAAATATTAAAAAATATTATATAATTAATAAGAATATGATAGTAAAATATAATTAAACTTTGTTAATTTTTGTGCTACTTATTAGCTTTCTTCATTTGTTTGTATTATAGTAAGTTATATTTCAGAAATTTCATGTATACAAAAAAAAAATGAAGTTAAGAGTTGATTGATTCATTAAATTTGTCAAAACATCACACTCCCTTTCAATACCAGCCCTAATCAATGTGTTAAATTTTATTTTCTTTAATTCTTAATATAGGACATTTTTAACTGAATTATGCGAATTAAGAATGAGAGTTAAAATTGGTTAACCAGTTTAATTTTTTCAAAAATTAAGATATTTTTTCAAAACTATCATTATTTAATCTTTATCTTTTTGTTTAAGATGAATTAAATAGAGACATTGTTTTTAAAATATGTAATAAAACTACCTCTGTCCCTATTTTGAAAATGGTATTATATTTAGAACATAGATAAAAGACTCTATATTTTTTACTGGAGGAAGTAATTATTTTTCTCTTATTTCTTAATTGAAACTAATGGCAAACTAAAAAAAATCATTAATACAACATATAATACCCAAACAAAACTTATATTTTATCTGATCTTAAATATAAAATCTTTTACGTGAGATCTATATATAGGGCTTTTTTGAGAATATGAGCTAGCATTTATTATGCATTATCAAAAATATATCCAAAAAGAAATAAATTCAATAGGAATAATTATGGAAAGACATTATAAGTTTTAAAAAAATTAAGATAGTTAACTAATTTTAACTTTCATCCTTAATTTATATATCTAATTAAAAAGTTTTTATATTGAGCACTGGAGAAAATATTTTGGATCAAAATAATTTTTCAAAATATGATATATTATGAGCCGGAGGGATTGTATATCTATATATGCGCGCACACACACACACAAGAGTAAGTATTGTATTAGAAGTATGACAAGCAACACAGCTGAAATTAGCTAGTTGGCAGGTAAGTGTGAGGGCAGTCGATCGGGGTGAATGTGTGGAGGAGATTAAATCTGGTTCCGTCTGAATGAAAAGCGGATATAGAATATTACCCTAAGTTAACGAAAACGAGAGTCGGACTTTTATATATACAAATATGCATGATGATTCAAGTAAAGCTGATGTAAGGAGAGGGGAGGGGGGGGAATCATTTCAGGAAAAGACAAAGGAGAAATAAAAAGGGGAGTGAGAAGAGAAGAATTTAGAATTAGAGAATTTGAAGGGAGCAGCCAATAATAAACGCACCGACTTTGAATAAAACGCGAAAGGGATTGGATTTGGAGTGGCGTGGGCCACGGGAAATATGTGTCTGGTTGGGTGGAGATTTCACACATACTTAAATAACCTAATTATCATACTTGCGTTTAGAAGTGGTGAAAGCGGAGAGGCATGTAGTTACTCCGCATTATCGGTGGATATAATGAATTAATGAGGAAAGATTTATTACTCTGGCCCTTTTTCCCTCCGTTCGCATATACTCTCTCCTATTTGTAATATATCCAAAATATAAATTTTTTTTTAATAAAATACATACAAAAAAAAGTTAAACTATTTAAATTTATAAAAAATTTACATTATTTTTCAATATTACCCTTAATAAATACAATTTCTAAAATAATTCTCTCTTATGAGCTAATTAATACTAAGGGTGAATAGGAAAAAAATCATCAATATTTTTAACTTTACCTATATAGGATTTATATTTTGATTCAAAAAAATATTCTAAAAAAAGACTTATATTTTAGATTGGAGGAAGTAAAATATTTTCACTAATTTTACATATCTTAAAAAATTTTTGTTTCTCTCAAAAAAATTTAAAAATTTTATTTTTATCTCTATTTATTTCACTTATTTTCATTACTCAAATACAAGATCCAAAATTAGTCATTAAAAGAATAAGGGGGAAAAAAGGAAATTAGTCCATGATACCTTATATTATAAACTAAGAAAATATTCTATAAGATACCATATAATATGGATTGGAGGGAGTATAAGATACAAATGATATGTTTTTTTTCCTAAATATAAGATAGGAAATGGGTTATCTAATGCATTTATTTATTTATTTTTCCCAATTTACCTTTCATTGAATAAGTAAATACATTTAATTTTCGTTAATTACAATATACAAGTGTTAAACATTAAATATGAGCGTTTTAGGAGACTATTTTAAATTCTTGACAAAATTAATGCTCTTAATTGCTTTTAACTGTATTTCTTAGTCTATATGAATTAGTTATTTGTATCTTATACTTCTTTTGACCCTAAATATAGAATATTTTGCCTTGATTCTTAAATATAATCATTTTTAAAATATGAGGCAGTATTTGTTATGTATTACCAAAAAATCACTCTATCCAATTCATGAAAGAGAAAAAGATAAAGGAATTAATTAAGTGTAGGCTTGGAAAGACATTCTGATTTTTGAAAAAAAAATTAAAATAGTTAACTAACTTTAACTCTTATCCTTTATCTATGTAGTTCGGTTAAAATCTTATATTAAGAATCAAAAATATTTTCAACTATCGCACAAATATTAAAAAGAATTAGTTACACTTTTAAATTTATCAAAGAAAAGCATGCCATTCCAATTTTACCCTTACAAATTAAAATAATGTAAATCTAATTAAATTAACAATCTTGATGTGGAAAGAGAGAGAATCTTAACAAAAATAAAATTGATCAATCAAAATGATTTTGAGGAATTTAATCAAATCACAATATACTAATAACAAATATGCAATATCACAATTTACGAGGTGAAAATTAAATAATTAAAAGTGAAAAAGAAAAATTAGATCATAATATTACATAACACTTTATATTTGAGGAAAAAAAACTTTTTAAAAGATACCTTATATTTCCTCTAATGCTAAATATAGAATTTTTTATCTTGATCATAAATATAAAATCTTTGTAAAATGTAAGGTAATATTTATTACATATTTTTTTAAAAATTTATATTTAATTCATCCAAAAGAGAGAGAAAAAAAGATTTGATAAAATATAATTTTACTAACTACAAGTGCACGAGTTATTCAAATAATATAATGGCAAATTAAATATTATTCCCATAGAGAGTTTAACTAGTAAGAAGGGGTATTAGACAATTTAATTTCTTCTAAGTTAAGCGAAACTCATTAAATTACAAAATGAAGGTTAAATAAAAGGAAATTAAATTTGAGTACAAAACTGGATGAAATTGAACAATCTCAAAGAAAACCTAGATGTTCTAATCCCCTATTTACTTATTAACCTTATTTTTCACCTAATTATTTATATTTAATTTTCACTTTGGTAATGAAGAGATAAATATAGTTATAGATGTCATTCAAATCACTTACAGTCTTGTCTTAATTAAATTGTGCAATTCCTTATATAATTAATTAAAATGATTAACAATTAGAATAATTCTTAACTTGATTATACAGAGCTCTTTGATATATTCCTATTCTAATTGTAAATTAGAGTAAAAATCTAATCCGTATTATTTAATTCAATGGTCCAATTAAAATTTCTTTTTTCAAGAAAAACCTTAATCCCCAAATCCTAACTCAATCGTGAACAAACATTAAGATTGTAACAATAAATTTAGAATTACGTAATTAAAGCTACAAATAAGCATAAATAATCAGTGAAAACATAAATCAATCCACAAATAGGTTTATAGTAACTTTAGGTTAAGAAGAAAATTGGTCACACATGACTATATACAAGTTGAAACTAACAAATAAGCACATCAACCAAAGAGTATGAAGAAAAGAAGTGATTAATCGGTGGAATCTTGGACATATCTTCAATTTCCTAACAAATTCATGCCTTCTCGAAGTTTCTTTAGTGCTTTCTCTACTTTCCTTAAATGTCTAAATCTGTTTAGCAACTGTATAATGACAAAAACCCTCTATTTCCTCCATTTTTTGCCCCCAAAATTATCAAATCCCCTCACTTGATAAAGCTATGAGTTTTGATACAACTCACCAATGTTGCAGCGTTCAATTTTCACTGCTATAGCACAAAAAATGCTTTCATGAAGAACTATCAATACTACATTGCTCAAATTTGATGATACAATACATAAGTGATCTTTCTTCTTAGAAATATTGATGCTACAACACAGAAAACATAGTACTCCATTTGGTGTTCCAACCAACCTTGCAACTTGAATCCTCATGCCTTGGTTTTAATGCAAATATTTACTTAATTCCCACACTTTCATATCCTGCTCTCTTCTACCTCCTACTTGCAGATATTATTCAATCTCTTTTTAGATCACTTTTTATGATATTTCCAATTAAAGCAATTACTTTAATTTCTTGTGAATAAGTGAAAAATTAATATCTAAAATACCCCTAGGACTCTCCAAATATACTTAAAAATATCACAATTAATCATAAATATGAGGAGTTATCAGAATTAAATAAAGATAGTTTTAAAAAATATTTTATTTTTTGAAAAATTAAGATAGTTAAATAATTATAACTCCTATTATTAATCTATATAATTTGATTAAAAAATATTACATAAAGGATAAAAAGTGTATAATAAATAGGAGGGAGTATATGGGAACGAAGAGAGAAAGCCGGTACGTTATACGTGGGGCACAAGGTTATGACACTCCAATCCAGTGGGTCCCTCCCTCGATTATATTCGGTGGGAGGTTTGGGCAAAGCCCACATGTGTTGTTGTAAACGAGCTTCAGTGTGAACTTCCCTCGCATATGCCCCTTACATATTCGGCATTCGCACGCGCATCGGCCCATTTTAATTGTTTATTCTGACCTTTCAATGTCAATACAATTTTCAATTTTGTCCACCGTTCACCCAAAGAAATAAAAAATGCAATTTGTACATTGCATAAAAAGCCATCCAATTCAGTCTAATATTATAATACGTATATAGTACGCTATTCAACCTGCAACATCTGTAAGCTAAACCCCCTCACCATCATAATTATTTCTCTTGTTTCAATAATTGATTCCACGGTGAGTTTTATTTTAGAGATCCTCAAATTACAAGGCTCATCATTCACATTGAAATTATGCAGACGATTAGATTGATTAGTGAGACATACTTTAATTTGACGTGATGCACACAATAATTCATTAGCGTGTGGTAAGAACATGGACTTTGGCTTGTGCCGACACATGAATTTGAATGGGCTCCTTTCAAGCTTCAAATTTCATCTCTTAATTATTTATTTAATTTAATGATACCGCAATTGTCAAATATTGACTCCCTAAATTTGTAGAGCCTCGGATTTCATTGAGACGATCGACGATCAACGAGCGATGCCTAATAACTGATAAAGTGATGAGTAAAGCATCCTCCTTTTTTGGGCCTTATGATTAAACCATCCTTTTATACCCGTATGTTTGTCAAACTGCATACATATATAGAAACTGTACTGGCCGGGATGATAAGGCCGAGCTTACAAGTCCGGAGAGGCCGGGATGAGAAGGCCGAGCTTACAAGTCCGGGGAAGATAAAAGTCCATTTGATGTACCACTCTCCGGGCTCATATACACCGAGCTTAAGTGCAACGATCCGAGCATTATATCAGTTATCAAGTGGTAAGCCCGAGTAATTGTACGGCCAAGTGATCGTATGATTAAATAACATCTCGGCCGTAGGACCAACTACCGGGTTTCTCTACAAAAATTGTGATGCTCCGAAAATATTCGACTAGGAGTAACGGTTATGAGAACAATAACCATTACGGAATCATAACTGAAGGACGAAAAATCAGGGATGAAGCAAAAAATGTGCGATACTCCATAATGATTATTTATGAAATATCCCGATAAACAAGGGATGAGAGGGAGAAGACGGTTACACCTTAACGGTCAGGAGAAGGTCAATAAAAAGGGGGCAAGAAGAAGAGTAAAGGAGAGAGCACTGCACACTGTAAAAAAGGAATAGTCTATCTCGGCTTTTTGACGGAACATTTTGGCGCCCACCGTGGGGCCGAGAAAAACTATCCCACCACCAAGAATCATGGTGCGAACCAGGAGCAGTGCGGGTGCAGGAGAACAACATCACGAAGACAGGACTTCTTTGGAGGACCATCCTGTCATTCGGGCAATGCGTGATGAGATGGAAGCATTAAGAAAGGAGAATGAGGAGATGCGTGAAAAGAATAGGCAATTGGAGCGAGAACGCTATCATGAAGATACTTCTCCTCCTCGAGGAGGGGAGCGGGGAAATACCAACAGGGATGCTCAGCGGTCGCATCAGGAGGCAAGTCGACGTGAGGAAACATATCATTCAGAGACGAACATTGAAAATTGGCGAGGGGATAAGCAGGCCATCCGGAGGCATCCGTTCGTTGATGGCATCATGGAGACGCCATTGCCAAAAGGATGGAAGGGCTTAAACTTGGAAAGGTATGATGGTACTACTGATCCTGATGAGCATGTGGATGCGTATGTCACGCAGGTAAATCTGTTCACGAATGAGGATGCAGTTTTGTGTAGGGTCTTCCCTACGTCTTTGAAAGGAGCAGCTTTGAGTTGGTACACTCGGCTCCCACCGCGATCTATTGATTGCTTTGAAACTTTGATAAAAAAATTTAGCGCGCAGTATGCTACCAGCCGACCTCACCAGCTCACCTCGGCTGCATTAGTGAACTTACGCCAAGAAAAGGATGAGTCCTTAAGAAGTTTCATGGAGCGTTTCTCATCAGTCTCGGTAAAAATACGAGATCTAAACCCTGAAGTGGCAATGCACACGATGCTTATGGCCCTCAAGCCAGGACCGTTCGCTGATCATTTATGTCGGAAGCCACCTGCCAACATGGATGAACTTAGAAATCGTGCAGCTGGATACATACAAATGGAGGAAGTGTCCAAGTTCAGAAATAAAGTCAGGACCGATCTGGATAGGCGGACGGAGTCAAATAACCGAGGAAGTATAAGGCCGATGTTAGAAAAGGGAAAGTTTAAAAGAGAAGGAACTAGTCGAGGGCCGAAGTATGACCTTTATACTCCGTTAAACGCTCACAGAGCTCGAATTCTGGAAGAAGCGTGCAATACTGAGTTGATACGGCTCCCACCTCCCGGACATACCCCAGAAACGGCAGATCAATCAAAGCATTGCAGGTACCATCGTAACTATGGGCACACCACGGAGGAGTGCTGGACGCTACGGGATAAGATTGAGGAATTAATTCAGGCCGGGCATCTCGGCAACTTTGTACAAAGAAATCGCGGTAATCATCAACCTTATAATGGACGAGGACGTGGTAGAGGTCAGCCCCGAGATTCAGAAAGGCTTCGACGACCAAATGAGGAAAGAAGGCAACCCGATGATACTCAGAACAGGGAGGAAAACAGAATTAAAGGTGTAATCAATACTATAGCAGGTGGGTTTGCTGGGGGAGGAGCGACCAGCTCAGCTCGGAGAAGGCACCTGAGGGCCATTCGGACAGTAAATGCGACAACGCACCGAGCGCCTCGAAGTTCTCGTCCCATCACCTTCTCGGATGAGGACTTCGAAGGAGTCGATCCTAATCAGGATGACCCTGTGGTGGTTTCGGTAGAAGTGGCGAATTACGTTGTAAGAAAGACGTTGATAGATCAAGGGAGCTCGGCGGATATCTTATATTATACCACTTTCCAGAAGCTCGGGATACCGGACGAGATGATCAAGCCTTATCACGATCAGCTGGTTGGCTTCGCAGGAGAACAAGTTCATACCCGAGGATATGTGGAGTTGTTGACCACTTTCAGGGGAGACCTCGGGTCAAGGACCATCATGATCAGGTACCTTATTATTGATGCAATAACTTCTTATAACATCTTGATAGGTCGACCGGCGTTAAACGAGCTCGGCGCCGTGGTCTCCACTCCACATCTCATGATGAAGTTTCCCTCGGTTACGGGGGATATAATTACAATGAAGGCTGATCAGAAGGTGGCAAGACAATGCTATGTAGATAGTCTAAAAGTCACCAGGAGAGGGGTAGTCGGTAGTGGTATACAGACGAGGAAAGATACCACGTCAGTAAATTTGGTGGAGCTTGATCCCCGACTTGATCTACAGGACCAAAGGCCAAGACCTATTGAAGAATTACGGAAATTTCAGCTCGCCGGTGAAGATCGGTGTACTAGTCTTGGAAGTCAACTCCGAGAAGACACAAAGGAGCAGATAACAAAGATGTTGAAGGACAATGCTGATCTGTTCGCTTGGACTTCTTCGGATATGCCGGGAATTGATCCAAATTTTCTATGCCACAAACTGGCGGTATACCCTGAAGCTAAGCCAGTGGCGCAAAGGAAGAGACGGGTAGGTGAGGAAAGGCGGAAGGCAATGAAGGAAGAAACGGTAAAGCTGATTGATGCTGGGTTCATCCGAGAAATTGAATATACCACGTGGTTGGCCAATGTGGTGCTCGTTAAAAAGGCTAATGGAAGGTGGAGAATGTGCACAGACTACACCGACCTAAATAAGTCATGCCCGAAAGATACGTACCCCCTCCCCAGCATAGATCGGCTTGTAGATGGAGCGTCAGGCTGTGGCTTACTTAGCTTTCTGGATGCTTACTCCGGGTATAATCAGATAAGGATGTACCCCCCTGACGAGGAAAAAACAGCGTTCATGACTGAGAACGCTAACTATTGCTATCAGGTGATGCCGTTCGGATTGAAGAATGCTGGGGCTACATACCAGCGATTGATGGATAAAATATTTCAGGAACAGATTGGGAGAAACCTGGAAGTATATGTTGACGATATGGTAGTGAAGTCCGAAGATCCCTCCAAGCATGCTGCCGACCTTGGCGAGGTGTTCGGAAGAATACGGAAGTACAACATGAGGTTAAATCCTGAGAAGTGCGTATTCGGAGTCAACGGAGGGAAATTCTTAGGATTCATGCTAACACATCGAGGTATTGAAGCTAATCCAGATAAATGCCGAGCTATTATTGACATGAGAAGCCCCCAAAGTATAAAAGAAGTGCAGAAACTGACGGGGCGATTAGCATCACTATCTCGCTTCATACCGAGGTTAGCGGAGAAAGCTAGGCCGTTCTTTAAGTTACTCAAGAAGGCTAAGCGGTATGAGTGGAGTGAGGAATGTGAGCAAGCATTTCAGAATTTCAAAGGCTTCTTTTCGGCACCTCCGATCCTTAATCGGCCGGTTCCTAATAAAGAGTTGCTGTTGTATATGTCGGTGACCGAGCATGCAATTAGCTCGGTGATGGTGCAGGAAATGGGCAAGCAGCAAATACCAGTATATTTTATCAGCCGAGTATTGCACAATGCGGAATCAAGGTATCAGACTATTGAGAAGTTAGCTCTGGCTCTGGTCATCTCGGCGAGAAGATTGCGACCTTATTTTCAAAGTCATGAGGTTGTTGTAAAAACTGATCATCCCGTAAAGCAGGTCTTGAGGAAACCCGAGTTGGCAGGCCGAATGATCTCGTGGTCAGTTGAGTTGTCAGAGTTCGGTATCAGGTATGAGTCAAGAGGGCCAATTAAGGCGCAATGTCTATCTGATTTTGTTGCTGAACTTACCCCACCCGAAAATTACAAAGACGGGAACCAATGGATACTTTATGTGGATGGCTCATCCAATACCAAGGGGAGCAGAGCGGGAATCATTTTGGAAGGACCCGGAGGGGTAACTTTGGAGCAGTCTCTTAAGATCGACTTCCTGGTCACTAATAATCAGGCCGAGTATGAAGCTTTAATTGCGGGGTTAAATCTAGCCAGAGAGGTGGGGGCGAGTCGGGTAAGATGTCGGAGTGATTCACAGTTGGTTTCTGAACAAGTCTCGGGAGCTTACCAAGCCAAAGACCCACAGTTGGCAAAATACTTGAACAAGGTGAAACACTTGGCTGAATGCTTTGATGAATTTGTGATTGAGCACATTCCAAGAGAAGAAAACTCCCGAGCTGATTTGTTGTCCAGATTAGCTAACGTCAAAAGGCTCGGGCAGCATGAAACAATCATCAGGGAGACCATATATCAGCCTAGTGTTGATCTTGATGAGGTTATGGCCGGAAATAGCCCGGACCAGAACTGGATGACCCCTATTTGGAATTATCTGGCCGAAGGGACTTTGCCCAACGACCAGAACGAAGCAAGGAGATTGAAGCTGAAGTCCTCCCATTACATAATAATGGGAAAGGACTTGTACAGGCGAGGATTCTCAACCCCCTTATTAAAATGCCTGACTCCTGAACAGGCGAAATATGTTATGAGCGAAATCCATGAAGGAGTGTGTGGGATGCATACCGGTGGAAGATCTATGGCAGTAAGAGTAATTCGGGCTGGCTATTATTGGCCCACTATCCGAGCTGATTGCACCGAGTATAGTAAGAAGTGTACTGAGTGCCAAAAGTTTGGCAGTCTACGCCATGCACCGCCGGAAGAATTGCACACACTGACGTCTCCGTGGCCATTCATGGTATGGGGAATGGATATTCTTGGACCTTTTCCGATTGGAAAAGGGCAGGTCAAGTTCTTAATAGTTGGCATAGACTATTTCACTAAATGGATTGAGGCGGAATCATTAGCTAAGATCACGGCACAACAAGTACAGAAATTTGTATGGAGGAATATTGTTTGTCGGTATGGGATTCCTCACTCGGTGGTTACTGATAATGGGAGGCAGTTTATTGATGGAAACCTGAAGCAATTCTATGATCAGCTTGGTATAAAGCATCGAGTGTCTTCGGTCGAGCATCCTCAAACAAATGGACAGGCAGAAGCAGCGAACAAGGTTATTCTTGGGGAACTCAAGAAGAGATTAGGAAGAGCAAAGGGGGCCTGGGCCGAAGAGTTACCGAGCATTCTGTGGGCTTATCATTGCACGCCTCAGTCAAGCACCAAGGAAACTCCTTTTAAGCTGACCTTTGGAGCTGATGCAATGATCCCGGTGGAAGTAGGAGAGCCGTCCTTTAGACGAACACTCCTTGATCAACATACGAACCAGGAAAATATGGAAGTCGAACTAGATCTATCCGAGGAGATCCGGGAAAATGCACGTATACAAGAACAGGCTTGTAAGCAAAGAGCGGCTCGGCGTTATAATTCTCGACTTAAACCAAGGAGTTTTGATCGTGGAGATCTTGTTTGGAGAAAGCAGAATGAAGCAAGGAAAAACATCAGCGAGGGAAAGCTAGCTGCGAACTGGGAAGGGCCTTACCGAGTTACTGAAGCGTTGGGCAATGGAGCATATAGATTAGAAAAGTTGTCAGGGGAAGCAATCCCTAGGACATGGAATGCTTCTCACCTCAAAATTTATTTCAGTTAGTTGATGTATACAAAGAAGGCGGTGTACTCTTTTTCCTAACTTGGTCTTTTGTCCCAAAGGATATACAAAAAAGGGTTTTGGCCGAGAAGGTTTTAACGAGGCACGCCTACCTACTTTGATAAAGGAAATTCTTTGTCATGATTTCATTCATTTTAAGCCTCGGTCAAGTGTGAACCAAGGTCTTCAATTAAAATCCGGTCAAGTATGAACCGAGATATCCAGTTAAAATTCGGTCAAGTGTGAACCAAGGTCTTCAATTAAAATCCGGTCAAGTATGAACCGAGATATCCAATTAAAATTCGGTCAAGTGTGAACCGAGGTCTTCAATTGAAATCCGGTCAAGTGTGAACCGAGGTCTCCAGTCAAAAATTCGGTCAAGTATGAACCGGGCATTCGAATTAAACTTGGTCAAGTTTGAACCAAAAAATTGTTAAAATTCGGTCAAGTGTGAACCGAGATCCTCAAATAAAATCCGGTCAAGTATGAACCGAGATCCTCTATTAAAATTCGGTCAAGTGTGAACCGAGATCCCCAATTAAAATTCGGTCGAATATGAACCGAGGTCTTCAATTAAAATCCGGTCAAGTATGAACCGAGATATCCAATTAAAATTCGGTCAAGTGTGAACCGAGGTCTTCAATTGAAATCCGGTCAAGTGTGAACCGAGGTCTCCAGTCAAAAATTCGGTCAAGTATGAACCGGGCATTCGAATTAAACTTGGTCAAGTTTGAACCAAAAAATTGTTAAAATTCGGTCAAGTGTGAACCGAGATCCTCAAATAAAATCCGGTCAAGTATGAACCGAGATCCTCTATTAAAATTCGGTCAAGTGTGAACCGAGATCCCCAATTAAAATTCGGTCGAATATGAACCGAGGTTTTCAATTAAAATTCGGTCAATTATGAACCGAGGTTTTCAAATAAAATCCGGTCAAGTACAAACCAAGAGACTGAATTAAATTTTAGTCGAGATCGAACCAAGAGGAAAAGAGACGGATTATCATTAATTAGAAACAATTCTGAATAAACATCAAAAATAGACCATCAAGGAGGTGGGCCGTTTACTTTTCAGTTCTCCAATTCCTCCTCGTCAACAAGCACACCATCTTTGACGTCTTTATTTACATCGAAAGCCGAGAGCTCAATTTTCGGAAGAAAGAGGTGCACCTGACGAAGTGCTTTATGAAAGCCTTCTATATGCTCTTTCATTATTTGTTGCACGGCTTCCTTAACATCAGCCTCAAGCTCGGATTGTTTCTCCCTCGCTTGTTCCAAGTCCTTTTGCAAATTAGCAGCGAGGGCCGAGGACTCGGCTTCAGCGCTCCTTGCCCAAGCAACCTCAGCTGTCAGGGCATCCCGCTCCTTCTCAACTGCTTGCACTTTCATCTCGGCATTAGCAAGGGATCCTTTCAGCTCCTCCACTTGCAGAAGGAGAGCTGCTTGAGATTTTGAAGCCTCGGCGAGTTCTGAAGAAGCCTTGTCTTTTGCATTGGTTGCTTCCAGGAGCTCGGCTTTCGCAGCTTTCAGGCGACGGTCACTCTCCTCAAACTCCTCCCCACAGAGCGAGGCCACGGTCGCGGCACGCAGGCACATAGCCGACATGGAGTCCAAAACAGCCTTGGGACCCAATCGTTGTAAAGCTTCCTTGTCCCCGATTTTCTGGATGCCACTCCCAAAAAACCTAGCAATGCTCGGGTCAGTGCTCGAAGGTGAGCGTCTAATGGGAGACGGCAGGAGAGGTGAGCGAATTGAATAAACAGGCTCCTCGGCGGTGGTCGGAAGTCGGGCGCGTTTGCTCGGGGGGCTGTGTGGAGAGGAAGTGATCTCAACAATTTCCGTTGTCGTCACTGTCTCGGCATGTCCTCTCTCCTCTCTATCAGGGCGAGCTTGCAGGTTCTCGGTAGAAGGTCCTGCTGATGAGGCCATGTTTTTTATTGATCGCCAGTTGAATTTCCCCATCACCACTGCAGAGTAGAAAATATATATATTAAAAACTCAGACAAGAATGGCAGCAGAAGAAAAAAGAAATTCAACACTCACGTGAAAAATCTTTATTAGGAGTTGAAGAATAAGGGAGCCTAAGTAAAATTTTGCAGTTCAAGGGGCGAGGTAATCTATTTAATTTATCGACATCCGCTTTTTCGGATGCCGACATATCCTCATAGCACCAAGACTGGAATTTGATCGGAGTCCGAGTCCAATATAGAGGAAACCTGGGTCGTCCCTCCTCATTGAAAAACATTTCCGAGTATCCTTCGGCTGGGCGCACCTTAAAGAAACTTCCTTTGAAGTCTTTGTAGGATGAGGTATATGGGCCGATTATTCCCTTTTTATTCATGCCACTGAGAGAAATCCAGCCGATCTTATTTCCAAATCGGATCTGGTAGAAGTAGAGAAATTTTGGAGCAGTCGGCGTCATGTTCAATTTTCTGCACAGGACTTCGAAAGCCTTTAAAAACGCCCAGCTGTTGGGATGAAGCTGAGTCGGAGCGACGTTCAACGCCCTTAAAACAGCGCACTCAAACTCCGAAAAAGGAAGGCCAACTCCCAGTGACTCAAATAATGTTTTATACATATAGGTAAAATGTATTTGCCCTCGTTGTGCTGACATAAAAACGTGCTCATCTTCTGTACATGGCTCAGCAATCACGGCCTCCTCTGTTTGTATGCTAGACAGAGAGATGGATTTCCTCATTTCCATGATCGACTCAGCAGTCCGAAATCTAGAGTGATAAGATCCAACTTCTCCTTTAACCCAATAATATCCCGGAAGTTGAATGTCGGGAACTGGATCTTTTCGAACCCTTGAACCGATTTTTCGCGGGTTGGGAACAGTTACTTGCACGGCAGTAGCCGAAGATGAAGCTTCCCTTTCAGTCGGGAAGTCGGCCAGACGAAAATTCAGTTCTGCGCTGGGAAAGGAAGAGTTTGATGGTGAAGGATCTTCTCCGATACCCATAACTTCCCTCTCAACTAAGATTCGATGGGGGGACGACCCAGCGGGCGTCTCGGATCCTCGGCTTGAACTCATAATGGTTTGGAAAAATATAATATAGAGTGTAGAAACTGAGAAAAAGGAGAAAGATAGAGAGGGCGTACCTGGAAAAATGACGAAAAGGGTGAGAAAAAGGAGGATAGAGACGACAGAAAGGTTAGAGATGATGGAAAGATTCAGAAGGAATGAAAGGTAAATGAAGTTTAAAGTGAAAGGATGAACGCTTGAGTCCTACACGTATATTGTGAAACCCCTCCTCGAAACGAGTAATGTAATCATGACTTTGGGCAACAAATCGTCACCATTGGGGAACGTGGTCTAACTGACAAGAAGGCGCAGCATTAAATGACGCCGCGTGTAGCTGTACGTATAAGTGCATTACCGTCTCAGAAACCGAAACGTCAAGGAGCCTTAGGGAAGGTTCTCGAATCCCCAGGATACTGAAACGGTTCAAAATTTAAAAAACCAGTCTTTAGTTGGTCACGTGATCCAGAGCCTTTTCGTCCGAATCGGCCTCGAGGCTCGGGGGGCTAGTGTACTGGCCGGGATGATAAGGCCGAGCTTACAAGTCCGGAGAGGCCGGGATGAGAAGGCCGAGCTTACAAGTCCGGGGAAGATAAAAGTCCATTTGATGTACCACTCTCCGGGCTCATATACACCGAGCTTAAGTGCAACGATCCGAGCATTATATCAGTTATCAAGTGGTAAGCCCGAGTAATTGTACGGCCAAGTGATCGTATGATTAAATAACATCTCGGCCGTAGGACCAACTACCGGGTTTCTCTACAAAAATTGTGATGCTCCGAAAATATTCGACTAGGAGTAACGGTTATGAGAACAATAACCATTACGGAATCATAACTGAAGGACGAAAAATCAGGGATGAAGCAAAAAATGTGCGATACTCCATAATGATTATTTATGAAATATCCCGATAAACAAGGGATGAGAGGGAGAAGACGGTTACACCTTAACGGTCAGGAGAAGGTCAATAAAAAGGGGGCAAGAAGAAGAGTAAAGGAGAGAGCACTGCACACTGTAAAAAAGGAATAGTCTATCTCGGCTTTTTGACGGAACAGAAACTATTGAACTTGAAAACCCGGCCTTCCCTGCTATGAAGTTTCTGGTTCTATATATAATTCCAATCAATATGCCAATTCCAAACTGCACTTAATTTTAAGCAGATCAATTAGTTGCGGACTCCCACCACTTTCTTATTTGTAAAATTTGGCGAATAAATGCGGAGAGGAGATTTATGCTAGGTCGTGTTCAGATAAGCTCTTCAATTTCAAATTTTAAAGCATAGAACTTCTGGAAATAATTTCCTTCATAATTTATGACCTGTTTGATTGGTGTTTTGAAAACAGTTTTTCTATTTTCGAAAATAGAAAACTCATTAAACTTGTTTAATAAACCTATTTTTTATAAACTGTTCTGAAAAACAAAAAAATAAAAGAACAGAAAATTCAGAATATCTTTAAGGTGTTTCGTAGTTTTTGTTCTGAAAAACAAAAGAAAAGGTGAAAAACAACCACCTCATTAATGATAAAATTATAAATTTTGAATAACTCATCTATCACTCACTAGTTATGATTTTGAGTACAACTATTCAAACAGATTTTTTTGTTTTCTTGTTTTCAAAACTTATTCTCGAAAACAGTTTTACAAAACTGTTTTGAGAACAAGAAAACAGAAAGCACTATCAAACAAGCCCTTAAACTAAATAAATAAAATGGATTTTAATTGGAACCGGCTCAAAGAAAGTTACTTTAGTTTTAATTTAGAGTTAAAGGGTAAATCTATCCCAAAACTATGTATTGATGAGTTATGGGTATTCTAAACAAACTTTTGAAACAATATTCTTTACTATGTTTTAAAATCAGAGCAATTGTCATCCTATACCAACAGACTCATAATCTCGGTCGTTCATCAAAGAAGGGACTAATTGTTTTTAGAGTTAAAGGCTAAATTGACCCTAAAAGTATTTCTTGAGAAGTTACAAACACTTTAAATACTCCTTCCATTCCTAAATGTAAAGGACAAAAAACAAAATCACATAAATCAAGCAAAATGATAAATTTGTCCGGAATATAAAGTAGTTTAAAAAAATACCCTCATTTAATATTAATAATTTTTATGTCATGCAATTAATACAAATGAATTTTACTACTAGTTTTTGGAAAATATGACTTCTTAATTAGGAGTATTTTTTAAGAAAATTATTAAATACACCAAACAAACTCTTTGTTTCCTTTATATTTTGAAACACAAACTTTTCCAATTATCCCTTATATTAAGAAACAGAGGGAATAAACTTTTGGAGCAATGTCACCCCACACTAACAAGTCCCAAATGGTTGTTAAATCCAATACAGTGAGACCCACATTTGTTACCAAGTGTGATGGTAACAGATTAAAGGGCAAATCAAAAAATGAAAAATAAACAAAAAAAAAGTTGAAGTGTTAAATGTGGAACCAAATAGCTAGGTTTGGAAAGTCTCACATGCGTGGTGGTTGAAGTTGAGATGCCTTCTCTATCACAACCGAGGTAGAGGAAGGCAAAGTCAACACAACAGAAGAGGGTGGCAGTGGCGGACTTGCAAGAGTCATAGAGCTTGGAAGCCATGGGCAGTAGGGGGGAGGATTTTAAGTTCAATGAAGATGGGCTTTGAATCACTTTCAATCATTCCCTCTAAGATGGATGGAGACGAGAAGTGGGTTTTGATCAAAGAGACTGTGGGAGAGTGGGGTGCGAATTTTCATTCGTTATATGCATAAGTTGAACAAGATTTCCACATTTGATTTATGAACTTTTGTTTTATTTCTTTTGATTATTGATTTATGGATTGTTGTTCTCCTTCATTTTCTCCTTCTCCGTTTGCTTAGTTTGCCATTAGTTTTGGTTCTCAATTTTACGATGGGTTTGGTTCAAGAGAGAGATTGCTCCAATTAGAGTTTGTTTAAGGTACTCATAACTCTTTAGGAAATACTTTCAAGCTATATTTGCCCTTTAACCTCAAAAAAATTGGTCTATCCTCTGATTAATGATCAATATTATGAATCTATTAGCATAAGATGATGATTAGTTTGATTTTAAAACATAATGAGTAATACTGCTCCAAAAATTTATTTAGGATACCCATAATTTCTCAAGAAATTCTTTCGGATAGATTTACCCTTTAATCCTTTAATTTTAATATAAAATCTGCCTTAGAGAATAGACCTAGAATATATCCTAGGACGTACGATACAGAATGAAGCACATAATATTCTGCTGATGATGTATGCTCAGCAACATTTGTGTTGTCAAAGTTAAAGAAAGGAGTATGTGAATATTATATATGTAATGCCCTAAACTTAGTTGTTAGATTAGACATTAATTATAGAGAACACTGATGATGTATAGTTTGATTGATGTGTGCCCCAAATGGGATGCAAATTGTAGAAATGGAGGAATAAAGCAAGAATCCCGAAGCACGTGGTATTAACCGTATTATATCGGGATTTTTTCATTTCATCAGGAAGATGCCCACTAATTTGGAATATCCAAATGCTATAAACACAATAGATTTATTCCTCATTCCCAACCTCATGAATACGTGCTGCAAATGGGTTGACTATAATTATGATTATTATTCGCATATTTCACAGGGAATATATATATGTATATGTATATGTACATTCTGAATTAGAAGCTTCTAATTCATATTTAAGTGCGTACGTGGACAATAAGGATTCCTCTATATTTCAACGCATATATACCAAAAGCATCTATTAAAATGCTACAAAAATACTGGTCTTTCGAAAATTCATGTGATGTCGATTTATTCCTTAAAAACTTGTTTTTGTTGTTTTATTCTCAATTATATAAATTCAGTTTTAAGTAAGCACTATTATTATTAATTTAATTCCTAAAGTATTTTAGTGATATTAATTTAATCTTTCTGGTAAACGAAGAAAGATATTAATTTAACCTCAAGTCAGGAATTAGGGCTACGTCATTCTTCAAAAACAAAAATGGATATTGTGTGAATATCAATAAATTTTATAAAGATTAAATCAATAATAACAGTATCTTTAAAATAAAATTATACTTTTATAAACAAAATGGTAAAATTAATGGGTCTTTTGTGATGCCTTTAACAGGTTCGCACCAAGATTGCACGTGGGAAAAGTATCACAATTTCACAAGCTCATATCTCATCCACTAGCTCAGCTTATTGGAATCGGATTCTCTCATAATGGAGTTTCTTTTATGTTGATCTTTTAAAAGGCAAAATTGAGAATTCATGCCCTAATATCGCCTTGAAAAATATATATATATATATTTTAAAATCATCCGATATTTGGTTATTATATTAAACTTAATTTGACTAATTTAAATCAAGTTGGGTTAGGTCATAAATGAGAAAAGTCCCTAAAAATGTTTTCTATATTCATACGGATATTGTTGATAAAAAGGTTTTTTTTTTCTTATATGCTTAATGCGAACCACAAAACTAAAATTTTTTTGGGCCACCACAAAATTAAAGTTTTTTTCAAGAAGGAAAGGTAGAATTTTCCACCGGAAAAAATGCGATGTATTAATAGTGAACCACATGATGTGATGATGGCCAAAAAAAACATCTGATCCCACAGAAAATTTTACTCAAGATAAAGACAAACAATTAATTTAACAATATCAAGGAAGTTACACAAGCAACATTGCGGCTCATTACTTTATAGAAAGCATGATTCCCACAATTTATACCTCATATAAATAATTATGGGATTTATAATTACTTATTTCTAAAATTTGTTAAATACTTTTCTACTTATTATAATTAATTATACCTCAAATCAATGATTATTAGAGAAGCTGATTTTTTCTATTTATCATAATCATTTCTCATTTTCATTATCTATCTAAGAATTACTTAAATCTTTAAAATTCAAATATAAATTACTTTTAACATAATCAATTATCCTTATAATCAACTATAAAAAATCACTTACCCTTATAATTAATTATGAAAAAACTAATCTAAACATGTACTTAGTTATAGTAAAATAGATCTGATTGATTTAGGGCTTGTTTGATCTCTTTCACTATTTTTACGTTCTTAAAATAATTTTGTGAAACAATTTCCTCAAACCAGTTTTATAAAATAGAAAACAAAAAAAATTTGTTTGAAAATTTTGTTTTGAAAATCTCATCTTAAAAAAAAATTCATTTGAAAATATTATATTGAAAATAGCTTTTGAGAACACCAATAGATAATGGTGGATAGCAGGGGATAAGGTAATTTATAGTTGGTGGACAACAAAAGTTGGCAATGATCAGAAACAATCGATGATAGTTGGTAGTGGTCTATGGTGATTAGCGGTGGTTAGAGGTGATTAATGATGGTCAACAACGGTTAGTGGTGGCCAATTGTGGTTAGCATTGGTTGGAGGTTGTTGATGGTCGGTGGTGGCCAGCAATTGTTAGTTGTAATCAGTAATGGTTAATGGTAATTGATAATAGTCAGCGACAATCAGTGGTAGTTAATGGATAATGGTTAATAGTGGTCGACAGTAAATGATAGTGGTTGGTGGTAGTAAATGGCGATTAAAAACAATCAACAATGGTTGGAGTGGTTGGTGGCCGACTAATGACAAATGGTGATAATTGATGGTTGCTGGAACTGGTAAGCTATAGCCAATAATAAGTGTAAACAAAAATAAAACAACTTTGAATTGTACTTGTTTTCGTGTTTTCAAAACAAAATAAGAGTGACAAGGTTTTTAAATAAATAAATAGAAAAATATTTACCTAAACAGATTTTTTTTATTTTAAAATAAAAAATAGTTTTTAAAAATAGAAATCAAACATGTACTTAGTTTTTTTGTTTTTTGATTTTCTTATAAAAAAAGTAGATTGATATTGTAAATTTATTGGTTATTTTATTTTCTTAATTTTTGTGATCGAAATATAATTATAATTTTATCACCAAATAGGATATTTTTATAGTTTATATAAAAAAGTATGCGTACTTTTTTAAAAATACGGATGCAGTTTTTTTTTACAAGATGCGGACTTTATTTCAAGAATTTAGGCAGAAAAATAATCCTGGATCCGTAGAACATCAAAAGCCCAAATGGGCTCGATGCCAAGGAACAAACATCAAGTCAAATCCAACCCAAAAAAATAATAAAGTGAAATGTTATCATTTTGGGCCAAACTGAATCGTGAAGAGAGAAATTCCAAATTCGTTTCCCTCAACAAATCCAACAAACATCGGCTCCCATCGGTTTACAGCTTAGTTTGAGTGTAACTGTAATATAAAGTAGTTTTTGCCGTTTTGTTCCAGTTTCTTTTTATACACGTACACTCAATATTTTGGACTTATTTTATTTCTATAGGGCATAGAATCCTTTTAATAGTAAATTTTATTATCAAATATTCAACACGATTGCATTGAGGGGGTGTGCATTCGGTTTTATGGCTTGATTCGGTTTAAAAACTGAACAGAATTGAAATATTTCGATTTAATTCAGTTTTTGTAATTTGATTTGAAACTTGATTAAAGCAAAATGACATATATGATTTCCAAAACATTTAGAAAAATACAAATGCCTTGAAAACATTAAAAAAAATAATTTTATATATAGTCAAATATTTTATCGAAATAACATTGAAAAATATTCATATATAAAAAATAAAAAATAATATTAACATCAATAAAAACATCATCTATATTAATATTCACAATATTGAATTAAAAAATAATATTTCAAAATTCAAATCCAAATATATTATATAAAAATTAAGAAAATTAGAAAGAAAATAAAAAATACTACATTTTGATGTTGCATAAAAAACCTTCATAAGCATAAAATTATAATAAATTAAAAACTCAATAAAATCTACTTTATTACCGGTTGAATTAAGTTGAATTAAGTTCTCGGTAGTTTGTTTCAATTTGATTCTAAATAAGAAAAACAAATTGTATAAATTTTATATAAATTAGATATGAATATAAAAACATATTTGAATAGAACTTACTTTACTCTCTCATTTAATGCAATATTTTTATTTTTGGCTAGTTTCATTTACAACTTTTTTCTTTTTGGTAACTTGTGAATGAAAAGACATATGAGAGGTAATGGAATTATTTTAAGTATAAATTAAATTGTAAGAAGTTTAAGACAGTATACAAAAATTAGATAAAGATGAAAAATTGTGTCATTTTTGGTCGTGCCCTTGTGGGGGAAAAAGTTGAAAAGGAATGCCCTGGTCCTCCTGTGGAGACGAAAAACTTCTGGTCAATCCGATCAGATGTGTTGGATGTCCAGGAAGTATCAGCCTGTTAATTTCATCAAATCAAGCATATTTAAAACGATACTAACTATGCTCAAGTAGTTATTATGGCCACCAGTGTTACAGATGTATGCCAACAAAGTTGATGCTCTCAGCATGCCCAACGGAGAAAAAAAAAAAAGGAAAAGCTAAGGATTAAAGTAAAAGGAATGGAAGGATTAAATAAAGAAAAATCTCCTAAAATTTTGTAAATAAAAATACAGGGATTAAGTTGAAAAAAAAAATTGCAGTTTTGTGAATTCCTACAAACGTGTAGTTTGCTGAGAAATTGGGAAAAGGCCATGTAGTTTTGATTTATTGAACTTGAATATACCTAATGACTATGGAAATAGAGGCCAAGCCATGTGAAATATATATGTTACAATTACGAGCTGAAAGTGGAGTAACAAATATTAGACTAAATATACACACACACACATATATATATATATATATCTCATTTTTATGTGGATCAAATTAAGTAAATGAGTGCTTGTTAGTATTATTAGAACTGGACTATATCGATCGATTTTACTAATCGAACTGGGAAACCAATATCTTATCTGGTCCAAACAAGGTAGAGAATTAGTAGAATAAAAAACCGGTGATCTAGTAAAATTGGTCATAATCCGGTACTAAACCAGTCTCATTTTATTTTTTAATTTTTTAAAACATTTTTTAAATTTTAAGATAAAATAACATTGTTTTTAATATAAAATATTTTTTTATATTATAATATTATATAAGTATTGTTATGATATATAACTATTAAAAATTATAAATTTACTTAAAAAATAATATAATAATGAATTATTAATTGATTATTTTAAATTTAAAATGTGATTATAGATGAATATTAACTTACTTATATTTAAATATTAAGTTATAAAATTTATTAATAATTTGTTTGTGATGAATAATATATTAATAACTCAGTATTACTTAATTTGAGACTTTAATTAAGTTATACAATTTATTTAAATTTATATTATTCATTTAAAATATATTATTTTAATTATTATTAGTCTAACTCTCATTAAATCACAATTAAATCACAATTAGGTTATTAAACCTTAAAACAGCGTCATGTCCTATTTAATGTTGGATTCAAATTTGACAACGTTGGTGTTTGTTTTAGAAATTTAGGAGAGAAGGTTTTTTTTCTCCAATATTTCAGTTTGTTTTTTAAATAAAAAAGATAATAGAAACAAACAGACTCTTTATTTCAATTTCCAAGTTTAGTGGGCTTTAATCTAAAAGCCCATCTTTTTTATTTGGGTTCCAAAATTTAAAGTTTAGCTCATTATATTTACCGGGCTAAACCAGCCTAACTATAATCTCGGTCTTAATTCTGCACCACCTTCTAATTCTTGCCCATTTCAGACATAAGGCCACGTACTACTGGAAACAGACGTATCACGCCATGAAGATGATGTCTCCGTTCAATGTATTAACAAAAACAAAAACAAAAACAAATAGTTGAAATGAATTTTATTGAGGTGAAATTTGAGAGAAACCAAATTATATATTTTATATAAAATCTATAAAAAAAAGTCATATTATTTAACTATAGTAAAGTATAAATAGTATAATTTAAATTTTAGACTTTGTAAAACATGCGAATGGTCCGCATCTAGTTTTGTTAATAAACTAATAAATTAAGATGTCATTTTTTATTTATTCATTGTCCATAATCAATTGATCATGTTCATGGTTCATGGATCTTCAATATAAAAAATATATAAAAAAGAAATCCCACGAGAATCTCTTATTAAATAATATAATAAAGTAATCATGTAAATATTTTAACTTTTTAATAGATTCCGGTATTCTGTTGGATATCTCTCGTAAAATATTGAACAAGCCCATCGAATTGAAGGAAGTGGAAAACTGCAAGATCTCCTAAAATGTTAAAAAAAAAAGAGAAAACAAACCCGTTTTGGGAAGTAATACTAAGGACCCATTTGGTTTCACATCTCAAACCAAGTTAAAGACTAAAGCGAAGTTTTTCACTTTTCTTCACAAATGCGATTTTTTCTTCAAATAGAGTTGAAGGAGAAGCACTTTCTATGGAGTTTTTCCGTTGGCTCAAACCAAGTTTGAGCATTAATTGTGACCATTAGGGCCTGTTTGGTTTTCAGTTGGTTGAAAATGAGTTTTGGTAGAATTGTTTTTGTAACGTAGTTATGATAAAAATTAGTTTTGGACTAACGTATTTATATTTGGATGATTTATTTGAAAATTAGTTTTGACAAAACTCATAATTTTTCTTTAAATTGAGTTTAAACTCTATCCCATGATTAATTTAATTTACTTGAACTAAAATTTAATCATCATTTATTTAATTGATAACATAATATATCTGATGTAACATTTTCTTATAAGTTATAGTCCATGGAGAATAAAATTTTGAAGGGACATTTTAGTCATTAGATAAGAGAAATTTTATGAAAATTTTATTTTCCTAATTTTTTTATTTTTATTGGTCTATTTTTATTTGACTTTAAAATAAATACAGATAAAAATAGAAAAGTAAAATAGAGAAGCATGCGGCACATCACTTCCTCTGAAACTTGGTTTGGGGAGAAAACTGATTCTGAAACGGAGAAGCAAAATTTGCCAAACATGTAAACAAAAGCATTAAACTTGGTTGTTGCTCAAAACGTGGTTTATTTAGTGTTTCCAAACAGGCCCTTAAAAGAATTAAAAATCATTACGAGCCTCTTAGGTCTATCTATCACACTCGAGGGGACCAAAAAGGGAAGAGAGATGAAGAGAAGGTGAAAGGAATGGATGGAGTGGACGACAACTTGCTAGAAATGATGGAGGAGAAAGCCGAAACTTCGTGTGGTAATGATGGGGAACAACCAAAAATGAAAGGGAATGGAGAGAGGATGATGAAGGTGCTAAAGAGGATGAGAGACCATTTATGAAGAATAAGTGCTCTTGAACGAAATGTCTTCTTAAACCTTATTTGGTTGAGTGAAATTAGATGGAAAAGAAGTGAGATGCAATAATTAAAATGAAGTTAGAAAAAATGGATCAATAAAGAAGAGAAAAAAATAAAAAAATTTAGAAAGTAAATTTTCATAAAATTTCACTTATCTAATGACAAAAATGTTCCTTTGAAAATTTAATCTTCATGGACCATAATCTATAAGAAAATGTTATATCAGATCAATTATGTTCATAATTAAATAAATGTAAATTAAATTTGAATTCAAGAAAATTAAATTAATCATGAGATAAAGTTTAGGATCAATTTAAAAAAAAATTATGAGTCAAAATGATAAAAATAAAAACAATACAATATTAAAAAATAATTTTAAATTTTTATTTTTTTAGACAAGTATATATACATATATATATATTTATTAAACTAATATTGAAAAAAGAAAATTCATTTATTAAAAGTTGAAAAGAATTATATCACTAAAAATACTTTTAATTAAAATTATCTAAATATAATTATTTTTATCAAAACTAATTTTCTAATAAATCTTTTCAACATAAAAATTAGTCCATAATAACATTACAAAAGTAACTATCAAAATCAAAACTTGAGTGACTAAAAACCAAAGGGGTACTAATACCCAAGAGACAGCAACAAGTGACAATAGACCTAGTAGACTATTTTTCGTCAGCAAGGTCCTTCTCCAGTTCTCCCTGTTGCACTGTGCGCCCATTGGACATTTTAGGACGCCCATCATTTTTCGCCGAAAACAAGACGGAGGGCGGAACCGAGCACATTGTCGAATTGAGACCACACCATCCCACCGACCTCCCCAGCTTTTTTCTTCTAGTTTGTGAGAGAGATTGAGGCCTCCGCCGTTCTACCAGGCATTCAACAAATTTACCTGATCTGCCCCTCCCGCCAATCTTATGCCCTTCTTTCTCACCCACCCACCAACTTCACTCCTTCCTCCCTTCCCTCTCCCAAGGTACGTTTTCCCACTTTCATTGCTTTCGCTTTCTCGCCCATTAATTTTCTTCTTCACCTTCTATTTTGGCTCTTCGTCATTTGTTTCGCAATTTCCCGGAAAAAAAAAGACGAAAATTTCTTACCTTTCTCCCTGGAATTGGTGGTTCTGTTCCATGTTTTCAGCTCCAAATGCGGTTTCCTCCTGCTGCTCAGAATGTTCTTCAAGCCGCTTCACCTCTCAGGCGTTATGCCACTCTATCTGATGCCTACAGGTTCTTCCCTTTTATTCTTGCTTCATGCCTCTACCCTACGATGCCTCATACTTTTAAATCGGAACCCTATGCTGTCTAACAACTCATCACTTTAAATTGCATCAGACCACTACAAATTTTGTCATATGTCATGTTGCGGTGTTCATATTGTGTTGGTGCTTCCCAACCTGCACTTATATTTCACTAATTATGACTGCTAAAGCCTCATCTTTCGACTGAGATTATATATTTTATTACATTGAGGATTATTTCTTGCATCATTTGCTCTAATTAGAGGAAAAGATGTTATACTTTCACTGCAAGGATGTAATGTCTTATAAATGCCAAAAGTGTTATTTTACTGCCTGGTCTTAGTTTAGATAGTTGTGCATGTAACCATTGTTCATTCGTCCTTTCTTCTCTGGCTTTCTGTTTTGCTTTCTTTTGCTTCTGCTCCATCTGGAAATTGATGTAGATAGATTTGGGTGAAGGAGAACATGGTCAGTGGTGGTCATTAATAGGTAAATGACATAAAGAAACAAAAAATATGAAATTACACGTGACTTTGCTTTCAAAATGCTGACTATTTAGCCCTTACTATGCCATTATGAATGCTGCAGTGAAACTATCGAATTAGCTGACATAGACTGGGACAACCTTGGATTTGGCCTCCAATCTACCGACTATATGTATATCATGAAATGTTCACGAGGTGGAAGCTTTTCTAATGGTGAACTCCGACGTTTTGGGAACATTGAATTGAGCCCTTCAGCAGGAGTCTTAAATTATGGGCAGGTTAGATTATAAGTTCTTTTGTACTTAGTCTTTGTCATCCTTTGAGATATCAAGGCTAGTTATAGGTGAAAGCCAACAATAGTTTAATAGGAACATCCGAGTCCATGCTTCACGATTTCCATGGGAGAGTTGCTTTTGAGCTAAATGTTCATATATATTGGAACTTTTTTCTGGTAACTATGTTTAATTTTCTGACAATCTATTGCCTGAGATCGTCAACGGTGTTTATTGGTTAATTTTAATGAAGTTAAAGATCCTGTTTATCTGAATGTAATAACTGGTGAGAATAAATCTGAGGATTTGGCAGATAGACTGTCTTAAGTTTCAAGTCCACCCAATAATTTGAAAAGTTCTATTTCTTTCTAAGAATATTCTTTTTTGCAAATGTAGGGATTATTTGAAGGTTTAAAAGCATACCGCAAACAAGATGGGAATATACTTCTCTTCCGACCAGAGGAAAATGCTATGCGGATGAAGATGGGTGCAGAGAGAATGTGCATGCCATCACCTACTGTGGAACAATTTGTGGAAGCTGTAAAGACTACTGTTTTAGCAAACAAACGTTGGGTAATATGTAACCATTTAATCTCCATATAACATCTTACAGTTTGCACAATACATTAGATTCATTAGTGAAAATTTTGTCTCAGATTCCCCCTCCCGGTAAAGGTTCCCTGTATATCAGACCATTGCTGATGGGAAGTGGAGTTGTACTTGGTCTTGCACCTGCTCCAGAGTATACCTTTCTAATATATGTTTCCCCTGTTGGAAATTACTTCAAGGTAAGGTATATCTTTTTGAAGAATGCTATCAAGTGTTTATTTCTATTTCTGAATACAGCTTTTCTACTTTTGTTTGAATGAATTTTTCATTATCTTCTTTCCATATGTAGAAAATGAAACAAAATGTTTTGCTTGGTTCCTTATTAAGTTATGAATTATAATGCCTTAGTGAAGAGATGTTTTCAGGATTTACTTAGAAGAGGCTTGGGTTTAGAGAGTTGTGATGAATATGAAGAAACACAAATTGAAGGCAACAGTAGTGAACTATGACCTTTTATATGGTTTGATTGATTTGACTGAATCAGTGACATTTGGCTTCTGAATAGGTCAAGAAAAATTAGAGCAGTTCTAATGGCCCTGAATGTTAGACCATTTTTCTTCTTTTTATGTATTTTTGGGTTGGCAAGGCTTGAATGAAGTTGGCTTGTGTTTGCTTATTGTATTTTCTGCATACAAGAATAACAACATTAGTCTTATTCCACTAATGTGAGGTTGGTTACATGGATCATACGACTCCAATGGGCTTTATCAAGCACCATTTCCTTAGATAAATATTTTATCAAGAGGTCATTCTTTATAACTTCCTTTAGTGTCCTTTTTGGTCATCTTCTACGCCTTTTAATAGGATTCCAAGCCATTTGATCAACTCTACTTACTGGCTCCTCTTGCCTCTTCTTTGTAATACTTAAATCACCTTAAATGATTTTCTACCATTTTCTTCTCGATAGATGTACTCTGACTTTCCTTCGTATGCAAGCTTTTCGCATTTTATTCAATTTTGTATGACCACACATGCATCTCAACATTCTCATCTCTACTACTTCCATCTTATGTTCTTGTTGTCCTTTCAAAGTCTAACATTCACTATCATTCAGTATCGTTGGCTTTATAACTGTTCGATAAAATTTTCCTTTAAACTTAGTAAGTACCTTGCAGTCACAAATAACTCCTGATGCATTTCTTCACTTTAACCACCCAGCTTGTATCCTATGTATAACACCTCCATCAATTTCACTATTACTCTGTAAAATTGACCCCAAATATCTGAACTTTGACACTTTTGGAATTGTTTACTCTCTAATTTTTACTTCTAAATCATTTCCATCTGGCCTCTTGTTAAATTTGTAATGCATATATTCTGTCTTACTTCTACTCAAGCGAAAATCTGTTGATTCCAAAGTTTGTCTCCATAACTCAAGTTTAGTGTTGATCTCTTTTTTTGAATTTTCAATTAAGACTATATAGTCTATGAAGAAATTTTTGAATTTCCTCCTGTATATGTTCTGTTAGAACATTCAAAACCAAATCAAATAAGTATGAACTCAAAAGAAGATCCTTGATGTAAACCGATCCTTATACGAAAGTTCTTTATCTCACATCTAGGAGTTCTCACACTTGTTGCCCCCTCATACATATCCTTTATGGTTCGAATATAAGTCACGCGAACACATTTCTTTTCCATTACTTTCCACAACATATCTCTTGGTACTCTATCATAGATTTTTTCCAAATCAATGAAAATCATATGTAAGTCTCTCTTTTTACTCTGGTATCTTTCAATCAAACCCCTTAATAAGTGAATAGTTTTTGCTGTAGACCGTCCTGAAATAAATTCAAATTGGCTTTCCAAAATATGAGATTCATTTCTTAGTCTATGTTCAATCATTCTTTTCCAAAGTTTCATGGTGTAACTCATGAATTTTATCCCCTGATAATTTGCACAATTCTGAATATCCCTCTTGTTCTTGTATATAGGCATCAGAGTGCTCTTTTTTCATTCCGCTGACATTTTCTTGGTTCTTAAAATCTTGTTAAATAACTTAGTGACTCACAAAACCCCCTTCTCTTCTAAGCATTTCCGCACTTCGATAGGAATACCATTGGGATCAATAGCTTTACTATTATCCATTCTCTTAAGAGCTTCTTTTACCTCTCCAACCTCGAATCCTACGGTAGAAGTTCAAATTCAGATCATCTTCGTGTGTTGTTAATCTTTTTGTATCAATAGTTATACCCAATCTATCATTGAAAAGCTTATCAAAGGAACTTCCCCATCTTTCTTTGATATCATCATCTGTAACCAAAATTTTTCCTTCCTCATCCTTAATGCATCTTACTTGGTTCAAATCTGTTGACTTTCTTTCCCTTCTCTTGGCAATTTTGTAAATCTTATGTTCATTATTCTTTATTCTTAAATCCTGGTAGAATTCTCCTATAGTTTTAGATCGAGCCTCGCTCACTGTTTTCTTAGTTCTTTCTAGCCAACCGATAACATTTCCAATTTTCATCATTATTGCACAAATGCATGGCTTTGAAATACTTTTTCTTATGTTTGATCTTCTCCTACACACTCTCATTCCACCATCAAGATTCTTTATTTTTAGGTCCAAAACCTTTGGATTCATCCAATACTGCTTTAGTGGTATCTTTGATCCTTTTAGTCGTCTCATCCCACTAGATGTTAACACTTCTTTGCGAGTCTCAATTACCTTCCTCCAGAACTTTTTTCATAAAGGTTAATTGTTTCTCACTTTTTAGTTGCTATCACTTGATTGTAGAATTTAAGGATTTTCGACTTTTTAGTTTACGGTTGTTAACCAGCACATCAAGGACCAAAACCCTATGTTGTGATTTGTGAAGTTAAGCTCTTATCAGGGATTACTTTGCAGTCTTTATAAGCTCTTCTATTTGAGTTCCTTACCAAAAAGAAGTTAATTTGCGACCTTTGGGCTCTACTCTTATATGTGATTAAATGCTCCTCCCATTTATTGAAACAAGTGTTTACAATCGCGAGGTTATAAGTCATTGAAAAATTAAGAATGGAATGCCCCTCCTCGTTTACTTCTCTAAAACCATAACCACTATGAACTCTCATGTATTGCCTTGTCTCTTTTCCTACATAACTATTAAAGTCCCCCCCCCCCCAAAATGAAGATCTTCCTCTTGTGGGATATCTCGAACCAAATCCTCCAAATCTTCCTAGAATTTTTACTTAATATGTGCTTTCGACTCTACTTGAGGTACGTAAGCACTAATAATATTGAAATTATCGTGCCTAATAGTTAATTTTAAGGATAAGATCCTATCTCCAATTCTTCTGACTCCTACCACATTTTTTTCCCAATCTTTGTCCACAATAATACTAAATCCATTCCTTGCTCTGACATTCCCTACGTATCATAGTTTAAAACTAGTAGTGTTTAGCTCCTTAGCTTTTTCTCCCACCCATTTAGTCTCTTGAAGACACAAGATGTTAATCCTCCTTCGAATCATAACATCCACCACCTCCATAGATTTACTTGTTATAGTACCAATATTCCAAGAACCGAACCAAATCTTGCTCTCCTGGGCTAACTTCTTTACCCACATTAGTTCAGAATGATGTGTGAACCCTTGCTTTTTTAACACTACACTAGCACTTCGATGTAGCGGCTCTAGCTCATTGACATTGTATTCGAGCCATACATTGCGTTATTTTTGAGTAATAACCTAACCTTAACACAAATACGTCTCTAATTCATGTCATAAAGATTCAACAAATTTTTACGTTAACTATTGATGACCTAATACAACCCTCCTCCTTTACTTAAGTTTGGGATCAACTATGATATTACATAGGTGGAATTATTGTATTTTTTGCATATTCTTCTTTAATAGTACTAAGTTAATACATTAATAATATTATTATTACCAATAAAACATGTTTGATTAGCATTATTATCTGTTGTTTTTGCTTTAACATTTATGAAGAGTATAAATATCATGACAGGAAGGTGTGGCACCAATAAATTTGGTTGTTGAGAATGAATTACATCGAGCAACTCCTGGTGGTACTGGAGGTGTGAAGACCATTGGCAACTATGCTGCTGTAAGCTACCCTCGTATGCCTTCTTTTTTCTTTGTTTGTTTACTTGGAAATTGGTATGCAGATTTTCCCTTATGTTTTTCTTGGAATTTAAATAGTCCTTATATTGGAGATTTTCTTGTGTTTCAGGTTGTTTTTTGGTTTAAACTATATATATAAATAAACAAATGTATCACTTACTATTATTTAACAGAACTGACTTTTATAACAGGCATTAGACACTGTTGGATTAGGTCATATTAGTTTGTTTGATAGCTTTTGATCTCTCATTTTTTTGCCACTGGCATACTTACAATTTCTGCCCATTTTTTCTGCATGTGTCCACGCAATTATTCTATGTAGGTTCTGAAGCCACAATCCATAGCAAAAGCCAAAGGTTTCTCTGATGTTTTATATCTTGACTGTGTCCATAAAAAATATTTGGAGGAGGTTTCTTCCTGCAACATTTTTGTTGTTAAGGTATCATATTGAATTAATTGGTTAGCATTTAATTATGTCCATTACGTTTCCTTGTATGGAACTATTTTCTTTTTTATCTTTTCTTCTTTTCATAGTACATTCCTCTCTGACACTACATTGAACTGGCATTACTTCCATGTGCCTGTAGGACAAAGTTATTTCAACTCCTGCTATTAAAGGGACTATCCTACCTGGTGTAACTCGAAAAAGTATAATTGATGTTGCTAGAAGCCAAGGGTTCCAGGTAAGAGACTTTTCAGTTTTGAACGTAATTGATGAATGATTTCTGCTTTAAATATAATGCTCATGATGTTTTATTTCTTACTCGCTTGTTCCTATTCCTTGCAAAATGACTCAGCAATAGTGTAATGATGGGTGCAAGCTACTCAGACAGCATGATGGTGTCCCATGTCAATGACTAGAAAAAGATTTATGATGCGAAAATTTAAATAGTGCTCACCTCATAAATCCTTGTTGGGATTTCATGTCAATTAATTATTTAGAATGGGTCTGGACGCTGGAGTTTATTAACTCTCAAGCGGTTCAAATTATGTCTACCTCAGGACTACTTTTAAAGGTCATATATAGCAAGGAAATGCAACCATTGCCTGACCTGTCTCTTCTCTGTCTCCCAGTTGAGGATCTTAGCTTGGTTGACATGATATCTGTATATAAATCCAATGTCTGCAAATATCATGAATGTGATGAATGATTTTTAAATTATAAAATGGTATCTCTGACCTCCCAAGTAGTTCTTCACGTCTTAGGCTGACTCTAGTAGGATTTTTTTGGGGTTATGCTGCCTTTCTCTATATTTTTGTTTCACAATATAGATTGTTAATGCTGTATATTCAACCTCCCAAGTGACGCTGCATTAACAATCTATGGATTGTTCCAGAAAAGTCTTACACAGGTTGAAGTTGTACATTTTGGATTGTGCCTTTCACACTGTTTATTAATTACTGTTGGCGTTAGCCAAGAGTGCATAAATGTATTCTTCATCATTTCCCTATATTCTTCTAATTTGTGCAGGTAGAAGAGCGATTAGTGTCAGTGGATGAATTACTTGATGCTGATGAGGTCTTCTGCACTGGGACGGCTGTGGTTGTGTCACCTGTGGGCAGTATCACTTATTTTGGCAAGAGGTAGGAGTTAACTGTGAAAATCCATTTTCAGTTAGGGCATTGACAAATAGGTCAACTGATGCAGCTAGGCATGAAATTTTTCTTATTCGCTAATCATGCTTCAGTTATTTGAATAATAAAACATCAATTATTGAATTTCATTCTCTCAGTTGAATTGAAAAGTGAACGCTACAAAAATTTGGCTAGGCACTACTGGCACACATACCAACTGCCTTCTTTCCGTAACCAGTGGTCTCTCGTCACACTCATGAGCACTCAATTTTCTCAAAACTCTTATTTTATATGATAGCAACAGCAAGCATTGGTAACGAAATATGATTAGACACTGCTAAAGGGGCATGGTGGGATGAATTCAAAATGGGATATAACCCAGGCTAGATTTCTTTCCTCAGAAAAAAAATTGAAAGCCATGATCGAGTGTAATTTTTGTAGGGTATCTTATGGAGATAATGGTGTTGGAGCGGTGTCGCAGCAACTCTATACTGTCCTTACAAGATTGCAGATGGGTCTTATAGAGGATAAGATGAACTGGACTGTTGAGTTGAGGTAGGCGCAGGAGAGGACAATATCCTTCAGTGTCGTTGCCAAATTCACAAACAAACTGGGATCTTCAGAAGCAGGCACTTTTGGTTTCATATCTATTGATCTGCTGTAGGTAGTCCATCAAAGCTAAATGTTATTGCATGACTACGTCCAAGACATGGAAATCACTCCATTTTGTTTGTTGTTGTGCTGCTTTATTTGTTCCCCTGGTTTTTGGTTTTGCTGTTTTTTTCTTGTTTCGTCATTGGATGAGCGAATTTTTGTGACCAATTTAATTTTATAGTGGAAAGCTTAGCCGTGTAACTGTAATATACCGTTGTTGATAGCAGAATAGATAATAACGGCGTACAAGCCTATGAATATCGGAAAAACCCATTGACTGGTTAATTCGTTTTGCAGCAACTCAAATTAAATGACAACTAAAGTATGTTCCATTCATGTTTATCAATTACATGTCATCATCACCCTGACCTCAATTGATGCCCGTAACATATGCGGCAAATTTAAGGCCTCGCTTCGTTTGAGGGGAAAGCTTAGATTGGGGAGAAAATAGGAGGCCTAAGAGGGGTAAGGCAATGATGGGGGGACGGATAGTCTTGTACAATGTCACCCAAGAGAAGGTCATCCAATATTTTGTGTGGAAGCTTTTGCAAAGCATTTGAGCATATTTATATACACTTTAAATTTTGTCACCAATTCAATGTTCCCTCGAAAAAAATCCTCATTAATTTATTTTCTATCAGTATCATTACAAAAAAAATTGTGATTAAGCATGGAAAATTTTATACACACACATCATCATCTTCTCCACGCAATTTACGGAAGTACCTGTGTATTCTTCCTACCTACCCCCTGTCACCAAGACCTCTATTCTATATCCTTTGCTCATGTGGAGAACAACGAACTCGTAATAAAAAGATGGCGTAGGTGGCAAGGCAGGGCACCCTCGTTTGAAATTACCAGTCACCGGAATTGTGACCTCTCAAGTAGTGCGGATAATAATAATAATAATAATAATAATAATAAACTTGACCCCGTTCCTTGACCAATGTATATGTTCTAGAAAATGAATCCTCGTATATCCATTTTCTTCCAACACATCAATTAGGTTCATATTGTTGCCGCTAACAACAAGGATAGAATTGGTATGAACATGCAAAGGTTGCTGTTTGATATTTGTACTTCAAAAACTGATATTTAAACCTTTGTCCTTTCCTATCCATATCCATATCATATCCGTTTGACCTGAGCTGAGCTCCACTCCATTTTGTTTTATTTATAAGCTTTTTAGCTTCCGAAAAAGCAACCATCATGAGATGATCGAGACGGAAGAAAGCGCGTCCATGACTACCGACCCTTTCATGACAAAAGGAAAGTGGATCTTTTTATTACAACAGATTCTGTGCCTTTCTTCTTAGAAAAGATCTGTGTTCTGTTGCAGTCAATAAAAGCCAAAATCCTAGGTCGCTGACACACTCTTATTTGTCATGCTCACACAAAGTCAATGCAGAAAGGTCCTGCTCTCTGTTTACATGAATGACGGAGTAATAATAATCTAAGATGTTCATTGCTCGTGCGTGACATCTCATTTAAGACCGCATCAAGTCCTCAAGTTTAGAGAAACGCCACTTGCCCCATTTTTCGTAATTTAATTTCAAAACTATCTCGGCTAAGGGCCCGTTTGGTTTTCAGTTAGTGAAGAATAAGTTTTGATAGAATTGGTTTCATAATGGGGTTATGATAAAAATTGGTTTTTGACTAACGTGTTTATGTTTGGATAATTTATTTAAAAATTAGTTTTGACAAAACTCATAATTTTCTTCTAAATTGAGCTTAAGCTCTATCTCATGATTAATTTAATTTCCTTGGACTAAAATTTAATCTGTATTTACTCAATTGAGAACATAATATATCTGATATAACATTTTCTTACAGGTCATGATCTATAAAAGTTAAAATTTTGAAGGAAAATTTTGGTCAATAAATAGAAAATATTTTGTGAAAATTTTATGTTCCTAAATTTTTTATTTTTTCTCATTTTTACTGATCTATTTTTATCTGAATTTAAAATAAACACAGATAAAAATGAAAACGGAAAACGGAAAAGCAGCATTCCTTCTGCTTCTTCCAAACCGCGGTTCTGGCCAAATAATGATTCTGAAACGGAAATGAGAAAATCTACCAAACACTCCCAAATTTTATCAAACCTTAGTTTTAACCCCAAACCAAGGTTTGAAAAGTGGTGCCAAACACACCCTTACGTTTCAGAATCATTATTTGGCCAGAACCGCGGTTTGGAAGAAGCAGAAGGAATGCTGCTTTTCTGTTTTCCGTTTTCATTTTTATCTGTGTTTATTTTAAAGTCAGATAAAAATAGAATAGTAAAAATGAGAAAAAATAAAAAATTTAGGAACATAAAATTTTCACAAAATATTTTCTATTTATTGACCAAAATTTCCCTTCAAAATTTTAACTTTTATAGATCATGACCTGTAAGAAAATGTTATATCAGATATATTATGTTCTCAATTGAGTAAATACAGATTAAATTTTAGTCCAAGGAAATTAAATTAATCATGAGATAGAGCTTAAGCTCAATTTAGAAGAAAATTATGAGTTTTGTCAAAACCAATTTTCAAATAAATTATCCAAACATAAACACGTTAGTCAAAAACCAATTTTTATCATAACCCCATTATGAAACCAATTCTATCAAAACTCATTCTTCACTAACTGAAAACCAAACGGGCCCTGATTGGTTATCATATCACTTCTACGTTTGAAAAGTAGTTGTGGTTGGAAACTCATTCTTAACCGAAGCAACTTGGAGGGTGTTTTTCTGTTGCAAATTGTGGTTGAGTAGTAATTATGTATAAATTAAAAAATAAAGTCAGATAAAAATATACCAATAAAAATGAGAAAAAGTAAAATTTTCGTAAAATTTCTCTTATCTAATGACCAAAATGTCATTTTAAAATTTTAATCTCCATAGACTACAACCTGTAAAAAAATGTTACGCCAGATATATTATGTTTTCAATTAAATAAATGCAGATTAAATTTTAGTTCAAGTAAATTAAATAATCATGGGATAGGCTTTAAACTCAATTTGAAAAAAAATTATGAGTTTTGTCAAAATTAATTTTTAAATAAATCATCTAAATATAAACATGTTAATCTAAAACTAATTTTTATCATAATTATATTATAAAACTCATTTTATCAAAACTTATTTTTGACTAATTGAAAAACAAATAGTCACTAAAATGTAAGCCTATGTTAGGGTCTGTTTGGTATCACTACCCAAACCTTGATTTGGGGTCAAAACCAAGTTTGATGTAGTTTTAGGTGTGTTTGGTATTTTTTGCTTTTCCGTTTGAAAATAATTTCACATGTAGAACGTGGTTTCCGAAGAAGTAGTTCAATAGCTGCTTTTCAATTTTGCTTCTTCATTTTTATCTGCATTTATTTTAAAGTCAGATAAAAATAGACCAATAAAAATGAGAAAAAATAGAAAAATTAGGAAAATAAAATTTCCATAAAATTTAACCTATCTATTGACCAAAATGTCCCTTCAAAATTTTAATTTTTATAGATCATGACCTGTAAGAAAATATTATATCAGATATATTATGTTCTCAATTAAATAAATGCAAATTAAATTTTAGTTCAAGTAAATTAAATTAATCATGTGATAGAGTTTAAGCTCAATTTAGAGGAAAATTATGAGTTTTATCAAAACCAATTTTCAAATAAATCATTCAAACATAAACATGTTAGTCCAAAATCAATTTTTATCATAACTATATTACAAAATCAATTCTACCAAAACCCATTTTTAACCAATTAAAAACCAAATGGCCCCTTACAAGTGCAAAATCTAGTTAACCTTATACCCAAACTGCTTTTTACAATTGCGGAATCAAATAGCCACAAAGCCGTTTGGTTTTTGTTTTCCCAGATCATGAAGTTGCCAAGCTTGAGAGTACTAATTGATTAAGTAGGAGTCTACTTACGTAATAAGTATTTCTTCCACTTTTATTTAAAAGATGTTATTTAAAAAATTTATTTGGTCCTATTTCTAAGATAATGTGTTATTTTTTTATATAAATTTTTTTTACTCTTTTTTTTTTATCTTTTATCTTATAAATTGTTTCAATTTTTAATCAGTAGGGGTAAGATTGAAAGTTTATATTAACTTTTTATAAATTTAAAAGTATAATTATGTCTTCTTAATATCAGTGTAATAAATAATAATACTCTCTCTGGTCTTTTTTATTAGTCACATATTCTAGAAGCTTTTTATAGTTCTAAATGTAAATCATATTCTATGAGTTTTTAGAATATTAATTACTTTATTTTTAAAATATTCTTATTTAATTATGAGAGAGAATGTTGATTGTTTGAATTTGTAGTATTTATTAGAGGGTGAAGATGAAAAATACACTAATTTTAAGATAATTTTAATGATGTAACAAATTTTTCTTAATTTTGATGAGTTAGTTAAAACTGACTTATATTAAAAATTGAAGAAAGCACTTTATAAATGGGATCGGGAGTAGGTTTCTAAGCACGGTTACTTTTCAGATTCACACTTGGCCTTAGATTGTTGACAAAGTTGTCTTCACTTGGAATTGATGTCATAGTTGACTAGTAACTGTTTGGTTGTTATTTTTTAAAATAAAAAAAATCATAATTTAAAAAAATGTTTAGTTAAATACAAACTGACTTTCTAAAAAATAAAAAGTAAATCAAATTATAATTTTGGAAGAGGGGGGTTGTTACTATTTCTTTTTCAAAACTATAGTTTTGGAAAAGGAGATGAATACTGACTTTATATTATATATTTAAAAATATTTTTAATTCTTATCATGTAAACAGGTTTTTTATCAAACTATAATTTTATAAAAAAAATATCTAAACATAATTTATAATAAATTTATTTTTACCAAATTTTAGTTTTATAAATTTTATTTATTTTAACGTACTTGTACAAAACTAAAAACTAAACGTTCCTAACAAGTAAAAAGAAAGTTACGGTCTTTCTTCTTCGTTTAACAATTCTTAATAATTTGTACGCAATTAATCTGGTCAGCCTCTAATTAGCTACATATATTCTAGAAGCTTAATGTGAGACACACAAATTGGACATTGACGAGGGCTAAGAAGCAACCGCGCAGCCGAAATGGAAGAAAATGAAGTCCATATGTATAGAGACAATAAAATCAAATGCCCACAGAAGTCGTATTTGCTGCACTATTGTGAAATTGAAATGATGAATATTCTTACTTAATAGTTAATACTAAAGAGATTAAAACATTTATTGACATGAGTAAGGTTGGGCAGAATTTGAGTGAAATTTAATTTTGTGTGGAACATTTTACAACTGCTATATATATATATATATTCATGACGTTCTTAACAGATGATTGGTGATGGGTTTATGTGAAGAAGATGCTTAAAAAGGCCTTGAGCTGAGCTGTATATGTTTTAGACAAACCATGATTCTCTGCGTTGCAATGTACATGTGCATAGCACGATGCTGTGCCCTCCAGTTTGGTGGTTTTTCTTCAGGAAAAAAATCGATGCAGAGCAGAGCAACAAGTCCGCACAGTTAGAAGTCTGGTGGCGACAACGTCAAAAAGACTAATTCAAACCTATGAGGTCCACGATTACGTACGCAAGCAAAAAAATTGGAAAAATATATAGACCAGTAAAGTGAAAGTCTTTTTTCTTTTCTGTTTTCCTCTTTGCTGAAAAAAATTAACCATAATTAATTCATTGTGGAAAAGAGTGAGACGAGACTGTGGCCTTCCCCAATGACCCTTTCATTCACTTGTTGAAAAGTTGAGTACATCTCCTTTTTATTTTTTAGGAAAGAAAAACCCTTGGTTTACTTATTAAGCACATAAATATAAAAGAACATATAATAAACAACGATAAAATCAAACTGCCCTTTTTTAAATTTTATATAAATAGAGATGGACACGTGGCTAAAGAGTTATAGGTTTTATCTTCGGGATTTTTATGGGTACCGGGTTTTTTTTTTTTACTGAATTCTTAAATATTTGGACTCAAATTTAAACTCATTTACCCAAGAAAAAAAATTAAAATGAAGAAATTTGCTTAATTGGAAGAATTAAAGCATCATTTCAATGGACCTGTAATCTTTGATGTGAGAGTCAAGAATCAGCTTCTTTTTTGCAGTGTGTGTGGGAATGGGTAGGGAGAGGATTCACAATTTGTGATGTGTGATCTACAACAATAATATTAGCTTTATTTCACTAATTTGAGATCAGCTATATGGATTATACGACGCCAATAGATTTTATCAAATATCATCTATTTAGATAAATTATTTATTAAGAGATCATTTTTTATAACTTTTTATAGTGTCCTTTTTTGTCTTCTTTTACGCCTTTTGATATGACTTTAAATCATTTGATCAACTCTTCTCACTAACTCCTTTTACCCTCTTCAAGAATTAGCTTCTTGTTTGCAGTGTGTGTGGGAATGGGTAGGGAGAGGATTCATAGTTTGTGATGTGTGATCTACAACAACAATATTAGTTTTATCCCACTAATTTGAGGTCAGCTGCATGGATCATACGACGCCAATTGACTTTATCAAATATCATCTCTTCAGATAAATCATTTGTTAAGAGGTTATTTCTTATAACTTCTCATATGGTCCTTTTTTGTCTTCCTTTACGCTTTTTTATAGGATTATAAACCATTTGATTAACTCTTCTCATTAACTCCTCTTGCCCTCTTCTTTGTACATGCCCTAATCATTTTAAATGATTTTCTATCATTTTCTCCTTTATAGGTGTTACTCCGACTTTTCTTCGTATACAATTATTTCATATTTTATCCAATTTTGTATGATCACACATCCATCTCAACATTCTCATATCTACAACTCTCATCTTATACTTTTATTATCTTTTTAAAGTCCAACATTTATTACTATATAGCATCGCTAGCCTTATAATTGTTTGATAAAATTTTCTTTTAAACTTAGTAGGTACCTTGTGATCACAAATAATTCCTGATACTTTTTTTCATTTAACCACCCAATTTATATCCTATACATAATATCTCCATCAATTTCACCATCACCTTATAAATTCGACTACAAATATCTAAGCTTTGACACTTATGGAATGATTTGCTCTCCAATTTTTACCTCTAAATCATTTTTAATTGACCTCTTGTTAAATTTATAATGCATATACTCTGTCTTACTTTTACTCAAGTAGAAACCTTTTGATTCTAAAGTGTGTCTCTATAACTCAAGTTTAGAGTTGACCTCTTCTGTTGAGTCCTTAATTAAGATTGTATCATCCGTAAAGAGCATACGCTTTGAAATTTCCTCCTGTATATATTCTATTAGAACATCCAAAATCAAATCAAATAAGTATGAACTCGAGGAAGATTCTTGATGTAAATCTATCCTTATAAGAAAGTTTTTTGTTTTACCTCCAGGAGTTCTTACATTTGTTGTTAACCCTTTCATACATATCTTTTATGGCTTGAATATAAGTCACATGAATACTTTTCTTCTTCATTACTTTCCACAACATATCTCTTGGTACCCTATCACAGTTTTTTTTTTCAAATTAATATAAACCATATGCAAGTCTCTCTCTTTACTTCGACATCTTTCAATCAAACCCTTTAATAAATAAATAGCCTCTATTGTAGACCGTTTTGGCATAAATCTAAATTGACTTTTCGAAATATGAGACTCTTTTCTTAATCTATGCTTAATCACTCTTTTCCAAAGTTTCATGATGTGACTCATGAGTTTTATCCCCCGATAATTTGTACAATTCTAAACATCCCTCTTGTTTTTATATATAGGCACCAGAGTGCTCTTTCTCTATTCCTCTAACATTTTCTTGATCCTTAAAATTTTGTTAAATAACTTAGTGACTCATAAAACCCCCTTCTCTCCTAACCACTTTCAAATTTTGATAGGAATACCATGGGGACGAATAGTTTTATCATTATTCATTCTCTTGAGAGCTAATTTCACCTCTTCAACCCGAATCCTACAATAGAAGTTCAAATTTAGATCATCTTTGTGAGTTGTTAATCCTTCTGTATCAATAGTCATACCCAATCCATCAGTGAAAAACTTATAAAAGTATCTCCCCTATCTTTCTCTGATATCATCAATTGTAACTAAAACTTTTTCTTTCTCATCCTTATTGCATCTTACTTGATTAAAATCTCTTGACTTTTTTCCTTTCTCTTGGCAATTTTATAAATCTTATGTTCACCATTCTTCGTTCCTAAATCCTGGTAGAATTTCTTAAAAATTTTAGATCGAGCCTCGCTCACTGCTTTCTTAGTCTCTTTTCTAATCAACTGATAACATTTCCAATTTTTACCGTTATTACACAAATGGAAGACTTTGAAACACTCTTTCTTATGTTTAACCTTCTCCTGCACACTCTCATTCCACCACCAAGATTATTTATTTTTAGGTCCAAAACCTTTGGATTCACCCAAGATTGCTCTAGCGGTATCCTTGATCCTTTTAGCCTTCCTCTCATAAGATAGTAGTACTTCCTTACGAGTCTCAGTTACCTTTCTCCAGAACTTTTCTTGTAAAGGTCCATTATTTTTCACGTTTTAATTGCCACCACTTGATCCTAGCATTTATGGCTATTCGACTTTTCATTTTATGATTCTTAATCTGTACATTAAGGACCAAGACCCTATGTTGTGAAGTTAAGTTCTCACCAGGGATTACTTTACAATCTTTATAAGTTCTTCTATCTGAGTTTCTTACAAAAAAGAAGTCAATTTGTGACCTTTGGACTCCACTCTTATATGTGATTAAATGCTCTTCTCATTTCTTGAAACAAGTGTTTACAATCGTGAGGTTATAAGCCATTGAAAAATCAAGAATGGAATGTCATTCCTCATTTACTTCTCCAAAACCATAACTGTCATGAGCTCCCATATATTATCTTGTCTCTTTTCCCACATGACCATTAAGGTCTACTCAATAAAGATCTTTTCCTCTTGTGGTGTATCTCAAATCAAACCCTTCAAATCTTACCAAAATTTTTTCTTAATATGTGCTTCCGACCCTATTTGAGGTACGTAAGCATTAATAATATTAAAAGTATCGTGTCCAATAGTCAATTTTAAGGATAAGATCATATCCTCAATCATTCTGACTCGCACCACATTCTTTTTCTAATCTTTGTCCATAATAATACAAACTCCATTCCTTACTTTGACTTTCTATACGTACCAAAATTTAAAACCAATAGTGTCTAATTTCTTAATCTTTTCTCCCACCCATTTAGTTTCTTAAAGACATAAGATGTTAATTCATCTTCGAATTATAACATCCACCACCTCTATAGATTTACCTGTTAAAGTATTAATATTCCAAGAATTGAACTGAATGTTGCTCTCTTGGACTAACTTCTTTACCCACTTCCGTCCAAAATAATGTCAGAAACCTTGTTCATTTAACACTATATCTGGGCGCCAATGTAGTGGCTCTAATTCATTTGATACTGCATTCAAGCCATGCAGCACGTTACTTCTGGGTAACAATCGAGCCTTAGCACAAATATGTTTCTGATCCATATCATAGAGATTCAACAAATTTTTACATTAGCTATCAAGGACCTAACATAACCCTGTTCTTTTACTCGAGCTTGAGACCGACTATGACACTAAAAAAGGGGTAAAATGAAGAAAAAAGCAAATGGTTGCTACACCAAAGACAACCAAATTCGTAGATATAGTCATCATAATAAATTAAATTAAGCATCCCCTCCTTTCCTCCTTTTTCTCCAATACACAGCTTTCTAGTTGGAGCCAGCCCTCACATTACGAGAAGGCCAATTATATATATATATATATATATATATATAACCCGCCTTTTATTTAATTTAAAAGGACTTTCACCTGCAATCAATAAACCTTTTCACAAATCTAATCCATTTTCTTTATTTGGTGTGGAATATATATGAAATAGAATGGGGATGAGTTTATACTTTATACTTGAAACAGTGGGTCTTTCCCTAAATTTTGAAAATTCAATTTTTAATTTTTTCGTATATTGACACTAGATGATAGTTGAGAGATATATTATATCAATTATTCTCATTTAAATCACAATTAAATTAGGGAATGGTCGTATTACAATTTTTTACATCTATTAATTATTAAATAATCAATTCCCAAATAAAGTATTTTTTGTATTTGATAATAATTTCACCATATATGATTAAGGAATATAGTATCCTTGAGTATCATTGCTTTAAATTTAAAACGCGTATATTTATAACAAATATTACATCATCAGACATTATTCATACTTTTATATCATGATTTTTCAGGCTCAATTGGAGTCTCTTCAAGTTTGGACATAAACTCATTCATTAAGTTTCGAAGAAAAATAGACATAACTGATGTGACTTGTATTCAAAAGGTACGTTAGATTTATTGATACACAATATGTATCCTTCTTTCTCTAAAATTTATTAGGTAATTTTTCTTTTAACTTTATGAAATTTCATTCCATTGAAACTTATACATGCATAGTTAACTAGTGAAATTTATAGGATAAATAAGAAATACACACAACACTAATAATATTGTGATATAGTATAATATCTTTTGGCCTCTGGAATTTGAATGTTTACAAAGCTACATATCTAATAATATTGTTTCCATACTTTCATACCTCTTTTGCTTAATTTTCAAAATTCAGAACCATGTTTCTAATCGGGTCAATTTCTTGTTCAAAGACCACACACACACACATGTATATATATACTACCTCCTATTTTTAGTTATTGTTCAAGATTTTAACATGCAGATTAAGAAATAAAATTAATGTGTGAGAATTTTTTTAAAATTTTCTAATATATTCTTCAATAAATAAGTAGACAAAAAAGGTAATTAATGTTATCTTTAACTTTTAAAAGAATATATGAGAATATAATTGGAAAACTAGTAATTAATATTGTCTTGAAATTTTAAAGTAATAGATAAATAGAAACAAAAATTTTCTTAAAAAGTGATAATTAAAAAGAAAAGTAGTAAATTAGGTCATTTGATCATATGCCTACCATCACGAAAATCATGCGTGTCCAAACAATGATCAACTAGATATATCTATGTCTTCTAACTTTACCCCCCCCCCCCCCTTTTTCTATTTATTTTCTAAATTTTCTGTTTCATGGACGGATGCACGCAGAGGACTGACGTGTAATCCTTATATATTAATTTGAGGAAGAGCAACTGCCCTACAAGCGTTGTGACCAAATTAAAACCCCTCTGGAATATTGCATATATAGCAAATCGTTTGAAGAACCAAGGCAATTTGAGAATGTACCATAACAATCTAGTGCTATAGCTATTTTAATAGGATAGAAGATTAATCATTAATGAACATTAGAAAATTATGTGCATATCAGTATATATAATAAGATTTTTTTCTGTATCATGTTGACAACAATGCACTTAAGTTTTTTAATGTAATTGTAAATTGTAAATTTCACCTTTGATTGAAAATAAAAAAAAATAGTGATTGAAAAAATTAAAAAATTGGCAGAGGATAAAGTACGCATGACATGTGCAGGATCTTGCTCATGTGTATGGAAGAATGATTCCTGGTAAAGGCATTTTGTGAGGAAGGAACGGTTCAACCAAAAATAATGTTTGTTTGGGATCACTTTAACTTTCTACTATTGTTGATTGGTCCCACACCAAGTCTACCATCGATCGATGCATGTTATTTATGACTATCATCACATATCATTCATCATTCATGCACAGCAATAATTCTTAGCTAGCACACCACTATTTGATAAAATAATGATATGAGAGAGGAAGGGCATGGGTGGCTGAAGAGAATCAATGAAATAAATTCTAGACTAAGAAAGACATTGAGAACCGCCAAGTTTTTTATTTAACTAGTAAAGGGTTGATATCAGTTTAATTAGTGATTTTGAAGTTGAATTAATCTTGGAAATGTTATAAATACTTGGTTAATTTAGAGTTTGCTGTTTAAAATGATTTTGCCCGATTTAATTTAAATTAGTCTTGATTTTAATAAATTCTCTAATTAAAAATAAGATAAGTCTAAATACTGGGTGTAAAAAAAAAAGAGAAAGAAAAAGACAATGAGAACAACATGGGTCTCCAGCCCTGCTATTTTCAATTTTATACATTATTTTAAGCATAAAGCTTCTTCTTACCTTTTCTTCCTCTTTTTTTCTTCTCACTGACCTAGCTTTTTGAAACCCTGCCCACACCCTTCTCTGTCTCTTCTTCTCCAGGCTATTACTCTTTCTCTCTCACCCCTTTATAAGCAAGCACCCACTATTATCTTTATCATCAACTCCAAGCGAAGATTTTGAGTTTTGGTGTTGAAACTCAGGCGACCAAACCACACACGGAGGTCCAAGTAGAGGAAACATGGGGAGGGCTCCTTGCTGTGACAAAGCCAACGTCAAGAAAGGGCCATGGTCCCCCGAGGAAGACGCCAAACTCAAGGCCTATATTGAGCAGCACGGCACCGGCGGCAACTGGATTGCCTTGCCCCAAAAGATTGGTATATATATATATTTGTGGACTCTTCATCTCTTAGTATACATATTTATATATACGGTTCTTTGAATTCGCTTTATGGATCCACTATCCAAAGATATTTAATTCCTAATTCTTTAATTATTATCTATATATGCGGGTGTTATAGGTCTCAAGAGATGTGGGAAAAGCTGTCGCCTACGTTGGTTGAATTATCTTCGCCCAAACATCAAGCATGGGGGCTTCTCGGAGGAAGAAGACAACATAATTTGCAGCCTCTATGTTACTATTGGAAGCAGGTAATTAGTAATTAATCTCCTACTGATGAAATAGAGAAGTAAGGCTCTAGTTAATTATTGACATATAATTATATGGGATCCGAGGCTCCAGTACTTTAAGTGATTAATAATAATAATACACAATATATATATGCAGGTGGTCAATAATAGCATCACAATTACCAGGGAGAACAGATAATGACATAAAGAACTACTGGAACACTAGGCTGAAGAAGAAGCTGCTGGGCAAGCAGCGGAAGGAACAACAGGCCCAAGCTCGCTCAAAGCAAGCCATGAAGAACGAAACTCAAAATTTGGTGACACCTGTGACCCAAAATCCCACTTGGCCACCCCATCTGTGCGTGCCTTCTGCTGCCATCCAAAACTATCATGATCCCAACCATAGGAGCTTGCTAAATAAACCAGAGGGAACATTCTCCCATCTTCACCAGCAATCACACTCCGACACCCTCACCCATGCCATAAATTCCCACTACCCACTTCTCCAACTAGAACACCACCTATACCCAACCTCAATAAATTCACCAACAGCACCACAGGTGAATAATAGTAGTAGTAGTAGTTGTCAGTCACCAAACATATTTGAAGTTTTTGAAAACTTCCCCAATGACTATTGGAGTGAGCCGGCGAGTATGAAGCCTCAACAATTAGATGCATCGTTACAGCAGGGTTACTATGGTATGGGTAGCACCGGTTCAGCTTCAACAGAAAGCACAAGCTGGGGTGATATCACCTCTCACCTCGTTTACTCTCCTCTGGTTTCTGGATGCGAAGGTGTCCAACAAGGGATGCCTCAAGATATTGCTACTTTCGAGGACTCTACCTACTTTGGAGTGCAATAGCGGATCTCTATAAATGGGGCGGTGTAAATTTGTACCGGATAACTTTGTTGAGTTCACTGTTTTCCATCGCTCAGAGTTTTGTTTGCTTTCGTTCTAGCTAGTTTTATTTTTCTTCCGACTGTTTCATTTTATTTTACAGTATCTGCTTCATTATTTGAAAACAACAGCTTGGATCTGGCCGGGTTTCTCTTTTCTTGTACCCTGCGTATGCTATAATTAATAAGACTCTTTAAATATTTATCCAAGATACATATGGCAGCGCTCTACTGCTAGCTAGCTCCATGATCCTAATATTCATCCGCGACTGTGAGTGCAGTTTGTTTTTATATATTATACCACCCCCAGACATTAGAATGAACTCGATAATCTCTTTCTCTTTCACTCTCCCAACTTTGAAAAGTGAAATTATAACATAATAAAGTTGATTAATTACTGAGTTTTTCACTGAAACGCATGGGAGTTTGAAGTGTTAGTTTCACCAAAGTTCTTCTGATACTCCTGGGGCAGAAGCCCGTGGAAAGTTGTAAAGGTGGTTTGAAGTTTTGGCTGTGACTTGCTCGGCTTTAGCGATCGAGGTATCAGATAAGTGGCTTCATTCTCTTACAGTCTTCTTGGTGTCTTATATATAAATATATAATATTTATGAGGAAGTACATCATATTCTCATGTGACTCCAAGCAGAAAAAAATGAATCATTGAAGTATCATAGTCGCTTCAATTTGGTATTCTCTCATTTAGAATCCACTGATATCAACACATGGGCTTGCAGCGTCAGTTAACCATCTTCGACTTGTCTCTCTTCACTTTTTTTCTTTTATTTTTTTGCTCCATGTGGGGGAATTGATGTACTAAAGGTTTTTGAGTTATTAAAAACTTATATATTAAGAAATATCATAAGTTATAATTTACAAAAAGTTACACTGTGTAAACTTACTAGTCATAATTAATAAGTTATTTTTGAGGCTTTGTGCAAAGCAAGAGTAGTTTTGTGAAATTTATCAATTTTAGGATATCTTGTACTTGCTCCTCAGAATTTTCTTCTTTTCTTTTCGTACAATTTATGTAAAACTTTTTCATTATAAGGTGACCTCCATTTCTATGAGCCGTACAGTGGGTGTTTAATGTATAAGTTATGGGCTGTACAAGCATTGGTTGAGGGGTAGGTGGGTGTGTGTTCAAAACATAAGATTGCGATCGACAGTGTTTATGAAAAAAAAAGGGGAACTGATTCAATTCAAATAAAAGCGTACGTGGTGGAGATGATGGAGAAAGGCAAAGCAAGTTCTGGACCCATTAGAAAAATAAGGAATAGCGTAACCATTAGGACAATAAGTTTCCGCGTGAGAAAGAACAGATAAATGAAGTGTGACTTAAATTTGGCCCATATGCATGGCTGATACTGCCATCCAATGGTCACCCATATTCATGCATATCAGTCCTCCTTTCTCTCTCTCATTCACACATTCTCTCAAGTACTGGACTATCAAAATATATATATACATATATATATATATATTACTGATTCCATATCCTCTCACAACCTTTGGACAACACCCAGTCCTACTTGCTTCATTATTAAATGAGTTCACTTCATAATACTATTACTACTCAACAATAAGGGCCTCCCTGGTTATTATATTAATGAGAAATTAAAATTATAAAGGAAAATGAATGGGAAAGAATGACATGACTATTAATTATGTTTGTATAATTAATGAGAATATCTATGTTTACTTTTTTTTCTTTTTTAAAAATAAATAAAAGAAAAATGGAAAAAGATGTCATGCATGATCAATGATCAAATTGCCCCTTTGCATGCATATACATCATTATTCTGAACTGATCCTTCAATGACCCATGACGTGTGGACACAGCTAGCATTGGAGAAGCTCCATCGCCGTCTTCACTAGTTGAGCATGCAGGGTTGTTCAACGGCGACGCGGTGGAGAAGCTTCGACTTTGTAGTTTGTCGGCTTCATCACACACCCCACAGCCTTCCATCGACCACATCATCCTTGACCTAGCTAGCTCGACAACGCATACATGAATGGGTACAATCTGGAGCACAAATTACAGAAGGAACGCAACCCAAAAATGTCAACTAAGATACGTCGATGGCCACAAACCATTAATGGGTACCAAATGCAATCAACCTACATACATCAATTCAAAAGCATCACAAAAATTACATATATCACATAATTAACCGCTTCATTTACACCCAAAATTAAAAAAATAAATATATTAATCATCGAATTCAACAGAAGGGAGAGGGAGAGAGGGAAGGATTCCCAGAGAGTGACAAATCATGAACGAGTCTTAACCCGTAGCCACGACAAGAATATGGGAGGGATGAAGAAGGATCGAGGGTATTTTAGACGTTGATTTGGATTATGTTTATTCCTTCACCAAAATTGACATTCATCTCGTGGATTTTAGCTGTCGCCTATTTCTTTTCTTTTCTTTTCTTTTTTTGGCAGAAAAAGGTGTAATAACAATGTAAACTCCGAACATCTCCTTAATTTCTAGCATACCATGATGTTTATATATATATATTTTTCGTATTTGATGTGTTTCTGACAACAGAACATGTGTGTGTGTGTGTGTTAATATATTATAGTCTTAGTTTTCATAAATATTAGTAATAACAAATTGAATGATATATTTTATTGGCTGAAAATATTTGCTAGATATATATGTATTAATAGTAGACACATTTTCTTATGTATTATATGAAATTAAAAAATAAATAAATTGTACTACTATCTACAACTTATGAATAACATGATTTGTTATATATTTTATATTTCATATTTATATTATTTTGTAAAAAAAACTAAGCCAATGAATAGAGTGGCTTATTCATTATCTTGACTGTTCCTAAGTTTTGAAATAGTGTGAATTTTGTCCCAAACTCTCTGAACTTTTTAAATTTTCCCACTTCAACATTTATTCAAATCAATATCTCTTAATATATATATATATGTTATTGACCCAATACATAGGAAACAATTCTAGCTATTTCATAATTTCATAGTTAAAAAAGAAAAACAGTACTTCATATCAAAGTACACATCTTAACACATTAATTCCAATATCAACTAGATGGAATCCCTATATATGGGATGCATGTGTATGGCACCGTTTTTTCAAGCAATTTATGTTAAAGCAGGCTGAATTTTTGTGATTATACATTCACATCCTTTGTATGAGCCATTTTTTATTCATGCATGTAATCTTAAAAGTATGTTGATTGGGAGGGATATCAATTTCTTAATTTTACTGATATATTAAGCTATTCCTCTTTCAGTAATATCATTTTTTTGAATATTATATCAATTGGGAAAAAAAAAAAGAACACCTGTGTTGGTTAAAGGCATTCAAAATTCGAAAATTGTAAAATTTAGCAGTAATACTAATATCTATGGATTGTACGTTTCTTTCCAGAGTGGTGATCAAATGGTCAAAACTTACCGCCTTTTTCTCATATTACCTTTTAACTTTCGTCGTTGGAATACCACTCATTTATCCAAAGACTACAAGTCTATAATATTAAAGAGGGGCCAACTTTGATGGAGGAGGAAGGACTATCTAAGCTAGCTAATAGGTATGTGTAGTATAGCATCTCCCGCTAAATTGAGCTATATATTGTATAAAAGTATACATGCTTAACAGATTAAATTAAACTTAAATAATTATTCATCGTTACTTTAGTGTAGGAGGACCAGATTACTTGAACAGTTTTTAAGGTGTGAAACAGAGAAGAGGGTTGAAAAGTTGAATGCATAAGTCAGAGTAGGCAAACCCCCATGAATCAGAATCAATCACAGGAGTAGTTGCAACATGAATCAACTTACAATTTTTAATCTTTGACTTTTTGGTGCTAGGCAATAAAGCTTGAATTTATTTTATATATATTTTTAATCTTAATCTTAAACTAATGTTTTTACTTTTCTAACATGAATCTCTCGAGTGATTTGATATTGATAGTTGATTTGTCAACATTAGGCACTTGAGGGCTCCACACGTACCTCCGAATTTCAAACCATTATTTTAAAAAATAATAATAATAATGTCAAACAGTTCTCTGGTTCCTTCGCCCAGCTCAGCATCTTCATTACATATGTTTCGAGTACGTACATTCAAAAGCAGCTCCACTCACAAATTATACCAACAAAAATGGTAAAAAAGATTAATTAATTATTTACTATTCACGGACGTCTTAATCTATATATACATTAACTTCTTGATTCCATTTTAATTAACATCAGCATATAATGGACATCTTTTTCTTTCTTTCTTTTTTTTTAACTGGCTATACGCACGTAGAATCTAAATTAAAATTCAAAATCTTTCAATCAACACAAGAATTAGGTAATTAGCTTCATGGCGAAAGAATGAGAAATGAGAAAACTGGATAGAAAATACATATGATATAACGTGCGGTATCTGCCTTTCAATAAACAAATCCATATTACTTGTATTTATATACATATGTAGATGTTTTGAACATTCTCAACAAACAGCAACAAAACAAATTGAGTATGATAGCTACCCTCTTTAATTTGTAGTGGATAATTAATAATAATATCTAGAAAAAAATCAACAAAATAAACTGATACAAGTAATCTCCATATCATAGACCATTCCGCCCAAGTCACGCACGTACATTACAGAGTCATTTTGCAAATTGTGTGTCCTCGAGTACTTTATAAAAGAATAGGTTGAAGAAAATTCTATGCAATTTTTTTTTTTGGGAAGTGAGCTAAAAGCTTGAAAATGATCCCTTGACGGGAGAAAACGCTTGGGAAAAAGCTTCAAAGCATAGCAACAAAGACGAGAGAATTTTTAATTGAGGTAAATGGCACATTCTGTCAATGCCATGACGGTAGTGTATATATCTATACACACACACATTAAATTAAATAAATTAAACAGAAGATTAAGGCTTGATTGAAGCCTTCAAGTCAGCCCAGGCCACCCCAGATGCCTCAACCATTTCCTCTTTTTTTTTTTAAGTGATATGAAAGAGAGGGACAGAATAAAGCAAACATAGGTATACCCTCCTCAGTGCTTTCTTTATTTCATGAAAGTGACACTCACTATAAACACATTATATATTTGTTTATTCTTCTCCTTCTCATTATCAAAGGTGACAGATTTGTATTTATTGTATTAGATGAATCATATATATCCTTATGTGTCGGATTATAGTTACACAATTCATTTCTTTCAAGAATCAGTTTGAAATTTTCCTTTTGACCGTGCCAGGCGCAAGAATTTTGTAGAAATAAAAAAATCTTTAAAGTGATTTTTTTCTCGTATGTTAAATTCTCTGATCGATGTTTCGGGTTTAACTTGTCCTCTTTCTCCAACTGATTAGAGACCCAGCGCTCTCATCATTTATTTACTTGCCATTTTTTATTATTTTTATAATAGAATACAACAAGATCTGGTGAGCAACAATGAAAATCTGTCCATTTTGGTGCGTAGCTTGTACATTACTGCCTATGTCCCATATTATAGAGTAATAAGTGAGATATTTTTTATTCCATATGATAAGGTACCATAATTTTATTTGTCAATTTTGTCCTCCATTAATATAATGTCTAGTATTATAAATTATGTTGATTAATAATATTTAATAGGGATAAAATAGGGATTTTGGGTTTTTTGAGGGATTTAAAGATATTATACACTTTTCTTAATATACGTGAAATCTCACTTGTTATCTTATAATATAGAACGAAGAGAATATATTGAGATTTAATCAAAATATTAAAAATTGGATCGGCTATTAAATTGTTCGAGACACTAGTTTAAGATTTAATAGTTGGAATGTGGTCTAACCGTGGTTGAATCAATTATGATTAAATTAATATAATTTTAATTATATATTTACTATTTTAGAAAAGAAGATAAAAATAATATTAAAAATAAAAAATTTATTTGTAAAAATAACAATAAAAATAAAAAAAAATTAAAATGAGTGAAGATAAGAAATGAAAACATAATTTAAAAAAAGTGAATAAGTATTTTATATTTAAAAAATAAAATAATTACGATATGTAAGATATCTATAATAAATATACACTTATTTTATAATTGGTAATCTTATAATATATACATATTTTTTGTCCATTACATGATTTTTCATTTCTCAATGTTTTTTTCTTAGTTCACCTTCTTCATCTTCATCCTACAAGTACTCATTTTTCAATGTTTAATAAATATATATTTATACATATTATAGTTTAAAAATACTATTTAAATTAAAATATTTTTTTAAAAAATTTATAAAATTGACCAGTTCATACCATTTTATTCATAACCAGTTTTAATGGTTTAAGTCAATTCATGATTGGTTTTCCATTGATTCTCAAAATAATAAGATTTCTCATGATTTCAAATCAGATCTAATATAGGTTCCTGATCCAACTAGTTAAACCAGTGGATTTGGTATGTTTTTTATACCCTGAATTTAAGCCATCAATCATGAAATATCAATATAAAAATATAGGGAGTTCATGAGACATATTTAGAAATCAACTAGTGAGGGGTTAAAACCTGAATAAATTTAATTAGGGGTCAAAATGTATTTTAAGATTTTTAGTAAGTAAAATTTTAAATTTTTCCAAAAGATGTTTGAAGTTGGGGGAGGGGTAAGCACCCCCATACGCCACTGTGTGAAAGTGAAGCATATTTCGAATTTTGCACAAATGGACAAAGGTTCACTATAATTAGTAAGATATATATCAATTAACGGATTCTACACATATAGCCCACAGAGATAGAAAATTTTTATAAAAAAAAACACTTCGAAATAAAAAAGACAATTTGAATGTGATACCTTGCAGAAAATATTTCCATCCACGCAATTAGAGTATTCATTCATATTACCATTCTGCTTCACAATGATGCAGTGTTTCGGCCTGATATTGCACAATATATCCGTATATTTTTCTGAAATGGGCCAACTCTGATCATAGTTCATTGACAATAGAAAGCCCAGGTGAAACAATCTTTGGGTATGACGTAACCAAAATGCAGAACAAACTGGATCTGGAAAAAAACAAATGGATATGCTCAACGGGCAACCTCATATCCGGCCCAAGAAGACAAATATGTCAAAGGTGGTTGGGTTTTCTCTCGATTTGGGCGACATAAAATTAACAAAAGCTTTAGCTCCGATTACATATCTCAGTTTGTTTTCCTTGGGAGGAAGGGGTCGGAGAGAGAGAGAAAAGAAAATGATATTCTCACAAAACCCCAAAAGTTCAGTTTTATGTTGTGACTCGCATCAGCAATAGTATCGATTCATTTAATTCATTATGTGTCACCATTGCCATGCATAAGTAAATATTGGGAGACTGACTGGTATCTAACTGAGATTCTTTCTTTTCTTTTTCTTTTAAATAACTGAACAAAGAAGTAAAGAGAGAGATAAGTAGAGAAGAAATTCACTTATGAGTAGTGTGAATTTCATGGAGAGAGAATTCGCACATATTTTGACATATGAATACAGACACCATTTTATATAGGAGTAACTGAGAAGACGTTAGAGAAAGAGATTGTCATGCGTCTAAATAATGGAGATATATATATATATATATATAATTTGTCCAGTACATTACTTATAAGTGAACCTCTGATCACTTCATTGATACTGAGTGGGATACTCTTAGTTCACTTGAGGGTAATATAGATTTATTCCTCCAAATGATTTATTAATGAATTTTTATAAGGACGTGCTTTGTGTAGGAAACAAAAGAGACCGTCGTACAAGTAGGTGTAACCCACAACCACCCATTAAAGACAAACACTGACTCCGACAATGATCTCGCAAGAAAACAAAGTTGGAGAGAGTTGAACTTTTGGTGTTTGGGTTGGGGCACCGCCTCACAGGACTCTCCTTCGGAATATAAGGGATTCTTCCCCTCTTTATCAGCATTAACCATAAAGCTTGTTCCTTTAAAGGCAAAGGCAGCTGGCCCAAACACTCCTATACTTGACTCCCAAAAGTTCTCCCAAAACTTTCTCAATCACCACCAACGAACTTTCGACGAAATTCAATACATCTACCACCTGCATTATGTAAACCAGTACCAGCAAAAGGAAAATCACCTTCTACATATATATATATTACTAAGATTGATATACGTTCCTTGTTTCACTCTTTTCCTTTTCCCTTCCATTTGATTTGACTCTATGATGATAATAATGCACAAATGTTGAATATACTTGTCCTATACATTGACTTTATATATCTCCCCCAAGTACTCACGATCACGATATAGATGGTGTGCAAGTTCGGAGAAGAAGACTAAAATGCTTGCTTCTTAATGTAGCTAGACAGAAATCCATTAATCAGCGTCGTCCCCAGCTCTTCCAGCTTAAGCTGTTAATCTGTTAATGCTGAGATGTCCATTTCAAATCTTTGCTGAATTATTTGAAGTGATGGATCGTGCTGGCCTCAAGAGACAAATTCTGAATTGGATGCATCTGTGGCGTTGAAAAACACCTTCATGGTTAACGGCATGCGCATCAGGAAAAGTTTGGTCAGTATATTTTGTACTTTTTTAGTTGGAGGACATAAAGTGCAACGTACCGATAGTGGTGAACCAAAATATTTTTGTATTATGAAGCACCTATAACTATGTGGCCAACAAAGAAATGAAGTGCAACTATAAGTAGTCTGTTAGGATCATAATTAAGTTTTCTTCATTTATCTACCGCCCAAACAACGGAAGTTTCTTTGCTTTACAAATTTTTCAAGTATAAACAAGACACTAATACTCTTTTTGAATTAACTACCGGACATTTGGTTTGACTGGTAAGAAACTTAGTAACACTTGATTTAATCCGGATTAATTTAGATTCTGATAAATCTTCAAATTAAAGTAGGGTGGGTTAGGATCTTAATTAAGCAATGAATAATATGACTTTTTTCAAATTACATGCAAAACATGGATCCTATGATCTAATTTGTCTAAAAAGAAAAGACAAAGGGCAAGATGATACATTAAAATATGCTTTCATATAATAAAACTGCTATGGTATTTTTATTTTATTTTTGAGTCATATTTTTGTGTTCATCAATATGAATATCAAATTTATAAAGAGTTGTACTGTTGATAATATATATTCCCTTTGGTCTGTAATATAAGTCACTTTCAACTGTTTCACCGGAACTAAGAAAACTTTGTTGCATTATTAGAATTGTCTTAAAAATAATGTAGTTTCTATCTTTACTCTCTAATAAATATCACAAATTTAAATAATTCATTTTCTCTCTCGCAATTAAATAAGGATATTTTTTAAATAAAGTAATTAATGTTTTAGAAACTTAGGTAAGGTGATTTATATATAAGATCACTAAAACTTTCTAAAACGTGACTAATAAAAACAGATTTTTATCAGGCTTTATGCAACTTTATTTTTATTCCAGATATGGACGGAGTTCTATTCCTTGTCCTTTTATCATCCCTTTGTTTGAATAAATTCATGAATTGATCTTTCTGGGAAAAAAAAGAGCATATATTACTAAAATGTAAAAATATTATCCTCTTACCATAAAAAATTAAATAAACGCAAGTAAAAGGATAGGATAAAAAAGAAAAGGCCAATTTTGAGTGGAGAGCGGTTTGTAGAATTTAACCAAAGTGGTTAATACTTAATAATATTCATGTGGTTGTGATTAAATTAAGTATTAACTGTGATTTTTATAACCATGGTTTAATGGAAATTAAAGATTTTATTTATTATTGTTTTGGTCTCTGGTTGCAGACTGCAGGTCCCAGCAATCTTTATTCATTAAATATTATCATATGATTTTGCTTCAAGCTACTTTACTTTCTTTCTTTTACTTCTCTGTTGTAAAATTTTCTTCCCTTGAATTGTCTATCCAAACCTATGATTTAATTTCTCATTGATCGATGACTGGAATTAATTTTGAAGAGCGCCCTCCGTTGTAAAACCACTGAGAACAGAAAGGGGGTAAAATAAAAAATAAAAAAAGGTACCTGCTTTTGCATGCCTCCGATTCTCTTCCACACATATTATCTGCTCCATATTTAATTATTGGTTCAGGTAGTGAAGAATAATTATAACTATTGAATTGAATATTTCTTTTTTTTTAAAAAAAAAAAGCTTTAGCAACAATTTAAAATCAAATCTAAAACTTAGTACTATGATTTAATTGTACTCCCTCTATTTCTTATTATGTCATATTTACCTATTTTACATATATCTAGAAAATTAGTTAAAAAACTTGATATTTTAAAAAATTAATATAATTTTTCAAAATTACCCTCATTAAATTATAACTTATTTTAATTGTATCTCTCTTAATCTCTCTCTACCCTTACTCTTTTGTGTATTCTTAATAAGGATAAAAATAAAAAAAAAATATTAAATGCTCCGTAGGTTTTATAAAATAACTTATATTTTAAAATTTTAATTTTCTAAAAATATACTTTATAATACGGTATAGAGAGAGTATTTCTTTTAACAACATTTGAATCACGAATAACTGCAATGGACTCCATAGTCCATGGATGAAAGCTATAAATTAAATCTGTCTTGATATATGAATGGTTTAATTGTGATTTATGAAACAAGCTATCTGAATTGCAGCCACAGCAACCATTTTTTTTAACAAAAAAATATATGAGACTTGGGTCTCGAAGGCTTAGAGACCTTAGGACCAAAGCAACCATTGTCATTTGAGTAGTTTAAATGACCTATTTTTTTTAATTTTTATAGATAACCTTTGAATGATTTTTTTATAAAAAGAATTCAGTTTTAAACACGCTAGCCAAATATAGACTTCGACCATGGATAATGGCAAGGCCAGGCAGTTAATTTGATGATCAAATGTATAGATTGGGTGTCTTGCAACATTCTACCTCTATTTGAGTTTACAACACACTTTTAATTATTATACATGAATTAATGATGATATTTAATAATGATAATTTCATTCTTTCTTAAGTTACCCTAATTTAATATTATTTAATATAGTTGACCCATAAATTAAATTCTCAGTATTAATTAAAGAAAAAAATTTATATATTTTTCCTTATATGCTTTTCATGTTATTTTTTAATAAAAAGTTAACATGTGATTTTTTACATATAATAGATTTAGTCATTAACCATGTACTAATAATATTATCTTTTTAAACTTAAAAAAGTCTACATGTCAAATTTTAATTGAAAAATAATATGAAATCATATAACGAAAAATATATAAGTTTTATTCTTAATTAAATTTCATCATTTATCATGAGTAAAATAAAATTAAATATACTATGTAATTCATAAAACATCTTATGTTGTGAAATACGGATTTTTAAAAAATGTGGTTTATAAACCAAAATGGGGAATATATATTAAGGAGAGGAATATATTAAGGGGGAAAAAAGAGAGAGACAAGCAATCAAAGTGTCCAAGATAAAGACAAATGTGTAATTGATCAATGATGTAGATGAGTGGGAACGCATGGGACCCGAAATTATGATACTAAAATTGATTGTATGGGTTATGGGTGAAAGGGAATTATTACGAGATCCAAACACCCATGTTCACCTGACCCTTCTTGTCCCCATCACCCTCTCCGGCCACCATCCCAAGTTTGCTAGCTTCCTCCTTCAACCCCAATTATATTAATTAAACCCTAATTACCTCCTTCTCATTTTTGCAGGGTGTTCTCTCTCTATTCCCTACCATGTCAAAAAAGCCCCAAAATCAAATTTGTCACATCCTGCCGTAAAATTATATTTGACCACATAAATCCTGCTGATCAGTTTCCTACATTCTTGTCTTCCATTCCATTATTTCTATTTTTCAATGTAATTTTGTCTGCAATATATCCTTGACACCCAAAGTACTTCATTTTGACTAGTTGAGCCTAACCAAGAGCTTTATAGTGTATAACTTTTTTTGAGCTAATTCATCCAAGTAATTAATCCGATCCCCTATTTGCATGTTATAATTCGTTATAAGACGAACAAAAAAAAAGGAGAGAAGTCACAAAACAAAAAATTCTCGATATATCAGTATTACACAATTTTGTTCGTTCATTATCCGCAATTATATATGTTTTATTTTTATGGTGATTCTTGCAAATGAGGAACCGTTTCTGTAATTTGTACTGTGTAATAAATTTTTTGTCTAAATGTGTAATATTAACTTTTTTCTTATGTGCCATGTCAAAGGAACTCATAAGACATACGTAGAGTAGTCTAGAAGGTGTACATGTATTATATTATTTCCTTTCTTTTCAAGGGGACATTGCATGGCTGATTAATGCCTAATTGTACCGTTGATGTCTAAACATATGCAAGCATCTTTCTTAATTAAAAGGTTTCATGTCACCATATAGGGCCATTTAGTCATCCTAAAAGTGTTTTACTGCGCTGTCACTTTTTTTTTTTTTTTGCTTAACGGGAAATAATAATTTCAGAGACGTTAATTATGTATACGAACCATTTCAGTTCTTCCGAAAGTTGGCTAAGGTTACAATCAATCAGAGTAAGAATATATATATATATATATATAAGTAGGCCCGGCCGGCCCCCTTTGATATGCAAATTAAAATTATGAAATTATTTTGCAACAAACAGTTATATATATATTTTGGAGATTTGGTACATAGATTCCCCAGAAAAATGCAATAGATATATCCTCAGTCCTCAGCAATCAGCATCATGTTCTGCTACCGGCCAAAATCCCGAACGCGTTCAACAACAAATCTTAACAGAAAGCCGTGTAGAGTCAGTTGACATGTTTCACTTTTTTTTTTAATATAATAATGAGAATTATTCTAGGATAGGATCATAATATTAAATTAGAGATCACTATTTTTTTTTTGAGACCACTAATTAGATATCACTTTTAAAATTTCCATTTTCCACTAAAAATTAAAAATAATTAAGATCAATATTTAGATTCGGAAAAATATTATCTACTATTATGCTACCAAAAACGAACCTCGTGATATGCTAGTTAGTTGTGTTAATGGTTGGAGATGCGAAGGCGAATGTGTAGCTAAAAATCAGATAATTTAACTTGGGGAGCACATGCATATTGTTGCCAATAATTGAGGAAATCGACCAAAATTCCCACGACTTTTATATTTAAAAACGTTAATACCAATTTATTAATATATTCTTCTTCCAGTGTCTCAATAATAAGTAACCAAGTGCTGAGACTTCTCCAATCCGCGATCTTCACATGCAAGGTAGCCATGGAATCTGTAGTGGGAAACGGAAAACGACCTTATGCTTTGTTTAAAGCAAAATCTAATAGATAAATCCAACCAACGAATTCATCACTCGAAAAATAATGAAATTTATTAGTTGAAAATCTTTAAATTTCCCATCTTCCACATGAGCTCAGGAAATCGAAACATTGGAATATTAGAAGCAAGATTGTTAAACTCGTTAGTTTAGACAAATTTGAGTTTACTTTTTTTGACTCAATTTTAGTTTAAAATAGATATTTTCAAACTCATCTGCCTCACCGAGTCAACAAATTCTACACGAATCAATTACTGCGTGTACATGAGTTAGCTTTTTATTTTGAATTACAAATTACATTTCTTTTTTCAAATAAAAACATAGAATCCATATCAAATCAATGCAAAACATAGCGAAGGAAGTCTTGTTAGTAATTGCTATAAAAAAAAAAAGTCTTGTTAGCAATTGAGTCCTTATAAATTTTGTATAGACAAAATTTTATTACTAATTTACCATCTAATTAAAGTTTTTAATATAACATTTGATAAAAAAAAGTTTTTAAGAGAACAAATTAAGTATTATCTCGACGTTGTAAATACCAAACTAAATATAAATCTTTATAATATATAGTTAATAGGTAAAAGTTTAGATTAAAAAAATAAAAGTAAATTCACAGGTACAACAAAATATTAACAAAAATCATAATAATAGATGTTGAATTAAAAATTATGTAAAAAATAAATGATAAAATTTTAAATTAAAAGTATAATTATTCCTACACATCTATCATTTTTAAGCGTAGATTTATTTTAGTTACTCATTTATAATTTCTAAATTATTAAAATCCTCTATCCTGGTAGATCTTATCTGTAGATCAGGATGAACTAAACTAACAAATTATATTGCCTAAAGTAATTAATTGGTTCATATGATTGGAAAAGGACACTATTAATTAGTTTCAGGGTATGAATTCAATCATGCTGAATACATGCAGAAAATGACTATGAATCCAATAATGCTCAATGATTAACATGCAACTCTTGGAAGAAAGAGTTTCCTTTCCACACAAGTCACCCGGCAAATAAACACTATAGTATCCGAGAAATGAGAATAACTCAATTTGGATGTGCTCCTTGTGGAAAGCCAATTAATGAATGTTGAAGTTGCGATTTTAATTACTAACAACTACCTGTTAAAAAAATGTTGAAACCACACCAACAAAAACAAAATTCAGCGATGATTGAGACGTAGTCATCAGAAGGTCATAATCAAGTCATTTGGTTGATATTTAGAACAATATTAATGCAGACTTTAATTTTGTCAAAAAAATGGGGAAAATTTTGTCTAGATTGGCTTTGATTTAATTGAGGGTGGCATCATATAATAAATAGTAGGAAGAAACTCTTGTTGAAGAAGAGTTAACGTGTAAGAGTGGCACAAATATGTGATCGCCTTGCATGCGGCAATGCGTGGTGTGATTTAACATTAGTGTACTTCATATTCCAATAATGGTATTATATATATTCTTGACGTTAGCTTAACTTAATTTCTTGAAAAGTAGAGAGATTTGGACGATGTTTATTTTTCATTAAAAGATCAAAATATGTACAAATCATCATTGAAATGAGTTTCACACATTTAAATACAATTTATTATTTAATCAATTTGTATGTATTCTGTATTTATTTATCTTCGGTGATAAATGAAAAAATCAAAAAGAAAAAAAATTCTGCCACGGAACCCTTTACTTTGGTGCTTTGCACGGACAGTATTTACTTTTACTCTACATTCTCCTTTCTTGTAGATGAAGAGAAAGGTGGAGCAATAGCAAGGGAGTCCCTCGGGATTGTTCTCATCTCTAATATTAAAATGCGAAAAAGGAATAGAAAATTCATTTAATATATATATATATATAATCAGAAAGACTAAATTTTATTGACTATATATTTTGGATGTTCTCCTACACATACGCCTCGAAATATGCTTGGTCACCGTGAAAAACAGTCAAATGGGTAAGAGGTCGGTTTGAGGAACACCGGCTACCAGCGTCGGCAGCTCCATCTACCATCCCTAACCGCTTATCTCGCCGGATGCCATTTATTACATACTCATAAGCTCACGTAAACGATGTGCATGTGTGTTTGCACACATGTCATTTACAGCACTGCAAGATGCCTATAATTAATAAAAGCTAGAAATTACGATATAACAATATAATTTGCAAGTAGCTATTATATATGAAATTCTTATTATACAACCATTTCCTAAATTTGTTTATACGAGTACCATATACTGGCATAGATCGTTTCATTGTGATGATACCAAGGAAGATCTTAATGCACGGAGAATTGATGATCCAAATCACACTAGCCTGACCAAAGCCACACTTCACATCCACATGGATATTGGATAGAGTGCTCCTTCTCTCTCTTTCTAGCTACATTTTAGTCAACCTAATGAAAGACAAAGCGAAAAATGTTTCGAACTCCACCAAATATATTCCGGTGAAAAAATGTCAAGTGAGTTGTGCCATCTATCGATCATCTTGTTCGCGGTCACGAGGGGATAGCCGGAAGACCCACTTAGCCAGTGACTTTCTCTTTCCACTCCTACTGCTCCCGTTGCCGGTGGACTCTGCGACGAAGGCCTTTAATCTTTTCATGGCCAAGTCTAGAGTGTCTTCCGACAAGTTGGCAAAGCACAGGCGGAACCAGCCCGGTTCGGTGCAATGGCACGATGAACCGGGTGAGATATTTAATCGCACGTTGTACACTATCTTCTTCCACAGCTCCATCTCTGCTTCGAAGGTATTGGATTGAAGAAGGTGCCTCATATCAACCCAACAAAACAAGCCCGCATTACTCTTGAGGCAGCTTATACCGGCTTTTTGAAGCCCCGAAATGAGCATTTTTTGTCGTCGTTTGAGCCTTTTCTGGTTTTCCGATATGTAGTTCCTGGTGAACTTCTTATCGCCCAGCATGGCAGACAGAAGGTACTGAGTCTGAGAAGAGACTAAGCCGAAGCTCGACATTTTTGTGGCGGTTGCCACAACGGTGTCGTTTCCGGAGTAAATTGCACCCACTCGGAAACCCGGTAAACCCAAATCTTTTGAGAGACTGTACACCACGTGAACTCTGTTCCAAACGTCGGAATCGGAGTCCTTCAGGAGATTTCTTTCTTTCAGGATTTCCATGACGCTTACAAATCCTGGAGAGCTGAAAACGGTCCCCGAATAAATCTCATCGCTTATCACATGCATGTCTGGTTTGTCACTGATGAAGTCAATGAGAAGGTTCAATTCATTTGGGGACATCGTGGTGCCGAGTGGGTTGGATGGGTTTGTGACCAGTACGCCTTTTACGGTAAGGTTACGTTTTTGGGCGTCCTGGTAAGCTCGTTGCAGAGCAGATTCAGTGATTTGAAAGTTATTGAAGCTTGTGCATTGTATTGGAACGATCTCAACCTCGGTACGCCACTTGAGATCTCTATCGAATCTGCACAAGTGCAATGCAAGCAAGATCAGGGAAATGTATACCAAAAAAAAAGAAAAAAGGAGAAGTACGTAGAATACAGGTCAAAGAAGATATACTCACCCAGGGTAATATGGTGTGGGAAGGAGAAATGCGTCTCCTAGACCAGCGAGGCAGAACATGAGAGTCTCGTTGGCGGAAGTGGAACCTGCGGTGAGGACTATGTGGTTGGGATCAAAGGTGACTTTGTTCCCTCTAATCTCCGCCATGAAATCTACCAAAGCCTTCTTAAAGGCAGGAAGGCCATGGTAGTCCTGGAACAAAGCCAGCTCCCTGAATATAGATTTGCCGTCTCTCTTGAATGCTGATACCTCCGGGTTCTTGGCCAGCCATGACTCCAGCAGATCAAACGAAAGCTGCAAAACACAAAATTTTGTAGCCTTTAGCTATCACCCTTGCCACGTTACATACGTAATCAAACTTGATAGGAAACAGTACAAATCAGTAGTGCGCTTAATGCATGCTGTTATATATGTTACCTGATTCTCCGCAAGACCCATCTGAATAATGCCTTTGGGATTGAGAACCTCATCGTATGGGTTCTTCTCATACTCCTGCCATCCTAGGAAGTATGAGGAATCTTGACCGTGAGTGTTGCACGCGGCTTTTCTAGACAATAGAACCATTCTTTTTCTCAGGGAAAATGAAGAGGAAGACAGATATTTTGGGAGTTTGGGACTAAGAGGAAAGGGTTGAGAGAGGTTTTGAGCACAAATAATCTTGATTGGGCAATGCAGTGTGGGTGTGTATTGGAAGGCGAGAGAGGTATTTATACACGAGAGAGTATTATTGACAAAGGGTGATTGCCACGTGGTGTGACAAAAACACTTTTGACCAAACTGAGATAGAGAGTGAAGAGAGAGAGGGAGGGAGGGAGAGAAGAACTGTTTTACAAATGAATGAATAATTGAAAATGAAATTATTATTGTACAAGGGCATAGGAGATGTGTTAAATTATACGCGGTTTCTCCACCGGCCCAAACATGTCACCGGGAGTTCACGTTCCCAAGTGTTACTCAATCAGTCCCAGCCCCAGTTACTAAAATAGCCAATGAACATAATATGTGGAAAGGTGTCGGACGTCTAATAATCCTATTCTATACGAAAAAATGTTGCATGCATTTTAATTAAGAGAAAAATAAATTGAGTATGTGAAACTGATGGCAAAGTTAAAAGGCTAGGACACATATATTAAGAATCCAAATCCAAAATGATGAGAATTAAAATGAAGGGATAAAAGTGGATCGATCGTAGAGTGTAGTAGGAGGGGGGCGAGAGAGAAATAGGGGAATGCCGACAGGTAATGACCCACAAAGGTGCATGTAGGGTTTGGAGCTTGAGGGTGTGACCAGAAGCATATGGTCCATCTATGCTTCCCTCTCTGGTTGCACTAACCGGGGGCCCCCATCGAAATTCCATTTCTTGTCGGCCATTTTCTTCATTCCATTTTTTTAATTTAACCTCCTTCCATCACCCTCTGCTCCGATCCTCTTCTCTTTCATCATAATATCTTCCCTACCAAACAAACTTTGTTGATTGATTCCCAGTCTAAATTTCAGGATCTCCATTGGGAAGCAAGACGCAGACCGCTTCTTGTTTATACATATATATATATATATATATATTTCTCTTTGATAATCATACTTTCCCAGCTTCAGATTGCATCACGTAAGTATATCATTTTACATAATATATCTTAATTTACATAATATATCTTATTCATTGGTCAAATTTAGCTATCTTTTAACATTCCTTATTATCATCATAATGATCGGGTTAATTTAAGCAATCGAACCACCATGAATTAAAATAATCGAAAAGCCATTTAGCAGTGGTATTGCCATGTCTTCATGCATGCACTCCTTCCTCGATTGCGATTATGATTTACGAGATTGGATGGGATAGTTTGGATGTCTTAATAATTAACCGTATGTTTAACAATTATACATTTGCGCCACCACCCCCCCCCCAAACAAAAAAAGAAAAAAAAAAGCAATTATAAATATTGGGTTAGGATACTTTTGAAACTATCTTAGTCCATTCTACTCTCAATTTTTTATCACTTTAAATTGAGTATGTATCATTTAGAATTATTTATTATAAATTTTTTCCCTAGAGTCTGAACACAAAAAATAGAAAAAAAAATTTACGAAAAAAAATAAATAAAAAAGCTGAATCCCATACATATTTTGATTGTTTATGTCACTTTTTATTTGATCTCTCCAAAATTTTTACAATAAAGAACTCTAGAGAATCTATATGCATTCGACTTAAGTAATTTGGATTAAATTTATTTTTTTTAGTCGTTCATTTTTTAAATCATCTCTACTTGCCTCATTTTTTTGTTGGCCAATTATTCACCTATTATTTTAAAGGGGTTAACTAAACAAAAACAATATTAAAAACTTCATCCTTTAACTTTACCTCACCTTATTTAGTACATAGTATTGTACTAATATATTTAACCAGTGGAGAGTGAGATACTATCTTTTTTTTTGCCCTTTAAACCTCCAATCATTGAGGGGGTTTGTGTTCTAATTTTCTTCACCTACCTAATTAATGATCACCCCATTAAACTTTCAGTGAAGTTTTCCATTTTGAATTTTTTTCTTTTAGGTGGTCATAGTGAAAATTATAAGTGATGATTTTATGTTTTTAAAACCACTATATTTTTTAATTATGATATAATAATGGGTAAATATTATTGAATATAGAATAATATGTTTTACTTATTTTAATCAATCAATTATATATTATAATCATATTCATAAATTACATATAAATCAAATCAATTTTTAATAATTATTAATTCCTAGATTAGTTGATGAATTAATTTATTAATTAATAATAATAAATCATATTTATTAATTAATTACAACATAATAATTGTGGAATATAATGTTCTTGAAAATATAATAACATCATCGTTCAAAGTCACAATTGTACCTAGTTAAAACGAAACTAATAACTTGATAAAAAAAATTATGTTCATTTAATCAATATGTGATTGATAATTGAGATATCAATAACAAACTAATAGAGTAAAAAGTTGATATATTTAACTTGGGTATTAGAATTAGTGATTCATATATCAAAAACTAAATAAATAAATAAACATGATATCGATAACAGTTCCTTATTTTTTAATATTCAAAAAAGATTTTTATAACAACATATAATTCATGTTTTGTTCAGCTAAAATAATAATTCATTATTATAATCAGTTTATATGGATTTAATATACCGCAACAAAGATTCTCAATGAGGTTGTTCCCTAGGGCGAGGCCCACAAAAATGAAGTTGACGAACGGTCATAATTTCTTGGTGACATCTACCACATGGACATATTGAAGATCGGTACGATTGTTTCATAAATACTATTTCTGATCTAAAATATAAGGTATTTTTTAAAAAATTTTTTATTTATAGTATAAAGTGTTATGTAATATTTAATAGTAGTTTACCTTTTCTACACCTATTCATTGATTACTAGTCTCGTAATTTGTAATAGAAAAGAGTGAAAATAACTTTAATTATTAGTAATTAATAAGGTAAAAATGGAATATTGAGTACTACTCGTATTTTTATAGAAATTTAAGAGTGTAACTAACTTTTCTTAATATGCGTAAAGTAGATGAAAATTCCTTATATTTTGGACTGGAGGGAGTATTGATTACATAAGGCAATAATTTATTTAAAAGGAATGGATTTTGTATAATTTTTACGAGATTGGTAGCTTCAGAACAAATCAGGGAAAGCAATAATTACGTACGTGGTAACCAATGATCCGCCCTCAGTTTTTGGCCACCTGATTCAGTAATGGAAGTGTGAACGCGAATGTATATAGACTAAACTAGAGCTGCTTTAATTTTAACTAATTAAGTTATGAAGTTCGTCAATGAAAGCATTAATACATTTTACGTGATAAAATCATTAAAGTGATGGTTAATCAGTTTTTCAAAATTTTTGTTTGACGATGGAGATTGCTGAAATGGTGGTGACTACGGATGTCTTACCCACACTCACACACTTTTTTCTATTATTATGTGTTTTTTGTTCAAAGAAAATTTTGGCTTCCATTTCTCCTTAATTTTGAAGCATTATTGGGTTAGTTAACAGTTCTTGTAAGAGATAAATAGATTGAATCGATTATAAATATGAATATGAACCCAGTACACTTATAGTTAAATTACTCAGATATTTACTTTTTTTAAAATATTGTTGATCATTAATAAAGTACGACTACTAATTAAGCTTTCAACTATTACTGTATTATAACTTTACAGCAAAAGTGACGCTTTCTATAAATATATGGCGTTTCCAGGTTGAGATGGGTGGCCTGAAAGAAATTGAATAACACAGTGACGTTACCGTAAGTAGCTGCTAAAAGCAGAGACGATAGAAAACACAGTGGATGGTGTTAGTTTGCTAATAATGGTAGGGAGTAGGGACCAAATATAGATATTCAAATTTTTTATTACGTGAAAAGGCTTTCGCACTCTAGAGCCTCTAATTTCCTGCTTGCTTCATTTTGTTGTCGTACACTTACTTTATTTGATCCTAGTCGGAACCATTAGTTTGGATAATGATCATTCAATGCACTAAAGCTTGCTTTCACATGCATCTTTTCCAGTGTATAAAAAACTACGACACGATAATTCCAAACATAATTTCAACGCACACATATCGTTCATTGTACCCATACCCATACATGTCATCCAATTGGATTTTGTATGTGTGTGTGTGTGTGTCTATAGCATTTTCCCCCAAAGCTTGTTAGGCATACATACTTTGAGATCACGAACACAAAAAGAGTGTTGGGTTGTCTTTTTTAAAATCTAATCCAGTAATTAATTCTTGCGATTCTATTTTAAAACGTATAAAATAATTGAACCTCACATTAAGTTGACGGACGTGGAGAAATGTTATTATATACATACTAGAAATTAATCAATTGGTCCCCCTCAGGTGAAAGGGGAAAGAAATGACAATGACATGTATAAAGTAAAGAGTCAGAATTTCACAAAGGGGTTTTAGAAAGGTTGGGGAATTACCAACCCTTAATTAGCTTCTCTGCAAATTAATTTTCACATATCATCTATAAATCAGCTTTTTAAAAAAAAATTATCTCTCATTAGCAACAAAGAAAGACTAATATCTCTTGGAGTATGGAGGATAAAAGGTAAAACTCTCCCCATGAATTTTTTTTTTTGTGTGAGGAAAGAGAAAAAGTATGGAAGAAGTGATTATTTATTACTTATAGAAGTTTCTAATTATAGTGATAATATGCTGCAGCAGCAGATCTACCCCTCCCGTCTTTTTCATTAGTTATGTTTTAGAAGTTTTATGTGATCTTAAATATAAGTTATTTTATATAAGTTTTTAAAGTATTAATCGCATCATTTCTAAAATGCCCTCACTTATGAGTAAGAAAGAGAGTGTGGATTATTTAAATTTATGATTTTTGTTATGGATAAAGTTGGAAATCATATTAATTTTAAGACAATTTTAATGTTGGAATCAACTTTTCTTTGTTTCAGTGAGTTAGTTGAAAACGACTTGTATTAAAGATTGAATGGAGTATAAAATATACTCCTTGTGTTTCTTTTTATAAGACATCTTTTATAAGTTTTTCGTAATCCTTTTTATAAGACATATTATAATATTTAGTAGCATTGTTCCTATTTTGCTTCTAAGCATTTATTTCTTGATCTCGCAAATTGTCATTAAAATTTTTATATGATTAATCAATGATAATGTTTTTAACCTTATTTTAACTGATTTCATAATTTCCTACTTAATAATGATTGAAAACCTTATTTAATGAGGTTTGCATTATATTATAATAAATATATAGAAGTAAAAAAGATTTTTTTTATTATTTTAAGAATATAACTAACTTTCTTCATTTACGTGAAGTAATTGGAAGCATATTACAAAAATGATAGAAAAAAGTAATCAGCGGAGAAACCAAATTTGAGGAGAGTAATCAGCAGATAAACCAGATCCTTAATTTGTTATTAACTTAAAATGCCAACCAACGACAGTGTGTAAATAAATGGAGAGCAGTACAGAAGAGGGCCGTTGAACAGCATGTAGGCAAACAAAAACAAATGTGGTCTGTGATTTGGGTAGAAGGATGAGATTGACACAATAGGCGATAGCTTACTTGTTAGGGACACAAATCGCTCGAGCACTGCTGGTGGGAACACACAGCCCAGACATGAAATGAAAGTAATCAAAGTTGTTTGTAAGTGGCAATTTTGGAGCACACCCCCCTTATCATAATTGGCAAATTTTGGAAAAAGCATACATATAATATACTACACTAGGCAATTAATCATAATCATCAAGCTGTACCCCTCGATGGGCATCTCTAAGTGCACAGTTCCCACCTTTTATTTTTGCATAATTTCAATCACACAAGAGGCTAATACGTACGTTCATTTCAGTGGGAGGCGTCAGTCAGTAATAGCAGGATTCAACCCCAATTAAATTAAGCTAGCTCATGGAGCAGTACAATTAATCGATCTGTGATATGTATATGTATATATATATGTAGTACGTACAAGATGAGGCCACGTGGTTTGTAGCAAAGAAGGGGTTAACAGGGCATGTGAAACCCTCGTTTAAGTGCTCCCTGATAACACCCTGCGAGACGTACAAAGACATTAGTCTCCCGCCGGGACCATTAGAGGAGTAGTCTTCTCCTTGACAACTAACATGATGATGCACCTTAATTAGTCCCTTCTACACTCTCTTACTTACGAGGAGCCATTTCCCCTGGACCCCACTTGCTCCCTTCCTTCATTAATCTATCTCTGGGCCCAACCCCCTTCTCTTGATCTTACTCTATCTTCCTGCTTAATTAATTAATATGGATGAAATCGAGTGTGAATCGGATCAATTAAGCCCATCCCCTAGAGGTCAACGAAAATTCCATATACAGATAGATCCAATTAATGAACCACATATATTAGCACGAGAAGTAACACGTACCATAGGACCAACTGCAGCGAAGACTTTGAAAGCAGGCATATATAACATATCTTTTACAAGTTGGTTCAATCCTTAATTAACGTTCCTCTTGACTTCCATGCAAGTCATCTATAATAAACTCTTATCAAATAAATACGACTGCTTCCATATTCAACTTTGATGTTATGGTTCCTAGTTGTGCTCACATTTCAAGTCTTCCCATAAATAGATCTCATTCTTCAGAAAGAAGGAACGAAGAATGGTGTGTTTGAACCTTTGAATTATTAGTTTGCAAGTGGAATTTCTTGAGAAATTGAAAGTGATGATACATAAGCCAGCCGTGTTCTTCCGATTGTCCTCTCTAGACATTAATTAATTAGACATCCAGGCTCTCGGAGCTAACAGCTAATATACATATATAAATACATACACACATGCACAAATTTAAACAAGAGTTTCAAAAATTAAGTCAATTAATTAAAAGACGGAAAAAAAAACAAAGCTGAAATTCTCTGGCACCATTAATTAGTGCATAATCACGATAATAGATGTTTGCAAGTTATGAAAGCCAAGTGAAAGTTCTATGTTCAGAAACCGAATAAGTCCGACTCATAATTCTGAGCATTTCTATGCAAATACTAGAACTTGCAATTTGTTCTACTTCAACTTGAGTATTCAAAGTCTGTTCCCGTAAATTGTTATTGTTCATAAACTAAATAATGCAATAAATACACATTTGAATTCGTAGAACTATATGCATATATATGAAAAATGAAAGGGACAAAACAAAAGGAAGGCAAGTTGAAGGAAGTGAGTCAGAAGAAGGGCATATCTTGATGAGGAGGACAGGGCGGACCAAAAATTGAAGTCAGAATCCCTAAATGGATCTTTCAATCTAGTTGTAATATTGTCTTATTAGAGTCACATGGGCCATTGGGAGTAACTATGAGTCACAGATGAAGAAGGGGGTGTCAATTAAAAACTGTTGAGGAGATATAATTATTTGGTGAAGGCATCCAAATCAAAGAGAAGACCCACAATGAAGGCGTGTTTCTCTCCTTTATCGATAAGCAGGCCCTGACAGCCCAGCCTGAAAGTGAACTCCGTCCCTTTCGGCCCACTTTCAATTTGATCTCCTGCATTAACTTATGATTCTGGTTCCTTTCTGACCTTCCTGTTTTATAATAATAATAATAATAATTATTATTATTATTATTATTATATCAGTAACAATAATACACTGTTATTGAAATGATGACCTTGCTGCATTATAATTATTATCTATCAGCAGCTTTCAAGTTATCGTCATACAAATTATCCTTATAGGGCATCGCTTTGGTCCCTGAAAAATTTCTTCATCTAGTGGTTAAACATTTATTGATATGAATCTAATTCTAATATCTTAATAAAATAATTTTCAGCCCTAGCCAAAGCTAAATCATTATCAATAAATTTTTTTAATACGTAAATTAATCCAAAAAAAAATTTAGGATCAAATTAATGTTAATTTTTAAAGAGCTGATGCGATAAGTTTCTTGAATTTTTTTTTAGTTTCTATATGTATAAATTAATTTATATTTAAATTTTGTATATTTCTGCTTAATTAAAATAAATAAAAACAGAACCACAATGTTATATATATATATATAGATAAACAAGATTTATAATAAATAACCTATTTATAAATCATAAACAATTAAGACTTATTGCGTGAACTTATCCAATATTAGAAAAGACATTTGGTTAGTAAACAGGCTCAAAGAACCTCTGAATACAAGCTTTCGGCCTGAATTCAAAAGCTTGTATGAATGACACAAACTGAAAATGCTTTGCGTCCGGAGTAAACAGGATCTTTGAACCTTGCTCCAAAGAGGCCATTGAACGAAGGAAGCTCGATACAGAGCCATTAACACTTTTTCACCAATAAAAAAAAGAAAAAGTCACTAACACTGTGCTGGCGATACGTGACTGCATGAGAGGAACTTGATCTGTCAAGTTCATGCATAAACATATAGAGATGGCACAATAGGATGGCCTGCATGTTGGCCCAATTTGGTGTGCAAGGCGAAGTAGTGGCTTCAATTTTCAATTTTCTTGATGTTCCTCCCGAGGAAGTCACTAATCTTTTGTTTCTGACCTGTTTTGGCACCACCGTCCCCTCATTGCAACCTTGACGGTTAATTTATCGGGCTTGTCCCTCTGCTATCAGAAAAGGGAACAAAGAAAAAAAGGCCACATCACCACAGATATAGTCTTGTATAGAACAGATTATCCATGAAGAAAACGATGTCCACAGAGTAAGCTACTATTCAACTGCTATGCCAGAATTCTCTGAGCGAGGAGGCCTCCATTTCCTATCAAAGATACTTCCTTCAGCCATTTTTGCAGCCTTTGACTTCTCATCCTGGACTTTTAGTTTCTCATCAATTAGTTCCAGCAACTCTTGCAAACCCACTCCGGTGATAGCAGATGTTTTCACATGTGGACCAGACGGCCCCACAGTGCAAGCATTTTCCAAGATGCAGTCCTTACTAGAGGACTCATTTTGTTGGTCAGACACTGTCCAGGGCAGACAGGAATCACCTTCATCAACCAAAGTATCCTCATACAACCAGCCATCAGAGTCATCTTGTTTTCCTTCCATGGCCTCCTCAGAACCCCACAATGGTGGCTCACGTGTATGATTAACATTATGGTTGTCCGCTAGCTCCTTGACACCTTCAATTTCAATACCAGGATTATTACCAGCCTCACCTTTTTCAGTTTCTGCTGATGCCAAAAATTTCATTTCATTCTCTCCATTGAAGATGCAGGATTCATCAGTTTCAAATTCACCTTTACCCTCCTCTTCATCTTCATCATCAAAATATTCATCAGCATCCATGCCCTCTTCTTCGATATCAATCTGTACATTTTTCAGTGTTTACATGGAGGCAGAATAAACTGATGAGAATATCTAATTAATTTTGCTCCCCTCTCTCCTAGAAGAGCAGGTAAATTGCATTACCTTGTTCCAAACTTCAATCATATTCTGAAGCTTCTCTTCCGACACTCCTATTTGTTTAAGAACTTGGAGCACTGCAGTGCGATGCTCATCAAGGTTGGGAGCACTGGAATCTACCACATGCTTCAAGAAATTATAGACTGGTCAGATTAGTTATAACATGGAAGACCCGCTTCTGAAGTGATCTGAAAGTTTTTGTGCAAACATAACTAAAAGCAATAAAGTAGGCACAAGTTTTATTTACACTTAAAAAAATTTAACTTGCTAAAGGACAACTCTCATGAGACGCTAATAAAAATTAAAAACCAGAAATTGGATGGTAGATGCCTTCTGTATAAATATCAGCATTGTTTTCAAGCTATTGAACTTATTTGTCAGCCAGAAAACAATCCCCGATACAGGGATTTGTTTTCATCTGTCATCTTCATATCACCCTTTCCTTTGATGTTTACCTTTTCTTTCCCTTTATATCAGGGAGAGGTTGAAATCTATGCATGGATTAGAATGACAACAAACCAGTAACAACTATGTGAAGGAACAGTTTATCAGGTACTCTTGCAAGGAAGTTTTCTTATAAACCTCAAAGAAGACTCTGATAAAATTATTCTGATGTCACATCAATTGAAGCAAAAGGCAACCAAATCATACCACAAGCAGATCTGCTTCAACCACTTCTTCCAGAGTTGCATGAAATGCCTCCACTAACTAAAGGAAAAACAGAAATCAAAAGGATACATTGTGTCAGTGTCCAAAAATTATTGACAAGACTTAGTAATGAAACGTGGCTATTAAGCTCATGATTTGCCATTACCTGTACAGGCAGATCGGATATAAATCCCACTGTGTCACCGAAAAGAACCTTCCTCCTACATATTTTACATTAAAGTTTGAACAGTAAGAAGTATGCTTAATTTTTTCTAACTAACGGACATAAAAGATAGATGAAAATCAGAGGATTTTGTGAAGCCTTCAGGTCAAAGATAACCTGAGCGCAAAGAATTCTCATTGATATATATATATATACATATATATTGACTATTGCAGACAACATGTCTTCACATTTACTTGCCACCTGTCTAACTAAAAATCTTCCTTCTAACAAACTACACGAAATCATCACATGCTAGAATATACATACATACCAATATAACTAAACAACAAAGCGAATGGACCAGAGCCTATTGGATCCTTATTTCCTAACAAAGGCATTAAACAACAGATATTAGAATAAATTACTGATCAATTACCCTGAAGGCAGCACAGCACTTCTTAATCTAGGATCAACTGTTGCAAAAAGTCTGCAATACATATGAAACCATATGGCATTAAAGCAGAAAAAGCTACTAATATAGATAAAATACATTAGAGGTGGGTTTACCGACAATCGCTGTACAGATAACTGCCTGCCAGTTCACTGACTAGCGTAGACTTTCCCTAACATAAGCATGAAGTGGAGCATATTAGCAATTCTGAAAGTTGCAAAGAAAGAAAAGACATATGTTAAGACTGCTTACAGCATTTGTATACCCAACAACAGCAACAGTAGCTAAGCCTTGTCCAAATGAACCTCCTTGCCTCTTGCGACCAGCACGCTGCAAAGCCCTAGTGCGACGAACCTCTTCAATTTGTGACAAAAGATGGTTTCGCCGTTCTAAGATTCTGAGTATTTTGCAGTTCAGTGATCAATACTGAGTAATTTCAAATAAGGGTGAAAACTTTTGTGATGGCAGATATCATGAGTACCTCACATTTCATCAACTGGACAAAAATATTCAGGAGGATTATGCTTTAAATGCAAGACCACGTTAAACTTGTGTATGACTGCATGCATCATTGTTCAACAATACCACAGAAATTCAGAGAGAGAGAGAGAGAGAGAGATTGAACCTGATATTTCTAATGGTGCTCAGAAAAGACATGTATTGTGGATTGACTCGAACCCAGCACATGTTAAACTTACATTGCCTACTACAATTTTACTGACAGTGCCCTTATCCTCTCCCAAATACATATAAAGACTACCAACACAAGTGGTAGTGTTAGAAGTAAAGACATTATCTGAAAAAGCGAAGTGTTTATCCATAGAATATTGCTTCAACAACTACAGTGAAAATTTGCTATGGCTAGAGGCAGTGAAAATTCAAAAAATCAGCTTTGAAAACAAGACACGATTATAAGGAGAAAAAAAAAAAGTTACACACAGAGGAAAGGCAAAACCAGAGTACTTGAGAAAAAGTTTAACCAAAAAGCTCAGTATTTCAAAAGATACCTTCGTCGCTGAAGCTGAAGTTCTGTTTCTCCTGCACCACTCATGAAACCTTGCCCCCCACTTCCTCTCCTGAAATTATAAGCATTTAATTTACAATTTGACATTGGAACTAACAATCCACCAAAACGACAGATTGGATGGAGAACATACAGAGAGAAACACAAGATGCATGCAGACAGGCATATGTGATAGATGATCAGAAAAGTGAAAAACTATATTTATTGTTAAAAATGTTGCATATCTTCAACACTGGAATACTACATATAAGTTTGATCATTCTTTTTGGCCAAGCCCTTGAAAGGAATGGTGGCCATCAATAGATTCATGCAACTTTAATAAGTCTTTTCCATGAACAATCGCACTTATTCAAAATAGCAGATCATAAATTAATCCAATTTAGCGTGTTATGTTTGCATAAAAAAAAGTTTTTACATAAAAATCACGCTAAACACTAAAAACTTAGACAACAAACCAACCCTCGAGCACTAACAACTTCAGCTTCTCCAGCGATTCCAAATGCATAGCGTCCATCGGGGCCACGGACACGAACAAGTCTTGATTTCTTATACATTAATGCGGCTAGTTCAGCCTACATAAAGATAAAAATACATGGAAGGTCATAACAAGATTATTCGCAATGTTAACTGGAAGATAACAGTTGAGAGGCAATATTAATAATATGAAATAGCTGAATTAAGTAGCCAATGATACCTGCAGCTTTGCCTCCTTTGTGGAGGCATGAGCATTGAATATTTCTATTATAAGACCCACACGGTCCAGCACAGGTTTTCCCCAAGCTCGCTGGCATTACATGGCATGGGATAAAACATCAATTTGCCAGTCCACCAAAGCGAGAGAAGAGTTATAGAAGTAGAACTTTTTTGGCCTGTTATCTAAGTAGAACTTGCCTCCAGATTTCGTTGCTGAATCCCAGACAGTATAGCATTAACAAAAACAGCATCTACTTCATCCTGTTTAAGTTACATAGTCAAAATCATCCACTAAATTGAAACCGATAATGAGTCATCTGGAAAAGAAACTACTCTTTTGCCTTTGATTCTGCAGCATTAAGATGGCATTTGATGTTCTGTACAGTGCCTGGCCCAAAATATGTGTCTGCCAAGTGAAAAAATTAATAAATAAATAAAGAATCACAACCATAAATCATTTCGTACACTTCAATGTTTTAACTACACAAGTTATTAAGAAACATTATCCATCGTTCAGTGAGTCAAAAAAGAAGAATGCTTTTACTATGGCCGAATGGCAGGTGATTAAAGTATCTTACAATTGTCATTTACTTGACGTTTGTGAAAACAAATTTGTAGCATGACAGATATGAGGAATTAAGCTGAAGGGATGCAATATGAACACGCTACATTACAGTCTACAATCTATAGTCGATACTAACTATTTCATTCAGATTTTAACTTTGACAAAGAAGAGAGTCTACAACTATTTGAAACCTCACGCAAAGCTCTCATACCCTCAGTATTGTTTCAGGAAACCCTCCTCTTCTCAGCCCTAAAGTCTTCAACTCGTCTGACCCCAGGAATGGGCAATTATGCAGCCGTGGCATGTTTTCTAAAACAACTGTTCGACGGTAGATTTTCATTCCAGACTTAAGCACAGATTCACACTATCGTTTCACAGTAAGAACATTCCAACAATGAGGATAGAACAACGTAATCCTAGTAAAGTTAGAGACAGACCTGCGCGAGCCTTGTGACCTTTCATAGATGGGTTTTGAACAATAATATGCGGAGGCAAACCCTTGTCAAAGAAGTCAGTATCGAAATACCCATCTCGCTGCTCTTCCAGAGAGTTAGCAAGACACAGAGCTTCATTGAGCTTAGCCTGCAAATATTTATCGGGACGAAGACGAGGTTGAACAACAAACAAGTTGGGAGGGCTGGTCGGTTCCCTGTTGAAAAGTGATACGACTTCATACGTGTCTTCCTTATTCTGCTTAGATGACTGCGAAAAGGGCGAATAAGGAGTCCACGTGGAAGGGAGGCGCAATTTCGACGAAGTGGAAAACAAAGGAGGTAAAGAGTAGCCGGAGAGCGAACGAACGCGAGCTAAGATCTTGCTGAAAGATCTCAGTGAAGTGCGCATTGCAGAGACGGTATTCAACATTTCCGACGCAGAGATGATTGGGTTTCACCTCCTAAGTTGCTGTGTTCTTCAGCTTCTGCAATCCTTCGTGAATGTCCGGAAAAAGCAATGGGTTTGTGGTTGCCATAACTAATGTGGTCTCAGTTTTATTCTTGGGCCAACCTATAGTGGGCTGAATTGAAGGCTCAATCACGGAAAAGGTGGGAACGGTACTTTAAAAATTGAATTTTATTCAGTAAGCATGGGCCTCGAATGAAAGCCTCAAATTGGAGGTTTTTTTTTTATCCTGATGGACATTTCACATCCAGAAGCCCAAATGATCCCATTGGACAAAAACACCACATGCTGTTTAGTCCAAAAAGAAAAAACAGGCTGTTAAATTCTGAATATTGAAGGATATAATGCAGCCTGCAATGTCTGACAGCGGGGTATGAGATAATACATCGAATATGATTAATTGAGATATGAGTATGGGAGATATATATTAAAAAAGTAATACATGAAAATTGAAAAATATAAAAAATATTTGAATTTAAAATAAGTATTTCAAAATGGGTAAAAAAATAAGTATTTTAAAAGTAATATAAAAATAATAATAAAAACAAACAAGTAAACATCTGAGTTTTTTTTTAGGCTTTTGAGTTATTTCAAAACAATTTGAAAAAGAAAACCAATAATACAAATATGTTATGTATATCCTAAAGTACGATAGATGTATCATATGAGGTGCATATGGAACAGTCATTTGCGTTTAATAATATATCAACTTAATTTCTTTGGCCTTGCTTTGCTTGGTAGGTGGGTAAAGTAAGCAACACGTTGCTTTTATGATTTCTAGTAGATGGAACTTGCGTTGCTCCTTAATCCTGATATAATATCATTGGTTTAAAGGATAAATCTTTCTCATAAGTATTTCTGGAGGAGTTATAGGTGTTCTAAACAAACTTTTAAAGTAATATTACTCATTATATATCAAAATCGTAGTAATGTCACCTTATACTAAAAAAGCCCATAGCATTGACTGATAATTAAAAAAGGAACCACTTTTTTTATGGTTAAAATACAAATATATCCCAGAAGTATTTCCGCATGAGTTATGGGCCCCCAAACAAATTTTTGGGAGCAAGGAGATCGTTAAGTCTAACCTCTCCGAGTTTTGTCTTCCCTACTAGTGACGAAAATATCATGATAGAGGTTCCTAGATCATCCCCTATCTAGGAGATTGCGCTCACTGTTTCCCTCCTCGTCTTCAAAACCCTAGGCATCATCATTGGCTCCATCATGGCCTACAAACACATCGATAGCAACTCTTCTCATGGTACCCTACTCTTTTTACTTTCCAGATTTTGGTTATAATTGTGAGTTTTCCCTCTCGGGAAATCTTTTCTTTTTTATGTTGAATGAAAAGGTAAAACTTTTTCAATTAAATTAGTTTTATATATAATTAGGTTTACTCTATATACAAATGTTAATAATCAAACTTTTAGTTACTTGTTTAAGGGATGAGAGTTCCATATGAAATGAATTTATAAATATATTATACTTTTAAAAATATTATTTTGTACTACATAATTTATTACATATGGATACAATATTTTTTTAGAATTTAACATAAATAATAAACAAGGTAAATGAGAAAGAAATTAAAATGCTAAAAGAAAAGAGGCTAAATAGTCTAATAGTTATCTAAAGTTAACGGTGGAATGAATTATATATCATCATATTAGACAGACATAGTACCATATGTAAGGTATCATAAAATTTAAAATTTTAGAAAATGAATGTCTTGCATATAATTAGGAAAAAGTTCAATTAAATACCAAGGAAACAAGATATTTCCAAAATGATACCCTAATTACCTTAATTCCAAATACCCACAATTTTTTGTAAATTAAAAATAAGTTTTTTAGAAGAAAAGTCCAATTTGGTCATGCTTTAATAATTACCGATTCTTCTCTTTAGCACCCGCTCTCTCTCACTCGCTCTCTCCTCCTCCACCTCCTTCCTCCTCTCCACTCTTCTCCTTTCTTCTCTCACTCACTCTATCCTCCTTCGCCTCCTTACTTCTCTCCACCCTTCTCCTTTCTTCCTACCTTCCCTTTGTTGTTCGTGTGTGTTAGTAAAACTCGTCCTATATTGCCTTCCTCTCTTCCTTGGTCAACGTTGATCTGTGCTCAAACTCTGCCACTCTTGCTCAATATTCTCCTCCTACCATCAATCTATCTTGTTCTAGTTTTTGCCTTCTCATGAGTCCAATGGAGTTGACACCTCACCTCCCGCAACCTCACCAATGATGGTGACTTCAATTTGCTAATAAAGTTGGAAGCGACTAGCAGCTGGGGTTCTACCATTGCTGCTACAATCTTCTCTCTTTACTACCTTCTCAAATTCATTAGTACTATGACAAGCCTTATCAAGGACTATATAATTTAATAGTAGGTGCGAAAAAAAATTTACAGTATAGGGGCAACTTCAGTCGTGTTCTCAAAAAGGCAACAATTAGTTTACAGGGAAGATATTGTGAATTTTTGAAGCTAAAATGATGTACCTAAATGATAAAAAATTAAAAAATAAAAATATTAAAATTAAAATTAAGCAAAATTAACTAAATTAAAATGAAATTAATGCAACTAATTAAGTTACAATGCAACTAAAATACAAATCCTTAATTAGTCCTAGATGAAATGAAATACCGTTAAACTAAACTAGTTATTAGTACATAAAATGCTAATGCTACTATTTTTTTCCTTATAGTATGCAAGACAAGTTATTTAATATGCAAATGTCAATTATCAACTAAGATTTGGAAGGGGTTTGTTTTTAAATTCAAAATTAAATTTAAATTAAAACAAACAAATAATTAAGACAAACTAATTACAAGACAAGATTTAAAAAGAAAATAAGGATTCAATTATGGAAATTGTAGATCATTCATGGACTTGACAAGTAATTTGGACTTATCCTGTGTTAGGTACAATTAATTTAAAAATAAGGAAGCTCTTGATTAAGAAAACTAATTAGATTAAACACTTAATTATCTTAACCATAATATAAATAATTAATTAATCATAAATACCTCTAGTTATTAATTAATTCCCTAGAATTAGTCTAATCTAATTAATTAAGTTTAATCCCAATATTAATTGATTTTATATTAAATCTGAAAAATTGGTTAAAATTATCTAATTAACCAAATTAAATAAGTAACTCTCTAATTATGAAGGACTAAACTTAGTATTATCTAAATTGCATAATAAACCAATGAATTAATCAAGATAACACAAAATTATGACTAAATACATAAAATTTCTGATCTAAAACAAGTATAAATCCAACTCAAATCAAAATTGAACAACTATAGTAATGTATACAATAAATTCCAAACTCAAATCTAGTCTCAAATCATCAAAATACTTATAAATCTTCATCAATCCTAACTTAGAAAACCTAAGCTTAAATCAAATAAAATTCAGAAAAATCAAGATGATAAAAGAGAAAACTTATCATTCCTCCATTTATATTTTAGTTAAGCTCTAGTCCCAAATTTCAAGTCTTACTCCATGAAAGACCCACAAAATAGCTCTACCCTTACATCTTTACGAGCTCCCAAGCTTCACCAAAATGAGAGGGGGATATGGCCATGGCAAATGAGGTGGGAGGATGGTACGAAAATGGTGGAGTTTGGAAGAATTTGAGGTGGGCTCGGTTGAGCTTGATGAACACAAAGAATGAGCAAGAAAATGAAAGGATGCCGACAATGGTTGCTGCTAGAATGAGAGAGAGAAAGGGCAAAAATGGAAGGAAAATGAAACATGATGGTGGAGTTTGAGAGAAAAATGAAAGAGTTTGAGACAAGGTAAAGACGTGGGTGAGAGATGGTGAGAATGGAAGAGAGGATGTGAAGTGGGAGGGAGGCTGCCACTATAAAGAATGAGAAGAGTGAAGGGAGCTGTAAAAAGAAAGAAAATGACCCTAGGCCATATTTGGTTGAGGGAAATTGGCACAAGGGAGAAAAATGCAAGGCTTTTTGATTGAAATATAACAATTAAAAAAAGAAATTACCAAAACACAATAATCCCAAAAGTATTTACCTAAATGCAACACTTTTAGAAGTTGTAATGTGATAATTCATTTTTTTTCTTATACATGTTATAAAGAAATTATAATCAAACATTACGATTTGTATTATTGAAAAAAAGATTTCCTGTCAGAAGAAATCATAATGTACCATTATGATTTGTGGAACAAAAAGTTGTCAGAAAAAATCATAATGCACCATTAAGATTTGAGTGATTTAAAAGTAAAGAAAAAAAAAGTGCAACATGTGACAAGCGAGCGTTAGCAATACTTTAAAATTGATGCAGCATGTAGCATTATATTAAATTGAATTTTTTTTATATTAAAAATTCTTAAGATTTTTATTTGGTGTGCTCATAATAAATATTTTCTTAATTTCAAAATAATTCTTACTTTCACCTTTTTACTATCTTTTAAAACTTTTGTCACTTTTATTTTTAAGAGTTTGACCCGGTATAAAAATCAACATAAAAATAAATAAAAAAATAAGTTAATTTAATTTTTTAATAAAAATATAACTAGTTTCATTTAAAATATATTCTTATAGGAAATAATATTGGGTTAAAAAGTAATATTTATCAAAATTATAAATACTCAACAATTATATATTATTTATTTTATATAATATTAAGTTAAGAAATAAATTTAAAATTTGAAATAAAATTAAAAAATGGAATAATAAAATGTATCTATTATAATTATAAAATTAATTTATTACATGAGGCATATGAAGGAAAAATAATTATATAAAATTATTTAATATTTTTAATAAATAAAGAAAAATGAGAAAATTAAAATAAAAAACAATATATACCGGGCCAGGACAGCACGGGCCTGTGACTTGCTCGAAGCCCGGCCCAGCCTAGCCCTCTTCCATCTGAAGATTTTTTATTTTTGGCCCAGCCTGGCCCTGCTCGAAATAACCGGGTCACATCAGGCCAACCGGGCCTATTGAACAGCCATACCATAAATGACTCATAATCAAATTGAGAATTATTAAATAAAATAAAATGGAAGAATTAAATTATTGGAATAATATAGAAAATAAAAAAAATTAAAATTAAAGCTTAATTACAAAAAAGTATCCTAAATTCTCATTTATTCCAAATTAGGGCTAATTACATAAATATTATTTAAAACACATAAAATTAACTAAAATTCAATACTAAAAATGTTTTAAATAAGGGAAATAAAAATGATAAAAATTCATTATTATCATACTACTTTCTTCTTACTGTTTCAATGTTTGACGTTTAGTGTTCTCAAATTTACCTTCTTCCTTCTTTACTACATTCTCAGATCTATTGGGTTGCAGCCTACCTCTGATGGTCACTTTTTTTTTTCTGAATTCTAAAAATACTTGTTGCTAGTGATGTTGATCATGAGGTTGATCAAATTTTTTTTTTAAATTTTTGTGATATGTAAATTACTTTCTAAGATTGGGGCTAAAGGTTATTGAGATTTAGTCACTGGTTATTTTTTTTTATGTATAATTATTATATAGAATGGTGAAATTGTTAGCTTCATTTTTTATTTTTCTGGTCTACTCTAGTAATCTTTCTTCCTTCTTAGATTTCTTCATATAACAATTATCTTGTGTGATTTCTTATATTTGCAACCGAATTTTGCTTATTTATAACTCGACTTTTACTTATTTGTAACCAAATTTTGCTTATTTGCAAGTCCTATTAGTCATTTGTAATTGATGTTTATTTACAATTGATTTTTTCTTATTTACAACTAAATTTTGTTGATTTACAACTCCTACTAATCATTTGTAACTGATGTTTATTTGCAGTTAACTTTTACTCATTTGCAACTTCTACCAATTATTTGTAACTAATGTTTATTTATAACTAATTTTCACTCATTTGCAACTAATATTTGATAGTGTTACAATAGTCACTAGAAAAGTCACTGCCGCCATTGGAATAGTCATCATTGCTGGAAATCACCACTAAGAAAGTTATCAAAGGGAGGAGGAGGGAGGGAGGAAAAAGAGAGAGAAAAAGAAGGCAGCGGTAGTTAAGTCTTTTTGCTTTAAATTTTAATTACAATTTGGTACTTTGGTAACTAATTGGAATTATGTTGAATTGGAGTATGTTTTCTTTCCTTTGTATTTATCTAAAATTTTCCCATATAACTATGTATGTAATTAATAAATTAATACATAAAAAATGAACTATATAAAGCAATTTGAACTTGCAAGCAAATATTTTAAAAATAATATAAAAATATTTGTAACAAGTAAGCAATCGTATTTCAATAGTATTTCTGGTTTCGTTTCTGCGCCTCCCTCCCTATTAGTGTTTTTGATGTTTTTTCTTTGGCCAGAGTATTTCTTGGTTGAATGGGTTACATCAATTGGGCTCCTTCCGAGTCATTATCCCAAACATTAGGGCCTCCATATTTTCACGCTGGGCTATGAGCTCAGAAGAGCGGCCCATTCCTTATTCATCATCCGAACGCGGGAGAAGTCTATCCTAATGTCTAAACATCATAGGGAAGAGGATGAGAGTTGAAAGAAGGATATACGTATCTGAGTCTCAATTAAACTAAAATAAAAAGGGAGAGGCATAATTGGTTATAGCTGTAATAGAAAATATTAATATACTTTTTGAGGTGAATGACCCGACAAAAACGATTGTAGTGCCTACTGCTGATACGAAAGGGCCTAATTGAACTAACTTTGTGTAATCTTTGTTTTAGAAAGCAAGGGACATCATCATTAGATCAAAGAATATGACAATTAACGCATACGTAAGTTTATCTGTCAACAAGCTGTTACGAAGGGACAGAGAGAGAGAGAGAGAGAGAGATACTGATCTCCATGATTATTATTATTATTACTATTGAGCTTCCCGCTCTTCACAATCCAATCATTTTTGTAGATTCGGTGCGTATTAATCATCCATTCAACCAATATATCTGTATGGTCCAAGTCCAAACATTTTATGAATATATATATATAGCTTGCAAACAAAGCATGTGCATCCCTAAACTCCCTACCAATAGCACATTTGGCTTGCAATGGATGCAAGCCTATGGATCTGCGGCTTAGCTTGGATGCCTAATGACGCTCACTTTGACATAATTAATACAAAACTTTCACTTCCATGAATCAAATCCGGATATGCTATATCTAAAGGAAATTACCTTTCTTGGACGACTATTTTGATTCCTCTCTCCCCCCGTTTAACAAACACACAGTGATCTATATTGCTGACGTTTCTTAGCGAAAGAGCCACCGACACTGTTAATTTGAATAATTAAAAAGACTGATATTACATATTTACCACCTCCATGCATGCATCATCTTTTTTGACTTCACCTGCAGATTAAAAAGACTGATATTACATATTTAACACCTCCTCCATGCATGCATCATCTTTTTTGACTTCACCATGTATATTTTGCGGCTTTCTTTTCATTTTGTGTACGTTATTGCCGTCGGCATGTCACCCTTTTGTATGTGTGTTCCCTTGTTTCTTTTTGCCTTGTGAGAATATTTGGCTACCATGCGAACTTTTCCTTTAAGACATGGAAGGACACACCTACTCCATTAAAGGCAACCCAACAAACCCCGAAAGGGTCCCTTACGATAGTGGATATACTGTTTTTACATCCACGTACGTTGCCGCCTGTTCCACCTAATACCTCTCTCTGACCACACCCCTGTCACATTGATGTTGCACCGCCATCCATTTTCCAATATTTTGAGCTACCAAAATTAATTAAGCTGCCTCTAGTGTTCCTGCAATCCCATATTAGTATCTCGTTGCGATATATATCGAGCTGATAAATCTCATATCGTTAAGAAATCATGGCCCTCGTGTCGTGTAAACGCACACATGGGGAGTTTCATGGGTTTCACATTGCTATGGGATAAGATTTGCTTTGAGGACCAACATCATTAGAAATGCGGGGTGCTTTGGAAGATGTGAAAGGGCTTCAGACATGATAGCTTTCCGTAACACAGCAGGCAAAATGTAAAACGACACGGGCCATCGAGTCATTAATCAGATCACTAAAGCCCTCCTGATGGAATCTAATTTTGCACTCACTTCCTATTGTTTTGAATTAGATTAAAGGGAATATGCTGCTGCCTTTAGACAAAGTTTCATAACAAAGGGAATATGCAATGATGACCATGCATGGACGTGGAGAACTAGTGGCGAAGACATGATTGACATCACATCTTTTAATTTTCACGGTCAAAGGATTTTTTTTCGTACGAGATTTAAAAAAAAAAAAAAAGATAGAGAGAGATCATGTCATCATAGCTCTGAATAATTATTGAAACATACTGAGCTGGTTCCTGGACGTCATGAAGTACCCAAAAGAGGTCAATATTTTGACTAGGGTTGTCCATATACTAATCATTTTATCATTTCAGTCATAATAAGCTTTTTATAGCCTTGCCGTTGCTATCAGCGATGATTTCACAAAAATTTGGCAGAGAGGATTTGAAATTTCGGTAACTCTTTTATCGTTAAAGGCTAAAAAGTAAGCATTAAAACCTGTGAATAAGATCCCCAATGTCACCAACAACAAGCCCACCAACCCTTCGCTCGCATTGTTCATGCAAAATGCTTCTCAGTTTTAGAATAACACATGACTAATCAAGCATCTGTCCATGCGGCAAAAACTGGTACATGAGGCAATGAAAGTGGAGGCCTCAGGCTTGTCACTAACGAGGGCGTTTCAGTGAGAACTGGCAAGCTTGTTTTATCAGGGCTAACTTCACGTGAGCTGCTCAAGCTTGTCACTAGCGATGAGGGATTTGAGACGTGCGTTCCCATCTTGGTTGGGTCCTCTACTTGATGGATCATGTCACCTAAAGGCATGGAGAAGGACTCAGTTCTGTAAGTCTCAATTCTTGCTGGATTTTGGTCAAGTTCTGTCATCCATTGAGAACGATTTGAGATATGCGTTCCCAGCTTCCACTCTGATGACTGGCCTTCGCAGCTCTTGTGCTTTGAAATCGCATCCTGGTTAACAACATATGTTGCACCTATAGGAAAGATAGCCCGATCATTTCCACCATCCATCTCTCTGTTCCGCCTAGCTAGTTCACCGCTAAGAAGGTTGTTGCTAGCCATGATTTTTTCCACATCATATCTTGTTATATCAAAGTTGGTCACCGCGTTTACTCCACGGAATTTTATAGCTGCAATGTCATATGCCTCAGCTGCTTCCTCTTGGGTACCTAAAGTTTCATTTCAATAACATAAATCACCTTTCTATGTATTTCAATTCGGATCAAATTCTAAGTGAACAATGAGATTTTTAAGTTATGAATAACAAATATTCTTCTGCACTCTCAGGTCTGAACCAACAGCCTTATAAAAGCTGTCTCCGGGACTAGCTAACAGCTATCTACAATATTAAAGTGGCTATGGATCAGCTTTATTGTGGCTGGAAAGACGAGTTCAAAGAGCTTAGAGTACATCAAGGACTCGCTTTTGAAAGTCACAAAGCAACCTCTCAGACACTTCCTATTATTGGGAACATGGTACAAGAGATGCATAGGCCAAAAATAAACTAGGAACATTAATCCGTGAAATTTGAAAGAACTCACTGAAGGTTCCGAGATATAGATCTTTGTTTCCAGCCACCCTACCGATTCGAGCTTGCCACCGCCCATGTTGATGATGTCTGCTACCAAGTGAACAATGAGGAGCCCAGTTCAGAAGAGAGAAAAGTTGTGTTTTTTTATTTAGAATACAAATCTTTTTTTTTTTTTGGCCAGAAATTTAGAATCCAAATCTTATTAATGAATAAAGCTTAACAATATACTATGAAGTTACTCCTCTGTACATCGAAGCACCTCTGGAGAATCCGCTGCTTTTCCTGAAAGGGACCAAGTTGAGAGATGTCATGGTCAAATAAGAAGGGATATTAACTTACAAGATACTAACGAGAGAGAAGCAAAGGTTTAATACCTTCGCAAATGAGCTACGTATTCCTGTCTGGTCATGTTCTTCATTTCCTCAAGTTCATTTTGATAATTTTCCAACTGTTAAAAGAATGATGAAAAAGGAAAAAAAAGAAAGAAAGAAAATAAACTATTATCAGATCATAATTGCATATCAGTCACAGTTACTGAATTAGGTTTCGTTAGTCGATTACAAGCATGGAAGAGAAAAGGCAAAAGTAGTTAATTATTACTGGGAAATTGATATGAGTGGAGGGTCCCCAATACTTGAGTGCGGCCAGATCATAAGCTCTCGCAGCTTTTTCTTCCATATCATAACCCCCTGTAATCAAAATTTTGGAATGACTCGCATAAATATTATTAATTTCCCCTTTTTGCTAGCATCATGAACAATAAGCATTGCAGAAATGTCTACATAATCTAAGCTTTGGGAATTTCAACAGAAAATAAACGTCCAGAAAACTCACCTAGATAAACTGAAATATGTCGTGTATTTGAGGCGCATCCCCAGTGAAGCAAAGAATATAAAAATAGTGAATGAGACATGACAACAAAATTCAGAGCTTTTCAGGTGAACAAAGATAGATATGGATGACCAAGCACATAATGGGGGGAAAAAACAAAGCCAGTCGCTTAATATATTTCCCTACCTTGCCTTCCTTTCCTGCTTTGACCCTCTTTCTTGCAACTGTTGTCCCAAAGATGAGCTTCATATCTACCAGTCCATCTATGTCTGATAATTAAACACCCTTCAGAAATAGAAAGAAATTAAAGAAATGAAATTACAAAGAAAAAAAAATCAGTTTAGATGCGTTGAGCAGGTTCAGGCACGAGCCAGGACATACAATGTCAAGCAACTACACAAGCTGGTAGTCATATCAATGAACTACGTATCATAGCCCAAAGGTTTAATTTAATTAGATGTAACAGGGGCACTAGTACGAGAGAAGAACTAACTAACCTGGTTACCCCTCGATATTGAGAGGTTCTTTGGCCAAAGGTATCTATGGATTTCCGGTGAATAATCTGCTTCTGGTCAACCTTTTCAGGTCCTCTTTTCTTTGTATCCGCGCCAATAGAATCAATGACAGAAGGCGATGCTCTCTGTGAACTCGTGACGCAGCTTGATTGTGAGCCTGGACTCATGGACAAGCTCAGTGATTGCAAATCCCCATACGCCATTGATCCAATGGATCCTGATTCGCCCCCATTATTTTCCTCCAACCCAACCATCATCTCCGACTCCTGTGCATGGCCAGTTGGGTTGATTCTTATGCCCCAGCTCTTCATTCCAGAAACTCCCTCCTCTCTCATATTTTGGAGAGGGACATTACCATCTGAAACCTCATTTTGCTTGGGCCCTTCCAACATCATTTCATGGCTTCTAAAGCCAGAATAGTATGATGAGAAAGGTTGGGCCTGAATGTCTTGCCCTTGTTCGACGCGGCTTAGATAATTTGGGTTGTTGAGCTCACGGCGTGAGGATTGGTTGGAGAAAATCATGCTGTCTAAGCTCAAGGTCCCCATTGTTGAGCTGCCTAAGAAATTCTCCAGTTTCGGGGCTGAACTCGATCCCATTGCTTCACATAAACAAAATAGTCAGGCTCAAGACATCACTAGAAAAAAAAAAAGAACTCTAGAACAAAAACTTATAGCAGAAGTTTGAACTCACCTTGGGGTTGTGACTGCGTTACATAGAGAGAGCCATCAGATTTTAGGGGCATGACAGGAAGGGATGAATAGAAACCAACGTTTTCACCTTCGAGACCATTATAAAGGCCATAGTTGGGAAGAAGGGGCACGGAGTGATAAAAACATGCTGGAACGGCATCTGCAGCTGCCGAGGGAGGGCGTGTCACTTGTGTCTCTTGTTGGTGTTGGTCATTACAGTCAGAGGGAACATCAAGATTCATATGAGGGGAGAGCGAGAAACCCAACCAGTTGTTTTCATGGGCATGGCCATGGGCATCATCATTCTCCACGGACTTCATCTTCTGTGTCTCACTTGTTCACCTATTAAAAAGATATTATAGGTAAGTTGGTGGTGAGGCTAGACAACTAAATGATGAGGAAACATTTTGTGTAGTCTTCCCTCCATTTGAAAGTAGAAATTTTTTGTTAGATACATATCTCTTGATTGTTGCAGAAGCGACTAAAACCGAATCTAACCATCCATGCTAAGAAATCTAATGCCTGAGCACAACTGAATGTACATACTCTGTTTCTTTCCCTCTCCCTGGCCTGGGGTTGGGTCTGTTAGAGTCCGTATATATGTTTGTCTCTTTCGACAGAATTCTAAAGGGAAGAAAGCAGGTTGTTTTAAAAATAAACAAAAAGAATGTGTTACAGCAGGCAATGCTGGGCATCCTTCCCGCACTCCATGGGGATCCGTGTATGAGAAAGACCTCTTTTGCTTTATCCTACAAGAAACGCTAATACCTGAATGCTCCATAAACACAGAAAGCAGGGTCCTGAGCAACCTCAACTTCCTGGTCCAATTTCCGCCCAAAACACACTTCCTAGTTCAAGACCCCCTCGCCCTTTTAAATTAATTGATCCGTGGGCACACAATATTAATGCACTCAGCTTATTACTTTTGCTTTTAATGCCTCTCACTCTCAGCAGCTGAGGGCCTTCTTGAATATGATTTCACGGGCACAATACCATCTGTCCCTCCAGTCACTTCATTTCTGTACGCGTATCCTGCTCTCTCTGGCCCTACACTATACTACATGACCTTGCATCTGCATCTTAGGTCTACGGATCTCACCCCTCTCGCATCGTCGTTTCACCATCCAACTTGGTTACACTCCACATCTCATCGCACCCTATTTCCCCTTCCCCAAGTCACCTTGCTCACCTCCTTTTTGTCTGTCTCATCTATTCGAATTGTACGCATCCATCCAACTTGGCCTTCTAGGTCTTCAAGTACCACTTGACTTAATTAATGTCTTCATAATAATACATTAATTAAATGTTACTACCATATGACAACCCGTTGTTATTAATACATAAAAAATTATTATTAATATAAATCACACTATTCATAGAAAGTAAACTGTGTAATGCACAAAAGTTTATCTAGTTCCTATTATATTCTCAAGTGTCACAATATATATAATAAAAATGAACTATTCATGGTCATATTTTATGCCCTTTTAATTGAGCTGGGGATGTGGTTTAAAAAAAAAAAAAGCTGGGGTCATCTTTATCTGAGTCTTGTTCACCAGCCCACCTCAATTACACAATGAACTACTTTGTTGAGGAGAATAGAAAAACATTAACAATTTTTTTTTCCAAAAAAGTAAATGTTAACAATTAACCCAAATCGAATCGCCACTGCTTAGCCCTGTCAGTTTGAGACACTCAGATCATTTGCCATCATTCAAAAACAAAGCAACAATCATTGTCATGATAGACTGGATTCACGAATGTGCTTATGCACGTAATAACGGCGGACAGTTCTTATTATCAGGTCAAAACGTGGGGGTGGATTAAAGCTGTTTGGATTCCTCCGGGATGAAATAAATTACTTGTTTATGTAAAATTATCAAATACATCACTTTTTTAATAAATAATTATATTTTAAATAAGTAACGACGGAGATAGTTGATTTTTTTTTGCTTACAATAATATTTTTTTTCATAATAATTTATTTTATTTTTTATTTTTATTATTTATCTAATAATTATTTGAACCCTCAAAATTTAAATATATTTATTTTTTTAAAATTACTTTTTAACTAAATACATCCAAACATAAATTATTTTTAATTTAATCACTGATCAATAATGAAAAATCACTTATCTTATGATTAATTATCAAAAACTAATCCAAACATGGTTAAATACATCTTTGGTAACTTTTCATTGCCCAGGCCATGATACGTATTGAGATTAACTATAATTACAAAGGTACGATATACTGCGTGAGTTTTTTTTAATGTGTTTTTCTTTTTTTGGATAAAAGCTCACGATATACAGCGTGAGTTTTTTTAATGTGTTTTTAAGATGGGCATGATTATGCTTGTACGTAGTCAACACTTGCTTTAAGACAAAAAAGTGAGAGGGGGAGTGGATACAAGAAGCAAGAAACTCAAAACAGGGGAATTAGCAAGTGGGTAATCTCACTCTTGGTAATCCACTGGCATAACACGGATCTGGTTGAAATTAAGAAATAAAAAAGAAAAGAAAAGATGGAGGAATGAATTTCCTCAGAGGGGACGAGCGAGGGATGCAATTCCAATAATTACAAAAAAAAAAAAAAGGATCAAACATGAAAAGTTTAAAGGGTGATGTTTGTTAGTTACTATATGGGATTTTGAGAGGCAATTGTCAATTACATTGCTCTAATCCGGCGGCCATCACTTTTGAGATAGAAGGAAGAAAAGATGAAGGAATTAGACATCTTAAGCTTAGGATAAACTTTGCCCTCTTGATCAAAGTACATATATTCCTGAAATGATTATGTGAAGGGCCCCTGGCAAACATACTTTCGTTCGGCACCAGCATTTTTTTAATTATCTCCACACTTGAATAATTAATTAAAACCTTGTAAGACACTTAAATGTTGTTTAATTAATTAATTCCACTCCAATAAAAGTGCTGGCTTGGCTTCGCCTCAAGATGGATTATTCTGCTGGGCCAAAGGGGGGAAAACAATAACAACATAAAATCTAGTTTACCAAAAAAAGCCAACATAAAATCTACAATAGTGGTATGGTTCTACAGTCATCTACTTGGCCCCAAATTTGGAAGTTTAAAAATATTGAAATTTTTGGAAAAACACGCATCAACAGTTTTTTTCTCTTCACTTTAGTTAATACATTGAACCATATCGGGGTGTCTGATAATTCCAAAATCTGAAAAGAAGGAGAAAGCCATCGAGTTTGAACAAACTGGAGTTCCTTTCCCTACAGTTACAAGGTAAAGCAAGATGGCATTTGTTTCCGACCCCACTCGAGGACACATGATAGATGATTAAAAGTGATATGTTGATCAGTAATATATGTGGCCATAAGGGGGAAAAAACGAAACTTGAAATGGAGATTCTCTTTTGATCGAGTTCATCATCATTGGGTTGCATGCAAATTTGGGTGATCAAGTTCATGGGGACAGGAATTCTAGAGGGAATGATTTGGTTGGAAAAAGAGATGGAGTAGGGGTGAGTCTGGGAGCCAAAGAAAGAAGCGGCACAGTAGTAACAGGGAATGTCAGGAAAGAGAAAGAGAAGCCCTTTTCTTGATTGCGGGTCAAATAAGGAGAATATCCACCAGTCACCGCCTCCCAAGGCACTTTGACCCCAATAACACAACACATGTTACCTTAAATAGTCTTATTCCCTACCAAAGGATCTTCTCTCCTCTTGCCCTCCCAATCTCTGCTTTCTTTCTTTTGGCGTCGAAGACTACGCTGCTCTCCTTTATGGCTTTTTCTCACTATTTGACATTGACTACCCCCTTCCTTACTTACCCATCTAATGGCACCTAAATACAATTCTTATACTCATTTCACGTTAATTCTTAAAACTTGGTCTTAATCATTCATGATCACCTCTTGAAAGAAAAATGCTTTATTCCACGCATCACACATATCTACACAATAACAACTATATAGGCAGGCATAATAATATTATGAAGAACTCGACTGTTTTAGAATATCAATTCTTCACGGAACGCTTTTGTCTAGGCCAAAACGGTTGGAGAAGAAGAGGTCTCTCGCCCACAGGGGAGACCAAGAGAGCAAGGCAAACAAACCAGTCATGTGACCAAACATAATCTGCCTTGGTGGTTTGGGACCCAGAACTTTCTTGGCAACATGTCTGGCAAATACTGCACCATCCGTGGCTTTCTCACCTTGAGAAGCTCGTGCTCGTTCCGCTATCACATCTTTAAACTCCTTATAAAGCTTCCATTCGTAATTCCCTAGTTTCTCCAAATTAGCACTCCCCAAATTAGACCGCACGGCTCCAGGCAGAACTTGAACCACGTTAATCCCAAATGGCCTAAGCTCAAGACGCAGGCTGTTTGACATGGCAATCACGGCAGCCTTACTAGAACAGTAAGACCCTGCCCATGGAGTGGACACTGTGCCTACAATGCTCCCAACATTTACTATGCTCCCACTTCGACGCACAGCCATGTGAGGCACCACACGTTGTACCAACCTTACTTGCCCCAAAGTGTTGATTTCCCAAGCTTTCCTAATTGCATCTAGTGGCAGCTCCGCTAGTGGGCCAGTGCTACCTATCCCGGCATTATTAATCAGAATATCTATGCGTCCACATTTGGATATTACAGTGTCCACCGCCGAAGCCACACTCTCATCCGAACACACATCAAGCTCGAGTGTGTCTATGTTGTCTGACTCCAAATCTAACATGTCTCGCATCCTATGGGCAATGTCAGATGCAAAAACTTGACAATTCTGCTCCGCAAATGCCCTGCAGTACTCATAGCCAATGCCACCCTTGCCACACCCTGTCACTAGAACCACTTTGCGGTCACTCATTTTTTTTTTGGTGTTTCACTCTCTCGTTGAACCACTGCGTAATCGCTAATTATGATTTCATCCCTCTTATATGAAATTAAGTAACAAGATGTACGCAAGTTTAATTAGAGCCATCTTATTCTTTTTTCTTGTTGATTGGTTCGTCTATGGGTTACGTGGTTGGTGAGCAGAATATTCTTCGCACCATATGCTTCTTGAGTTCTTGTGTCTATGGAATGGTCGTCAGGCCGGCTGCGATGTAGTTGTTTTCCATGTGGCTTCGGTGGGAACGACGTTGTCATGCTGACACTTTCTACTTCGCTTTTGGTCACAAAGATAGCTCCACAAGGACAAGACATTATCAGCTTTCAAGGAAAGCTGCCGGGAAGAAGATCTAAATATCTATTTGTATTGTCCAATTCAGATTCTTTCGTATTAAAAGCAAACCTAAAATTCCAAGGGATTTTAATTCCCGGCCTTATATTACATGCTGTGGTTTTTTTCCTCCTTTCCTTTGAGGGTTAACCCATCAGAATTCAGATCATTACGGCCTTTAAAAAATGCTTGGAATTTCTTTTATGAAACATATGCATAAAAAAGGGTTAGATAACTGTGGAGGGAACATGGAATCCAAACAAACGGAGTAATTAAGAATGCAAAAAATAATGAGCAGAGAAAGTGGAACTAGATGGATAGGTACCTGTGAGATGAGATGGCCACGTCTGAATGCTGCTAAAACCAGTGTATGAAGATAGGGTCTGTCTGCACTTTCTCTTTTTAGGGGAAAGTATTTAAGTAAGCCTTTCATGGAACCCAATGGCAATTTTTCTGCATCCCTTAGCCCCATCACTGTCGTTGCTTGATTTTACCCTACGCCCAGCCAATTTCTTCTCTTTTTCAGGCATTAATGTTGCATGCCGTACTGTTGGATAAGAACCTCTTTATGACCCCTTTAATTTCCTGTCTGCACTCTGCAGCATTCAACGTTTCCTTTTCCTTTTCCTTTTTCACCCCCAATTTTCATCTAACATATGCAAGCAACACAATTCCACCCGTAACTTGGTCTTATAAAAATAAATGAATTATAGTCCCAGGTTTAACTTGCTTTCACTAACAATGCAGTCATTGAAGATGTGCAGAGATTATGTATTTGAGTCTAGTGTGGTGTGCTTTCTAGCCCTGCAGCGGAGACCTTACTAGATTACCTTCACTGGAAAAGAAGTGCCCTAAGATGTAGGAAAGCAAGAAATAATGGACCCAATTTTATTAAAGTCTACCTATCAGTTAAAATATTCACATATTCCTAGTAGGGTGGTTAGTGGGGTTTAAAATTCCCAACATTGTGCCAAAGCCTTCATCCTCGACATATCAGGCTTAGACACCAGACCCATTATTGAAAATTTCTTAAATATACTTAAACTAATAAATTAATGCCGATTTTCTAAGTAATTTTGTTTGCTTTATCCTTAATATCAATATGTCATTGGACTTTAACATCACAATGACTTGAACTGAATATGTCGTAAATAGAGACACACAAGGACTCACACCACACCAGAGACTAAATATACAGAACCCTTCTATTTACGTGTGAAAATTGAAAATCCTACCTTTTGACATGTGAAAATCAAAGATTTCCTTCACAACTTCGAAATTTTAAGAGACCACGCAAGTGACTAAAGAGTCTTGTTTACTTTTTGGCACGGCCCGGTTGTGTGGACTCAACCATTTGAGTACATCTAAAGAAGTCACTAGTACCCATCTGGAATTCAATAAGATGATAATAGGCTCAATCTTAAACCGAAAGAAATACAAGGTTCAAACTGCCAGATTCATTCCTGGTTATAATCTTAGGTCCACGTAAAAGTTCCATACCATTATTCTCATCTTACATCCTTAACCACTAAATTTCATCAGGTTACATATATGACAATCAACAGTTGTAGGAAGAAAGTCTTCCAGTTATACAGCAATGGGGAAGCTATACAGGGAAAGTTTATGTTTATGCAGAAGAACTATTGCAGCAGACATAAAAAATATCATCCAAAGTGGCATGGTCCCCTGTCCCTTCATCCTTCCTCGCATACAACAACTGCCTTCCTTTGAATACCAACATTCCCCCCTGAAATAAAACAGCTGATCCATATAAGAAAAAAAATGGAAAATGAGAACAGGGAATCAGGAACAAGACTGAGTTTGTTCTAGCCATTTGCCACAATACAGATATCACCGGACCTGTTGTAATACACCGCTTATATCATCTGGAGTAGCTTCAATTGTATAGTTCTTTAATGCTTTCTGAAAAGTATCATATCTTGAGAACACCTTTGCCTGAAATATCAACATCATGGTGAAAAGATACATGCATGTATTAGACAACAATCGGATAACCTCTTGAAATGGTGTACTTCACAAATGTCTGAAGTTTACACTGGCGGGGTTGAAGAATGTACGGCCAACTCCATAGTAAAGGTCCAAAACATTATATGCCTGGAAGAAAGAAGCATTTATTATAATAAAGATTCACTGAAAGATGAGTGCTAATAGGTGAGTATTCATACATTACCTTGCGCTCAGGATCTGCATAAAGACAATCCATTGGAAATGGTAACTGAACATAGGATATATCGAGTCAATAAGAAAATATCAGTCAAGATTAACGACGACTCAATTGACAAATATATTGGTAAGCATGATACTCAAAGAACACTTAACAAAATTAAAATCTCTATGGATACTAACCTACCACCAATACCTACCTAGCCCGTTCTGATGCCACAACTAAACTAATCAGGGATGTAATATACAACCCCTTAGAATCATTATAGACTTCAACTATATGCTGGAAACTGAAATGTAAGCTGTTATTTTAATAACAGGAAATGCAATAAACTGGGATGTGACTGATCATTAACTTCTCAAATCCAATCCTTAATTCTAATAGAAGCAATGATGAAATCCTAAACTTATCATTGTCTATGGTTTTCATAGTTCAAGACTTCAAGCATGTTCAGAACATCAATAAATCCTTTAGAAGAGCAAAGTCTTCCAATAATAATTTCAGTCACTCATGAAATAGAGTAAACGCCTCCCGTCCAAAATTAAAAAAGAAAGTCTTTTGCTTCTTAAAGCATGAATTATGCTAGGAAGACATTGCAATGATAGATCAAGAGAAAGAAAATACTCGTTCAGCAAGGATACGGGCTTTATTGGGAGTGCCAACACCCACTGCAATTAGTTTCGCACCAACTGAATCGAACCTTGATCTGTATTCCTTTAGGGTTGAAGCTAATTCCCAGCTAAGAACAACAAGCACAAGTGCAGACAAGTCATGATAACTAGCTTCACAGAAACAACCCTTGATGATGGCCAAAGGTGAAGATCAGTTACCAGCAAACGCATCCAAAGTGCCTTAAGAGGGCCACTACAGCTAATCCCTGGGAAGAATTCAAGGATGGGTACCAAAAAGTTATTGTACAATAACAGATATTCAAGTCTCAACATTTAGAAGAGAACATACTCCAGTTAGCTGCTAATTCTGTTCTATAAACATTTATCATGGATTGAAGGTACTAGCAGAACTTTTTGTGAATGAATAAGCTAAAGTCTGGTAATACTAAGAACAGTCAAATTTGCTGGATGCATATTTTAATTTCCAAAGCAATCATGTTCTTGTCGTATCAACCTTTTTATTAAGAGAAGATGACCTTTGATCAGGTTGTTTGGATTACCGTGAATAATTATTTTCGAACTTCAACATGAATTTTGGCAGCCTAAATTTAATGGTTCCCGGCTAACATCCCAACTCAATTTTGGATTTTGGGGAGGTCCGCCAAAATGAAAAGCAACAAGCTTTTGCCAGATTTCGTTTTGGTTATATCATTATCTATAACACAATGTTGATGTCGATAGTTTCACACACAAAACAAACTTAGCAGAATTTAATCAATAAAGTAATTACTTCAAAATGCAATTTTATCAATAACAAATCCCCGTTGATTATCCAAACAGCCAAATACTTTATTAGCAGAACAGAGAAGAAGCAGAAATTAGGCTAAAGATACCCAACCTCGTTCTGATCCCAGAGATCTTTGAACATGACAGGTTCACCAGTTGCAGTGAAAATGGTGACATCACCTAGATCCTCCGCAATGTTTGGACTGTAGAGCGAGGTCGAAGCTCTTGCAACTAGATGCGCTTTCCCGCCAACAACAGCGGAAACTCTTTTCTTGGAGAAATGAGTGAGTGCGCGAGAATTAGGAGTTGAAATTGAGAAACAACGGGGAAAGACACCAGACGGAACAAGTGGTCGAAACGGTGGCGGCGGCGACAACAAATTCTGTGCAGATGTTAAAACCATGTTGTCGGATTGAAATAAGTGAATTGAATCTCCAGAGCTCAGGGAACTAGCTGTATTAAGTATATCAATGAGCGAAGAGCAACAGAAATTTTCGCCTCATGTGGCGTGGGGCCCTCCAGCAATTTGTGAGAAGAAGGAAACCACCCACCCTAGGTTAGGTGCGGAGGATATGCTCAAAAGTTCTGGGCAGTGAATCGTTCCTACATTAAGGGCCGTTTGGTTCGCGGAAGTGTTTTTGAATGAAGTGGAAATGGAGGTGGAAATGGAAGAGAAAATAGGGTTGGAAGTGGAGTTTAAAAGTGTGCTTGGTAAAATAGGAACAATAGCTTACTTCCATGGAAGTGGGGAGGCTTCCATCGTAGGTAGAGAAGAAGCCACTTCCAGCCTTTTTGATGGAACTCGGTTCCATGGAGAAGAAGCTTCTGGCACACCAAACAGGCTTAAAGAAGGAATTCTCTTCTATTTCCACTTCCATAGTCTCCAATTCTGGCATACCAAATGTGGCATAAAGGATTCATGAATAATCTTGGACCTACTAGTGGTACCACAGATGAGATGTGTGCGATCTTAAGAAGGTCTTGGAATTGGTTGGGAAAATGGCTTTTGGAAGGTAATGGTAGCTAATGCTATGTTTGGGAGTTTTTTACTTGATGTAATGGAATGGAGTGGAATGGTTAAAGGGAGTAGAACATTGTTTGGATGGATTTTTTATAAGGGAATGGAATGGCAAGGGAGGGCCTCTCAAGCCCTCCTAGCCATCCAAAACCCAGTTTTTATTGTCCCCCCAAATTGGGGGGTCATAGATAGAATGTCTTGGGGTTTATATTATATTCACAAAATTATCTCAAATCTTATTATAACACATATATATCTAATAATATTTATCATTGATCTCTTTCTTATCACTTTCATTCTCTTCATTATATAAAGTTATTCCCTGGTCTCTCAACTATATCAAGCTATACTCTCAATCTCTTTATAGCTTAAGGATTTTTAATTTTTTCTATTGGCGACTTTGAATTTAAAAATGATGAATAATTTTTCCCTAACAAATTGTAATTGTAATCTTACATATTTATAAAGAATAACAAATAAAAAAATCTTATTGTATAAATGCTACTTGGAAAAAAATATTTGAAGTTTATTAAAAAACATTTTGTACTTTTTAATTTGAAATAATTTCATATTTTTTATCTAAATTAAATTATAAGGATAATATGAGAAAAATATGTTATAAACTATTTTATTTTATTAATTTTATAGTAACTCTTAAACAATGGCTAAATGAAACTGTTTCTTTCTATCTTAAAGCTCTCAAATAATGGAACATTATGTTCAATTCCATTCCATTCCGTTCCATTCCACTTTATTCCATTAATGACCATTCTATTCCATACCATATTAAACTCCCAAATATACCCTAAGGACCTGGCGGGAGCTGTTAATACAATTAATAGGGATAGCGCTCCTGAAAATCCGATGGAACAATTGACTACTTATTGGAGGATTTATCGCTAAGGATTTTCTTTTTTGATAATTCTCGCTAAGAATTAGAACGTCATTTTTTATCATGTCGTTAAGGAGGCAAAAATGAATATACTAATTAACTTGGTGAATTAGCATAATTTTTGTTATTTACGGATTCTCCTTTGGGTGTAGGTTTCTAATTTGAGGCATAGTGTGGTCCGCTTCTCCATTCCTCTTTTGTATGGTCTCTATACCCTTTCATTAAAAACAAAAACAAAAAAAAAAGAAAAAAGAAAAAGAAAAGTGTATCGTTCCTCTGGGCATGCCATTGGCGTCAACTAGTGCATTAGAATCACATCTGTTGCATTAACAAGGCCAGAAATACAGGTAAAATGAGCATTACTTGGGGATTTCTCGTCCACTTTCATCATATCCTCATAACAGGAAGTATATAACCAATGAAGAGAAAAGTTTATAACCAATTAAGAGAAAAATGTATGCATTATATTTTGATTTTTCAAGAAATTTTCAATTTACATTATTAATTCTTGCTCTAACATGGCGCCATGAAAATTTTTCAAGGTCATGGCATGGAATGACCCAAACTGGCTTCAGGGGCGTTTTAAGAGAATGGACCTAACCTAAATTCGTTCTTCGGCCTCGGCTTTCTTGAAAGGGATGGCCATACCCAGCCTGAGTCTGAAGTTACGTTCAAAAACTGTAGTCACTAGTTAGCACAGACCAGGTGGAAGATTAACAAATATAACAAAAAAATGAAAAGAATATATATTTTTTCTTCTTAATCATTAGTAGATTTTAAAAGGTTACGTATTTGACAATTCGCATTTTCTATACAAAGAAATTCATATAGATATGCAGCATTTGAAAAGCTACACGGTTTAGTTTAAAGGCCCATGCAACGAGGCACTTAGATTTTATGCCGCGCAGAAGAAAACCTAAGATTAGGGAGAGAAAAAAAAACATAAACTTGGAGGCGCAGATCCACCTCCAGCAATCTGTGCATCCGAGGAAAGCCGAACTCATGCAACAGGAGCTTTGCAACAGACATCAAAAACATCATTTAACGGGGCATGGTCACCTGTCCCTTCGTCCTTCCTCCCATACAACAACTGCTTTCCTTTGAATACAAACATCCCCCCCCTGACATCAAAATAACAACTGATCCGTGTAAGGAAAGCCACAACTGGAATCAGGAACAAAACCAATTTTGTTCTAGTCCTTCAATACCACACATATATCAACAAACCTGTTGTAACACACCACTTCTATCATCCCGCGTGGCTTCAATCGAATAATTCTTTACTCCTTTCTGCAAGGCATCAAATCTTGACAATACCTTTGCCAGTACTATCATTGTTAAAGGTGAACATATCCATTTATATATCATCTATTAGACAACCCAATAATATCTTTGAAAGATATGCTACTCAGAAGTCTGATATTTACACTGGCTGGGTTGAAGAATGTACGGCCAAAACCATAGTATAGGTCCAGAACATTATATGCCTGAAAGAAAGAAGCATTTATTATACTACAAATTCACTGAAAGATGAGTCCTAATAGGTGATAATTCACAGTGCAATAAGCATGCATGCTACCTTGCGCTCAGGATCCGCATAAAGGCAATCCATTGGAAATGGTAACTGAACATGGGATATCAAGCCAATAAGAAAATATCAGTTTTCACGTTAAAAACATGTCCATAACAACAGCACACAAATTGTCACTTAAGATGAAGGTCTCTGATCCCTCAATCTCCCAGAAGTGATGTACGGATGAGATAAAAGATGTTTAATTCTTGACCAAGTCACCAAGATAAAGCGGAAATACTTGTGCTTTTCTCAAGAAATAGTTTGTGACGTAAAGAGTAAGCCTTATATGAAATAGGTGCAAACTTGAACGACAAACCTCTGAACCAAAATGCATTTCAGACAAAGGGATAATCAACAAGTCCGTGGGCATGACACTGGCTCAGAGAACACCACAACAAAATGGCATCAATTGAAACAATTCTATCACCAATATTCACTAGTTCAATATAATGCTACAATCATATTATTAAGGATGCTGTTTCCAACAGCATAAAAATATCATCGTCCTCAATTATTCTCAAGAAGCTCCTATACAAGCTGTTAATTTAAAAATCTTCATAAAATCTAGGATATGGAATAAAGATGATCAGCTTCTAATTCTAATAACTAATTCTAACAGAGTGACGGTGAAGTAAATATTTCCCGTCATCTTGTCTAGTTTCCATAGTTCAAGCATGTTCAGAACATGAATAAATCTTTTAGAGGAACAACGTCTCCAATTAATATTTTCAGCCTCTCATGAAAAATGGTCAGCACCTCCCACCCAAAATGAAAAAAGAAAGCATTTGGCTTTTCAAAACATGAAGTATTGCTGGCAAGACATTGAAATGAAAGATCAACAGAAAGAATTTACTCGTTCAGCTAGGATACGGGCTTTATTGGGAGCACCAACACCCACTGCAATCAGTTTCACACCAGCTCAATCAAACCTTGGTTTGTATTCTTTTAAGGATGAAGCTAATTCCCAGCTAACAACAAGAAGCACAAAAGCAGAGGAGTCATGTAAATAGCTTTGCAAAAACAAGTCTTGATGATTATTGCAAAAGGTGAAGATCAATTACCAGCAAGGGCATCCGAAGTGCCTTAAGAGGGCCACAACAGCTATTCCGTGGAGACTTTAAGGGTAGGCACCAACAGTTATTGCACATAGCCAATTTTCAGGTTCTAGAATTTAGCAGACAACGTACTCCAGTGAGCTGCTAGTTCTGTTTTTCAAGCATTTATCATAGAATGAATATAACAGCAAAGCTTTTACATATGAATAAGTTAAAGTGTCACACTAAGGAAAAGAAGAATCAAAGTTGCCAGATGCATAATTCAATTTCGGAAGATGACATTTTCTCTTCGCATCCGCATTTTTATCTTGAAAATAGGGGCTTTGAGAGGCTTGTTTGGATTTACAATGGAGGATTATTTTCCAACCTCAACATGAATATTTTGAGGTAAAAATTCATTACAGGCAGTGACCACCAGTTAGCATTGCAAGTCAATATTCAATTTTAGAAAATTTGGTCGCCAAAATCAAAAGCAACAAATTGTAAGAATCCTTATGATTTGTGTTCACTACATAACACATCAACACACACAAGAAACACAACGTTATATATTTTAATGTTTGATCGTCCCTCGCGCCAAACCAACTTAGCACGATTCAAGTATTCTATCAAATACACTTTTCTTTATCTCAGTAATAATTTCCGGCGCAATATGAAAACAACCATTGGCAAAAAGAGAGGGAGCAAACATTGGGCGAAAGATGCCAACCTCGTTTTGATCCCAGAGATCTTTAAACATGACAGGTTCACCGGCAGCAGTGAAAATGCTAACATCTCCGAGATCCTCAGCAATGTTTGCACCGTTCGGCGAGGTCGAAGCTTTTGCAACCATTCGGGCAGTTCCTTTAACAACAGCTGAGCCCATATGGCTAGAGAAATAAGTGGCTGTAGCGGAAAAGGCCTGAGATTTGGGAGGTGAAATTGTGAAACAGTGAGAAGAGACAATAACGGAAGTTAGAGATGGTCGAATAAATGGTGGCGAAGAAAGAAAATTTTGTGTAGACATTAAGAACATGGTTGGATTGAATCAACCTAAAACCTAGAGTTGGAAGGCAGTGGTTCTTTCAGGGTACTGAGAAGAGCAACAGATATTCAGAAATTTCTTTCTTGTGTGGCATCGGATGGTCCAGCAAGTCGTGAAGGTAAAACTAACCACGTAGCGTTTATAAATCTTTTGACTTTTCTCCAAATCAAAGAATAAAAAATTTTTACTTTCGAGACGAGGAAGGGTGCCAAAGTTTATTGAGAATCCAAAAAAATTCCCTACACACGTTAAGGATTGCAACTTGTAAAATTCTTCAAATATTTCAACTTTTTTTCCCCGGAATATGTTTCATTCAATTTTTTCCAGTGAACCTGAGCATTACAATGACACTTTTTTCTTACTTCGGGAATATAATATCGAAAAAAATGATAACATAAATCAAAGAGAAATTTAATGCTCATCGGTTGTAAAGAATTCGAACTGAAATAGTGTAACGCAAGAAATGCAGGAAATTTTCAACATGAAGAGGAGGCTCAGACACGCACAAACGCGGTCATCAAAAAGCAACAGATTTTGCTTTGGAAAATTTGGTCCTATACACAGAATCCAAATCAGAATCGAGAAATGTTAGCAGTCATCCTAGCCTCCAGCTCCAACAACCTAAGGAGTCCATCTTCGATCCAAAACAGAATCAAATTTATGGGAAAAGAGATATCATCCGCAAGAAATTCATAACTCTAAAAGAAAAGAAGATATCCAGACGTATGATGGCGAAAAAGCATCCGTCATCCAAAAACCCTAACAAAGTGAATGCCAGACCAGACTTTTCTGCTCTTCGCTTTGGAGTCGCATTCAGAACTCGTGAAGGGGCCGGGCCGATAGGGATTCATCCAAAGCAAGAGGGTGTTGGGCCGATACGAGAAAAGGCCCACAACTCTTAGGGTTTCAAATCCCTAGATGGGTTTATAGCATCGAACTATTTCATATCGCTACTTATGTTTCTCGCGCTTGACTCCAGAATATGGTCGCCGTGTAATTTTTGGAATGAAAGTTTAAAATAAATAAATTGAGTTTAATAAATATTGGGCTAAGATAAGAAAGATATATTATAAATTTATAATCATCCACTCCACACTCGACTCCCGCAGCCGGAAATTATAATCACGATTTCTTTGACGAAAGTCAACCCTGAGGAAACTCTGGAAGTGAGTCACTCTTCATGCTATTCTTCAACACGTTAACGTTCGATTTATTTTCCTATCTGCCAGCCAGAGATGACAATGGGTTCAAATTTTCTTCACGCCAACAGTCGAATAATATTCCTTGTACGTGCTGCTTCATTTGGGCATATGTAGAAAAGGAGATGTAACTGCATGTTTGCATGATTGAGAAGGAAGAGTGTAATTAGCAAAAAAAGATTGGGTCTTTGACAATTCAAGCAAAACCAGGGCACGCCGTGCGAGGCGGACTCTTATCAAGTTATTGAATACCTTCACCCGCTCTACCTACCCAGAAATATCCACAAATTGAATTGTCGTTGCTAACACTCCTAATTTGCCACCACAGAGGAAAATTGTAACTCCCACGAGACCAAAATTTGGGTGGGCTTTGTTTTTGTTCGCTTTCATGATTGAATTCCTTGAAAAGAAATAATCAGCTTCCTTCCCCTTCACGTTTTATTTGCTTGCCTTTCAGATATTTCTACCGTTAGGGAGTACAAACGACATGAAATAGCTCTATAACCCCTATCTCTTGAAGCCCCCCACCCCACCTAAGCTAAAACTTGAATGTAACCCGCAATGAGTCACACAAGGGGAAGCATAGCCTTTTCTTGGGAGGACAGACCTGGAGTTTGTAAGACCTCCGGCTCTAGCCATGATTATTCCATTACTACTGTGGGATCAGAAGAAGCCATCCCTCAGAAATCATCTTCAGCAATATTAGCGCCATCAACAACAAGTGGGAATCTCTTGGACGACAGTTCAGACAGGACGCCAGCAATTCAAGATATGAAGATTCCCCTGCCTCCATGTCTGTCTCAACCTCCATGCAGAAACACTTCGTACAAGGGCTTCAAATGGCAGCAAGACCCTTTTCTTGTGGCGTACAAGGAGTGTACCAAAACTCGAAAAATTGACAGCCACGAAGGTGTTGGGTCTGATTCCAGCGCAAGCAAAAGCAAGTTTATTTTTTCATGCAAGAATTCCCTTGATGCACGGGACGGTAATTTTCTCAAAAAATATCAGCTCCCTCGTCTCCCACATGGATCAAATCCCTCATTTACTAAAAGGAGATGAACTCAAACTACAGCACGGATTAGATTTCATTAGTCTTAACCCCCACACTAATTCTTTTTTTAATATTTCTTCCAGCTGCCAAATGGTTCATGATTTGAAATTTTTAAGTCGTTCTGGGACTGTGACTATATAATATTTGAAGTTATATATCTCCTGTTATCTTTCCAAAATTCTGTTTTATAGTTTGTGTGTCGATGTTGTAATGATAGAAAACAATTTTTATATTGTCGATCAATATATCAACAGATATTAATATAACTACTGTAACTAAATTTTTATGGAAATTTTTTTATGTATTTTTTCTTTGATTAAACAGATTTGGTAATGTAAAATCGTCCCTTTTGCGTTTTTTAGATCCACAACAAAGCCCAGCCAATAAGCCCAATATAAAAGAAACCCAAAGCCCATGTACGGTGAGCACGATACTACGAAGAGTGCTTCAGTTAGAGGTGTGCATGGGCCGGGACGGGCCGGGCATCACTTCGGCCCGGTGTCTGACCCGTAATACTCCCCGGGCCAACAAAATGGGCCCGTGGCCCGGCCCGGTCCTTCACCGGGCCGGTGCCGGGCCAATACCGGGCCGGGTTTGGCTCGGCCCGTTATAAGAAATAAAAAAAATAAAAAAAATTTAATTTTTTAATAAAAATATAACTAATTTCATTTAAAATATATTCTTATAGGAAATAATATTAGGTTAAAAAGTAACATTTATCAAAATTATAAATACTCAACAATTATACATTATTTATTTTATATAATATTAAGTTATGAAATAAATTTAAAATTTGAAATAAAATAAAAAATTGAAATAATAAAATGTATCTATTATAATTATAAAATTAATTTATTACATAAGGCATACGAAGGAAAAACAATTATATAAAATTATTTAATATTTTTAACAAATAAAAAAAATAAGAAAATTGAAAAAAATATATATATATACCGGGCCGGGCCGGGCATATGCTTGCCGGTGGCCCGGGCCGGCCTGGTCCTTTATTTGGCCCGGTTTTGTTTCAGTTCAGCAATTTTTTTTTGCCCGACTCGGCCCGGCCGGAAATGACCGGGCCACTCCGGGCTAACCGAACCTTCGAGCCCATTGAACACCCCTAGCTTTAGCAATAAATGACTGACATAGATTGTAGAACCCGTAGATTGTAGAACCCAAAACTAGAAACAGATTAGCGATTGGATCTCCGTCCCGACAAACCATAGTAGATTCCTTGCCACTCTAAATTGAATTATAGATTATCCAAATTTTACCGTATAACTAGGTTTCGAATCCCATTTATGTACGAAAACTAGAAATGCCATACTATTCAAGGTTCCGTATATGACAGTGCAGCTTCAATTAACTTTTAACTATAAAATTTGAAAATATGATTGAAAATAAAACTAATAAAAATAAAAATTTAAATTTAAATATAAAAACATCTGAGTTTACAAAACCATAGATGTCATGACAGGTGTTAGATAAAAGGAGGAATGTGATGGAGAGGCCAATTTCGTGCGTGTCAATTCCCTTGATTTTAATCCAATCTTCAATCGATTGGTTGGATAAGACAAAAATCAGTGTCTGGTCCGATTTAGAACACACTAAAATTCAAACCTCTAAAAAATCAGTCAAAAACTAATTACTTCCTTCAATTCTATATGTAGGACTTTTTGTTCATATCCTAAATATAAAATCTTTTACAATATATAGGGTAGTATTTATTATATATTTTTAAAAAATACCCTTATTTAATGTATCCAAAGAGAAAGTGAGATAGATTAAATAAGGATAATTTTAAAAAAATATTAAAATTTTCAGAGAAATCGAGATAATTAATTAATTTTAACTTTCATTCTTAATTTATATAATTCGATTAAAAAAATTTTATATTAAGGATAAAAGGAAATAACATGTAAAAAACGGATAAGTCCTGTCAAATTAAAGAAATACTTCCTACTATACAAATGAAAATATTACACTACTAAACTAAAGGCTTCCCAAGTAAGTTGCGCGCCCAAGCCATAACAAAAATATATTGCAGTGGGCTACGGGCTTCTCTTTCCCTTAAACGAATGCCCACCCAAAACTACCAAATTAACAGTTCTTGTCCCCTCATTTATAAAGCAACATCCCCACATGACGCTATCGTTTGGGCGATATGTGACTCGGGATTTTTAGCTTTATTTTTTTTTAAATTTTTTTCAATCTTTCATATTATTATTTTTTATTTCTTGAAATTTTTTCTATATGAGAACATATTTTTTTTTATTTTTGTGATACCTATTATTTATTTAAATTTAAATTTTAAAATTAAAATTTTTTAATTTAATTTTAATATAATTTTTAAAATTGTTTGATAACAAGTATTTATGCCATTTTTCTTTCTTAGTTTGTTTTTTCAATTTTTGCTCTTTTTTGTTTATTTCTTGAATCTTTTTTATGTGATAACATCTTTTAATTTTTATGATAATTATTATTTTTTCATATTTTAATTTTAAATTTAATCATTTTAATTTGATTTTAATATGGCTCTTAAAAGTATTTGATAACAAATGTTTATTCCCTTCCCACTTAATTTTTGTGATAATTATTATTTATTTATATTTTTTACTTTTGATTGCTAATTTTTTAATCTTTTAAGTATATGCTACTTAAAATATGTTAATTTAATTACAACTGGTCCAGCCTAGTTCAATCTCAATCAGACTATTAAATCTTAAATCAATACTTTAACCGGTTTAGTGACCGGTCTAATTTTTTTAACCTTGCATATCATTCCTCCTCTTCTAGTAGTGGTGACTTTTATTGCAATTTCTTACAATTAAAAATTAAAATTTTCAAATGCAACTTACTTTTTTTTTCAAAAAAAAAAAAAGAAAGAGAGAAATTTATTCATACAATTGTAAGTAAACAAAAAAAAAAACTATTTATCATTCTCTTCGATCGATCCCGAGACAAACTAAACATGGAATGAAGAATATAGTACAATCTACTGTTCTATAGTATGGATGGCTATTTTTCTTTTATCTGTGTGCGCGTGTGATGTTTACGCCCATGAAATTAAGGTGCTAATTTATGCCGTAAATGTTATAACCTCTGGACGCAATTATATTGAACAACGAAAATAAATAGGTTAAAGTTACATTGCATGTTTGCGAAAAATATTTAATCAATATATTTACTCCATTTTCTTATCGATCTGATGGTGGAGGGATATAACATATAAAATAGCAGTGCAGCACTAAACATGAAAATTTGTGAAGATAATAGGAAGGTTAATTAATTAAGTCAGCACACAGAAAAGTATGAGAGCTAGTAAAAGTATTCTGTGAGTAATTGGAACCAATCATATATGATAGAGAGAGTGGTTAAAGGGCTTGTAATTCAATTGAGCTTTCGAAGGACCCCTCAAAAAGTAATTCAGCGCTGATGACATATTTTTGCTACTCCGCTCACATGGTCAAATAGGACATTGGTTTATGATTTACTCAATAGCTTTCAGTAGATTACTTAGTTTTGGATGGTCAAAAAGATGCTTTGTTTTAAAACACAAAATTGAATGGGGAAATGTATATTTGGAGGGAGACACTGATGATTCATGAATTTCGTGAATGAAATAGCATCCATCTGAATGACATAATTAATTTATTAACGTTCTGAGATTATTCTTATTTTCTAGTACGTCCACCATTTTTTAGTTTACTAACTGAAACAGTATAGTTAGAAAAAGCGAGTTGAGAGGAAATTGGGAGGAAAGGGATGAAGGATTCAAAATTGACTACTCCCATTATCTTTCCTCTGCGTGTTTTAACCTCATTGGCTGTTTATCATTAAACAAACGTTAATTATTATATAGGACATTGTGAATCAATTAAGGTCTTCAACATAAAGAAGGAATCACTCACACAATGAAATAAAAAACCATTCATAATAAAGAGGAGCAATATAGTTGGTGACAAATAATACGAACATGAATCAATGCTAAAATAAAAGTCCTTTTTTTTTTTATAGCAAGAGAATCTAAAAACAGAAAACAAAACCACAAAACACTATCCACCAGCAAAAATAGCCCTCAAATGATTGGATATCATGCTCTCGCTCAGCTTTGTGTACCCCGCCGCTTGTGACAGCGCAAACTTGGCAAGACCATCAGCTTCTTTATTTAAATCTCTTGGAACCCAAACAATGGACACTTGCCACTCTCTCATAATCAAAGCCCTACTCTCCTCCACTAGGTCCCTGTTCTTATGCAACTCTCCACATCCAACTTGTATCAAGGACATCGCTTCCCTTGAATCACAATGGAGAATCACTTTACGATAACCTTCTTCCCATGCATGTCTCAGTCCCATTAAGCACGCCCATAGTTCGGCCACCAAGCTATCTCCCATATCTAATCTCAAGATGAACCCATTTAAAATAGCTCCATTCGAGTTCTTGAAAATACCCCCACAACTTGCCGTATCTCTACGGTGCGCGTAAGCTCCGTCAACAAAGATTTGTACCCATCCTTCAGGGCACGTTAGGCTCCGATTACCATTCACCACCTGGCCACCATTCATGTTAATACCACTCAACTTACAAGAAACAGACTGTCCACACTCAATGATCGCCTTAGCTTTGTAATAAATAGTGATCGTAGCTGTTCTAATCTGTTCGAAAATCCTCTCATTTCTGCCCTTCCACACTAACCAGCATATAACAGAGAAAAGGGCAGGCCAACCCAGATCAAACTGACCACACTCCCTCCTAATATTTAGAGAACACCATTCCCATAAATCGCATGAGAAAAAATCGTTTCTCAGACTGGGCTTAATAATATTATACCACAAACTGCGCATTTCTGGGCAATCCCAAAATATATGTAAACATCTCTCAACCTCCTCCCGGCAGATATCGCATTTGTCATTTGCCCCAAGGCCTCGCTTAACTCGGGCTTCAAAGTGAGCCACATGAAAGATTTGCATCGTTGCGGAATTTTCAGACGCCACACTTTTAACCAAATATGATTCTCAGCTACTTGCATATCACCCAACAAGCCGTATGCAGTGTTGAGAGTAAGCCCTCCCGTCTTTTCTGGTTTCCATTTCACGTTCTCAGACCCATCCCTCATAGTGACCTTCCCCATATGCTTCTCAACCAATTCCCAATTATTTTTGAGTCCAATCCAGAAACGGGATCCAGTTTCTTCCCTATTAATAGAAGGAACAAGGTCATTACCACATTTATACTTGCTGCGAATCACCCAAGCCCACAAAGCATCCTTATCAGTCATAAGTTTCCACCCAGCTTTCATCATGAAGGCTTGGTTTTGCTGCCTTGCATGCCGAACAACAAGGCCTCCTTTCTTCTTCTCGCTACAAAACACATCCCACCCTACAAGGTGGGTGCGCCTTCTTTCATTTGTAGAACCCCACAGAAATCCCCAGGCACATTTTTCAATCTCTTCACATGAAGCCACAGGAAGTGAAACCGTTTGCATAGGATATAAAGGTATGGCTGAGACCATTGATGTAATTAACATATTGTGGCCAGCCAAGCACAACGAGGCTGCTTTCCAGTTACTTAACCGTGCCTTCACTTTGTCAACCACATACCTGTACGTATCCTTTGTCACTCTCTGGTGGTGGAGGGGCAGCCCCAGGTATTTTCCAAGACCATGAGTACGACCAAAACCAAGCAACTCACTCAATTGTTCGGCTCTGGAATGGTTCACATTGTTGGAGAAAAAAACCCGTGTTTTGCTTTGGCTCACCTTTTGTCCAGATGTGTTAGAGAAATTCTCAAGGCATGTTGAAATAACCTCCACTTGGTCTACTGCAGCTTCCGCAAAAAGGACCAGATCATCAGTGAAAAAGAGGTGAGAAATAAGAGGGCCATCCTTATAGGGCTGAATCGGTCTCCATTCACCAGAGTCAATAGCTTCCTGGATTAAATGGGCAAGCTTTTCAATGCATAAAACAAATAAATAGGGAGAAATATGATCACCTTGCCTAATTTTGCGTGAAGGACGAAACTCCTGCGTCTTGCTTCCTTCCCAAAGAATCTGCATTATAGGAGAAGAAATACAGTTGCATAAAACACGTATCATCTGGCGAGGAAGATTCAACTTAGAAAAGCAAGCTTCAATAAACTTACAATTAAAACAATCATATGCTTTCTCTAAATCAATCTTTATCACCATGTACCCCTTTTTTTTAGACATCGTTCTCATAGAATGAATCACCTCATAGGCAATAATAATATTATCTAACCTTAACCTGCCAGGAACAAAACTGCACTGATTAGGATCAATAATCACCGGGAGAACCCTTTTAAGTCTATTAGCAATAATTTTAGTTATTGCCTTGTAGATAACATTACACAAGCTTATGGGCCTGAATTTTTTGATGGTCTCTCGATGTTCCCCTTTGAGAATAAGCACAATAAATGTATCATTTATCTCTTATATCATCCAAGGGTTCTTGAAAGCTTCATGAATGTACGTGGTTATAGTCGGTCCCACATACTTCCATTGGCTTTGGAAAAATAGAACATTTAAACCATCTAGCCCAAGTAATCTGAGAGTGCCCATACTAAAGATAGCATTCTTCACTTCCCCTATCGTCACATCTTCACCAAAAGAATGAAGCTCATCGTCATCTATTTTTGGATAATTCATTTTACATTGGATGGGCCTTCTCTCGGCCTGTTCTTCATCAAAAAGAGCCTGAAAAAATTTCAATGCCTTATTTTTAATATCTTCCACCCCATACAGCCATTCTCCGAAACTGTTCTTAATAGCTTCAATTTTGTTTCACTTTTGTCTACCATTGGGCTTCTCATGAAAGTACTTGGTGTTTTTGTCCCCAAATAGTATCTAGTTACACTTAACTTTTTGTGCCCATAAGAGATTTTCTTGAAAAAGAATCTCCTCTAGTTCTTTCCAAAGCTTCTGCTGTAACACTTCTAGTGAATGTTGATTGATGCAAGAGGACTCTCTGCAGAGCCCTTCTAGGGGGTTAAGAATGCTTCTCTTTTTACGTCCCAAATGCCCATACACCTCCTTGCACCACACCTTCACAACTTCTGTAAAGTTTTCAACATTTAGCAACCAGTCTAATGGAGTTCTCCAAACCTCACCCATCAACTTATCAAAATCTTTATGAAGCACCCAAGGTGCATTAAATCTGAAAGGATGTCCAACTTCTCTTGGAGCTGATCCTGCCTCATCCGTTTTGAGTAGAATCGGTTGGTGACTGGACTTAAAGAACAGGAGATGGAGAACCGAAGCATTTGGAAATTGTTCTAGAAAGAGATGATTACTGAGGCACCTATCGAGTCTGCTGTCACACCTATCATGTTTCCAAGTGAAGAAAGGGCCTTTACATCCCAAGTCAGAGAGCTCTAGATCATCAATAAAAGCAGTGAAGCCACGATCAACCTGTGTTCCCGAACTACTACTAGATCGTCTTTCATTCACAATAAGAGTGCAGTTAAAATCGCCTCCAACACACCACGGGCCATTGACGTTCTCACTAATCTGTCTCAACTGCGTCCATACATGTCTTCTACAACTGGGTTCGGCCTAGCGTATACTGCCGAAAAATAATACTTTTGTCCTCCCTCTTCCCAGCATGTGTGAATGATCTGCTCACTAACCTCTAATGTTTTAAAATTACATTTATGTCCATGCCAAAGGAACCATAATCCACCATTATATCCCTTGGCATTAACAATTTCAACATTAGGAAATCCCAATCTCATGGCAATCTTCTGAGCCTTATCCCGCGACACCTTGGTCTCTAGAATAGCAATAAAATCCACACAGTGCTTCCTCTGTAATTCTTGTACAAGACCAGGGAAACTTTTTGAATAGGTTCCATGGCTATTCCATATGAGACCAATCATGAGTACCAATTACTGAGGGAATGGAATCCATGCTCATAGGAGCATCACTTGGCTCATAATTATTTGAATCCAAGCCCATACCTACATCCACATTATAAAGGCTTACATTCCGTTCTAGAATCATTTCTGCCTTATCAGACTCATCCTTTTTTTCTTGTGGCCCATTAGGTGGCATGTTAATCACTAAAGACTTGGGGTCTATCTCTGATAAGTCTATTATCGCTTCAAAGGGATTCTGGGTTTGCAAAAAAACCATTGGCCTCCCCAACAGACTGAGCCTGTTCCTTCGAGCTAGGCATATAGGTACCTGATAAGCATTCTCCCTCCCCTTAATGCTACCCTTCCTACTCCCTTCTTTATGATGGTTAATAAGGACCCACCATCTTTTATTCGTAATATCATTCTAAATGATCAAGATTCCCCTTTCGAAAACTTTGCCTTATTTAACTAGATATCTATACTTCCATAACTGCCACCCCAATAATCACGTGCTAGCTTAATCCCATTCATGGGTCGAGGATTTTTCGCCTGAGATCTCTCTTTCCCTCCCTCCAAATTCGAGTTACCAACTCTGACTCTCCGTTTCTCCGACTGTCGGACCATTTTCCTCCCCTCTCGGACTTCCTCCTTCGCTGGCGTCTCTATAACAACGCCACCATTGATTTGGTCTTCTTCCACCGTCTCCCTCATCCTCTTGTGCTTGTCACTTTCCACCTCCTTCTCCTTCCATGCCTCTGTTCCTTTGAACTTCTCATCTTCAACGTTTCCTGTATGAATCCCCTCAGTCAATTGCAGGACTTTATTCGAGCAAACATTTCTATGGTGCCCATATTTCCCACAACGGAAACAAATAAGGTGCAACCCTTCATACTCCACATCCCTTCTTTTCCCAAAAATGGTAATTGCTTGTTTCAGTTGTTCGACGCAAATTCGAGCATACCGCCCCCTAGCTCTTAGATACGTTACAGAATCCACCTTCAAAGTTCTACCCACTAAACCTCCTATTTTCTCCAGGCTTTCGGCATTAAAAAACTCCAAAGGCAGAATTGGTATTCTAATCTAAGTAGCAATTCTCCTTTGGCATTCCGCCGTCCAAGGGTCAAAGTTTGGTCTCCATTTCTGCACCAACAAATAGTGGTCTTTGTGAGTCGTTTATTAACTCAAATACTCCCTCTGTTTTTTTAATGTAACACATCTATTAGAAGAATTTTATAATTCAAATGTAAGTTACTCTATTCATTTTTTAATATAAGAGATAAATAACTAAATCACACAGATTAAGAAAATCAGTCATAATCATTAAATTTGTCAAAAATACAAAATAGTTTCAAAAAATACTATCATTTAATATTAATAATTTTTATCATGTAGTGAATGAGAATAAATTGTAATTAAGGGTACCTTTGAAAAAAAATATTAAATGCACTAGACAGCTCTTATTTATTCATTATATTTTGAAATAAGATAAGTCCTCAAATACCCTTTATATTAAGAAATGGAGGTAGTACTTTGCAAAAATTTGTGCAATATTAATTACTTTATTCTGAAAATGTCATTCTTTTCAATTGCTTTATGAAACATTAATTACTTTAAAGAGTAATATATATTTTTTAAATTTATGATATTTATTAGAGATAAGATGAAATTTAAAAAAAAATTATTAATATAATTAATTTTTCTTGATCTTGGTGAGTTATTTAGTTAAAAGTAACTTTTATTAATGTTTAGAAAAGGTACCTGGAATTATTTTTATTTTCTATGATCAGTTGATGAATGGTAAAAGCCCAACTTTTTTTTTTTAAATGTTGGGGACTTAAAAAAGTCTCTTATTAAGTGAGCGGTGAGATCACCTATAACTTATTGATAAACTCGCGAGTCATGGTTAGTGTTCCCGTTGATAATAAATTAAGCAAGTCGTTAAAAATATGAGCCACCATTCCTGATCTCATATATGTGTGTGTGTGTGTGTGTGTATGTATCAAATCGAAGAGAAAACATAGGGTGCTCATCAATTTTTTTTTAAATTTTTTCCTTTTATAATTTTTTTCATTTCTTATTTAAATGACATTTATGAACTATTAACTACTTATACACAAAATTGTAGACGAGAGGGATTTCTTTTCTTTTCTTCTTTTTTTTTTTTGGGGGGGGGGTGTGGTGGGGTGCGCGGGAATAAATGAAGGAAAACATTTCAATGAATAATACATGACAAATTAGGAAAACACAAATTAGAGATAGGATCACCAGACACCACTAGCTAGAATATTGCAATGGTTATGATATTAGAATAGTTGAGACTTGAGGGGAGTCCAGCGTGGAGCATATGTTTTCTGAAGGGTGTTATACTATATGTAGAAAGTACGTACGTACGTACTTCGGTTGTCAAAAATACATTGGTTAACAAGTGACTAGTGATTGTTGACTCAAAGTCAAAGGCTATATTTGTCTACATATATAATTCAATTCAAAGTCAAGCTTTCGGAAAGGCACTATTATTGTGCAATGTTAGTCTAACGTGCCAATTAATCTCTCAAGCTTTAGTGCTTTACTATTCTCATATCGTCCCGCTTTTCAGTTTTCATACCTATCCGCAGTAGTTTTATTTTGTCACTATTAATATTTTTTCATTTTCTTTTCTTTTGAAAATATTTTTACAAGGGGATAAAAGGAAATTTTTATAATTTCAAAAAAAAATATTTACAAAATATAAGTTATAAAAATATAAGATAAAAATTAATTATTAAAATTTTCAAACCTATGATTTCATTTTTTATAATTTAGATGTTAAAATAATACTATATACTTGTAATTGTAATTTTAAAAAAACATAAACATTTTTTATAATATTCATAATAATTGTAGAAAATATAAATAATAAGAAAAATTGGAGTTGGCTCATCACTTATGGTCTCTTGTTATATATTATGGGCTATAAAGACTAATAAAAGGACTTAATATTTATGAGTTTTAATGGGTATTATAAATAAAAAATATATTAAATAAATATAATAGGTGTTGTTCAGTTTGAATTAAGTTTCAAAACTTTAAAATCAAATCGAACCAAATCGAAGCTAGTTCTTGAATTACAAAAATCAAAATAAACCTAATTTTAGTTTGGTTTTAATTGATTAGGTTTGAGCTTGAACACTTTTAGTTCTAATAAGGGCCTCTAGCCCCATACCACTAAGCCTAATTAGTGTTATGATATGGACGACTGCCCGGTTAATGTTATGTGTGATTTTTAATAGATTTCATTATATATTGATATATCTTTTAACACTAATTAATTTTTAAAGTTATATTAGATTTTGACTAATTTAAATCAAATAAAACCAAATTATAAGTAAGGTTCTATAACTATTAATAACAATTTTCTCTATTCAAGACTCAAATTTGGAATCTTAAGGACAACGTACATTGAAATAGTACTCACATCAGTTGATCTTGATTACATATTGATATATTGATTATCATCTAATGTCTGAATTATTTTATGAACTGTTTCTGAGCATACTAGAAGCATGCACAACTTTTTTGTTATAAAGTACTCCTTCTGAAATCATATTCTATAAATTTTTTAATTATTTAAAATATAAGTTATTTTACAATATTTGAAGAGTATTAAATTATTTTTTTTAATTTTACCTAAAACATTTATGATAGAGATAGACTAGGAGAGATATAAATTATGATAAAATTACAATTTAATAAAGATAATATTAAAAAATTTTGATAATTTTTAAAAATTTCAAAAATCCTAACTAACCCTAACTATTTTTTTTATTTGTCTAAAATTGTAAAAAAATAACTTATAAATAGAGATTGGGGGAAGAGCAAGAAACACCAATTAATTATCACTTTTAAATTGGACCACGACTAAGAGTGGGTCCCTTGGTAGCAACGCGGGGTTACGTGTCCCTTCAAAATCAATTTTTTAAAAGGTCAAGTTTCATTTAATAAAATTTTATATTTGCACTTCATACGATTAAGACTCGAAAACAGCGATTTAATTTGCTCACACACACACACACACACATATATATATATATATATAATTGAAACGGTATTAAAATAATTGACATTATTGAGATGTAAAAAATAGATAGATTAATCAAAATAACAAATTAAGAACAGAAAAGCTCAAGAAGGATGATTATTTAGGCTTGTTAATGGGTGGATCAGATTAAGATCAAACTGGTGCAGGAAGTTTATATATATCCAAAAGTACAGTTAGAAGATGGATACAATGATGAGCTTCTTTTGTTGGTTGTGGTAGCTATATATATATACTAATTTGAAACTTGGGTTCAATAGATATGGATAACCTTTGGACTATTGACCTTATTATGGAGGATATTTTCTGATTGAGAATAGATCAATAAAGGAAAATCCAGGAATGAAGGATTATTAATTAGAAAAAACATTAAGCAAATGCGTAATGATTAAGCTACTTCTTATCATTTGACTTAAGTTACATCGTCTTGCTTTTCTACTATACCTTGCTGCTATATACTTTTTCTCTGATTTAGAATATAATTTTTTTTAAAAAATTTTTTTATCTAAAATATAAATTCCATTTAATAATTTTTAAGATATTAAATATTATTTTTTATTTTATTCTTATTTATAATTAAATATAAAAAAATAATAAACTTTAAATATAATATATTAAATAAGAGTATTATTAAAAAATAATATATTTTTTAATAAATTTAATAAATAATAATATATATTTTTTATCATTAATGAAATAAAATTTATATTTTAATATCAGATAGAATATTCAATGAATCCCTTTCTCTGTACCTCACTAATTCAATTCAGGATGGAGACGTGGAAAGCGATGTTTGTGCTCATTGATCAAGGCTGTCATCATGCTCAAAAGTTATATTAATTCCTTCATTAATCACAAAGTGAACTACCCACTATTTTAATTTTTAAAACCTAAATTCCACAAAGTGAGCCATACCATTCATCTTCTTTTTTCTTTTTCTTTTTCCAACCACACAATCATCTTCTATATATACTGGCTCTAATTCTATTTATAAAAAAAATTTATTTTATAAATATTAAAAAAATAATTTTAATTAGATAAAATTAATTAAGTTATCTCATATTTTTAATTTATTCTAAAATTATTTATATTTAATTTAATATTACTTTAAATTACTAATTTATTTAATCTCTCTCTCTCATAATTAATGAAGGATAATTTTTTAAAAAGAAAAATTTAATACATCATTAATTCTTTTTTTTTCTTATATTTAGAATCATAAAAAAGATAAAAATTTTTCTTATAAATAGGATTAAAGGGAGTATTAGTTTCCTAATATATATTATGTTTGGAGATCATATTAAACAAAATACCACTTGATCGCGGATAGGGACATCCGGAAATGGCCTTTCGAGGACATGGGAAATGCTCCTAACTCCTCACTCTTGATTAGTGCCTCCGCCCACGCTCTAATTAATTAATTAATTATAGACATATTTTTAATAATTTATGCTCAAGTCTATATATATTGAAATCTTCTTTGGATTTCCTTCGTATAAGTAACCCTAAATGATAATAACTAAAAGGCCTAGTCATATTCTACTTTACATTTCATATTATTTAATTAATTTCATTCATAAACAAACTTAATTTCTTTTATTCACATTGGAGGAACTAGATGTGCCCTCATGGTACGAAATTTGAGAAATAATCTGTACTATTTATTATTTAATTATGAATAACAGCAAAAGATGACTTATTATAAATTTTATATTATATATTGATATTTGATTAATCTTTTACCGAATGTGGTGGCATGGTGCATGGCTTTTGCCATCTACTATAAAATACAACTAGAATGCCCGGCCCCATGGCATGGTATTCAAATTTTAAAAACACGCAAATCGAAATTCAACCAAAGTAAAATAATGATAGAAAATGATTTTGTTTTAGTGAGATATATATTGAAATTATTTTAGGCTTAAACTAATGTAAACTTGTTCAGGTAAAAAAATAATAATAATAAACTTCGAAGATGAGAAAGGAAGATGCATCAAAGTGTGAAGAAAATATTCCCATTTTACTTCAATGAATTTGTCTGTTTGGTTTTCAATTTTATAAAAATAAATTAAAATAATCACTGTTTACAAAAATAAAATTTAGATAAAAATAATAAAGTTTGTCACAAAACTGATTGAGTAAGGGAGGAAAAAATGATGTTTACAAATCATAGTTTGATTTACAAAATAATAAACTAATTATACGAGTCCAAATGTAATATAATTCTACCAAAAAATTTTGCATCATCATCACCACCACCATGATTATTATTATTATTATTATTCAACTCATCAAATTATGTGAAATTTAATTACAATTTAAAATTAAGGAAAGTTATTTTTATTAAAAATAAACTTAATAAATATCAATGCTCAATATTATAGGGACGAAGATGGAGATGGTGAGTGAATTGAGCTGGTAGGTAAAACTGATACGCGCATATTCAAATTAATTCGTAGTTCTCTGAATTTTACCTTATTGTTCTCCTTATATTTGTGCCTCAATTAATTTTCTATGGTCGGAGTTGCAAAATTAAAAATACTTCAAGTGTTCATACTTCATCCACGCATACATACGTCAAAGTAATATGCTCTTGAATATTCATTGCACTTGACTGGAAGTGTATATGAAAGGGAAAGCTAGAGAGAGGGAGGGAGGGAGGGAGGGACTTTATTAAAATTTGGGGTCTTAATTTTTAAAATTATATTCGCTCCAGTATTTAATGTAAGTCATTTTCAATTACCTTATAGAAACTAAAATATATTAGTTGCATTAATAAAATTATCTAACATTTATTTTGATTTTCATTATTACCCCTAATTAATACCATATATTTAAACTTTCTAAAATAATTAATGTTTCATAAAATAATTTTTAAAAAGGGTATTTTTGGAATAAAATAATTAATACTTCACAAAATTTTGTAAATTGACTTATATTTAGGACCATAAAATCTTTATAAAATGTGACTTATATAAAGGACTAGAGAAAATAGGCAGTTGAATGTAATAAAATCGGAGTGCATGCCAGTGGATTGTTTGTTGATTATTGTTTGGATAATATCTTTGATTAATTATATATATGTCCTATGACCTTTATGCTTAAGCAAAAATTAATTAGAACATAAAGTCATTTTACACTTTATATTATTACTATAGGCTAACTTTACCGCCATCTTAATTGCGCATAATCCAACTCTATTGTCCTTAAAAGAAAAAGAAAAATTAGGTTAATTAATTGGTACTCCTTCCCGTCTCATTTATAAGAAAAAAAAATACTTCATGGATATTAAGAAAAGTATTTTTAGTTGATCAAAATTAATTAAGTTGTCTCATATTTTAAGTTTTTTTATAAAAAATATTCTTACTTAATTTAGTACTAATTTGAATCACTAATATATTTAACATCTCTCTCATATTAATGCAACATAGACTCCTTTTCCCCCCTCATATTTAGGAAGGAAAAAATTTCCCTTATTAATAGGATTGGATGGAGTACTTTGTTTGGTTAAAGTGATGTATTATTCAATCTCCACCCATGAGCAGTTTGTGGATATTTCTTCAAGATATTCTCCTTTAGGTTATGAATTTTGTAGTCTTCAATTTAAATGGAGTTAAAATTAAATTGATAACATTACATTAATTAATTAATGATGTAAGTAAGAATCTTTTAGCATTATGTACATATAAACAATTAAGGCCTTCAATTTGAATGGAGTTAAAATTAAATTGATAACATTAATTAATTAATTAATTAATTAATGATGTACATAAGAATCATTTTGCCTTTATGCACATACAAACAATTAAGGTAGTGCTTAAAGCATTATAATTATTCAATAAGACTTAATAGTCAAAATTTCTCAGTTTGCTTGAAGAATCTCACTCTACAATATATATAAAGGTGTTATAGAAAGTCAAAAGAAGGGAGCAGAGCATTTGGACATGAATAAAAACTGTTAAATCGGCCGTTGCTTGATAGATGAACTTGGCATCTGGTCCTTGCCAATTATTAACGACATCTATGCAGACTACAAGAATGCGAAAAGACAGTATTGTCCCCATAAAAACATGGTACTTATTTTTACTGTGGAGGTAGGACGCTATCGACCGACTTTTAGGTTGTCCACTTACTTTCCTAGCCAATAACGCATAGGTATGACGGGTCATTAGCGTTTGTTTCCTGTTTAGGGTTTGGATCATGGTGAGCGGTCATACCCACAATATCACAACACACACCCACGCCCGCGAATGAAACGATATCGGACTGCGCGAAGGAATCTTTGTCGTAGGATCAGAGTAACGAGATCTCAAGTTAGAGAAACGATTTCGAGCAACATGACACAATAAAGTAATCAAGTTATAATATATACTTGAATAATTAAAACATCCATTGGCTACATCTACAATACTTTACAAAAACATATTTATATATCATATTGGCTTTGAAAAAATCCCCAATATTTTCCAAAACCACTCCTCTTTTCCCAAGAGAAAAATGAAAATCCCCATACCGTCTTCTTTAGCAAATTTTGATTTGCCTAAAAGCAATTAAGTTCCTGACTTGCAATTAATCGAGGCCGAGTAATTATGATTTTATTTACTTGGTTATTCATCATATACGATCAAGGTTTATTCTGTTTGTGACACTAGTATTGCATGGCCATGCGGATGACACGGGTTGCAGCTGTTGTAAAACCACAAATTGAGCTAGGTTTGACAGTTTATGCCGGAGCATGGTTTGCTCAGATCGGAGCCATTCGTTTTCGGTTCGCACGCGGTTAGAGTGATGGAGCAAGAACTGCAACCGGTTGTTCAGGTCTCGGTTTTGCACCCTAAACCGGTTCACCTGGTTCCGTAAGTTCTCTAGATGCCTCTGTTTACGCATACGCGAACGTCTTGCCGACTCCCGGTTTGATATCATCCGTCTCCGTTTTCGGTCCTCCATCACGGAATCTGCACGGTTCGGCTGAACATCTGAGGTGGGGGTTTTTCTTTTGGCATGGGTTGGGTCCGGTTCGTCTGAACCGGAGCTTGAATTAGTGATGGGACTGAAGACGGAGGAAAGGTCAGGGAACTCCCACGGCGTTGAAACGCCGTCGAAGGCGGAGAATGGGTTCCCGAGGAAAGGGTTGGAAGGGGAGAGAGTGGACAGCATGGCAGCAGGACAGAGTTTTTGCTTATAGAGGGGGTGGAAGGGAGGAGGGAGAAAGGGAAGAAAGGCAGCGTAGGGGCCTCGTATTTATGGTGCAGGAGGTGGGACCCGCCTAGGCAATTAACGACATCTAGTAGGGGCATTTTGGTCCGAGAACGTATGGTGGGAGTAGGACCGTATATGTACATGGCATCACTTTTGAGTCAGGGAGCACTTAGGGTGGGGATTAACAGCTACTGGCTGCCTTCACTTTATTTTTTAGGAGAGGGTCAAGGAGGCGACATAATCCGTGGGTCCCCGAAAACGACAGCATGTATATGCTTACTCGTGAAGGAAAATGACCACATCGGATCCACCAGTGCACGTGTCCCAAAAATCGTTGGGTGAGCGTGTGAGTATCCAATGATTGGAGAGATTGCTACGTGGAACCACGATTTTTATTTCCTGTGTCACCACGGCACCAAATTAATTTTAGGGGAATCACACCCTGAGATCAATATCTCAAATTAATCATAAAAAAAGATTTTTAACTAAAAATTAGTGGTAAAAATGGGAGACTGAGTTACAAAATTAGAAAAACAAGTAGTAAAAAATTCTACTTTATAATTAATTTGAGATATTGGTCCTAAAATGTGATTCCTCCTTAATTTTAACACTGATTAAAGACGAGCGATTGTCCTAGAAAAAGAGTGATCCCCCCCCCCAAAATGTGAGCCAGTTCCCATTATCCAATTTTTTAGTTCCGTTACAATTCCTCCGGTCTCATTTATAAAATACTCCCTCTGGTCCTATATATAAGATCATTTTAACCGAATCACACAAATTAAGAAAAGGAGTTAAAACTAATTAACTACCTCGATTTCTCCAAAAATTTCAACATTTTTCCAAAACTACCCTTATTTAATCTCTCTCTTTTTCTCTTTAAATGCATTAAATAGGGGCATTTTTTTGAAAATACATAATAAATACCACCTCGTACATAGTAAAGGATCTTATATTTAGGACCAAGGCAAAAGGTCCTATATATAAAACCGGAGGGAGTATTATTTTTTATTATATAAGTATTAAGGAGATATAATTATATTCTTAAATTTATAAAAAAATATTATAAACTTTCAATCTTATCTTTATTAATTAAAAAATGAAATAATTTATGAGATAAAAAAATTATTAAATGAAGGATAAAGAAGAAAATTTAAATAAAAAAAATAACATAATATCTTATAAATAGAATTAAAAAAATTTTCAAAATAACATTCCATAAATAAGACAAAAAAGAATATAATTTAAGATCACGACACATACATGCAGCTAGTAAAATCAACATATAAAATATTACAGCGTTGACGCAAGTGCTATATATCATGAGTCTCATGTAAATTCACGACACATACATGCAGCTAGTAAAATCAACATATAAAATATTACAGCGTTGAAGAAGTGCTATATATCATGTAAATTCTGAAAAATATGTTGAATAATTTAAACTAATTTTTGTCTCCCACATATAATATAATTGTACTACTTGAACATATATATATATATATATATATATTCATGTATGCACGGTTGTTTTAAAAATTTTAAGTTACGTGCCTCATTTATCTTCTCGTTTTTTATTCTGGTAGTATCACTCCACTTTCCCAGGGAACAAAATTGCCGACGGAATGCAAACTGGACAAAAAAAAAATTAGTGTTTGACAACAAGACGTTGGCCTTTTTTTTTCCTTTTAAAACAATACACGGGATTAACTTTTTTTTTAGTGTATCATGTGGATATTATTTTGATATTGTGTTGATATTGTTGATATTATTTGATTTGTAATCTCTATAAATATCTTCCCTGTATTTATTAGATAGTCTTATTTTCTTCTGTATATATACTTTTGTATCCAACTCTTTGATATACATGCAATCTTTCCTTCAGCATATTTCTCTCTCATTTTATTTGTCACATGGCATCAGAGCTGTAATTATTAATTTTCTCTCTCTTCCAAGTCAACCTCCGCTATCACTTTTCCCTTCCAGTCTTTGTCGTCACGTCCTTTTCTCTCATATCTGTACCTTGCCTGCTTCCTTCATGGCCACCACCCACCTCTCTGTCGTCGACTTCCTCTGGCCGGTCTATCCCCTGTTTTCTGTTACCATCCTTAGCCTCACGCGCCTCCACGCGCGAGACACGCGTAAGCCTTTTCCCTTGCACATCTAGATCTCTGTTATCTCTTGCCGCCACCATGAACACCTGCCACTCCCTTGTGTTCATCTGCCTTTGACCAACCTATTCCCAGAATTTTGCAACCATCCTGCATTTGACACGCCTCCATGCGCTCTTCAACCGAGACTGCTTTGTCTTCCTTTTACCAGCGTGTGTTTCCATCTTCTAGGCCAGATTTTGACGCAGTTTGACTTCTCTTCTTCCTTGTCTATAATATGGACAAGTTCGAGGTTGCCCAATCTATCTCTGTTATTTTGATTGGTTCCAATTACTGTTTATGGTTGGAAAGCATGCACGGCTTCTTGAAGGGACGCAAGCTGTGGTGATATCATTGGTGATATTCGGTATCCTGTTCGAGAGGCTACTAAGACTGATTTAAAATTTACTGAGCGACTTGATAAGTGGGACAACAAAAACAATCAGATTATGACATGGTTTTGTAACACTTCTGTTGCTAGTATTCACCAACAATTTCGATGATTTGAGACTGCGAAAGAGGTATGGGATTATCTTGCTAGTCGCTATACTTCATAAGACTTGTCCAACCAATTTCAGTTGCAAAAACCCTCAGTGTTCTGAAGTAGGAAAAGGGTCAACCATTGTATGAATTTTTGGCCAAGATTAAATCTATCTGGGATTAATTGGCTTACTCAGAACCTACTTTCAAGTGTGAGGAAGATACATAAGCTTTGTTTTCGGTACAAACATCAACTTCATCTTATTCAATTCTTGATGGCTCTTACGGATGATTTTGAGCCTGTTCGAGCCTCTTTACTTCACCAAAGCCCGCTTTCGACTCTTGAGGACACTCTTCGTTGCCTTTGTTCTGAGGAAACTTGACTGGGGCTTTTACAACACACTCCTGTGATGGCCTTTGCTGCATCTGGATGAACTTGTAAGTCTTGTCGTCGCTGTCCCCAATCTAATCATACTTTTGACCAGTGTCCTTATATTAAGTGTCACACCTGTCATCAGAAGGGCCATATTGCTGCACTTGTTTTGCCCTATTTTGTCGCTATTGCAAGAAGATTGGGCACCTTATTGATCAATGCCCCACTCGTCTCCTAAGTCTGGTTCCTTCTCCAAGCCTGTATTATCTATCACTAATGAAGTCTCTGTTGCTACTGCCAATTCTGTTCCAGAATCCTCTCCTACATACCTCAAGCTTTACTACGTAAGCTCATCTCTAATACTTCCTGCCTACCTGCTGCCTTAGCTATTCCTTCAAGCACCTCTTGGTTATTTGACTCTGCTTGTCGCAACCATATGACTAGTCAGAAAAGCTTCTTTTCTTCTATGTCTTCCAATACTACTACCCATCCTATACACACTGCTAATAATTCTCAAATAACTGTTAGTCATATTGGTACTGTTTCTTTGCCTTCTTTATCTATTCATGACACATACTTTATCCCTGCTATTAGTTTTAACCTAATCTCTATTGGACAACTTGTTGATATGGACTATAATGTATTATTTAATAAGCATGGTTGTGTTGTGATGAATTCTCAGATAGGATAGGTTATCGGGACTGAGTGTAAAGTCAGTTGTATGTTTGAGCTCGACTCACTACATCTCCTTGAAGTGACTTCTCCTGGATTGTGTGCTGCTACCATATCTTTGTCCCTTGATTAATGGCATCGCCATCTTGCTCATCCTTCTTTAAATAAACTTCGTCTTTTACTTTCTAGTGGTCTTTTAGGTCGAGTCAATAATGAGTCTTTACATTGTATTTTCTATCAAATTGTAAAACAATCTACTTTATCGTTCAATAAAAATGATTCTATTGCTGATTCAATTTTTGATTTGGTCTGTTCAGATGTTTAGGGCCCCGCGCCTACTCCTTCCATAGGAGGCTCTCGATATTTTGTAATTTTTGTGGATGATTATTCGCATTTTACTTGGATATATGTGATGAAAAATCGATCTAAGTTATCTGATATTTATATCAAATTTGCTACGATGATACAAACTTAGTTCTCCAAAGTTATAAAAAATTTTCGCTGTGATAATACTTTGGAATATTGTGATTCTAAATTGCTTAATTTTTTTTATGCTCAAGGCACAATCTCTTAGTACTCCTGTCCTTATACCCCTTAGCAAAATGGTCAGGCTGAACGTAAACACCGTCATATCCTTGATTCCATCAGAGCCCTACTTATTTCATCTTCTTGTCCTGAACGATTCTAGGGTGAAGCAGCATTGATTGCTGTTTACTGTATTAATAGAGTCCCTTCACCAATTCTTGATAATATCTCTCCTTTTGAGCGTCTTCATGATATACCTCCTAACTACAGTCTCCTAAAAGTTTTTGCTTGTGTTTGCTTTGTCCTCCTTCCGCCTCATGAGACCATCAAATTGCAAGCCCATGCTCGTATCTATTGTTTCCTTGGTTATGATTCTGAATATAAGGGTTATCATTGTTGGGACCGCATCTCTCATCACATTCACGTCTGCCGTCGTGTTGTTTTCTAAGAATATATGATGTTTTCATCCTTAACTGATTTTTCCTCCTTTTCTCCTCCTTTGCCTTCTATTTTTATAGATATTTCTATTGATCTTTTTCCTATTGACTTAGGTACAGACTCTCTTAATGAGCTCATTCACACGCCTGACGCAGTGCCTGTTCCAGATGAGCCTACTATCTCTGATCCTCCAGCACATGCTATGCCTACGGAGCCCGTGTCGTTCGTCATGTCTCGGCCCACTCGTGTAAGACTTCCTCCTTCCTACCTCAATGATTACCTCTATTTTTCCACTATCCTTCAGTTATAGGAACCTCAATCCTACCTGGAAGCCTTCCTTGACTCTGATTGGCAGCAGACTATGCAAGACAAATCACAGGCCTTAGAGAAAATACACACTTGGGATCTCATTGATCTTCCCTCTGATAAGACTCTGGTTGGACATCGTTGGGTTTACAAACTCCAGACTTACTAGGATGGGTCTTTAGAAGGGCGAAAGGCTCGTCTGGTAGCTCAAGGATTCACTCAGGAATATGGACTTGAATATGAGGAGATATTTACTCTTGTTGCTCGAATTACTTTTGTCCGAAGCCTTCTTGCCATTGCGTCAGTTAAGTCTTGGACTCTTCACTAGATGGATGTTAAAAATGCTTTTCTAAATAGGGATCTTGAGGAAGAAGTGTATATGAAACCTCTTCCTGGATATCTACTTCCAGCAAACAAGGTATGTCGACTCCGGCAAACACTCTATGGTCTTAAACAGGCTCCTTGTGCTTGGTTTGCTAAGTTTAGCTCTACCATTAGTCAGCTTAGTTTTTCTTGTAGTCCTTATGACTCTGCATTGTTTGTTCACACTACTGAGCGAGGTATTGTTCTACTTTTGTTATATGTTGATGACATGATTATCACCGGTGACGACAATTTAGGGGTACAGGAGCTCAAGTCCTATCTTGGGAATCATTTTGAAATGAAGGATCTTGGGAATTTGAGCTATTTTCTTGGGCCAGAGATATTTCAAGGGGAGAATGACATTTCTCTCTCTCAAGTTAAATATGTTTCTAACTTGATCTTTCGGGCTTGACTCACTGATGATACGATAGAGACTACCCCATTGAACCTAATGCAAAATTTACCCCTATTGATGGTATCTTACTGAAAGATCCTATGATCTATCGCCAACTAGTTGGAAGTCTCATTTATCTTACTGTGACCAGACCTGGCATTACCTATGTAGTACACATTGTTGGTCAGTTTATGCAGTCTCCTCGTTCTACTCACTATGCTGCAGTCCTGTGTATCCTTCGATATGTTAAAGGAACCCTTTCTCATGGTTTGCACTTTTCTGCTAGCTCATCACTTATTCTACGAGCTTACTCTGATGCAAATTGGGGTGGTGACCACTCTAATCGTAGATCTACTATTGGCTTTTGTATTTTCCTTGGTGATTCTCTAATCTCGTGGTGAAGTAAGAAACAAACTTTAGCTTCCCGCTCTAGCACAGAGTCAGAGTATCGAGCTTTGGCTGACACTATATCTGAAATACTTTGGCTTCGCTGGCTTTTCGTAGATATGGGTGTACATCAAGACTCCTCCACTGAGCTTTTACTATGACAGTTAGAGTACTAGACAGATTGCTCATAATAATGTTTTTCATGAGTGCACTAGACATATTGAGATCAATTATCATTTCACTCGATAACATATTCTTTGTGGTACCCTCAAACTTCTTCTAATCCGGATTGCTAATCAGCCTGCTGACTTGTTTACCAAGTCTCATAATCCAGGCTGGTTTAACATTTTAGTCAACAAACTCAAGATGTTTGACCTCAAACCATCTTGAGTTTGAAGGGGGGTATTGATATTATTTTGATATTGTGTTGATACTATTTTGATATTGTTGAAATTATTTGATTTGTAATCCCTAAAAATATCTATATTTATTAGGTAGTCTTATTTTTTTTCTGCATATATACTCTTGTATCTAGCTCTTTGATATACGTCCAATTTTTCCTTCAATATATTTCTCTCTCGTTCTATTTGTCATATCAGAAGTCAGATGGATACAAGCTTAATATATATATGCGCTATAACTACATGCATAAGCTGGATACGTACTTGTGAATATATAAAGGTAGAGAATGATGGTGAGGAATAAAGGCTTTGTCAAAGCAGAGGAGAGAGTTAGGGAATCTATAGGTTACTAGAATCATTCATAGGCGTTGAGAAAGAATAAGAAAACTATAGTGCTAAAATATAATTTTATAAAATAGGATGTGAAAATTTATTTGTCGAATTTAACAGTATCAAATTTATGTGACGCACTTGAATGATTAAAATCGATATCATCACTTGAAGGATAATTTGGGACAACGCTCTAGGATGAGGGAAAAGAGATGGTGATGTTGGTTTCCTTTCCAATTTGGTTTTGATACACATCTCATTTCTGTTGGCAGAACAGTTGTCATAGACGGTGCATGCATGCTTCGAGAGTATAATTTCTAATCAAAGTATGTATGTATATATACATTGTTTAGTACTGTTGCAAGGGAAAAGGTGATTAACATATTTGAAATGGAATAGTGAACGTGATTAATTAAGGTTGAGGAATATTCTTTGGTACGCAGGCAGTAATTGTTAATTAGTACTATGCATGGATGGAAGGACGAGATAAAGGTGGATAAGGGGCATTTAACAGAAGGTCCATACCTTGGCCAAGAGTGGAGTATCGTGTCCGGTGGTGATTGAGAGGAAACAAAGCGATGGAGCACATGCACCAGGTTGAGAGGGACTGAGAGGGGTAGGTTAACCAATATGGAGGCAACAAGTTTCAAGATATACACATTTTAGGACAAAGTGAGCAATAATTGATGAAAATTTTGGCAAGCAGTCCATGTGAACGGGGGAAGGGGATATAAAGTGGTAAAGAAGAAAAAAGCAGTAAGTGCGGGAAAAAAAGAGAATTTGTAAGAGATTTGCTTTAGCTTTTGCTTTTGAGTAATCTAATAATAAAGAAAGGGATGGAGGCAGGTGGAGTACATGGGGTTGAGTGTTGGAGCAAGCAATCCCACGACATATCATTCACATGCACAGATGTTGATCATATATGTAATAATCAGAGTTGCTCGTAGCTCTGCATATTTTCATGCATGAACGCACGCACCGAAAGAATTGTGGTGTTGTTCAGTAGTTGATGTCGGACCGAAAATAATGCCCTCCCGAGCTGATTAACAAGTGATGCATGGTTTTATGGCTTTCCGATCTTTCTCTTTTAATGCTCCGACTTTTGAGTGTCAACATATAGTATGTTTGCTTTATCAGATTGAGATATCCTCCGTTCCCTTCAAAGTTTGTCCCCTCTGTGTCCTTAACAATCTATTGCCACGTACCTACCTTCATTGCCTCAGGTTTTGCTTTCTTTATATATATATATATATATATATATAATTTAGGTGAATTGGATCCTAAGAGGTAGTATAGGAGTACAATAAGTCTTATGATTTAAAAGAATATATATAAAAATACTTATATATTATTTATCAACAAGATCCTCACATTAGTAATAAAAGAAACAGCATTGTAAATTCAGTAGCAGCTTTATTAGATTCCTAATAAAGTTCGTGGCTTGTAAGCAGCAAATATGAGTTGGTTTGATTGGTTCAAGAGAATGTAAGGTGGCGTATAAACTAGTCTAAGAATTTCTTACTAAAAGAATGAGTGAAAAAATTTCAACTAATTCCTTTACATATATTCTTCTTGCATGCAATGGGCGGATAGAAATTCTGGTCAACCGCTTTTCCACCAGACAAGAAAGGGACGGCCGAAGAGACAAATTACCTCCAATCCAATGATAGCTGCTTCCACCTGCAGTCAGCAGTCACAAACAAAAACATAGAATAGAAGCCCAGAATGTTATTTAAAAAAAATAAAGAATAGAAGCCCAGTACCAAAAACTTATGAGCTACTAGATCCATATTTAACTTACAAAAATTAAACTTGCCGAACTAGCCATGAAACCCTTATTACAGTCCATATAATTGGGCTGCTACACTCAGTTACAATACATTTTAGTTAAAACTTAAAACTTCAATATTATTCGGTGTTTGACCACCTGAAGTATATTATAGTTACAGACCTCCAGTTCAAGGGGAAAAAAAGTACAAGAGTTATAATTTTATCGAATTTTCTGAAGGGACGTATACAATAGTTTTTGAGAAACTCATTATTCTGTTTGTTTTCAGTGCAAACCAGTGACAGGGAGGTGAATTCTTCCAATTTTAGTTTTGCCGCGGGATTACATCATGCAATATTGAGGCCCATTCTCCTCTTTTCCCTTGCCATCTATTTTTCATTTGACCGTTACCATGAATTTGTACACTTTATATTTAATATTTTATCAAACTATTATTAAAATATTAAATTATAAAAACAAATAAATATATATAAATGGTTAAAAATTTATCTAAACAGTTTAAAAATGTAGTAGAGAAAACGTGAAAGTAATTTACTTTATAAAATATTAAATATTATGACCTGTTTAAATTTAATCCAACAAATAAAAATAAAAAAATAGATGAAAAAAAAAGTGGAGAGTAGTGAAATTCATTTTATCCACAGCAAACCTACTTTTTTTTTTTGGTGGGGATCCACAGCATACCTACTAACTTACTCGCAAATCACTCGTTCGCCGTAGAACAGAATCAGGCTCTCAAGCATCAACTGAACTGAATTGCAGTGCTTCAAAAACTACACAAAAGTTCAAAGCCATGAATTCCGTGCTGCTTTAAGTAATTTCTACACAGAAACAATGTTTATTTTCGAGAGTTAGATCTTCTTACGGCAAAAACCGAGGGTTATGCTGAAGTCAAAACCAGTCTGCATATAATGATGACACTGGGGTTCAATTCAATCAAAGTGGTGGGGCAGATTGTGACAGAATTATCATGTCAGATTATTGTCAGATGCGCTTTAATCTGAAGATCGGAGACAGACACCAAAGCAGATCGCACAGAACAGAAGCATATATTTCTGAAGCCTGAATTTGAAACTTGTGTTCACACCAGAAATCTCCAAGTCATAGCACTCCTTTTGACTATACCTTCCGCAAAAGCTATCCCTTAACTGGCAATCAAAAACCCAATCATTCAACTGGACACCCAATATCATTTTGGCCTTTCCTTGGATACATCTGCTTCACTACCAGTCTTTTCATTTTGGGGTCCAGTTGATGCAACCCAAGCTAATTTGCTTTCACAAGTATGTACAGCACCATAATATTGCCCTTGAACTAAAGGTTGAAAACAGGAATGGCTCTGAGTTTTTCCACCGACCATAATAACTTGAAGGAAACACTTGCAGGATCATCCATACATTCAATACCGCAGACCAACGATCATGTCAATTCACATTGGATTGGACGAGGACGTTTGAGACTGCACGATATATCCTGTAGAGCTAGCTGCATCAAAGGTATTGCACGGTCGGAGCCACTTGTTTTGGGGTTTACATGCTTAGTCAAATTTTTGTTTGAATCCCTTGTAATTTCTAAAAGAAGCCGTAAATTTACGAAATTAGTGATCCCTATAGGCAATTATTTTCTTCCATGGAGCCCACAAGATGAATTTTCATGCTGAAAATAGAGGGACTGACTTGTTGCTTTGTGGGGGTTAAGTTTGCAATTGTTGTGTGTGGTTGAAGCATAATACAAAACGTGTATAACTTTTTTTTTGGGCAAAAAAAAGTATAATTTGAGTGGAAATAAATATGCTGAAAATTAATAAAATCTTTAGAAGTCCCAAAGGATCACGGAATCTATTTGGTATGGACCGAGATTGATTGTCACCTCTGTTTATATGTATTCAGTGAGTTAACGTGAGAAATGACATATCGATGGGCAATTTCCACTAACCAAACATTGGAAGTTATTCTTCTATTAGAATGAATTCGAAGGTCCCGGATATTAATTGTACATACAATTGTGGTATGCAATAATAGTAAGGCCTTTGCTGATCTGGGTGTGTCAGTGTGAGTGTGTGAGCGATTGGGTGAGCGGTGAAAAACAATGGTCAAACCTAAATCAAAGGCCTCGTCTTTCTTTGAGGCGTGGTCGCACATAGATCTCATATACTCATTTACCCAAAAAAAAAAAGGTAGTTATAATTATAATGAATGCCTCAAACCTAAAAAAACACTATTTTGGTTGATTTATTTTATTTTCTAATTATCATGATATCTTAAAAAACTAAATTAAAAAATTCAACAAATTAATGACCACTAACTTTCTGTTTTATGGCCAAAAATCACCGCGCTAACTCAAGGAAAAGAAAAATGTCACTGTTAGATATTAGGTCATTGTTAGATAATTTTACTGTTTCTTCGTTTGGTGTCATTGCTAAGTCTGATGCCATGAGATTGCTGTTTAACTTGTTAGTATAAAATTGTCATTTATATCAAAGGCAAAAAAAGGAAAAGAGAAAAAGTGAAAAACAAAGACAGAAGTACCTTAATTTGTCAGGTGAAGTTTTGACCTCAAATGAAGCAGAAATGATGAGAAACAGAAAATTAAATCCGTTTGTCCGATGGTTTAAAGCTACCGAAAGCATATGTCCAGACACGAAAAAATTCTGGTTTGACTCATCCAACCATCTACTTTTGGTTATAAAGCTTGCTTCTCCCTAACCCCAAGCCGCAAAGAAGTTTGATTTCCCTTCTTTTTACCATAAAATGTAAGACTAATGTTCAAACAATGCATATGTTTTTTTTTTTTCCTTCTTCTCAAATTCCTTCCACTCGCTTTCTTGGTCAACATCCCCAACAAAGTTTAATTAATGATTCTTTACCCCCCCTTATTTACATACCAACCTCAAACATATATTGACATTCTTCTCTATTTTATATGATTTCTATTAGTTGGTATTTGTAGATTTTGCACAAATTAATCTATGAAATTCCTCGCTTTCTTTTCTGGAATAGTCTAACTTTTGATCCGTTAAACGGAATGTGGCGAGACCAGATTTTGTCACGAGCTCCTATCCATACAATACGATGAATACTTGTTTTAATTAATTAAAAAATAGTTAATAAAGACTGATATTGGCCGGCTGTCGTGAACAAAATAACAATGGTTCCCTTCTCAATTAGATTTCCGTGCTCCAGCGCTTTAAATTAGTCTTTTAAAAAAAAAAAAAAGTCTTTTGCCGAAAGCTGTGTTCTTTGACCTAACACAAAATTCCATCCATTGAGTCGAATGGATTTAATTAAAAACCCTTGCTACGCCCAAAAGCTAAAAAAAAGATGGAAATTGGATATCCAAAATTTTCTTTTGCTGAACCTTCTCTCTAGTGACTTATTTGAATTGGGTTTAGTGAGAGGCAGTGAAAATCTTTCCTAACTGTGCATTTATTGCATTTTATCCAAATGATTTTTTAAGAAAATATATATAACTCTTTTTTTAGTTTTTGCAAGCCAGTAATCTTTTAATCTTGCAGCTAGCATATTATGTATTTACAAAATTTTCATATAACAAGTTTAATATATAATTAATTCTGTTTTCTTGGAAGCTCAAAATCAAGTTCACATTTTTTTTTCTAGTAAAAAATTTATTACGTGCAATATTACAAATGAAATTAAGGAAGAAAAAATTGGAATAGATGTGCGTAAATACATGAAATAAAATCCATATATATACATATTTGTCACTTTCTCTCTTCTACAACAGTACGACACTTTTATAGAGGATATGAAAGCATCACAGGCCAATGAAGGTTGATCTTTGGTCTAAGAATATAATTCAAATTCCACACATTTATAGATATGTGGACTATGGAAATTATGCTAACGCCACTTACTTCCCTACACTTATTTTGGTCGTGGGTTGCTCTTGTTTATATCATGATTTTTCTTTTCTTTGTTTTTGTTTGCCATCATGTGAATCATAACCTTGAAAGGTGCATGTAGCTGACAACTCATCTTAATACGTCACTCAACATCGCTCAAGTCAAGAGCCACGTGTTTTTTCATTAACCACGTTGTATAATTAACTTACTATATGATACTTGGTCGCGGGTTGTTATGCTGAATCATAATCCAGAGAAAAACGGAATCTTCTTTGGAATGTTAGGATATAGTTTTTCCATGATACTTTTTTTTTTTGTCGTGTTTTTAACTATTGTACATATATTAAAAAAGTTTATTATATTTTTAAAATTTTTAAAAAAATAAATATTCTTCTTTTACTCTTATTTATTATAATAATGTAGTTCTTATTAAATAAAGTTTTCAATTATTATTAGATAAAAAAGTGTAAAACCAATTAAAATCATATTAAGAACATTACTATTTGATCAGTCATTCAAAAACTCCAATAATAATTTATAAGATTAAAAAATAAATAATCAAACACAAAATAGAAATAATTTTATTAAATATTATAACATATTTTATAAAAAAGATCAAGAAAAACTTCTATACAATAAGTTTTGGAAGGAGTATATTCTAATTGAGAAGAGACCACGGGTTGATCAGTTTGTCCGGTCTGGCACTTAATTAATTAAAATGATATATTATATTTACCGGTAAAAATCACTCACCTCTCGAAGGGTGAGCTAAGCAGATTCTTATAGTGATGAATAAAAAGGCAAAACAATACTCACTGCAGCATTAATCTAGAATACTCTAGAATGGAGTTTAAAGTTCGGTTCTGAAAATCCACTTGACTGAGAAAACTCGGCCCGACAACATTCCAAACAGGGGATCACAATTTGATCATGACAAAGCTGTGAACGTGATGCTTGGAAGTGTATTCCTTGAATTTATTAACGGATGACCCGTTAAGGTCTTGCTTGGTTGAGGTTTTTTTTTAGGAAAGGAGAAGGGAGGGGATTTAATTCCCCCCATTCCTCTCCTTCATCCATTTTTTATTTCCTTTCAATTTGAGATTTTTTGGAAGGGATTGAGTTTTATTACTCAATCTCCTCCAATCTCCTCCAATCCCTTCCTGAATCAAACAATGTTTCATTAAAATCCTTTCAATTCCCTTCCCTTGAATTCCATCAAACCAGAAAATTTTAAAATCTCTCCAATCCCCTTCATTAAAATCCCTCTCCTCCCTTCCCTTCAGTTGAACTAATCGGACCCTAAAACCCCTTATTTTACGAGGGAAAAAAAATTAGTCCGTCTTCAAACTATCCTCCAACACAGATCTATGATCTATCCACTATCAAGAATGCACCAAGAATTTCAAGAGTGGTATAAGTCCCATTCCAACAAATATAAATGGTTTACTAATTGTGGAGAGCCAAATTAAGCGTTGGAAGGTGCCGATGGTGTTTAATAGATCTGTCCCCAAGGTACGAGAAAAATCAGACTGGGAATGGGCATGACTACATATTCCCGATCGAGTTAGTTTCTTTTCACTCGTCTGTTAGTGCCCTTTCTTTTTCTCATTATTTGTCTCTCTTGAAAATAATGTAAAACGCTTTTCTGTTTCTCTCGATATCTGCATCCAAACATATATAAACACAGGCCATCCTATAAATAACAAAAGTCGCAGCTATTACCAGTGAGGGAATTTCAAGCCTCTCCTTTCTCATTTGTTTTTCGGTTTACTTCTTATTGTTGCTTTTTGGTTTCGCCCCATTTTTCTCCCACTACTTCATGTGATCCTTTATATTATAACGAACAGAAAACTTTTCCCTTCCATTAATGTCCCCTCCCCTCGTTTTTTATTTTATTTAGTTTTATTGTTGCCTTTTTGGTCTTCGATTATCAGCTACAATAAATAAAAGCCCCTGATAAATCCGTTCACACCTCAATTTGTCATCTCATCCCTCTATAAATTCGTCCCATCCATCCTCGTAGCTTAAAGCCTTCAAACCCTCCATCCCAATCTCATCTTAGTGTCTCTTCTAACCTAAAGAAAAAATGGCCAAGATCACAGCCTTGTTCTTCACTGCTCTGTTTCTGTCTTCTATGCTCGTCCATGCCACTCGCCCTGAACCAGGTTTTCACAAGGAACTTTCAGAAAAAAAGCAACATTTGGTTAGTTAACTTATCATGCCCGTGCCTATATTTATATGCATGTTATGCTCTGTTTGAGTTATAGCTTGGGTTTATTTTCTTGTGGATAGGGTATGGAGGCAGGGCATGATGAGGGTGTAGAGGACATCTGTAAAGGCGTTTCAGAGGAGGAATGCTTGATGAGAAGGACACTCGCTGCTCACCTTGACTATATCTACATCCAGAAGCACAAGCCTTGAAAACATCTTCTCTACTACTACTAGCACAAGCATATTCCAGAACAAAAGTACTAATTATATCCGTTAGATTGATGGTTCCTTTTGGGCAGGACCTCAATTTCCCCCCCTTTTTATAGTATGAAACTGTCATGATGAAACTCTGTATTTAGTAGGGTATATTATGAAGTTAAGCTGCTGATGTAAACTCAGATGTGTCTGTAGAAGCCTCTATATAAAGCTTCTGCTTTGTTTCTGGACTGTAAAATATAATTGGAAGTGTGTTTATGGACTGTAAAAGTGCTTTTTTTTTTTAGAGAGAGAGAGAGTTCTTATATTTACAAACGATCACAGCTCTAGCTACAAATTAACCTACAAGAATACTACCAAAAAAATTTAAGTACTATGAGTCTAGCTGAAATAGTTTGATTATAGTTCTCTATGGATGCGATTTCAATTGATTACCCAATTTAATTGGTGTAGCCATAGTAGTAGCTTTCCCGAAGGAGCCGTGATTAATAAAAGTCTATCTCTTAAGTCCCATGGCTCCGACTTAAATGTTACTCAGCACTATGAGACCCAAATTTGAGAAAGAACTGAGAGGATAAAGAACGAGAGAATTGACTTTGTAGTGGCAAGCACAAGTATGGAATTAATGCAAGCTATCACTCTGCTCCGCATTTAATAGTGGATGTAAATGCGATCAACCACTTTGGGTGGCTGGAAAAGAAATTCTCATATCAGAGTGATTTTGATGGAATTGGTTGACAGTTGAGTTTAAAGTTGTAGGATTTGCCGTAAGATATGTGAAGATGGAAAAAAGCAGCCGGGGACAAAAAACCAGCAGCATAAAACATAACGCTTTTGCTGTAGCTCTAGCTTCAGGGTTCACTCCACAATTCACATATCATGATTCTTCAAAAACTGGACTTGTGTCTCCAACTTTTACCTTGTCTCTCACACCATCGTCAAAACCTGAGGAATACTATACTCACCTATTGTTACAAGAAAACAGGGATTTCAATAAAACATGAGTATGTAATAATGTCAATGAAAATGGTTTAAGAAAAATATGCAGTCCAGAGAAATACCAGTAGGTTGTAAATCTAGAACATGATAGATAATAGTGGAAGAGGAAAGCGTAAAGCAGGAGAGAATGGAGCGGCGTAAGTGGCCGCCATGTCAACTGTAATTATTCGGTGCTCTGAAATCCCATATTAATGCCTCATGCAGCTATGATTGCTTCACTTCCATTCTTCCAGAGCTACTCCTGGTAGGCTTACGCTATCCTACATTTCTTCCTTTTTCCACTCCCAAAACTTCAACTTTCGAAAATTTGACTAAACGCCCCCCACCACAATATTCATATTCATCGGAAGAAACTGTTAAGGCTACGTACATAAACTGTTACAAAAGCTGTTTGGTTTTTGGAGCGCGAGAAAATTTTTAAAATAAAAATGTTTCTATTAAAAGATTCATGAATTAATGATGACTCTTAAAATTATTTATGAAAAATCACAAGATTTATAAAATATAAATGAAAGAATGTGACTTCTACCTAGATTCATGAATCATTACAATGTATATATATTAAGAATATGAAAGGAAATAACTTTTTGTTTAGATTCATGATCACTACAATATACATACATTGGTTAATGTATGTATTCTTTTATTGAAAGAGTCATGTTATTTCAAGAGGTGTCTTATCATTCCCTATAAATAGTCCACAATATTCCATCATTCAATGATTCCAATTTTTATTCATTCACACTTGTTTTAACATATACAAACTCACTTGCCTTCATCTTTAGTGTATGAGTTTATACTCTTGGTTTATTGTAAAAGCCATTATTATCTAGACTTGAGTTTTGGAATTACAATACATACTCAAGGATCTTCATTGTATCCTGCAGAAAATTCGTCACTAACCCAAGTTGTACCCAAGATTTAAAAATTGGTGGGGACGAATTAAGTCTAAAGAAAAGTGTTTCGCATGCCTTGAAAACTTGTGCACAACATTTTCTCCAATCTCTTTTTCTTCTATACTTCAAAGTTCCATCCCTTGTAACATGAAGTTGGTCTTGATCAAAACAAAATTTTAACCAAAATAATGTAAGAATAGCTTTGGCCTCCAAAGTTACAAAATTTGGTTCATAATATAATGGGAAACCAGACACACCGTAATGCAATCACCACATCTTTTTTTGACCTAAATTCCGTGCTCTCGGTTAAATTAAAGGAAAATAATTTATACAAACTCTAAACTCTAGATATAATTTTTCCTTCTAATTATAATTACCATCATTTCCATGTAAAGGTGTTGTTATATGAGTTTCAGATTATAGAAAAAGTGAAAATGATACGATTGTTTTATGCAAGTAGAAAACTCCACCACTCATTTAGTATTGATTAAAAAAAAATTTGTATTATATTTGCGATATATGAATACTGATAGTGCGCTAATAACTTTACCGAGATATTAACATTAGTTGGTTAGTAAAATACAACCTCTTACGATATTGATGGGGTTTGTAATTCATCTAGAGGGAAGCATAATATAAATGATAGCAAAAAAGAATTAATTTTTAAAGATTATTTTTTGAAAAAAAAGTTATAATATTTGAACCTTCTATAAAAAAAATTGAAAGATCCATTTTCTTGTTACACTGCTCTGGCAAGCATTATAAGAATTAGCACTCGTGGGTTTGTTTCTTATTCTCGTGGTGTTAGTACCTCTACTTTTTCTCATTAAATATCTGTTTGGTTTTAAGGATTTTGAAAGGATATTTTTTTTCTCAAACTAAACAAGATGACGGAGCACTTTTTCTTTTGTCTTTAGATCCGAGGGAAAAGTGGGGATGAGAGGGAGAGGAGGAAAATGGAGAAAATATGCTTCATTCTTTTTATTTGATTTGAAAAAGAATAAGACAAAAAAAGTTTGTTTCTCCCTTTTCTCTAAATCTCTTGGACAAAAAAAGGGTTAAAAGTTAATGTAAGACGTTGTTATGACCCTCAAGAGAAGACAGTTTTTCAGTTCCATCTATTTTGCCTCATTTTTTCTATTTATTTTTCAAAGTTGTTGCCTTTTTGTTGTACTTCCCATGTTTTGACACTTCAATTTGCCATCTTATTTCGGTACATATTCACTCCTTCTATCGTCGAAGATTGAATCCTTCAAACACCCAAAAAAAAAAATCCCATCTTTGAACCTCTTAGAACCAAAAGGAAAAATATGGCCAAGATCACAGCCTTGTTCTTTACTGCTCTGTTTCTTTGATATATGCTCGCCCAAGCCAGACATCCTGAGCCAAGACTTCAGAAGGAATTTCTAGAGAACACGCAATTTGCGGAATTATGATGCGGGTGCCTTCATATCATATCATATTAATTAATTAATTAATTAAATTTTTTTAATTTTGATTTGTGTGTTTTGTTTTATTGTGAATGTGAACAGGGTGTGGAGACAGAGCATGGTGAGGGTGTGGACGACAATTGTGAAGACGTGTCAGAGGAAGGATCCTTGATGAGGAGAACACTTGCAGCTCACCTCGACTACATATTATATCCTCACTCCTTCTCCACTCAGCCTCAACTTTTTTAATTTCCCCCTTTTATAATATATACGAAGTACCTGAGATAGATTCTTTCTTTCTTTCTTTTTTTTTCCAAATACAAGCTCCAAAGTATATATTCTAACAATGTGACTTTAGTCATTAAATGTAAAGAAATTGAGAAAATTATACTCTACCGTGTATTTGCAACATTAATGCACATTACTAATATCTTTCTATTATATGTTGGTGATAACTACTCGTACTAGTATTTAATTTTATTTTATTTTATTTTGCATTACGCTCGTAACATATTGCTAAAGGTGATAGTAATTCCATCAACACGTCATCATTAATTAAATGTCACTAATACATACAAAAAAAAAGTACTAGCACAATATCAAGATGATAAATAATTTATATACACTTGATCTCTGATTGTGCATCGGCCGGAGAAGAATTTTTGCATTAATTTAAAATGTGATCAAATAGCAGATTTATTAAGCCTGACTAGAAAGAACAAAACATAATTACCAAATGCAAATAATGTATGTAAAGGATACAATGTGTTATATGAATAATTTTTCAGATGAGATAACAATTACATGTGCCATAAAATTGTTAGTCGATGAGAATGGGCTTCGAGAATGTCCTCGTATGTACTCAATGCCTCTGCGGTTCTGGGATCGACTGCTTCTACTGCAGGAATGGAAACTCTCTTCATTTCATTCGCCAGCAATTGACGGAGCACGGCAATCCCTATAAGTAGTGTTTAGGTGCCCAGTGAAGTGGACTGCAGCCATTATAAAGCTGATCTGGTTCTTCCGTTTATGCGCTTCATCATACTCATTTTTTCTGGAGGTGGTTCCGTCCAATCGAAACAGGGTATAACCAGCCGACTTCGAAAATATTTCAGCATTTTTCTCAAAAAACTAAATTTCAAATCACATAAAGGGAAACAGGTGGTGGAAAAAAATTTCCCCTTTTTTGACGCCCAATTCCTGGAAAGTACAATCAATTCAAAGAACTCACCATCTCGTTTATTTCCAACGGCATATAATAATAACACAAAGTGGGTGGATATGAAGAAAATTAAAGGTATATTTAGGGATCGATGAACTAGTTGAAGATGTGAATTCGAGTGGGAAGAAAATATGAGGATTCAAAAGTAAATCTGCTTTATTCATCTATTAAGAAGTATTTATACAAGAGTAAAGCTCTAACCCTATAATTAATTAAATAACATAAATAAAAAAATGACTCAATCTTTGGGTAAAGAATATTCTAGATGGACAATCAAACTCTTCACAACACTCTCTCATTGTGTGTCTATTATCAACAAATATGCCTCGTTAAAAAACTTACCAGGAAAAACCACATGAAATAAAAACTTAGTGAAGAAAAAGAGTACATCATTCTTTGTATACATTATCAAATATTATATAGTTAAAAATTTTACAAGGAAAATCTAATGGGGAAAAACTATAGTTAAAGAAAAAGAGTACAATGTGTATATCAATTAAAATTTTTGAGTTGATGAAATCCAATATTATACACGAGCTTCTCATATAATGCAGTCGGAAGCGTTTTGGTAAACAAGTCTGCTAGGTTGTCACATAAACGAATTTGCTAAATGTCTATGTTACCATTTTTTAAAGATCATGAGTGAAGAATAATTTTTGTGAAATATGTTTTATTCTATTTCTTTTAAGGTACCCCTCATTTACTTGGATAATATATGTAGTATTATAATCATATAAGATTGTTAGAATCATTTTTTCTAACAGTAAATCATAAGTCTCTTCTTGAGTCAAAACTTTCAACCAAAAGCACTCTCAACTTGTCTCATATAATGCCAAAATTTCAGCATAATTAGGTAGTATAATTGATATGATCCATTTTATAGATTGTCATGAAATGGCGGTACCACTAAATATAAATATATAGCCAATTTGTGATAGACTATTATGAGAGTCGAACAAATATCCTACATCTGTATAACTAATCAAATTTAACTTTGGTACATTTGAATAAAACAAGCTCATATCCATGGTACCTTTAAGGTAGTAAAGTATATGCTTAACTCCAGTCCAATATCTTCGCGTAGATAAAGAACTATACATTGCTAATAAATTATCAGCAGATGATATATCCAGTTATGTATGACTAGCAAGATACATCAGTACTCCGATTGCATTGAAATATGATAATTCAAGACTAAGTAATTCTTCATCTTTTTCTCAATATTTAAAAGGGTCTTTGTTCATATTTAGTGACCTTACAATTATTATGGTGCATAATGGATGTGGCGTATCCATATAAAACCATTTTAGTACCTTGGTTATATAAGCTTCTTAATGCACCAAAATCCCATTATTTAGAAACTCGATTTGTTGGCCAAGATAAAATTTTGGTTCTTCAATGATCTTTCATTTCAAATTCTTTCTTTAAATAATCAACTGCTTTTTGAAACTCTTTAGGAGGTTCAATAATATTTAAACTATCTATGATATGTCTATTTTATACCTACAAAATATCCACATTTAATATCTATTTTCATCTCAATATATTGTGATTTGATATTTTGTTTGCATGATTTTGCATAATGTGGAGTATATTTTGCATCTCAAGAATATTTGTGAGAAGTTTGAATTATATAGAGCTAAAAAGTTGGAGTAAAATATAATCTACCAAGTTCATTTGGTTTCCCCATATTTTCTCATCCGCAGGTAGGTGAGAAGGCGAAGAAGAACACATGCTGTGAAAGGACTTGGAGCCAAGTCAACAAAGAAAGGCATTTAGCGGCTGCCGAGTGGGCTTATTGCTTGGGAAGATGATGCGTTGAGCTGGTACCAGATGGATAAAAAAGGAATCACACGACGCTAGCTTATTACTATCCACCTACTTATTTTTCACGCATAGACAATTCCTATTGGGCTTTTGGGCTTCTGGTCTTTATCTATTTAAAGGAACGTGGTAGAAACACAAGGGAGACATTCAGATAAAGCACCCAGAAGTCAAAGAAATGGTTCAAATGCTTTTAAAAGCAACTAGAAGCAATCTACAGGGGAGAACAAGCAAGATTATCTTTCTTCCATTATAAACTTTATCTTCTTATTATTTTTAGCATGATTTGAGATTTTACTTCTGTTTTGATTTCTATTTTCATGTGTGAATAGATTTCCCAGTCAGAGATAAGGATGTAATCTGACTAAAATTGATTGAATTTATTTTATTTAGTTATGATTCTCTAGATTCATTCTTCAAATTATATTTAATTTGTTTCTTCATTATATTTATCTCTTTTATTCCTTCATTTGAATTTTATACTTGATCACCATAGAGTTTAATTAATGGGTAAACTTGATTGACCAAGACGTGAATAATGAACTTAGATCTAAAGAGATAAATATAAATAACTAATCTAAAAATATAATTAGAAATTTGTGATGACCTATGTTGTAACTTTCAAGGTTTAATTAAAAATTTTAGTTGCTCGAGAGTGAATCAAATTCTAATTAAATAAGAATTAATTGATCGAGAGATAATTATGATACTTTAGAAATAAAGGTCATTATAATTATATATAGTCTAACTAAAAAATAGAATCTAGTTATCCTAAAAAGTAAACCCCAATTTTTTTACATTTCTAATAATTGAATCAAAACTCACACATTGGTTTGTTTTCTATTTCTTTCCTTTTTAATTTGAGTTTCTCAATCAAATTGTTATTTGATTTTGGAGATTAAAATTTTGCACTGGTAAATTTACTACCTCCCTTGGGTTTGATCTCTGGAATATTCTTGAGAACTTTTTATTACTACAATTATCCATGTATACTTGCAGAAGCCCGATCAATCCACACAAATAGTAATTATAGCAAACTTTGATTTATTTCCTATTATAAATATATATAAGCAAATCAGGTCATTCTTATAACTTTCTTTTAACAAAAAATTCACTGAAACAATTATACCACTTATATGCTTCAATCATTGTAAACTCTTCTGGGATTTTCATATAGATTTCACTATCTAATGAGTCATATAGATAGGTTATAATAATATCTACTAGACGCATGTCAAGCTTATTATGTACTGCTAGACTAATTAGATATTTAACAGTGATTGTATCCACCACAGGATAATATGTCGCTTCATAATCAATACTAAATCTTTGCAAAAACCCTAATGCTACAAGTCATGCTTTGTATCCACTATTTAACCATCCTCATTTTGTTTTAACAAAAAGACCCATTTATTTTCAACTAGCTTCACATCTATAGGTGTGTAGACTACAAGACCAGAAACCTTTCACTTTACAAATGTATTTAGTTCTACATCAATCGCGTCTTTCAATTTCGGCCAATCACCTCTTAGTCTACATTCTTTAACAGATTTTGGTCCATATTCTTATTGTCATATGTTACATTGCATGCTACATTATATGTAAAACTATCGTCAATGTTGACTTCATTTCGATTCTATCGTATTCTATTCATGACATAATTTATTGAGATTTCAGTATTTTCACGAATCTCAGGTACTTCTGGAGATTTTAATTATCTTTTAGAGTTCTTCTGGAGTTACCTTTGGGCACTTTTTTGAAGTTACATAATCCTCAATTAGGCCATCTTGATTTTTAACTCCTTTTCTTTTTGAGGATTTTTATTTTTGAAACCGATAGATCTACCACGCTTTATGTGTGCTTCAAACTTTGATTGTCCGGTGGAGACATCAATTTTTACTGGAGCATTAGTAGCTAGTGCATATCATTTAGTCACTATTTTTGGGTCAGTAAACAAGTTTGATAACTGATTTGCTAAACTTTACAAATGAAATATCCTTTGAACTTTTTAGTTCACATTGTTTTGTATAAGGATTAGTATAAGATAATGATAATTCATTTCAACTAATTTCCTCGTCCAACTGCTTATTCTCTCCCCCCAATATTGGAAAAATTGATTCATCAAAATGACAATTTACAAATCGTGATGTAAATAAATCTCTTATTGATGGTTCAGGATATCTTATTATTGATAGAGATTTATATCCAACATATATTCCTAACCTTCTTTGAAGTCCCATCTTAGTGTGTTGTAGAGGAGCAATTGAAACATAAACTGCATATCCAAAAATTCTTAGATGGGAAATTTTAAGTTCCTGACCAAAAACCATTTACAAATGGGAGTATTTATGATATCTTGTTGACCTAATACGAATCAGTATTGTAGCATATAGAATTGCATGCCTTAAGTGGAGATTGAGTATTTTGATCTTATAAATAATGGTCTTGCAATGAATTTGAAACGTTTGATGAATAATTTTGCAAGTCCATTTTGTGTATGAATATATGTTACAGAATATTTAACCTTAATTCCAATGGGCATACATTAATCATTAAAAGGTTGAGATATTAACTCACTAACATTGTCAAGGCAAATTTTCTTAATTGAATATTCAGAAAAATGTGCTCTTATGATCAAATTAATTGAGCAAGCAAACTTGCAAACGCCTAGTTGCGAGTTGACAATAAATAAGCATGTGATCATTTAATCGATCAATCGATTAAAATTAGAAAATACCTAAATGGTCCATATGGTGGGTGAATTGACCCTTAAATATCGCCTTGTATGTATTCCACAAAAATTATTCGTTCACTTTTAATTTTTGTTGGTGATGATCGAATAATCAATTTCTCTTGAGAATAAGGGTCATATGAAAAACTATTAAATTGAAAATTTGCTGGCTCTTCAATTCAAGTTCATACAAATTTTCAATTATTTTTTACATTATAATTGATCCTGGATAGCCCAACCAGTCATACCAAACAAAAAATATATTATGATTTGTAAACTTCTGATTTACAATGGTATGTGATTCAATTATATTAATATATGAGTAGCATAAATTGGAGGAAAATACTGGTAATATTTCCAATACGCATTTTTCATTCGAGATAATTCTCATAATATAAAAATACTCAATATTTCCTTCATTTGTTGTCTCTATATGATATCCATTTCTGCGGATATTTTTAAAACTTAATAAATTTTTATGACACTCAGAGAAATATAATGCATTGTCAATTTGTAATTTTGTTCCTCTTGGTAACATTATATTGGCTTTTCTGGAGCCTTCAATTATTTTAATACTACCAAATATAATACTAACATAGATTTCTCGTATCACTAAATTTGAAAAATATTTTGTATTATTGACAATTGTATAAGTCATAACACAATCAGTAAGACACATATTCTTATCGTAAATATTAGATATCACATGATCTGTAACGTCCGATCGCTTCTTTGGGATTAATGACAGTCTCCACAAACCAACATAAGGCTTTTTGGTGTGCTTTGTCCTCACTCACACAACTCCTTCGTGGGAGGTCACCAATCCCATAATTGCTCCAGGTCAAGCACGCTTAACTGAGGAGTTCTTAAGGGATAAGCTACCAAAAAGAGGTGCGATTTGTTGGTATAGGTAATACCTATCAATTCCTTTAAATTATCCTTAACCGTTTAGTCCCATACCTATACAGTCTCTAAATCTCTCTCGTTCCGGTATGTATTCAATTCATTCATATGCTCCTCCCACTTATAAGCCTGCCAGGAGCCACTTCTTGTCCGTGCCTCATCATTTTATCTCAATTTCTTTTCTCGCACCAGCGATTACTCCCCTCCCTCATCAGCGCCCAGATGTTACATGCCCACCAGCTTTCGCTTGGTTCGTCCTCGAGGTAACATCCGGCCGCTTCTTTGGGATCGATGACTGTTCCTACAAACCAACACAAGCCTTTTCGGTGTGCTTTGTCCTTACTCACATAACTCCTTCCCAGGAGGTCACCCATCCCAGAATTACTTTAGGTCACGCACGCTTAATTGAGGAGTTTTTAAGGGATAGACTATAAAAAATGTAGATGCATCTTATTAGTATAGGTAGTACCTATTAATTTTTTTAAGCCATCATTTAACCATATAGTCTCATACCTATACAGTCTCTGGATCCCTCTCATTCCGGTATGTATTCGATTCATTCATTTTCCCCTCCTGCTTAGAAACCTGCCAGGAGCCACTCCTTGTTCGTGCCTCATCACTTTATCTCACCCCCTTTTCTTTTACCAGCAATCACTCCCCTCCCTCACCAGCTCCCAGATGTCACATGATCGATAAAAGAAAATAGGTATACAACAATCAAACTAAATAGATCTAAGAGGTGAATTCAAAATATGTAAATTGATCTTAAAGGCTATAAATGTATAAACTTGATATATGTATAGAGGCGCAACCAAAATAACATCATAAGTTATAGGTGTTTGAATAACAGAGTTACAATGACATCACAAGTTATAGGCTATAAATGTATAAACTTGACTTGATATATGTATGTATGTATGTATGTATGTATGTATGTATTATAAATAATAAAATCCAACCAACCAAAATTTATAGTATCTATTCAAGTAGCCCTCGACCACTTGCAACACAAAGTCTAGAATACCTATTAAAAAACTGTTTAAATGCCTATAATCACCTATGGTCCTACAAATTAAAATTTGACATTTGAACTCCCAGTTCTCAATGTAAACAACGTAAGAGCTACCCTTATGTAACTGAATTTAACACAAGCATGCCCTTCAAAAAGACTTAAGATCCTACACTTGGTATCATCACCGTATCATGAAATGCATGATTTAATTATGAGTTTTGAATGTTTTATACCAAAGCTTTAATTTATGTATGTTAAATTTAGGTGGCTCACAAAAATGGAATGAAAATTGGAGGAATTTTTTATAATTTCCAAGGGCTAAATAAGATATTATTGTTAAATATTCTATCCAATTTTTTTGTCATAAAATATGCCACATTTCTTGTATAGACTGGTTCAAGATAAAGCCTTAACATCAAATTGAATAGTAGTGTTAGGAGGAATTGTTGGAGGTGAACTAGATTAAAAAGACAAATGATTGAGAAAGCCAATTTCCTAAATTATAGTGTAAAGGTTTCAGATATGAAACTACATGCACACATTAAAAAGAAGATCCATTTCAATATCTTAATTAAATTTTGCATATACATATTTTTAATTTGTAACTTGCATACGGAAAGATTGATTCAAGGAGTCATGTCTCAATAACCAAATTGTCATCCTAACATCTAAAACAAATAACTATTCAATAATGTAAGGACCAATAAAAAATAGAGTTGAAAAGAGGAGGGAAAACAAAGTTCTAAAATAAAATAATAATTGCTCTATAAATATCTCAATATCTAATATCTCATATTCAGATTCCATATAAGGAAGCATGTGTGGTTTTGTTAAATACTTCAAAGGAAGGATAAATATAGGATGATTGGAAGTGCAATCAGATATAAAGGCTTGAGTAAGTGGAAACAGTGCATACTAGAATGAATGTTGTCCAAGATCCACTAAGAATGACTTCCAACTTTGCGACCACCTCTACAAATAGTACGAAAGCATTATAGTTTTCTCATTCTAGTGTTGTTTGCCTTTAAAGTTTTTTTTCAAACACCTAGTATGCACTAGATTAAAATATTCGAGTAATAGGGTCATAACATATATAATCTACTTCTAAAATAACAAATAAAAATCTATACAAATATTCCAATTGTGCCTCATACTTCTAAATGTGGTATTTTAATTAAATTATTTTGAATGTAGATAACTTTATAATTTACTTTATACTTAATGTGAAGAGCTTTAGGATTCAATTTTTATTTTGTGAAGATGACTTCAAGATCCAATTACTAAAGAAATTAAATTATGCCCATATTTTTAGATGTGTCATCTCAATTAAATTGCCTCATACATTGAGATGTGGCATAACTTTTCATTATTAAAAAAACATTAACTCAAAGTTATTATAAATAATTAATTTAGAAAAAGAAGAAGGAAAAAATAAAGAACTTGATAATAGATATCATATGAAAAGTGAAAAGAATATGTCTCATATCTTTAAGTGAAATCGTACTGATAATGAGTTGTGAAATAAAATAAAGAATAGAAAGATGAAGTAGAAAATATAGAGAATTTGAAAAAGAAAAAAATTTAAGGAGTCAAAAGTAAGTGTATATTATTCATTTATAAAAAAAAAATATTTATATAAAAATAAAATCTTAACTCTAGAATTAATTAAATAATATAAATAAAAAATATAAACAAATCCTAAAATAAAGAATATTTTATATGTACATCCCTCTCTCTCTCTCTCTCTCTCTATATATATATATATATATATATATATATAATAGAGAAGGGGAGAGTACATCATAGATGGTAATGACGTCAACGGCGGCTGTACAACATCCACGGTGGCGTCTCGTGGATGCAACTGCAGGCTGCATGTATTGTGTTTAATTGGGTTTATGGGTGTAATCCAAGACGGTAAGGTTCCAGAATTGGTTTGAAAGAAAGAAAGCAGAAGCGGTTGTGGATTGGGCTGAGACGCTAAAGCGGAAGGTGTAAAAATTAAGGCCGAATAAGATAAGATAAAAAGGCCCACAAGAGCCGAATCACCCTTTTTTTATGGAACGAGTGCCCAATCACTTTAGCAAACTGTGAGGAGGACGTTTGCAAAGGACAAGATATTAAAAATTTAATCAGTTATTAAATTAGTTAAATTACTGATTTAGAGTTTAATAATTTAATCATAGTTGAACTATAATTAAATTAATAATAATAAAATTAATATATTTTTTTAATTTTATATGTTATATATTATTTCATAACATAATATTAAAATTTAAATAAATTAATATTCATCTATAATTATATTTTGAATTCAAAATAAGTAATTAATATTTTATTTTCATATTATTTATTAAATAAATTTATTATTATTAATAATTATATATTATAATATTATTTATATAATATTATAATATAAAAAAATTACTATATAAAAGATAATATTATTTCATCTTAAAAATCAAAAAAATTGAAAGCTAATATTTACAACTGGTTTTCAACTACTCTCGTCCAAGTTGACTGGTTTTTAACTCATTCGGTTTTGTATTTCTCCCGTTGTGCGCTTCTTCTGGATCTAACGCTGGTTCCCAATTGAACCAGCCTACCCATATGATGTTTTTTACACGTTGGCTGAAACCGAGGATTATGATTAACAGTGTTGGATCCCAAGGTGGAAACTTGGAGGGACTGCGGAGATGTGTAAAACGACCCCATACCAGACTCCGTGGGATGAGGCTCCACGTCTCCGCTCCACAACTTGTCTTGAAAGCTAAAGACACGGCGTGATCTGATCCCAATAACAGATTCCAGGCCGCATCTTTCAAAATTCAATTCTCATGTCCATCGCTTTCATTTCACTGGCAGCTAGCTAGCCACCGCTACCCATTTTTGACTATTGGCTGTCTTACTTCCCACTCACCACCAGCTTCCACGTGGAATGCAAGCTACACGTGTCATCTCTCGGACTCTGTCCTACTCTATGGATTCACCCGCTAGTTACACGTGCTCATTGTTCCGCTTTTATCTCTCCCCACCTTGGGCTGCTGATCATGAGTTGTGCCTTTGTTCCTGTTTAGAGACGCTCATGAATTCTCCACACACTGTGACGAAGCACCTAACCCAAACGTTAGAGGGAGCCTTCTCTCTCCACTGTTGAATCTCGCATTCACCACCACCTTCTCAAAGCTTCGAGCTAGCCTACGACGGTGCTATTTATATTTGCATTTCCAATATTGACACAATTGGAGCCTTTTCTCTCTGTCTTACTAGTTATAGTTAATTAATCCCCCGCCCCTCTCCTCGTTTTTCGGCTTATATATGGAAACTTGTACTATTTGTGAATTGTTGAGTGTACCCTGAAACGCACTACCAAACATAGAAATTCAGATTTGTCTACTCTCCACTGCTTTCTCAGACCTGATCTCTATATTCCATGAATTTTGCATCTGCTGCGAGCTTGGTCCCCAGGTAACCATCTTATTCTTACGATTTATATATGCCTCTATAACCGTCTAGTTTCGCTTCGCATTGCTTCTTAATTCATTCCCATATCTGTGTATTTCCTCGTTATCATCCAGACGAGAAAAAGTGTTATGCTTCAACGATTATTACGAAAACTTTGAATTCATTTGTACCTTCTTCTCATATTAATTTCCGAAATCCGAAACTTTTGGGCCAATTTCCATGCAACTTCCCGCCTCCTTTTAAAGTTACTCGGATGTGAGAGGAGTAGTTTTGCGAGAAGACGACATAAGTGACAATTTTCGAATGGTAATCTGCGTTTTTGGAATTCTGCGCGATCGCTTGCAATACAAGAAGGATGGCGCTCCTGCCTTGTCGCGTGCTTTGCTTGCGTTGTTTTTTATTAACGCGTTTTCTGTTGTTCCTTGGATTTCTCAACGTTTTTTGAACTTGAGCTTACGTGGCCTTGATTTTGTGTGTGTGTGTATATATATATATATATAAATACCTGGATTGCACTGATCTTCTGGTTATCGCCCACCAGCCAACCAAAAGTCGAAGCTTGATTTGTTGGCAGAGCGAAAATGGAGATAATTCACCAGTCGCATATCGATCGAGAGCTTGAATCACTGATAGAAAGAATATATCCTCCCAGGTACGTAATAACCATCATCATATTTCCCTTGTCTTCGATCGGTTTGTTTTCAGTCCTAAAGCTAGAAATTATAATGATAACATCCTTCAATATTAATGTCTAAGCTCTAACTAATTGGCTTCCATTTCTGGTGTGATTGTTTATGGCAGGGTGTGCATAGACAATGACTCATGCGGGGACTGCACCGTCGTGAAGGTTAGTTTCGATTGTATTTTGTAGATATCCGTTTGTTCCAACATGCTCTTAAATACCCATAGGGACTTCGTGATTATAATTGGCTGTTCACACAGCTTTCTCCCACAGATTTTAGAGCTCTGGCTAGCTAGTCGATGAAATTGTTGTTCATTTGAGTATGATGAAATTGAAGGGGGGAAAAAAGTAAAAAAGCTCTGTAGATAGTGTAGCAAGATATTTCCCAGCTTAGGTGATAATTCGCTGGGAATATATAGAACAATATTATGGAGAACAAACAAAGAGGGAAAACAAGTGCGACAGATTGTGCTGGCTGGGCCCTTCGTTTTGGTTGCTTTCTCAAACGCAGCTCACTTGGCCCATCACAAAATTAGGATATGTATTGAAAACTGGAAAGGATTGAACAATCCTGCATAAGTGCTGTACCTAGCTAATTGCACAAGTTGATTTTATTTTTGGTTTTTGATGCATGCTAAAAGAAGAAAGCAAAATTTGTGTGTTATTCTTTGAAAATGACGTAATCCAATTAATATTATTAATTGTATTGAAACCGTGCCGCTAGAAGATGCTCGAAAGGCCGAACAAAGAGAGCGACAATTGTTGGTGGGTTTGAGGTCATTCTGGCAATGATTGAAATAAACAGACAATATATATAAAATTGGAGATTAAATGAAGTGGTGAAAAACGATAGGGTATTATGCATATAGAGTAGAAGATTTCATGATCAGCTTGGTGAATAATGGCCACACAAACAGGTTGATAGTGCAAACAAAGATGGAATCTTATTGGAGATGGTCCAGGTGTTGACAGATCTTGACCTCGTTATCTCCAAATCGTTCATTTCCTCTGACGGTGGATGGTTTATGGACGGTGAGTGCTTCAACTCCTGTATACACACACACACACACACACACAGAGACTACTAGTACTCCCATAGTTTTTAATTTTTTTTTAGCTATACATGGATTTTGATGCATTAATTTCTTTAATATCTAAAAAAGAAAAAAAGCTTGTGGTAGTACTACCAGTATTCTCCTGTATATGAGCTACAAGATCACGCCCAACATCATCTTATTGGCTGATCCTTGTGGCGTTTGTCTTCTGACTTGTGACCGCAGTGTTCCATGTGACCGATTCCTTCGGCAACAAACTCACTGACGACAGTATCATGCTTTACATTCGGCAGGTCTCTCTCTTTCCTCTTCATTCAAAACATTAAAAAAAAAATATATATATATATATATAGTTCAAGAATAATGAAATCATATTATGGAGAGAAAATTATATCCACTGCTTTTTTTCGTTTTGAAAATTCTAAAATAAATAAATGGCTCGTTTTAGAAATTATTAATTATTAACTCGAAAGTAAGTATAATTTTTTGAGAATTTTCAGGCTCTTTGTGCGAGTAGAAGGAAAGAAATAACGAGAGACAAACAAGCAAATGGTTGGAAGGGAGAACAAAAACAAGAATGGGGGAAGAACACCGCGGTCGAGATAACTGGGACGGATGGGCCGGGCCTACTATCTGAGATATCAGCCGTACTAGTAGAATTAGGCTGCAACATCACCTCTGCCGCAGCCTGGACCCACAACGACAGAGCAGCCTCCATCATCTTCGTAGAGGATGCTTCCACATTTGAGCCCATCAGCGACCCAATCAGATTGGCCCACGTAGAGCGGCACTTAGAAAGCGTAATGGAGGCCCACGGCGAGAAGAGGAGCGTTAGGCTCACAAAATTAGCCGCCGGACGCACCCACACGGAGCGGCGGCTCCACCAGTTGATGTACGCCGATAGGGACTACGAGAGGTGTCGGGCGTGTGAGGGAGAGAGCGGGGGAGAGCACAAGAAGGGGTGTGATGGGACCCACGTGTGGATCGGAAGGTGCGAGGAGAAACGGTATTGGGTGGTGAATGTGAGGAGCAGGGATCGCCCGAAGCTCTTGTTCGATACACTCTGCGTACTCACCGACATGAACTATGTGGTGTTTCACGCCGCCATTAACTCCATTGGCTCCATGGCTCACCAGGTAGGCACCCTGGTTGGTACCTTCATCTCATTTGTTGTACGCTTTCAGAATTCTTCTTCTTCTTTTTTTTTTTGTTAAGAAAAAAGACGTTGATTTTCAGGAATATTTTGTAAGGCACAAGGATAGTTCAACGCTGCCCAGAGAAAGCGAGTGGCAGAAGCTGACCTTATGTTTAATAGCTGCTATAGAGCGCAGAGTGTCGCATGTATGTCCCATGACACTGGGCATCAAGGTTTTGTTTATTTATTTATTTATCCATACAGGACCTGCATGCATGCTATTGCTTCATCCGAGTTTACATTTGGCTCACTCATTAATATTATATATTTGCTTCTACAAAACCCAAAAGTGGATATAACAATTGGGGAAAAAAAAGTAGGAAAGGATGAAGGATGGTTGGCGATGACAGTTTTAATTGCAGGGATTAAGGATAGACATTAGCTCGGAGAACAGAGTGGGGTTGATGTGGGACGTGACCCGGGTGTTCCGAGAGAATGGACTGTGGATATCAAGGGTTGAGATTGGGACAAGAGGGGAGAAAGCAGAAGGATCATTCTATGTGACGGATACATCGGGTCAGGAAGTGAACCCGAAGATAGTGGAGCTAGTGAGACAAGAGGCAGGTGGATCCATTGTTGCAGTTCACAAGTCGTCCTATAGGATCGCCAAAGCCTCATCATCTTCCAGTTCCACGAGGGATGTACGCGAGGAGAAGAGGGGAATAGACGCCGCCCATAGATTTTCAATTGGAAGCATGCTTTGGTCTCAACTTGAGCGCCTCTCTGCCAGTTTTGGCTCCATCAGGTCCTCCTGACTTTGGCCCCTCCATAACTCTCACCTGTACGTGTCTATGCAGTTTTGTATATATCAGAATCCAAATTAGTTTCTTCTTTTCCTCTTCCTTCCTATCTTTAGCTGAGTTAAAAATCATTTCTTAAATGAATGTAGTTGTGTAAATGGTGAGGGTACTCATTTTTGTGGTGCTTGTTAGGTTTCAATTTGGATTAATTTAGATCTTGTTAAAGTTTTCATAATTCGAGTGAGGCGGATCCAAGATACGGGGTGGTTATAAGAAAAAAAAAATCATTTCTCACATGAAAAATGCTATTTTATGATAGTGTTCCGCGATCCATTTACTAAAATCTAACCGGAACAAACTGAAACTAAATGTAGGTGTAGAATGCAAGGGCAGTGCACAAATTGATGCTTGGTGTTATTTATGCCCGTCAGTGTTTTCTTGACCTGCCGACTTCAAAAGCTCTTTTAAAATGTCACCCATCGGATCTCAAGTATCCAACTTTGTCGCTATCCACTGTGGCTTTAAATAGGAGCTCAGACAAACATGAATTGATGAGATTTGATACCCTCCAACGACAGCCATGGCATACTCGTAATTATGGTGAATGGTGATCCAACGGTAGGGTTTTGTGATTGTTAAACTCCAAGAATAACGAAGTGGGTCAAATGAGTACCCCACCCTTTCTGTTACATCAAAGGAGGCCTGTGTGTGATGATCCATCACTTCTTAGAATTTCGTCCACTGATGCATGTTCAGAACTGTCAGTTCGAATCAAATGTATTTTGGTCGTTACAACATACATGCCCCAGACGAGATCACACTTAATTTTTTGCCTGGGACTTGATAGAATTAAACTCACCTAAAATTATTAAGTGCTTGTTATTAAAATAAAATGACATACAAACAAATTTAAAATAATTCAATCATACACTATTTATTTTTTATAAAAAAAACATTTTTAGTGAGAAAACACAAATAACAAATACTTAGGACCTGTTTGACAGTGTTTTTCTGTTTTCTTGTTCTCAAAACAGTTTTGTAAAACTGTTTTCGAGAATAAGTTTTGAAAACAAGAAAACAAAAAAATCTATTTAAATAGTTATTCTCAAAATTATAACTAATGAGTGATAGATGAGTTATTTAAAATTTATAACTTTACCATTAGTGAGGTGGATGTTTTTCACCTTTTCTTATATTTTTCAGAATAAAAACTATAAAATATCTTAAAATTATTCTGCATTTTCTGTTTCCGAAAACAGAAAAACTGTTTCAAAAACACGAATCAAACAAGCCCTTAAACATTGCACTCTTTTGTATAATCTGTTGATAAAAATCTTTAACACGGTCCTTCTGACAATTATAGCTCGGCTCCTTTCAAGATTGTCCGCTGTCACAATATACCAGTCGCCGATAGTATTGATAACATCAAATCACTTGAAACTCAAATATCAAATCAAAGAAGTTTTATTGCTTGGCGATGGAATTACTAACAAGCACAATGCACAGAGGGGACAGGATTTATGTACACACAGTTTCCAGAGGCTAACGGTTGAGTACAATGACCGTCTGAAAATATTCACAAATCAAATGATAATTAAGAGTAAAATGACTTGCATCCTCTGGCTTCATCACATTATTACATTACATCAATATCGTCAACGTTAAGCCAGTCACTAGAATCCTTGGACTCAGGATTACGAGCACTTGCATGCTCAGGACCTCTGCTTTCAACAGAGCTTGCATCCTTATCAGAGTTCGGTGAGCTTCTACTTAGTTGTACCCAATCTCGAGAGTCTTTTGTTGAAGAATCAGAACCTGATGTAACTTTTTTGTAACTTACAGGCACATCACCATCATCCTCCTCAAGATCACTAAATGATACATCATCATCATTAGCTGTAGGCATTGAGGTTCCACTGACACCAGCTATTTCAGAATTATCCTCATTCAACCAATCATCCGCTTCATCCTCAGTATTGTCCAAGAGTTTGTTTGTGCAAGTAGATGATGACTGCTGTGCCCTTGGATTTACTGGTGATTCTTCAACTACAGACTTGTCAATAACTTCAATTTCAGTGCTTTGAATAGGATGCTTCTCCATTTCGACATCAGACACAACCACAGATGGGGCTGCTTCAACAACAGAAGTCTGCAAAGGTTCTGATTTAAGTTGAGCAACGCTTGGCACAGAAAGATGTTGTTCCTCCTCCTCTTTTGAGTAAGCAGTGCCTCTTCCAGACAAATCTGATTCTTGTTTTTCCTTTCTTCTTTCATCTAATTTGATTGATAACATTGCTCTAGCTTCCACTATCTGCGCACAGAACATATAACTACTTGTATCATAGGCCAACAGATTAACTACTAATAGCAAAAGAAACACGTAGTCAGGCAATCAAACGTGACAAGCATGAGAATGGTTATGAGAATGGTTAATTTTCAAACTTTCAGAGACTTGCCAGTAATGATGAAGAAGTGAAAGGCTCACATATGACACACACAAGTTTATTAGCTACTACATTGTCTGAGCTCAACCACAAGATACTCTTTATAATATGAGATCAAACTATTAATTCCAAATGCCAAGCATGTTAAGAATAACATAGTTCGAATTACTATAATCATTCCATTCATTAGGTTAAAACTTAAAACCATTAAAAGCAAAGAAATACATCTCACAGCATTCATAAAGCACACGCATCTGGTGTGTTGGGATATGAAAATTCCTAGCCTAATCAAATTAATAGATCAATGAAAATAAATCAATTCTCAGTAAGCTTTAACTCACTTCTGGGGATGATAGAAGTTCAGCATCCTGTTTGTTGAGTCTAGGGTGAAGAAGCACAAAATAAATCTTCCAAAAGCAACCATCGCTCATATATCCAGGGCAAAGTTCCATCCTAAGAGCAGCTAATCTCGGAGCCAGACGTTCAACAGCTAGAGCATGTTCTTGTTGAGCATCAGACAATTCAAAATCTGCCAAAGAAAAATGATATATAGATGAACATCTCAGACTGAAGAATAGTATTCCTTATGACAAACTGGGGGACACATGGAACTTTATTTTCCTACGTGTGAATGACTCAAATGTTCAAACTAAAGATACTAGATGAACATGCAAGCTGTTAATTAGTATGCACATCGGAATGGGGAAAGGATAAATAGTCCGGATGGCTTCAATCTCAATCTTCATGGAGTCAATAATATTGGATTAATAGAGCCAAAAAAAAAAATCAGAGTAAACTCAAGAAGCACAGATGGAGGAATGGATTTTCACTTCACCGATGGTACTACAATCAATATCATGGAAACTATTCACAGAGATTTAGAAAGAAAAAACAGAAGACGGCACAGATATCCGATGCCTACCTAGCAATAGACTCAAATGTCTATAATTATAAACGTTATGCGGTGTTCTTACAATGAGAATTCATAACTAAATTTAATATCACGGTCATTTTGATTTTAAAACAAGATTGGAAAGAGAGAGATAAATACTTCCATTAAAGTTCTTGTACCTCTGAATGACATAGAATTACATACTCATTACTTCTAATGACCAAAGAAAATGAGACGGAGAAATCCAAGATACCATCAGAATCCGCATCATCAGGCAGAGGAAAATCCAACCAAGTCTCCGGATGCATCGCTAAGCTTCTCGCAAAGGCCAACACCTCCTCGGTCACTCCAACCACACTGCCGAGCTTGTATTCCTCCAGAGACCGTTCCTCTTCGGATCCAAATTGGAGTAAATTCGACGCGATCTTCGTTATCTCAGAAACTGTCTTATTACTAGAAAGCTTTGAGATTCCGCTCTTGAATTTGCCACTAATCTCCACAAAATCGCTTCGGATTCCCGAAATAACATCTTCATCGGATAGCTTTGAATCGGAACGGTCGCTCAATTCGTCATTCGATTCGCCGGGATTGGGAGCCGAGATCTGAGTTGGAGGATGTGCCGACTCGGGTGGCGGAGCAAGAAAAGAGGCAACACCCCAGAATTGGCGTGATATGGATTTGGTGAACTCGGAGAGGTCATCTTTGACACCCCGTGCAGAAGGAGTAGATGCAGCAGATGATGATTGTGTATCGGGTTGAACAGCTTCCGATTCGGGTTTAAGAGGTGATTTTTCGTCGCCGCCATAGTTATTGTGGGTGTTTCCATTCCGGGCCTCGTCTTCATTTTCATCGTCATCATCGAGTCTGAGAGAGTTTGCGATTGACCTTGCCAACCATGCCATGGTTGCTTCCAAGCTTGGTGTAAATTACGATTTTCGCAACCATCCCTCACCCATGGTGAGTACTTAACGGGGATAAGAGTTAGGAGTTAGGACCTATAGCTGCGACGTCGTTTTCAGGACATTTCATATGGTAGTTTTAACGATTATTTTAAGTGCTAACTAGATAGAAAGTATGCATTCCAAATTACGAAGTGGTATATTTTGATTCATTAAAGATAATATAGCAACCAAAAACTATTATATATCAAATAAAAAATACTAAATCCATCAATTCAATTATCAATATTGGTGGGGAAAAATAATTGTAATTACATATTAAAAATAATAGGAAGAATTATATTTTGATACTAAAAAATAAAAACATTTAGAAAATAAGATCAAAGTTTACCTTGTTTCCAAGTTAGGATAGTATTTTTTTTAAATAAAAATAGAAAATTTTCAAATCATAATAAAAATTTTTGGTACCAAGTGGGAATAGAAAAATTTTCTATTTTTATTTAAAAAATTTTTATTTTCACTTGGAAAAATTATATCTTGACTTAGAAATATGGTAAATTTGGTCACATTTTATAAATATTTTTATTTTTTGATCTTTCTTCCCAATTTTCCCAAAATAATATGATATTGTAAAATAGTTATTTAGTTGTAAGGACAAACATATTCAAAACACTATTTAAAAAATATAACACAATAAAGTGGCAAAAAAATATATATAACACAATATCAAACGTCATCAATATATATGTTATTAAAGGATTCTGGTCTCTTTTCATCGACAATCCAAGATTCATTTAAAAAACCCTAGTTGTTGTTTTCTCTTTTTATCTTTAGAAACCCCAATCATCGTCTTCTTTTCATCTCTTTTTTTTTTCTCAAACCCTAAAATTTCTTTATCTCTATCTCTGTTCCCATTGCCATAGGTGATTTGTGAAGCTTATTACCGCAACCATGATGAAGACAAATGAAGCCAAGAATAATGAGAACTCTGCAACTGAAGCCATCGTCGCTCCCTTGGATTTTAGCCATCCCCTTTATTTGCATCCTTCAGATACTCAGGCCACAATTCTGGTAACGTAAGTTCTCACTTGAGCAGACAATTATCCCATTTGGAGTCATGCCATGAAGATCGCTCTTTTGGCCAAAAATAAGATCAGAATTATCAATAGAACTTGCACTAGTCATAATCAAGAACTAGCTTGCCAAAATCAATAGGATAGTTGTGATGCTGTGGTTTTGTCGTGGTTGATCAATTCTATGGATATAGAAATTGCTACTAGAGGACTTACTTTCTCAACAAATGCACATCTTGTGTGGTTGGATCTAAAAGAAAGATTTGACAAGACTAATGGGGTGAAAATTTCCAATCTACACAAAGCAATCAATTCTTTGACTCAGGGGTCGATGAGTGTATCTTCCTATTATATGAAACTAAAAGATCTTTGGGATGAATAGTCAATGTTGGTAACAATTCCAAGCTGTCAATGTCATGCTTCGCTAGCACATGCCCAATTTCTCTTGGAATTAAATGAGACGTTTTAGTAGGCAAGAAGTCAAATCTTGCTGGTGGCTCCTCTTCCTACTGTGAATCAAGCTTATTCGATGATTATCCAAGACGAAGATCAGAAATTGATTTCTTCTTCTATTCCAAGTTCGCCTATGGAGAGTGCTGCTATGACCATAAGGGGTGGAAGGGTTGCCAGAGGCAAAGGCCGTGGGAATTTCCAAGATGAAAGTTCTTATTGTCACAAGAAAGGACATAAGAGGGAGAGTTGTTATTGGCTTATTTGATTCCCCCCAAACTTCGAGTTTGATGAAGGAAAAGATCAGCAAGAGTTCTCAGCTTAATCATCTGCACAGGCTGTTGTAAAGGTAGATGTACAAGATCCTATAGCTTTAGGGACAATAGGAGCTACTATGCCTTCCATGTTTACACAGCAGCAATATCAACAAATTTTAGAACTTCTCAAGAAGGATGTGAATGAAGTTATAGTTACAGCATTGGTTGCTACCTTAGGTATGAACGATGCTCTTTCCATTAGCATGTGTAGGTTTGGTTGGGTATTAGATTTAGGAGCTACTAATCATATTGTAGGTAGTCTGGAATTGCTAGAAAACTGTTGTGATTTCAAGGCATGTAATTTTTGTTGAAAATAAATTTCCTTATAAAGATAGCCAAAGTATTAATCAAGGGGAAGTAGAAAAGCCTGTAAAAGATCCCTTCATGTTAGATGATATTGACAACCTATTAGCAATAACCAGGAAATGGAAATATTAAATGACGAAGAAGAACAATTAGAAAAAAGAAATGATAATTTGGAACAGATTGTTAATCAGCCCATTAGGCCTATAAGAGAAAGAAGACCATCTGTCTGGATGAAAGATTATGATTGTTCAATAATACAAAATAATGAGGTTATAGCAGAATGTGATAATAGTGGTATAAATAATGTTGATAACCAAAGTTTTGTGCATAATTTTGTGACTTCTTCTGCTGTATCTGATATGTATAAATGCTATTTGTCATGTATTAATACCATTGTTGAGCCTGCTTCTTATGAAGAAGCTGTTAAAGATGACAGATGGATAAAAGCAATGAATGAAGAAATATAAGCTTTGGAGGAAAATCATACATGGAATTTGGTAGATTTACCTTTAGGGAAACACCTATAGGATGTAAGTAGGTTTATAGGGTTAAGTATAAGGCTTATGGGAGTATAGAGAGATTTTTAACGCTAGGCTGGTTGCTAAACGGTATAATCAAAAGGAAAGGATAGATTATTTTGAGACTTTTTCTCCTATTGTTAAAATGGTAATTGTTAGATTATTTCTTTGTTTGGCTATTATATATAAATGGGAATTATTTCAAATGGATGTTCATAATGCCTTTCTTCAAGGAGATTTAGATGAAGATGTATACATGATTGTTCCGCAGGGTCTTGAAAAGAAGGGAGAAAGAAAAGTTTGTAAACTTCTTAAGTCTTTATATGAGCTTAAACAAGCCTCCAGACAATGGAATCCTAAATTAATTGAAGCGTTAATTGATGGAGGTTTTAATCAAAGCAAATATGATTACTCGCTATTTATAAAGAAACAAGGAGATGAAGTGATCATAATATTAGTTTATGTGTGGACAATTTGGTCATATCTGGAAATAGTTTAGATGGAATAAAAAGAATCAAAAGGTATTTGCAAAGTAAATTTAAAATCAAAGATCTTGGTATCTTAAAATATTTTCTTTGGTTGGAGGTAGCAAGATCTGATAAAGGAATAATTTTGAATAAGAGAAAATATGTACTTGATCTTTATTGTAGATATGGGTATAGACAAAGTAAAATCAATTGTTGTACCAATGGAGCAAAATTTAAAATTGTCTCATGAAGAAGATCTAAATCAGATGGATTAGGCTCTTGAGGAACCTAGAATATATAGAAGACCTATTGGTAGGCTGTTGTATCTCATAGTAACTCAACCTAATATTTGCTTTGTTATGCAGGTGCTAAGTCAGTTCATGAATAAACCAAGAAGATCACACATAGAGGCTGTAGTTCGAGTGGTGAGGTATATAAACAATAGTGCAGGACTTGGTATATTCTTTTCATCCTCAAACAAGATAGGACTTGAGTGTTATTGTGATTTAGATTGTGTTGCTTGCCCAGACTTGAGGAAATCAGTAACTGGCTACTTAGTGAAGTTTGCTAGTTCATTAATTTCCTAGAAGTCAAAAAAGCAGAGCACTACACCAAGGTCTTCAGTTAAAGCAAAATACTGAGCACTTGAAGCTGTATTTAGAATTGAATATAGAAGGATTGGAACCTACTGTAATTTATTGTGACAGTAAAGTTGCAATACACATAGCTAGCAATCATGTTTTTCATGAAAGAATGAAGCATATAGAAATAGATTGTCATTTTGTAAGACACAAATTGCAACAAGGGTTGATTAGCTTGAATCATGTGAGAACAACTAAACAATAACCTAATATATTGACTAAGGCTCTTAGGAAAGGAGATTATCAGAAGATTTTGGGCAAGTTAGGTACTGTTGATTTGCTCGATCCTAACTTGAGGGGAAGTGTAGAGAATGGGTAGTTTTGTTATTAGGCTTTTACTTGATTATTTTACTTTTGTTGGTTACGATTAGGCCCTATATATATATATATATGGGCAAATATATATGCAAATTTGTTAAGCCCATGCTTTACAAACATGATTTCATAGAATTTTATTCTTCAAGTTCTCTTTTGTTTGAATTCTAAGAATTTCTTTTACCAGTCATAGATTATTTATATATCAAACTAAGAAATTTTATTTTTATAATAAATTTAAAATTGGGATATCATTTTCCTATAGTGATAATAGGCACATATACTGATTTGTAGACAATCTGTTTTGTAAAGAATTGTAAAGAAGTCAACTTAATAGTTAGACGGAAATGAATTATTTCTATGTTGTCTTTTCATATCTCTTTTCATATAATTTTTTTTGTTGATTATATTAGAATAACTAAGAAAAAAGTTTATAAATAAATAATATATTTAATTTAATAGTCTACATTTATTATTATGAGTTTAATGCTCTTGAAAACAATATCATAATACATATTCAAGGTGATAACTAAATAAATAATATATCTGGTTTAATGTTATCATTAGAAATCTTCCAATATTTAATTCAAAAGGATGGAGGAAATTGTATATGGAGAAAATTATGTAGAAAAAGTGTGGAGTAGAAGAATTCTCCTTGTGAGACTTCTCAATAACTAAATTTCAGAACGTAAACACACAACTGAAGTATATATCCAATATGCCGTTGATTTTCTTTCAAACAATCATGATAGAGATCTAGGAGGACCAAATTCATTGCTAATCACGCCATTAATCACCCAAGTCAATGAAGAGTCTTTTTATACTTTGGAGGAGGAGTTTTCCACAAAACTAAGCTCAAGATCCAGCATAAGCACATCTTTTCATGGGCCTAGAAGCTTGAGCACTTCCTTGGAACTTCAATTCATGAAGAGCACATCCTTCAAGCCCAAATGAATGAAGTCTAGGCATCCTACATGCTTCAAGATATGGATTGAAGAAATTACCTAAAGCTCAAGTTGAAGTTTGATCCAAATCTAAGTGTTTGGGTGCCACCTTGATGTTTTATGTCTTTATTATCTTTGTTTTATGTTTAACTGGGCAAAATTTGAATTATTTAATATAAGCCTACTTTGTTTAAATCATTTAGTCTTTGTTATAGCCTTTAAATAGATCATAAATTAGATAAGTTTTAAGTCAAAAAGTCACTTTCTTTGTGATTTTAAATGACATTTTGTACTTAATTTTCATATTTATTTGGTGTCATCTATTGTCTTCTAGAATGTTTTTCCTTGATTAATAAGTTAGAATATTCTAAAGTGTCTTAGTTTCTAAATAAGTGAGATTTTTGAAATCTCACAATATTTAAACTTAGAAGTTGAGTAATTTCCTATTATTTGGAGTCTGTTAACTTTAAAAATAATTAACTACCAATTTTATGAGATCCTATAATCATTCTAGAGGGTTCTAGACATCTTTATATATGTGTGTGTGTCTCAAGTTTTACATTTTTATCAAGTTAAATAATAATTATTTTCCTCCGATCCTCTTGTGTGAGGATTATCTGAATTTGTGTTCTTTTTAGAACTTATGACCTACTATCCGGAATGATCAATCGAGTGGGCATCATCATTAGAAGTTTAGGAAGGAGTGGCTTAGAATTCTAGCACATGATCAACTAACTTGTTCTTATTTGTTCTTGTTCGTAAGGCCATTTCCACTGAATTTTTTTATTTACTTGATCATCTACAAAGAGTGCCATATATATCAAATCATCTCGGCCACATCAACATAACTAATGTCCTTTTTCAGCACACCTACTGTTATTTCAAGGTGACAATACAGTTCACATTACATATTTAATGAAATTTAGATATCTGCGGTTGATGTTAATATCCTACTCATAATATTAATAGTGTGTGTGTGTATATCAAAGAATCCTTGAACATAGCCAAGAGATAAGCATTAAACGAAATACTGATCTGAGGCGCCAGACAAGACACATGGTCGTGGGACAAAGTTACTTTCAAGCACATGTATTCAAATTCCCCAAACCCCACACGCTGTCTGTCTGTCGTTCTCTATCTCTCTCTACATTTATGGATATAATTTATATATATCATAGTAACTTATATTAGGGGGAGTACATTATAAATGTGGAGGCAAAACCGTAAAAAAGAATTCTAGAGAACCCTGCCCGGTTCCAAGCTGGTCATAGTTGCTAGGCTCAAGAGGGGGACGGAAGAAGACCAGCGTATAGAATCAATCCCAGCGCGTAGCGGGTGCCGCAATGTGTTGACATTTCAGTCCCATTCCCATCGCTTCAGGTTGGAAGTCCTGCAGGTACAGGTTAGACATCGGCGCATTGGGAGCCCAACTAAAATTGGGCGAGGTTACTGTTGCAATGTCTGTGCTTGGAGCATTGCCAAAGGGAGAAACAGTCATAGGTACGGGTGCAACGCTCTGAAGATGGAGAGGCTTGAACTGGGGTGCACCAGTAAGCTGCTGAACAAGGTCCCTGAAGTTGATAGGATCCACCTTGTACACTTTGATTGGAGTTGGAGGCATGGGTGGCGCTACCGGAGCCTTCTTACCCGGCTTCGCTATTGACTTCCTCACTGAATGGAGCCAGGAAGCATGTTTCACACCCTTTGCTTCCTCTGTGACGGATGAACAATGGGAACTGGAAAACTCTTGCATCATCCTGCTATTTTTCTGATATGGAATGAAATGTTCTGTGCAAGTGACGATATTTATATATATGATGAAGCTTGCTGGCTAGCTTGGTATATATAGCTTCGTATTTATATATATATATAGAAGTGTTGAGAAGCATATATATATATATATATGAAAGAAGCGAGGATTAAGGTATGCTGATAAAGTGATAATGGGTTTTTCAATTAAAGACAACAACCGAACGGGGAGGCAGCTGGAGAATGAATAGCAGAAGAAATTCAAACGTGTGTTTTGTCGTGACCGTCGGCGCATGCGTATAAGAAGTGACGAATACGAAGGAAGGAAGGAATAATTAAAGTGGTCAAAATCATGAAGTAGTCCAGACTCAGGTTGATTTCAGGAGGGGAGAGACGATGTGGGCGACTCTCAGTCATCGTTAGCCGCCTCTGCCCTGTTTGGTCGAAAGCGATTTTCAACCCATTGTTTTATTAGGCAACTAATTAATTATTAAGTATATTTGACCTCAAGCCACTCCCAATCCATCCGTTTACATATGCTTTACCTCATAGACGGCGTGCCTTTTATGGACGTTTATCAATTACTAATACCTTCAAATGCCGATGACATCAAATACATACAATAAACAGTAAATTATTTTTCTCTCTGGAATTTTTTAACACTGTATGGATACTTTTGATTTTAAAAAAAAACTTAAAAATGATGACTGAAATATTGTTTATTAATCTACATACATATATGTAAAGAATTCTATGAACCATACATTTAACCTTTTCTTGCAACGTTCATATATCGATTGATTATGGTGACTAATGAATTTTTATTTTGGATGGAAAACAAAAAGACTGAAGAATTTTTATTTTAATAAACGCGCAGCACATGCATCATGATTTCGGAAGATATAATGATGACGAATATTCTTCAAAATTAACAATATTCAGTCAAAGTAGTGTTACTAATTTGGATGATAGTAGAAAACCTACTTCATTATGCAGTTGATGGCCGATCTCCAAAGTAAATAGCGTAAAGGAGGATCTGAAATGGGGGTTTGTGATATGGCCCTATGGATGAGCAAGTAAACCAGAAAATACAGTGGAAATGATCTCATGAATAAGAACAAATTGGTTGACCACGTACTAGAGTCCTAGGTCACTCATTCCTAAGTTTCTAATAATGATACTCACCCGGTTGATCACTCTAGATGGTAAGTCATGAGTTTTTAAGAGAATACAAATTCAGATAATTTTCACATAAGAGAATTGAAGAAAAATAATTCTTAAAGTTAAGCGACTCCAAATAATAAGAAACTATTTAAATTCTAAAACTAAATCTTGTGAAATTATAAGAATCTCACTAATTTAGAAACTAAAATACTTTAAAACATTTTAATTTGCTAACTAAACAAAAATATCCTAAAAGACACTAGATAACACCAAATAAATATAGAAACTAAGTGTAAACATCATTTTATGAAAACCACAAAGAAAGTGCATTTTTTACTCAAAATTTATCTAATTTATGATCTATTTAAAGGCCAATTAGTCACAATGGATCTAAAACTCTTAAAACACTAATTTGGTCTTTTGAAATACAATTAAGAACCTAATAAAGATTCAATAATTTAAACAAAGTGAGTTTATTTATTAATCAAAGTTCTTAACCCAAAAACATAAAACAAAGACAATAAAAACATGGAACATAAAGGTGGCATCCAAACATATCTTGAAGTATATTGGATGCCTAGACTTCATCCATTTGGGCTTGAAGGATGTGCTCTTCATGAATTGAAGTTTCAAGGACATGCTCAAGCTTCTAGGCCCATGAAAAGATGTGATCATTATTGATCTTGTGCTTAGTCTTTGTGGGAAATACCTCCTCCAAAGTATAGAAAGACTCTTCATTTACTTGGACTATTAGTAGCGTGGTTAATAATAAATTTGGGCCTCCCATATCCCTATTAGTTTGGGCGGTGTAACAATGAAAAAATGAGTTATTTTTTAAGGAAATATATAGAAAGGGAGGAGTGGGTTCCTAAAAGACTATTTTTTAATTTGTAAAAAATTTGAATAATATATACCAAACAAATTTTATAAGAATTTTCTTTTATTCTTCCTTTTATGAAACTCTTTTCATATATACCAAATCAAGCCTTATCTTTTATCTATATTTGATGTATTAAAAATAAACATCAAAAAAAGAAAGAGGTAAAAGAAAATATAGAAGTTTTAAAAAATATATATAATAATTAAGAACAGATAAAAATTATATTTGGCTAGGCTTTCTTGGAAAGAAAGTGTGCAATATTAAAGGTGAGGAAAAGTGTGTAATATATATAATTAAGGTGAGGAAAAATGTATAAAATATAAAAGTAATATTTGGCAAGGCTTTCTTGGAAAGAGTTACCCATATTTATGAGAATGAGCTTTTCCATTTTAATCACTTTTTTATTCGGTTTTTGTACCAAATTAACGAGCCCTTACTTACAGGTTAAGCCCTCATTTCTTATGATGTCAAAAGGTTGAATCTTAATTGTTATAATTCTTTGAGCATTTACTAAGGAATATTGTGAAGAAAATATTATCATGAGTATGCAGGATATATATATACAAGGAAACTGAAGGATTTGAAATGGAGCTGATTGATTTGGAAAACGAAATAATATCTTCTATTGATCGAGCACATTCACTGAGTGGAAAAAAAAAAAAGCAGCGTTGAAATGTACACACAAGTGGAAATCATAAACGAAGGGTCTGCAAACGTGTATCGAGTCGAAGCAAAAACACGTGAACAATATCAGTGTTTAATGCAGAACATGAAGAATGAAGGAGGAAATGATCATTGTAATTAGAAATTGAATCTCTTGGATTGAAATCTAGCTAAGATTCAAATCCTCCTTAGGCAATAAAAAAAAAAGATAATTGAATTTCTTAAATAAAGCGCAAGATTGAAGGTATTAAATTACAGCGGCTAGTGCAAAATGAGAAAATGAAGGAAGTAATTAATCTTGAGCATGAATGATTTGCTAAATGAATTATACATGATCTCATTAATTGAAGTCAGGAAATCAAGTCTCCAATAGCTATGTCATGAGGCATCTACAAAAGGAGACAAGGTTCAAGAACTCAAGAAGAACACTCCTCAAGCATTCTGAATTATTCATCTAATAGCCTCTTTTTGGGCAGTCTTGTATCCCTTGATCAGGAGTTTTTTATGGGTTGGGTTATGGGTGAGCTGTAAGAAAACCCTAAAGCCAGTGTGAATTGATGACTAAAGTTTGATTTAAGTATTTCGACGGCAAACCAATGATTTAACGATTTCGCAATTATTACTTTTGGATTTATTTTGCGCAGGATTAACTATTCCTTAAGTGACATTTCAACAGCTAATGAACCTGATATAATCATGAGTCATGTCCTGAGAAGAATTTGGGGGATGACTGTTTGTGCTTCTAAAGTGGAGTAATTGAATTAATTAGACAAAAGGGCCTCCATTTCCAGAGTTTTTGTTTCATTGAAAGATGGTAATTTCATGAGTGGTTTTTGACCCTCCCATTTATGCTGACAGGAGCACTCGGGATTCAGTACTGAAAAAGCTCAGCAGCACAAAACCACTAGCTCAGTGATTTTTGGTAATTTCCATGTCTGCTTATCCCAACTCACTGACTTTGACTCTCCCTTAGGCCATCAAACCACACCAACTGTCCCTAACTGTATTAAACTTTTCTCTTTTCTCTCTCCCTCTCTTTTTTAATAAAAAATCGCTTATTCAGTGAAATTAATTCATTTTCGTCACAATTTTTAAATAGAAGTATACCTTACTCTATTTGCTAGTTTTAGAGAATTATTTCTCTAGAAATCGAAAGATGGAGAGGCTATAAAATATTTTCCAAAGACGATCTTTATTGAATCTGCCCGTGGATATTTAAATACATCAAAATCACAATAAAAACAGAAACGAGGATATCTAATCATATCCCACTAAATTAGCAACTATTAGCTAAATGATAGGAACTAACTTTGACTGAAACAAACTTCTTAATCTATTTATTTTTTCCATCTAAAACTAACTTCTAGCAATCCACGTCAGCTCGTGAGGCACCTATCAACACTCCTCCTTGCATCAATAGCGGCACATGCCCAGCTTCATCCTTAGTAATTCAAACTTGTCTCTTGGTAGAGCTTTAGTAAAAATGTCAGCCAACTGATTAGCAGAGGTCTTGCAATAAGTTAATGCGCTGCGACTTCTCTACTCTATTGAACTTCTCTGATGAAATATAACTTGATGTTGAAGTGCTTTGTTTTGCCGTGAAAAACTGGATTCTTGGAGATTGCTATAGCTGCTTGGTTGTCCACATGAATTGGTGTGCTTTCCTGCTGCATAAAATGTAAATCAAACAGTAGTTTCCTGAGCCAAAGACCTTGCTTTACAGCTACAGTTGCATATATGAATTTTGCTTCTGCAGTTGATTGAGCCACCACCTCCTGCTTCTTTGAACTCCAAGAAAATACTCCAGATCCCAAAGTAAAACAATATCCTGAGGTGCTCTTCAAATCATCTAAGGATCCTCCCTCAAAATAACCTTACAATTTGAACACTTGATTGTGTTTAAACTGAACACTATAACCAAGAGTTCCCTTAATATATCTCAGGACTCTTTTTGCAGCCTTGTAATGATTCATACTAGCACAATGCAAAAACCTTGAAAGAACACATACAGCATGGAAGATATCAGGTCTTGTTGCAGTCAAATACGTAAGACATCCAACAAGACTTCTGTAGATGCCTTCTTTAGTCTTCTTGACATTGTCATTCTTACTTAGCTTCTCCTTCTGATTCATTGGAGTGGCAATTGCTTTGCATTCCTCCATGCCAAACATTTTCAATATTTCTTTTGCATATCTCCTTTGACTAATGAAAATTCCCTGCTAATCTTGTTTTATCTCCATGCCCAAAAAATAGGCTATAGCTCCAAGGTCTATCATTTCAAAGACTTTTTGCATTTCTTGCTTAAATAAATCAACTTGTTCAATATTGCTTCCAGTCACCAAGAGATCATCTACATACATAGAAACAATCAACAAATTAGCATGTGAGTGCTTGATGTACAAGGTTGTTGCATTTAAGGTTCTTGTGAACCCAAGGCTTTGCAAATGCTCATCAATTCTGCTATACCAAGCTTTAGGAGCCTGTTTTAACCCATACAAGGCTTTCTTCAACAGGTAAACCTTATCTTCTTGCCCTTGAACAGCAAAACCTTCTAGTTTCTCTACAAAGATCTCCTCCTCCAAGTAGCCATTTAGAAATGCTGACTTAACATCAAGTTAAAATACAATCCACACTTTTCAAGCTGCAATTGCAAGTATTAACCTAATAGTATCTAGGCGAGCAACAGGTGCAAACGTATATGAGAAATCTCTCCATACACTTGTGCATAACCTTTGACCACCAACCTTGCTTTATATTTGTTGATAGAATCATTAGCATTCAACTTTGTTTTGAACAACTATTTTACTCCTATAACTTTCTTATGTTCTGGCCTATCAACCAAAACTCAAGTTTGATTCTTCTTGATCATATTTAACTCCTCCTACATAGCATCAAGCCATTTGGGGTCTTTTGTTGCATTTGTAAAATTTTTAGGTTCCACCACAAAAAAATTACATCTCTGATATATATCAGATAAAGATTTTGTACCTTTAACTAAAAGATTATCTATGATTTAATCTAATGGTGAAGCTGTAGATGATGATGAAACATTGCCTGGCATGCTCTTTTTCTCTTCCCAATGCCACTTTTCAAATTCTGCAAATTGTACATCTCTGCTGATCACTATTTTTCCAGATTGTGGTTGAAACACTATCGGCTTTAGAGACATTGCTATAGGCTATAAAGACGCATTGATCAGCTTTCCTATCTAGTTTTTGTCCCTCTTCACCTGTGGCACAAGAGTATAACAGATACAACCAAACACTTTTAAATTCTTTAAAAAAGGTTTGTGACCATACCAAGCTTCAAATGGTGTTTTTGCTAGCAATGCTTTTGTAAGCAGTCTATTTTGCAAAAATACAACTGAATTAGCTGCTTCTGCCCAAAATTTCTTAGGTAGATCCTTCTCATAAAGCATGCAGTGAGACATATCCATAATAGTTCTGTTATTCCTTTCACTCACTCCATTTTGCTAAGGAGCTATTAATTGATGCTCAATTCCTGCGTTTTCACAAAATTTAGTGAATTGATTTGATGTATATTCAGTCCCATTATTTGATCTAATGGTTTGAATCTTGAAGCCACTTTGATTTTCAATCCACATCTTGAAATTCCAAAACACTCCTGTAACTTCAGTTTTGAGTCTCAAGAAATAAATCCAACACATTCTAGTTAGATCATCAATAAAATCTATATAATAGAGGCTTCCCTTTAGAGATGGCTTAGACATAGGCCCACTAATGTCAGTGTGGATCAACTGTAGCTTTTGTGTTACTCTCCAAATTGATTGAGTAAATGGCAGCCTAGTTTGTTTCCCATATTGACAAGCTTTACAAACTAACTTAAGTGGTTCCAACAGAGGCAATCCATGCACCAAATTTTTCTTGCTCATCTCCTGCAAAACAAGCCTAACCTTTTATGCCAAAGTTCAGTTTCAACTTGAGTCACAATATGAGCTACTTGCTCATCATTCATCAAGTCTAAGGGAAAACATTTATTCTTCATTTTGATCTTATACAATAATTGACCATGAGAGTCCTTGATAAAACAAGTTTGATCTTTAAATAACACCTTAAAGTCTTTTTCCATCAGTTCACCAACACTAAGTAAGTTTTGATCTACTTCAAGTGAAAAAAGAACATTTGACATCTTTTTTAAACTTGAAGAAGCCTGTAATGCAACAGTACCTCTACCTTGCACCTTCGTGAAATCTCCATTGCCTGGCTTCACTTTAATACCCGCAACCTCTTCAAGATTGCTAAATAACTCCTGATTGTTAATCATATGACTAGTGCAACCACTATCTACTAACCAAATCTTGCTTGAATTGGCGGTTGAACAACAATTAGCTACAAACAATTGCTCCTCCTGTTGATTTGTAGTATGAGCTTTTGTCACTTGTTGATATTTATTTTTGCATATTAGCAATATGCCCCAGCTGCTTGCATTTGTTGCATTTAATGTCTGGCCTCTTCTAGTATTTATAAGGTGGATGACCCTTTTTCCCACAATGTTCACAAGGAGGAAAATTGGGTTTATTGATGCCTCCTTCCTTCTTGTCGAAACTAATGACATCCTCCTTCTTCCCTTTCTTTTTTCCTTTATTACTTTGACTGACCTACAACTTGGCTTGCAATGCTCCCTTAATGGGCCCTTCCTGCCTCATAAGCCTTCTTTGTTCCTGAGCTTTCCGGGCACTTAAAAGTTTTGCCAAAGTGATGATCAACAAATCTTTTGAGTTCTCCAAAGCTAAGATGGTTGCCTCAAATCGTTCAGGAATTGTTACCAGTAGCTTCTGCACTATCCTGTAATTAGTAAATCCACCTCCCAACAATCTCACTTTATTCGCAATTCCTAGAAGTTTATCTTAATACTCTTGAATAGTTTCAGATTCCTTCATTTTCTGCAACTCAAATTCCCTTATAAATTTTAGCATTTGCATTGCTTTGATCTTATTATCTCCTTCATATTCCTTCTTGAGATAATCCCATATCTCTTTAGCTGTCTTCAGGGTCATAATTCTTGTGAATATTGCTAGAGAAATAGCAGAGAACAAACAAGACTTCGCTTTTGACTTTCTCTGCTTCCTTTCTTTGTGACTTTGTGGTTGAGCTAATGTAGCATTCTCTAGCAAAGGAGGGATCTCGTAATCCTCCTCAACAGCTTCCCAAAGATCGTTGGCATCTAGGTAATCTTCCATCCTTATTGCCCAAACATGATAACTTAGGCCATCAAACACTGGAGGGCTATAGCAGTAAAAGAGGGTTCAGCTTGCATGGTGATTATGCTCTGTCTTTTTTTTTTTTTCACATAGGTCTGGCAAGATAAAACAGCTCTGATGCCAAAATGCTAGTTTTAGAGAATTATTTCTCTAGAAATCGAAAGATGGAAAGGCTATAAAACATTTTCCAACGATGATCTTTATTGAATCTGCAAGTGGATATTTAAATACATCAAAATCACAATAAAAACATAAACGGAGATTTCTAATCATATCCCACTAAATTAGCAACTATTAGCTAAATAATATGAGCTAACTTTGACTGAAACAAACTTCTTAATTTGTTTATTTTTTTTCATCTAAAACTAACTTCTAGCAATCCACGTCAGCTAGTGAGGCATCTATCAACACTATTCGATATTCATATTACATCACTGCACATGAAAAAAGAAAAGAGGACAGGAAGATGTTGGTTCATATAGATACAAAATGCAAAACACATATAGTTGCGTTTATTTTAGTTAGAACAAAAAATAATAAACAGATTATTCATATAACAAAAATTATCAAAATAGTTTGCTTGGAGAAAATTATGCACGTTGAATATGAAAAAGAAAATGAGAGTGTGAGGAGTACATCACTAAACGTGTTGAATATATACATAAGATATGATTATTCCAATCAATAATGGAAAAAAACCCGAACATTTTTGCGATGATCTCTGAGGTAAGAATACGGTACCATGCGATCCACGATATAAGCATGTATGGTAGAAAGAACTCAATTTCTCAAAAAGGGGCAACACTTTGTATGCGTGCTCACTAGCTTAATCATTAGCAGTCACTGTTTTTGCGCTCATCTGCTGCCTGTCGCTTTTAATTACTCCCTCCCTCCTATTTTTATTATAAAATATTTTGCATAATAAATTTTTACTCCAAAATATAAGGTATTATATATTTTTTTTTATTTTATTCTTATCTTTAATATTCTCTCTCCTCATTTATAACCCACAATAATAATAAAATAGGTATTTAATAAACGTAAAATAAAAAATATGGATATTTTTTGACATTGATTTCAATTGAAAAAATAATTTTCTTAATATGCATGCATATAATTGATATAAAATATCTTATAATATAAATCGGAGGGAATATATATCGCCACGACACATACGACACACTAACATGGAATCTAATCTACACACGTAAAATTGAAAATTTTGCTTTTATTTGCATCCCAAAGTCAAACATTCAACCAAGAGTTAAAGTAACAGTATACACATTTTTTATAATCCTAAAAAGTGTTTTCTTGTTTCACAAAAAAAAAAGAAAGAAAGAAAAATTTTATCTAAGCCAGCTGAAAATACAGATTTGGATTCAGTGAGGAGCACACTCGATGAGAGACGGTGAAAGTCCATTATAACTACCCATTTACAACTCACATTCTCAATTGTCCAACATTTTGCTTTGGTAAAAGTCCAAAAATTTTTGAAGAAAATGTATAGCTTTTTTTTTCTAATTTTCTAGTGATTTTGAACCTTTGCAGCATTATATATTCATGACATTTTTATTTAACAAATTTAATACGCAATTGAAACTCAAAATACTAGAACTTTCATCACTTCTCACTGAATCCAAATTCTCAAAAGCATCTCATAGCAGGCTTTGTCCATCGTATGATGGTCTTTGATAATTAACCTGCCATACATTTAACCACGGTTGGTTGAATATTTATTTATTTTTTTGTGTTAAAGAAGGAAATATTAGGAAAAAGCGTCAAGTGTGGGGGGCACGTCATTATTAATATAAAATATAAAAAGGTGGAGCTTCTGTACTTACTGTACACCAAACTGGGGGTCATTTACATGTGTGAAAATGTATTAATATAAAATATATTGAATCATACTAAGTCATGATCATGATCAGTATGATTTATCTCGAATTTTATATAAATAGATAAAACACACTCTTGTAATAGTTGATTGAGAAAAGGCAAATGTTGAGGGAGGAACTCAGACACACGGCTTTGTGGCAGAGGGATAGACTTCCAGAGAGTAGCGGTCGTTAACTTGCCGGGGACCAAACCTGGGGCCCTTTACATGTCCTCTCAAATATATTCACAATGTTCATATGTGGACAGATATTGAATTAGACAAGATATTGATTCAAGGTTTAATGACTCAATCGAGATCAGATTAATATTAATTAAAATAATAGATTTAAAATAAATAATATAAATTTAAACAAATTTTATAATTTAATTAAAGTCTCAAACTAAATAATATTAAATTATCAATCTATTATTTACTATGAACAAATTATTAATAAGTTTCATAACTCAATATTTAAATCAAAATAAGTTAATATTTATCTATAATCATGTTTTAAGTTCAAAATAAAAAATTAATAATCTATTATTATATTATTTATTAAGTAAATATATACTTTTTAATAGTTATATATCATAATAATACTTCTATAATATTATAATATATAAAAAAATACTTTGTACTAAAAATATTGTTATTTTATCTTAAAAATAAAAAAAAAATATTTTAACAAAATTTGAAAAAAAAAATAATATAAGACCGGTTCAAACCGGTTTCACCAATTTTTGACCGGTTCTTATCAGTTCTAAACAATACTAGTTATGTTTCTCAACCGAATCGCACCAGACACCGACTCCCGATTCAACCGGTCAAATTGGTTGGCCCAATCCAATTTTGACAACACTGGGTGTGAATACTCATTCTTTCATATTTTACCTTTTTTTTTTGTCATTCTTCTGCAGCAAAAATCCATATCAGTAAGACCTAGAAACACCCACTCACACACACACAACCTATGTTCACATGCACTGCCATTCCAAATAAGAATAATATGCATATGTATCTTTTGTTGACACAAGAAGCAAACCTGACTGATTTATTTACATATATTTGCAACGATTACCACATAAGTTCAATCTCCTATCTGCCGTATAAAAAATATACAATAAAGGGTCCACTGTTTACTCAAACATTGCGCGCTCAATACAATACATACAAACCTGAATTGTTTTATTGACCAGTATCTGGTCATTAATACAGAACATAATGACAGGCATCGAATTCACACCAAATATAACATCTAAGCAGACCTCCACACTCTAACTCAAAGATGTGTACATAAGCTTCTTTATGTATTCTGTGCTTCTAATCTGAATCTTTGCGTAGTAGCTGGCGGGTATGCCTTGCAGCAGTATAAGTTGATATTGCGGAGCCAGTCACGCTCAGCGAGTGTTTAGCAAATCCAAAGCTCTTTTTAGTCGCCAACCAAACAGTCCAAAAGAATCCAATCCAGCCTGACTCGTATTGGTTTCCATGTCCAAGTAACATCACATTGTTATTAAACAATAAAGAAAGCACAAATTACAGCAATTCATCGCTGAACATGGAAGGTAAATGTGTTGCAGTTTAAAATGGTTCGACCATCTCAAAAAGATATTCTATAGATTTTGTCAGGAGATCCAAGGAAAGAGTCTAAAAGGTAAGCCTATCGACATTCAAATCAACCGACATTAACCCATTAAATCACTACAGCTCATAATAGTTCAGTAGGTGGTACACACCTCTCATCATTTATGTACATGTTGTGACCTAATAAAAATCAAGCTAGCCAGGTAGATTATGATAATGAATTAGCTTGGTTGAATTACAGTGTCTGCCTGATTGAAAACAAAACCAACACCTTCAAGTATTAAGGTCAGTTGAAATTAAAATGATATTTTAGCCTAGAATCCTAATCACAGCCACATCTTGTCCAAGAAATATATGCCTACAACACAACTGAAACAATTGAATTTTCCAGTTCCCGCAATTGGTGGAAATTCTCATAATCATGTAATAGCAAACAAGATTAACCAAATACAAGATCAGGCAACCGAAGAGTACGAAGTGATCAGACAGCTTGTTACCTGTAGTTATCAGAATAGCCACAATTGTCCAAAATGTAACTGTGGAAATAGTAAATATGGCTACTGATAATGCTCCAATGTATATAACTGTTACAAAAGCAAAGAAAAGTGCCAAGAATCCTCCAGCTGCAGCCAAGGACACGAGAAGTGAGATGACAATGGCATTTATGGTTGCAGCCAGAAAGAAAAGCGCAAACACAAGCAGTCCAGTCAGAGCAACAAAAGTAATTGTCCCAACCTGCAGCAATTTGTGAAAACAAAACACATGAATCCAAATGAGATGAAAGAATATTGAAATCAAGAAAAAGAAAGCTATCATGCTCCATTTTTCATCAATTCCAAAAAGTAGTGGCTAGCTAGGCATTACATGAGGAGCTCTCTCCATGCATGTCCCACCAAAAAAAAAAATCTAAATCCTATAGATAGTACATAATTTAAAAAGGACTGTTTGACCCTAGGGTTGCACGAGCAAAGCCAATTTGCACACAGATTTTCTTCCCTGTACATATGTTTCATGTAAACCTCCCCATATACCGTTTTCTTGATGTGGTGATTACACATGAGGAAAAATGAGCTGCCAGCAATCTTTTTCTGGTGCCGTTCCTTTTTCTCTTTTGGATAGGCAGAGAAGATAATTCATGATACGCATTTTGATTATAAAGGAGAAGAATAAATGACATCAAAACTGACACTCAAACTTTCCATGGGCCAAAACATTAATCTTCCTTTCCCACTTAAACAAGTATTATGTGATAAGTAATAATAATCATCCATGCTTTCAATGCAATTGATTCCACCCTAAAATGTGAACAAATACACTTTAGGCCCTAAATAAGCATTATTCACATTATGTTACCGGCATTCCATATGTTAAAACTTTACCTAACTATTTCTTAGTTCAACATTGAACAAAACTTTCTGTTTATCCAAAAGTATCAAAACCCTCAATTTTTAACCTAAGAAACAGAGCAAAATCCAAGCAAATGCCATCTTTACTTATATCCTATACAATGCCAATCCACAATAATAAATTATCTCCAATATGCTATTCTTTTGGCAATCTTCTTTAAGTGTTTGTAGAAGATATCATAAAAACATATTAGGGTGATCGACCATGCATAAGTATAAATGATGAAACTTTAAAATGGGTAGCATATTAAGAAAAGACTATATATTAATATCAAATGAAGGTGAAATCCACATAAGGTAATTGCTTCAAATAAGGATGAGTAAAAAGAGGACACAGCAAAGCAATCAAATAAGATCAGTTCAGATGACTAACAAAAAATATCCATAATACATCATTTTCTAAAAAATAATAATTTGGTATTATCAGAAAGCAAGTTGAAATCAACAAGTGAAATATAAAAAAAAAATTGTGTTTCCATTTCTTAAAGGAAGCTTCATAGCACTTTTTACCTTCATAAATCCTACCTATTCCAATGATGAACTTCATAGTATAACTGAACAACAGATGCATAAACAACTTCAAATACAAGCGTTTTGGTTCAAGATTGAACAGCAAAGCAAGGCTAAACTTTGTTGAAAATGATTATCAGTAGAAAAAAGAGGGGGAAGAATAATCGGGTTACTGAGAAAGCTGACATATGAAAGGTCCTATAAGAAGGGGAAGGGACTGTTAGATGATCGACTTAAAGGCCAATTTCATCGCAAATTGGCAAGAGTTAAACATATGTAGAAGAACTGGGATCTAATCACACCGGGTCTTTCTCATATCAAGATAAATGACTTCGGTTGTGATTCATGTTTGTATGATTCAGCAAAATTTGAGTCCCCTGAAACATCCGCTAAGAGTCAATAGGAGAATAAGCTTTCAAAAATGTTACGGTGGATTAAAGAGTAAGAATAGAAGATACCTCTTCTCTTTTCAGATGGGTTGTTAGACTCAAACTTTCGAACTTATCATATACTAAATTAAGGGATAGTTCTATTTTTTTTTTTTAAAAAAAAAAACATGCTGACTTTCTAGCATGCTCTACCGTGCCAGCAAGAATGAGTAGTCCCAGTCCCTTTATGCGTAGGTTATTTACGGACACTACTATCAATCAGACGCTTCACACAGGAAGAGAATTAAACATTGAACAAATTAAAAGAAGGAAAATACTCGAATTTCCCAAATGAAGAACACTAAATAAAATTATACAATATTAAAAAACACGGATGATTTAACTCTAAATTTCCCGGTCAGTGATAAATTTCCATCTTTAAAGCTTGTAATTCACAGCTAAACATAGCGTATAACTGAAATACATATATAAATGTTACCAAATACTTACGGAGATGACGAGGAGAGCTCGGAGGGGACTACCACGTCGGGTCCAGAGAAGAACATCGCGACCAGTGTTCTTACAAGCTTCGGGGATAAGAGGAGTGTTGTGGGAGACGGAAATCTTGATCCGATTCAGCAGGGGTGCAGCGTTACCCGGTTCAGGGAAAATAATCGAGGCAATCAGACGGTGAAGAACCCCATACAAGGTCTCCCTCTCCTTCTCCCTCCGGTGGGAGCCACCGGAGGTCCCCTTGGAGCTCTCATCTGCGTCTTCTCCTGCTACCTCAACGTACACTCCATTCGGCTTCTCCGCCATTTTTCAGTGTGTGAGACAGTGAGAGTGAAGATGGAATCTCAGCTCAGTTAGGGGTTCTGGCTTCTGAGGAATCATAGCAAAACAAGAAAGGTGAGCTTGTGGACCCGTATATTTTAATATGGGCGGCTTTGATATTATTTTTATGTACATCGACAATTCAATGAGTAGGGAACACGTCGGCACGTGACGTGACAGCTATGCTTCCACGTAGCTCATAATCTGGTTTCGTGGAGACAAGTCCTTCGCAGGTGTCCTCCTATTGGATCTAGTCCATTCCGAGTTACCACAATTCATTCTTTGTGATGAATAATTGTTATTAAAAAAAAAAATTAAATTAAATTCATCAGAAAATATTTTTATAACTGGTTGAAATTTGGCGACGATGTAAACTAATAACACATTTGGTAAAGAGAACATGAATGAATGACTAGTGTATTATTCGCTTATAAGACTGATATATGGTTAATCTGTACAAATCGAGAAGATCAAATTTTCTTCCCTTCTTACAAAGGGTCGCCTACATATCGTAGTGTTGTCTGAAAATAGTGCTTGGTATGCTGCTTATAAATTCCAAACAATCATGACATCGCCCCAAATTGGGATAGCAAAGTAATAATCATAGCAGTCGTCTCCTCAGTTGCTAGATAGTCACTTCGTGATAGAATCTGGGAGAAAAATTGTACCAAGACAAATCAAAATGTATCAGAATCAGAAGCAGAGAGAGAATAGAATTTTACACCAGATCATTACCTCATTTAAGACTCGAATGACCACAGGTTGATTTTCGTTGTTAAGCCCCAAAATATCCTGATCAGCCCTGAAACGAAATAGAATTGAAGATGATATTGTTTACAACTGATTGTTGGGCTTCACTCACGTTCGTTACAAAGCATGGGTGGATATGATGATTTGAAGATAAAGAATCCAAAAAAGGGAAAAAGAGAAGTGTTATCCACCTTTCTAACATCTTACAAAGTTGTTGATGAGCATATTTGGCTTCTTCAAAGTCACTACTTAACGGCAAGAAGTCTAACCACATTGGAATCACCTGCTTATCATAAGTATAATTTAAGATAGCATCAAACATATAAGCCGTGCCAAAGCTTTAGTCTATGCAATTCAACTATCTCACAAAGAAAGGGATATTCTCTCAATCATCTTCATCACTAAACAAGAGCACATTAGAGGTCCAACATATATACTTTGAGTTGAGCCGCTAAGAGATTGAAGATGATGAGCAGCAAGTCCTCTGACTCTGAAGTCTTCTACTTATATAGTTAATTAATTTCAGACTTCCTCGGGGTTGGATTATTATTAATAAAATAGGCTTTTGCTTTTGTTTCTTGATCTACAAGATTTTTCATTCATAAAATGCAATTCCCTCATCTTTCATGTTCAATAAATCTAAATTTGAAACTTGTGTACACAACCCTTTTCTTTTTCATACGATGTGCTCTTTCTGCTCATAAACAAATAGCAATCTCTTAGCGGTAGTGGTATTTGGGAAAAGGCAAAAAAAAAAAGAAATGTTGTAAGAAAGATATAAGAAAAATGTTACCTACCTGAGGCCCGTTGATACTATCACGACAAAACTCACAGATTTTCCCAAAAGCTGAAACTGCGGCATCATGTGTCTTTGCCCTCTCTGATTCACTTCCGTGTTGTATTACAAAATACAGAGTGTCGAGAGCCACTGCATAGAATTGACGCCTTACACGTGTTCAATAAAACAAGCATACTTAAGGGATAACTTCCCTTTCTGTACTTCTAAGAGTGTAAGGAGGCTACCATTGGCATCAAAGTTGGATATATGTTCTTTACGCGTAGCACATAAACCAATCCCACGTGCAGCTTCCTATAAGTTTCATCACCCACAAACAAATGTAGAAAATCTCAAGTAAGAAAAGAAACAGAGCTGGCTCGTTTTGCAGAAATAAATACCTGTTGAACCAGAGGACTTTCTGAGTAGCAAGCCTCAATGATGACAAAAGCATATGTATCATGATAGCTGATTGAATAACATGGACGATTGAGTCGTGAATATATTGAAAGGCTCATAAATTCAGATGTTACAAACTGAAGAGCTTGTGATTACCTTTGCAATTTATCTGGGTAGTCCTTCAAAAGCAAGTTAAAAATGGAGATTGCAACTGCTTTCACTCTATCTGGGTAGGCACCATGACCCTGCAAAATGAAGAGCTGAGTCAAATGATGAAGAAATAATCACGCTTCATATCTGTAAGTTGAGAAAATTAATAGGAAATTAGTGCATTAAAAAAAGAAGGCCCTTAAAGACTAGAAGAAGGTATTAGTGTTATGTCATAATTTTATTGATGCTAAATGTGGCCAAAAAATGAAAAATTATATTTATGCTGCAAATATTTATAGCTATGATCATACACAGAATAGCTAGAACGGAGAAGAATACACTAACCCAAAGCAGTGAAACAGTTGGAAGAAGTTGGTCAATATAAGTTAAAACCTCAGACTTCAATTTATTGATCATTGTCACTAAGCAGGTTGCACACTGTAGACGAGAAAACACAAAAATAATTTATTGCTCTCACTCGATAAGCATAAAGGAAATCGAGCTAATTCGAACAAGAGATCTAGAAAACAATATGTCCAACACTGAAATACCGAAAGGCGATAAAAAAAAGAGAAAGAACTTTAAAACAGACTTGAATTATTTCCTCCTCTTGATCCCGCTCATCTCTCTCTTCAGGACGCGATGCTTCTTCTCCCATTTCTACCTCCAATTTGGCGACGGACGGCTGACTGAGTATTTGGTTTATATTATCAGCAATGAGCTTGAGTAGGTCAGGATTGAAAACTGATCCAGAGATCTGCATAAGGATATTGTGATATTCGTAACAGAAGAATATGAATGAAGTACAGATAAATATTAGGAATTGATAGTTCGCTTGACATACCGCAATGCATGTATTGAGGGTTTTTAACATTTCTATACTCCTCCCTCTGTCGATTTCCTGCAGATCAGCAGTAATTGGAACCTTAATTAAAGTAATTGAACAGAAGAATTTGTCGAAATAGATCAATAAATGAACGATGTAATAATTCTAACAAGCATAACCAAATATATACCTCCTGTAAAGCTTCGACCAGAGCTTGTACAGTTAAGTTGAACAAAAATCTTTGAGCCTCTAGTCTATGTTGGCACGAAAGTAGGATGTTGGGAACGGCTAGAAATAGAAAGGGAACCTCATATAAGAAACGCATGACTCAATATTCTAATTAATTAATTAATTAATAGAATCAGAGCTACCTCTAACAGCTGCAATTTGAGTGTCAGGATCAGGGCATCCGAACAGGCGGGTCAAAAGAGGAGCGACCTGATAATTGGAAGTCCTCATCAGTTATAGGAAAGAGTCTGAATGGAAATTAATTAAAGTTAAGCAAAACCAACCTGGTGAGCCCAAGGTGAAAATTGTTCCATGTATCGAACAGCCAAGTTTGACAGTAAATCACAAGCCAAAACCCTCTCTGTGCCAGTCGAATTTTGCTCTATCATCACCGTCCTGCAAAATTAGGAATGATGGTGCTTAATTGCCAACCTATTCTATTACATACCAGAAGCTAGCAGCAGCAATGTAATAAATTACTACACGGTACATTTATATATACGTACATTCAAAAAGATCATGACAATATATATGAAATTATTATTTATGACTACATGTGAAAATGTGCGGAAGGGAAGAATTGAAGCCAAACCTGACATAGGGGTTAGTATTTTCAAGAGACTGAATCAATATAGGCATGACCATTGTAAGCAATTTGGTAGCAACCAGCTCCGGTAGTTTGCATAATTGAGACAATGCCTACATAGTGTCTACTTCATGTAAGAAAGAAATAATTTGGATTTTTATATAAAGCAGATTAATTATTCAAAAGAAAAATCAAATCAATAATCACATCAACGAATTGTAATATGAACAATACAGTATTATATTATATAATATATTGATTTAGCTATTAATGAATATATCCAAGTATACAAAAAAACTATTCAATTAAATGGTATTAATGCAAATGTGTTGTGTTTTTTTAAAAAAAAAAACGCTTATTAAAATGATGGTTTTTAACTTGCATTATAGCAATATATAAACCAAAAAAAAGAAAGAAAGAAAAGAAAAGAAAAGAAAAGAAACGACCTATACCTTTAGGATGTGAATTTTTACTGAGAGGTCGGCATTCTTCCAATTTTGTGCAATTTGAAACACAATTGTAAAGACCTTCAAAGCGTCACAAGTTATATATATTAGAAGCCAAACTGAAATCAAAATGAATAAGCAAGATTTAAGTCAGATTCCAATTGACCATATATGTTGCATTAAAATTACGGTTTGAAAAATTTATCATAATCAAGTCATTTGGTAAAGCATCATTGTGCATCACAAGGAAGCAAAGTAATTAGTCAAATGCATATAATGACCCAATATTGAGCCAGCAAAATTTTAAAAAGTTAAGATCTTTATCGTAAAGGAGAGAAAATTTTTAAATTATTTCTTCACCTTCCATATCATCCGTTTTTTTATCAGGAGACCTTTTTAGATAACATAAAATCATAATTATTTACACTATATAAAGAGCAGTTTGGATCCTCTCATTTTCATATGAAGAGAATTATTATAATTTTTTAATCAAATTAACCTTTGTTGAAAGGACAAGTATTTTTCTGTATATTGTGATTCTGTGTACAGAAAGGCATCAATCATCTTGTGTTAATGCAAATTGGATCCTTTTTTTTTTTTTCGGTAGACAATTGGATCCTTTTTACTTACGCATTTAATGCACTTTTAGAGAAAATCATATATAAGAGAATATAATTGTGTACTATATCTTCATCTCAAATTTATGCTTAATTACAAGTGATTATTACCTCTTTGGCATCTTTTGAAAGAGAACGAGACTCGTCCAGCTGAAATCCCGATAAAATATTACTCAAGCATTCTATGGATTTCGCCCCCATCGACGATTGAGTTTGGGTGGAAGTTTGAGACAGGAGGCCTTTCAGCAAATGCTTTGTTTCGTGATAGTAGTTACGAAAAAGAACCTGCATTAAACAAATAAGCATCAAATTTTACTGGACAAATATACGTACAGGCAAATAAAACCAACATCAATATATATATATATAATTTGACTGTGATGTATATACCGGAAATGATGTTGCCAATGATTTCAGAGTTTCCATGGCTTCTTCCCGTAACTTCTTACCGCCTTGCTGGAACAGGTTATTTACATAAAACTGTGATCACCGTTTGCTTGCTAGATAGAGAATACATAATATATATGTATATGTAAACTTTATTTGATTAATTGGGCCAAGTTCCGAAAAATGTCCATGCATAAATGTAGGTATACCTTAAGAAGTTTTAGCAAATGAGGCACCAGATCTTCCGAGATTGACTTCACTTCCTCATCGCCGCAATTCTGAATCAATTGACGAATTGCCAATGCAGCATGCACCTTCAGAAAGAGACATAATTAATATATAATCACAAGCAAATTTGAAATTTTAATGACAAATGATTAAAAGAAGACAGGCAACATTAATTGAATTGGATTCAAATTTAACTCCACTACGAGTCTGTTTATACCTGCAAACGTGGAAGATAAGGTAAATCTCTAATTATGGTGACTAGTGTAGGCAGGAGCTTGTTGAAATATCGGGCATGCTCTTGAGGTTCTGCAGTGAAACATCTAATTGCATCAATGGCAGCCCAACATGTGCGAGGGTGGGTATCAGTCAACGCGATCTCGAGCACTCTCACGGCATGATCAATGTAACGTATCATTAACTGTGATAGCCGAACATAGAGAAATATATAAAAGTTTACAAGTTTCTTAAACTCGATGAATTCTTCAAAGTTAATCAAAATGAGCAGGAAAAAAGATCAAATTACGGAGCCGCATGTGTCTCCAATTTCAGCGAAGGTAATCAGTCCTGCACGACGTGTCTGCCAATCATCTGCAATCAGATACGTTGGTATCATCTCAATTCCAAGGCAAACTAGCATTTCAATGTCTGTTTCAAAACAGACCCGATCCAGTAATAACCTTCCTAGGCGGTAACTCTCCGAGATCCCCGCATAATCACTATTTTCCGCTTCGACATCATACCAAACAGGATCATCAGCGACACAAGACATCAAGCGCGCGCTAATTTCGAAGACCCAGCGTATAGCCTCCATAGCAAGGTTCTGAAAGTACTCTGCAACTTGGTCCAAAGCCTCCTCATCGAGCAACTTAAAAAGTTTAATCGCCTCGCACCTTAGAACACTGTTCGCATCTGCAGTGCCAGCAATATCGAACACGCAGTCCAACACAGCACTCGTTTGCCTCACAAAATGGTCAGTGCAATGGGTAGCCAAATCGACTAAAACCCTGATTCTTGGAACCACGAAATCGATTTGACCGTTCACGTGAAATGCTCGGAGGAACGAAACCATTTTTAGTAATAGTTCGTCAATTTCGTCGTAATGCCCCAACTCGTACAGCATGCGTACCAATCTAACTGAGGCATCAAATGTCAAGGCCTGGATGTTGAGATTGGGGGAATCAAATAGGTCGCAGAATCTGATATGAAGTGACTTATAGTTGGTCTTCCAGAATGTTTCGCATGTCTCGGGCAAAACCAAGAATACGTTGAGTGCCATTTCTTGCTTCATTTCTAAGTTCATATGAAGGGCGTTTAAAACATAACCAAGAAGTTCGTCCCATTCGCCTGCTGGGAGTTGAAAGATCCTAGAAGCAATGTTGGCGACTATTTCAGATAAATTAAGCATATTAGCAATGGTTTTATCATTCTGAAGAACGTTGAGAAGCAGGCGTTTGAGGCTGATGAGCGAGCGTTGATGAATTATTTTCATATCTTCGCCGTGGATCCCATGTAGAGTTAGGTGGAGCAGAGAAACGGTGTGCATCCGAGCAGCCGGGGGGAGAGACGAGTTGAGGAGGTCAGCGAGCATGAGTGACAAAGTATTTGGGAATTGAATGGCGCAGAAATTCCAGAGGGCCTTAACTTGTGATTGTGAGTTCTGATCGTTGGAGGAGTTAGCAAAGTCGCCAACGAGAGTTAGGAGGCGCGACCGGTCATTGGACAAGAAAAGATCTTCAGCCACAGCTTGGAGATCACAAATATCAGTTCTACTGAGTTCTTGACCTTCTTGGCCCATTATGCGCCTTCTCTTGGGTTTCTGACTCGACTCAGCAGGATAATATGCGCCGGACTCCCATGGTGCTGCAGGTGATTTGCCTTTTGGAGACAGTGGCGGAGACGGTAGCGGTGGGGCACGTTTACTAACACTACCAGATGTGGATGCCATTGTTGGCAAGTTCTGTGAGTAGGAGAGGGAGAAAGGAAGACGGAGTCTTAAGGATGATTTTCAGCAGGTTTAAGATTCTGGGATCGGAATCTCATGCACATAAAACTAATTCCGTTACGGCAGTTAGCCACGTCAGCCTTTCCTATTTTCCTTTTAGTTATTTAGCTTCAATCATTCCCGTACTTCGAATGATACACTTAACTTACCAACACTATCCAACCGGTTTTGCCCTTTTTTTGACCGGTGGTTTTGATTCCTTTAAAATTAAATATTCATCTTAAGTCGAAGTAATTTTTATGCTGAACCTGAAAATTGCACGATTTAGTTAACTAATCTTTGAAATTTGGACCTCACTTTTTCCGGGAAAAAAAAATACAGAATCTCTAAAATTGGAAGTGCAGTATTTCTCCCATTTTGTCCATGTTCCATAGAGAGAAAAGTTTTACAAGAATCTCTTAGGAGAGTATATTTGGTTCAACCAAGAGATTGAAGAATGAGGGATGGAAGAGATTTGAATAGAGGAGATTGAAGAGAAAAGAATTGGAAGAGTTTTAAAAATTTTTTATTTGGTTGGATTGAAGAGGAAATTATTGAAGGAATTTTAATGATATTTTGTAACAAAAGGGAGGGGATTTAATAATAAATTTATCACTATACCCTTATATCATATATGGTTTATTTTTTTTCATCTTTCCTTGGATAAATTAAACTTACATCTTAACCCAAATGTCCTAATTTATGTTTTCACTCCAACTTAAATATAATTAATAGAATATAAGTTAATTTTAATATTTTAATATAAAATAATTATAATACATTGTATTATAATTAATACAATGTAATCAAAGCTTTCAATGGAGGGAGGGATATGTTTCCAAGTCCATCAGAACCATGAGATTGGAGAAACAGTGGATTCTGAACTATTACCAACAGGTTTGACGTTTCACACAGCACTAAGAGTGTTCGAGGCGGGTTGCTGAGCAAGTAGGCCTTCAAATTTATCCTCATCCTAGAAATCAGAAGTTGTCAGGGAAGATCCGAAGGCGGGGATTGAAGTGGTAGAAGAAGAGAGAGAAGAGGTAGAATAAGAATTAGGAGGGGGATGAAGATGGTTTTGCCATTGATATGGTTGAGGTCTAAAGCAGGAGAGGGAAAGTAAAATTTAGGTGATTCAGTCAACGGCAACGCAAGGGCTGGCGAGCAGGCGACAGCGCGAGATCAAAGAGGGATGGAAGACGCGAATGAATGAGAGGTCTGTAGCAAAGTTTCTTTTTTTATATAGACATTATTATAATATTAAAATAAAAGTAAAGACAAATTAATCAAGATATTTTATATTATACTCCCTTCCCTCCAAAAATCCCAATTTGATGGGAAATAAATTGGAACTTGCTGAGGGGAAGGGAAAGGTTAAAATCTCCTCACTTCTTCTCCAAACTTTTGGTCCAAGAGGAGGGAATTTAAGAGGAGAGGATCATGTCCCCTCCAATTCCTTTCTTTTCCTTTAAAAAATTCTCAACCAAACAGAGCCTTAGTCTATCATGAGATCTAAACTTATTTTTTAATTGAACAAGTCTATCATGGGATCTAAACTTATTTTTTAATTGAACAATATGGTGTTGAGTTGTGGTGGGTGCTAATGGTGTTGTCATTGTTCAATTTAGGTACCCGCTAAAGTATGCACGTTGGAGGCTTCCATTGAGAGGTTATTTCAAGATCAACGTGGATGGTATTTTTATAGTCATTGCAATCACAATCAATATTCACGGTGTTATTAGAGATAATCATGATAAGGGAATTTAATTTAGTATTGGTTCAAGTAGTGTTGTTTTTCTATGTATGATTGAAGCGCTTACATTTTTTAAAATGATTCAAATAAATTTGAACTTTGAGTTGGAACAAATTGAATTTGAATATAACTGTAGAAAGTGTGTTGCTTTTGTGGATTATAAGTTCGCTTGTTACGACTTGCGAGTTTACAGATTATAGAAGATGTTTTATATATTAGTAAATGCTTTCTTTTCTTTATTTTTTTTTTCTTGTCTGTTAATTATACTGCTGGCTGGTATGTTGTTCAATTCTAACTTCACTAAGCTTGAAATTTTCTTTTATATTGGTTATTGATTGGAGATTTTTTTTAGTAGACCATCTGACCAGATAGTCTTCAAAGCCAACAGCCCTGACTAATCTAGATTCGACATAGGTCGAGTCCCAAATGGAAAATGAATCTCCCCAGCCCATTTCTTCTATTCCCATCACTTTAGAAATCGAACCCAAGAGTTGATAGTTAAGGGACTCGAACTTCTTCTATATGTGTGAGTGGAAGAGAACTGAGTTTTGTTAGCGCTTTTATAAAACTTCACCTTTATTAGCAATTCTTGGCAGTGTATAAAAAATCGGATCGGACCGGCCAGTTCGACCGGTCTGATAGGGAACATGCCCCTGGTCCGGTCCGGAAGTAGCTGAAAACCGAGGGGCCTCAGAACCGGTGGGAACCGGTTAAACCTGTCAAGAACCGGTAGTATTATTTTTAGTATAAATTTTTTTCTTTCTATATTATAATATGTTATAAGTATTATTATGATACATAATAATTAATAATGATAAATTTACCTAATAAATAATATGAAAATAGAATATCAATTAACTATATTATTAAAAATATATTAATTTATTCACAATCGGTCCGACCCCGATCCGACCATTGAATCTTAAACCGTTGCCTTATCCGGTTCAATGACCGGTCCAGTTTTTAATACCTTGGTTCTTGGTATAACCACTGTTTATGTTCTAATGATATCGCTTCTAGTCAAATGAAATTTTATCTTGAAAAAAAAGAATGAGATGGTTCAAAATGGATGTGAGTGTGGGTAATTAGTAAATAATGGAACGTAACATGAAAAATTCAAAATGGATGAAAGGGACGGAAGTGGGAGGAGGCCTGAAAACCTGAGCTCATGTATGGATCACTTGACAAAGATGATGACATCGTTGAATAGCACAGGACCCACCTCATCGGACACTTTTGACGTTGTCACGTATATGTGGCCCGATACAATTCTCATCCTTTCACAGCTCTCTCCCCAACCCACCCACGACACCAAAACCCACCCCCCCCCCCCCCCCCCCCACAAAAAAAAAACCCACATTTATACGCACAAACCCAGATTTGGCCTGAAAGGATTGGATGAATTCCGGATCTTTGTTTTCTCTTCCCCTTTTTTCATGAGCAAGTTTACATGTAAAACCTTCTACAACTATTTTGGAAAAAAAAAAAAAAAAAGAAATCAGCACATCAACATGCTCAAGTATTGTAGAGTATAGACAGACTACTGTTCCCTGTTTTGGAGGGATGTGGAAGCAAAACAACAAATTCAACGCTCCCGCTGAGTGAAAGCTCTAAATATTTCTATTTTTTTCCCTTCCAATCAGCAGAGCATCAGAACAGCGAGAGGTGACGTTGGGGGGTCCTCTCCTCAGAAAAGGATTAGGATGAAGTATGCATCCATCAACCCACAAATGTCCAGTCATCGGTCAATATAAAATTCTGAGTTCAACCCATCCCCCTTGGTTTCAGTTTACACTCTAAAAGCCAACGTAATTGATATCAAATCATTAACCAATTTGAATGAATGTCACCATTTGACGAAATTGCATTCACAACGCAAGACTATGAACATCTGAGAACAGAAATGCTTGTTTGCATTGTACACATTAATTTAATAAAAAGTCTCTACATTTTTTACTTCGAAAGCAAAATTCCCACTATTTTCAATTAATGTAATATTGGAGGCTGTTCCTGTTCCAAGCGGATGATACAAGGAAGCCACGGAGCAAAGCAACTCCTCAACAGTTACAATTGATATTGCAAGTCCATCTTTGCCGTGAGCTCACTCCCCTAATAAATATCTTTATCCCAACAATAGCTTGAATTCTCACATCCACATACCCCAAAGCAGTGTACAGTCTCAGCATCTTCTTGATGGGGCTTATTTGAAAAGAGGAAAAAAGGACAACAAGCAACTCCCAGGAGTGAACTGAACCCACTCCCGCAAATATTTGCGGATGTCCAGATTATGATTCTTCTTCATTAGAATCAATTGTTGGAATAAAAAAATCCCACACCTTCAATTTAGGGGTTAACTTGAGCTATGCGATCTGAGAAGTGGTAGATCCTTTGCTTCTCCTGCCTTGCAAATCCATGAATTGTTCCCCATCAACTTATTGAATAGTTCTAGTAAGCTTGCACTTGGAAATGAAGATAGTATCTGAATAATTTAAACTACACAGCTTCAAAAGCTCAGCAGACTGTTGCTTCAATATCGGATTGCAACCACTTTGGATGACCAAGAGGAGCTTTGCAGCAAGTCCTGCATCCAGAGCAATAGATGAGCACTCCTCAGGCGCAAGCTTGCACACAGACCATAGGATTGACAAAGCATATTGGGTGCAGTTCTCCGAGATCCTCATCAAGTGACTCACCATATTGGGTATAGTGTTAGAACAGTTCTTCAAAGCGACTCTGCCTTCCGGTATCGATGCCAATGAATCTAATATGGAAAGCGCCAACTCGGAACACTCTGGCTCCAGACCAGACAACAATTCAACCAACTGACGGACAGCCCCAATGCTCACAAGCAAATTCCTAACTTCTTTATGCAAGCATAACTTCCCGAGGAGGCTAAGTCCAGGAAATATTCCGTTCGAGTGTCTCTTATCCTTCACCAGCCGCATCAGCCCAACCAAAAGGCTATGGCTTGAAATAATCTCAGAACGAAAATCCTTCTCCTCAATCAATGATTCAATCAGTCGGGTGCAATTGATTTTGGTCTCAATTGAACCCTCGTTCAAAATGTCCACCATTAAAGAAAGCTTTGCAGGTTGCATTAAATTCTTTTTTGATTCAGAATCAAGGGTCAAACATACAAGAATACCGATAACCTCGCAGCCAACAGCATGGGAAGTAAAAGGACCGAGTAAGGAAGACATTACAGGGACTCCACCTTCATCAATGACCGTCTTGCGGGCAGTGGAGTGAGCAGCCACCACTTCATGGAGCTCCTTGAGGGCTTGAACTCGAGCCTGACCCTTCACTTTCTTCAGCGTCTCCACGAGTTCTGACGCCCTCCCCTGCACATCTTCCGATCTCTTCTTCATCAGCAGATACTTTTGGGAAAACCAAGTGTATATCAGACGATAAAGGGTTGTATTTGGAGTAATGGAATCGTCCCAGAGTTCTTGCATCGTGGTAGGGCAGGTTAGGTGCCCCAAATTGAACCATTTGAGAATGTTGGACCTCTCGTAGGTTTGGCCCGTGCAGAGTGTGACTGGATCTTGCATTGGTTCAAGGGAGATTGGGCAGATAAACACCGAAGGAACTTCGGACAAGTCGAGCTCTAGAATCATCTTCCCCAGATCCAATTTCTCACCGGCCCCAGCTCCTACAATCCCACCGCCAACGCCACCTAACACCCCATCTTTGACGGCGGTATCCAGATCTAGAATCTGCCCGTCACCACCACCATCGAAGCCGGCAACCACATCTCTCTTAGAAGGCTGGTACATCGGCATTTTGGAACCCCTTTGGTAGAAAGACCTAGTCGGAAAGTGCGAAGCGGCAGACGAAACCCACGCGAAATGTCTACAATGATAAGCACCGCTCAAGGGACATTACATCTAGTACACACATGAGTTGTGTGGAAAAGGGAAAGAAGGGAAAGAGGAATAAAACTGGCGAGACAAGTTCTCATGGGCAAATTACAGGCAACAAAATTGCTTTATTGTACAAAACCCTCTCCTGTTTCTTTTTCTCCGCTTTATCTGATCTCTTTCAATGGTCAAAAGAATCATTACCATCCTATCTCACATCAGGAACATATAATCAAGCTTCTTTCACTTGATGCTCAAGCTTCAAAAGGGTTAAATCAGTAAGCCCCTTAGCAAATCAATAAAGATGCCGAGGAAACCTAAAAAGAATCTAACCCAATCAAAGACCAAACAGTGCAGACTAACACTCTACTAACAGGAGCAGATTAACAGAACCACACAGTCGAAAGACGGAGAGAAAGAACAGAGACTCGGAACACAAAATCAAGAAAAATAACCGGAATCAGAAGAGCTGGAGATGAAATAACAGGGAGGTCCGTACCACTAGAGGCAAGAGCCAGTGGGCGGAAGAGAGCAGCACAGAAAAGCCATCCCTGGCAGCACAGCTCTTCTTTTGGGGCAAGAGAGCTAAAATTAAATTAATGACAGTTTTAAAAATACTAATTCAATCTCTTTTTTTTCTTTTTATTTATATAAAAAATAATAATTCAGGTGACCGGGATGCACGGGTTGCAGCCGGTTCAGGAGCCCCTCGGCTCGCGCACCACACGTGCAGTCATCACGTATTCACATACTCCTCCTCCTCCACTTTGTTCACTCATCACCCTGTTCCCGTCAAATTAAAATCACCCAATCCATCATTAACCCAAAAAGATAAATACTAATTACCATAATTATAAATCATAATAGTACTACTACTACTACCATGTCCCCATCGGATAATGCTTTTTTTAGGTCACTCGCGAGCGACTCCGTTGTTTCATGATACGGAGTACCATAGAATTATTGCTCTTGACCAGTTGGTTTTTTTATTTTTGGAGTCGTCTTATCATTTCATTTCAGTGAAATGTCATTTCTCTAAATAAGAGCAGATGGTTGTGTGTGAAATGATTCTACGAGACAAATGAATATGTTCAATGCATTCGGATGAAACGCATTCAAAAGGATTTAGTGTAGTGACATTTATGGTACAGTTACGTTCATACGAATAGATGCAGCACCTAGAATGCAATTATAAAGATTTAGAGCATTTAAGATGGGTTCGGTTTAAACTTCAAATACTACTTCAAAGAAAGGTAGTTGGGCATCCAATGCACAGTTGGTTTTGGTTAGTGTAATATAAATAGTACTATGAAATTGAATTGAATGATAAAGGGGATGGGAAAGTGTAAAGAGAAAAATTGGAGTTTGGAGGGATAAAATAAAAGACGGTTGGGGGTGAGGAACACGAAGCAAGAAAGGGAAGTGGGGTTTCACAAAAGTGCAGCCAGGAAAACCCCACGAGCACGAAGGAACAACCATGCTGGCCCCACTCTAAACTATAAAAAAAGTGGACCCCACTTCTCCCCTTAATCTCAATCAATTTAATTTACGTATATATTATATTATGCCCCATTTTTCTATTTCAATTTAATTACAAATAAAAATTCAGATTTAGATATATTATTATTATTTGTATAACCCCAAAGTGGTTCCATTAATCAATAAATTGAGAATGAGAATGAGACTGAAAATGGAAATGGAAATGGTAGGAGGTGGGGGACTTGTTTTTATAATTAGATTTGGGAAAAGAAAGAAAGGAAGAGATAATAGAGAGAGAGAAAGAGAGGGCCAGCAAAGCTATGGACCGTGACAGGTTTGCTTTGACTGTACGTATCGGTTTTTGCTTATCCGGTCGCTTGCTTTGACCACCTTTGCAAATGCCGAGTACCTTGCCTTCCTTCGCACCCAATTGGACACTGCCACGTGACCCTGCCACCTCTGTCTCCCCCCCCCTCTGTTACTGTTCCTTTAGCCCTGCCCTTTATATCTTTTTAATTATTATTATTATATCGATATCATCGATTTTATCATAAAGACCGGGTTTTGACTCAACCAATTCTTCTTTCTCTTAGTTTTTAGGTTGCTAAGCTTTGCTGTTGGGATGGTGGGTTGTAATCAGGAAAATAAATATATATTAATAAATAATAATAAAAGACTAAATGGGTTTTGGTTGGATACGTAAAGCTGCAGTATTACTGATTGGATCATATTGTGGTTTGAATTATATGAGGTGTAGGTTGAAGGTAATGTCCAGATTGCATCTTTTATATAGGTTGGATTCAATTGTTTAGAGAGGTTGGGAGTTGGGACAGCCCCACTTTTTTAAGTGGTCTTAGATCTACATGAACGCTGGGTGATGTGAGCGCAACCAAATTCATTTGGTAAAAAAATTTTTAAATAATAATAATAATGGGGGGAGCCTAAATAAAATCATTGAAAAGACAGGGGGAGGGGGGCCTAATCTGCAGTGGGGATTCAACTTTCAGACAATTCGGAAGTCACATGACCAAAATATTATTTTATAGAAAGGGTGTCACATGATCCGTGTACCTAGTCAGTCATCCTTAGCCATCACTACGAGGATCTCCATTCTATTTCTATAATAATATTAATTATTTAACACGAGCACTCCCCAACCCCAGTTGAGTTTAGGGTTAGACTTAAGACATGAACCAAAAAAAAATGGTTCCTGTTGTTTTGCCCCGTATACTCTTTTATCCTCCTATTTCCTTCTACGTTTGTTAATTGTGGCACACTTTCTTTACCTTGATTAGGGTGTGCATGGGCTGGATTGGGCCGAATTTCATCCCCCGGCCCGAAACTCGGTTCGTGCACACCCGGGTTAGGTACCGGGCCGGTCCGGTACCACATACTTTTTTAAAAATATTAAAAATGAAATAAAAAATGACTTTATATATTAATGAAAAAATTTTAATTATTAATGTAAAAGTAAATTTTTTTAAAAATATAATGTTAAGATAGAAATTAATTTTCTTAAAAATTATAAATTTTTACAACTATACATTATTTTCATATAATATTAAATTGAGAAATCAATTTAAAATTTTAAATGAAATTAAAATATCAAAACCTTACAAAGTTTTTCATAGTAATCAAATAATAAATGTATTATATAAGATATATAGAAAAATCTTATAAAATCAATTAATATATATAAAATAATATATTTTAAAAATATATATATATATATTTATATATAGTTCGGGTTGGGCTGGGTTAAATAGCCGAACCCGAAGCCCGGCCCAACCCGAACTAAAACCTGGCCCGGTTGGCCCAATAGGATCGGGTTGGACCGGGCCAACCGGGTCACGGGTTTTTGCACACCCCTAACCTTGATTTCCATAAACATCCCCTTTTCTCATGTGTGTTGGTATTTTTTTAATGAAGTTTTCTTTCCCCAAAAACTCCATCCAAACCGCAAAGGGTTCAAACCTCTTTCTTTTGTTTTTCTGGAAAACATACCTCTTTCTTTCTTCCTTTCTTTTTTGAAAACAGACCTTGTTTGAGTACATCAAATTGCACACCACAATTAATGGACAAAAGAAAACCATACTCGTCAACCCTGAAACAAGATATGAAACTTGAGATTTGTATATAGAAAAAATCACATTAGAAAAGTTACTACATTTGAATATGATAATGATCGAATTTCATTCAATAATATTATATATCAAATAATTATATCAGAAAGAAGAACTACATTAATCCTCTTACCACAGATGTTATGTCATATTCTGGGTTTTCTTTTTTTTTAACAAACCATGTTCTGGGTTAAAAGAAGCACTTCCATACCATTTTGCAACGATCATTTATGCAAGAACTTCACCTGCTTAATTTTAAGCAATTTTTTAGAAATCTGTTTCAATTGCAAATGTTATATAATAAATAGCTTACACAACTTATTATCTACTTTTCTCTTCTAGAACTTAATTATCTGCGTTCCATGTTTTCCCTTTCATATGTGAGATCTCCGTATTACATTTAATCACGTATACTTATAGTTGTCTATATTAGTTTGGTTGATTTCAAATTCCGGGAAGAAATTTACCCTGAAATTGGATTTACTCTTACCGTGAACATGGTGGTAGGTTTCCTTTGATAAGTTAAACTGGGTTTATCTAATTTTACATTTGGGCCGTTCTTTGACGGCAGACAAAAAGCTAAGCCCATTGAGTGGACTCACTTTCGCAGCCACGCTGAAATAGAATTGCAGTTAAGTGGGCTATTCAAGAATATGGCTATCTAACATTTCCTCCAGCATTTCACCAAAAAAGAAAAAAGGGAAAAAAAAAAAACCTCCCCCTCACTTGAAACGCTATAATCTATCCATATATTATTTATTACAATTCCTAATATTCACAAGTCATCAATAGTAGGACTCATCTATCAGGCTTTGTATAGTACACGAACAAATCTAATGGGTTTGTTTCATACTATCTGATCTGTTGTAAGAAAAAGAAAAAAAGAACAATGGTAACAGAAATGGAAGCGGTTTTTAGTTGATGAAATGGAGTGTGATTTTAATATATGGATTCTACTTGTTTAAAATGGAAGAAGTGGTTACTTTGAATGTATTGAATTTGGATGGATGGTTGGCTTTCCTTATACAAAAGGAAAGGAGAGTAGAGCGAGACAGCGGAAAGCAGCAAAAAGCTTGCCAACCAATTTTGGGGTAATAAGAGCAGAAAGGGAGGGAATGAGTAGGACCACTTTGACGTGACATAGGCTTAGTTTACTCTGTAATGATGAGATGCTACATGAAAGCAGAAAGTTGTTTGTCTACTCATCCAGGGAGGGTCCCACCCACTTCCACTCAAACACACGCACATCCCCTCCCCCATTTAATAATTGTCCTAAAGTTTTCTTTATTGCACGTTTAATTTAATTACCTCTCGCAACCACTGATTGAATTTCAATGTATTATGTCATGCCTCCTTTTTTGCCTCTGCCCCTCATACTGACTCCTCACCTAGTTCAGTTAGCTTCCTCTTTCAAATTATTCATTCATTTTGATGGTTTAATTTCTCCACGTCAAGATTCCCACACTTTGTTTTAGCATAACATTGTTTGATCAATTATATATTTAATTACCAGTCCATGGACTTCCCAATACTCGCCCCTAATGCAAGGTTCTCTCTTTTTATTACACACATAAGCGCGGTTATTAAAAAGATCAATGATGATATTCTCCAAGATAAAATTGAATTTATGAACCTCAAACCAAAAAGAATTCATGAACTTCTTAATTAATATAATATCAAGATATTGTTTTGACACAAACATTAAAAAGAATTTCTAAACTTCCAAACATCAAATTAACCATATTCCACAATGTTATATGGTTTCTCATCCACCCCTCCATGCTTCTAGTTCTATACTTCATCAAGTTATATGGATATTTATTTATAATTAATAGAAATTCTTTTCACATAAATTTTTTGTCACCGTACGTAAAAAATGTGATTAATATATATGTTAGTCATTGAACTTAAAGAGTTTTTGTTCATGAACCATTGTACAAGAATTTTCATTTTGGTTATGTATGCATGCACATAAAAAATGTTTAGTGGATCAATTAATAAACATCCATTTATGTTATAGTTATTAAATATTTGCTTGGTTTGACGTTTGAAATCACATTTAAACCCACAACCTAGTTTTTCCTATTATTAATTAATTATCAAATAGAACTACTAAAATATAAATCTATGTTACAAGCCTAGAACCCAGTAAACATAAGTGACATGCCCCCTACTTGTATTCAAACTCTGTTTTTTCAAATTACTTATGCCAAAACTATTCTTTGCAAAAGTGAAACTAAATAGGAAATAATACATGTACAGGAATCACATTTGATATCATTAGATTGATATTCATCCCACCATTAACACATAAATAGTTTTTTTTTTCTCTTTTTTGGCCAACCGCCAAATTAGTTATTGAACAAAAATTATAAATTATATAAGAAAAATACATTATCAAAATCGAAGTGCGTAATTGAATTACATCTTTTTTTCTTGAGAGTTCTTATTCTTAAACAATCCGCCAGGCCATATTACCTTTGATAAAATCCACACCACCAATTTCTATTCAATGTTTTCTTTTGATCCCGGGTACGTGGGAATTGCCGAATTAGCATATTTTTGCCCCGTTTTGTTTGTGCATATGAAACCGGGCGCACGTAGTAGAAGACTGAGGTAGAAAATGACCATCATCCTTAAAAGCAAAAAAAAAAAAAAAAATTACATACACATCTCTCTTCGCGGGACGTCGCTTACTTTCGGGTTTAGATATAAAATATTAAAATGTATGCATATAAAGACTACCCCCAAACCCAATCATATGAATTAAAACCTTTAATTGTACATAAATAATTATGAACCAAAAAGATAAGGGAAACGCATCATGTGATATGATAGTCCATCCGACCATTAATCCAAGTTACCTTATTTCATCGCTATCAATTCTTTTCCCATTATATGCTCACTTTCGTCCAAGCAAAGCCAACTCCGTCGTCGGGATTTAAAGGGACGCAAGTTGTGATCATTTCACAAAAACAGAAATGAGAGACCACAAGAATACCAAACAAACCTGGTTCACCAGGTGCATGAAAGCACCCATCGGATTCCTCAGCAAGGCCAGGGACTTCTACATCCACGGCATGACGCAGTGCTCCGGCCGCTTCCCTTACGTCGACGCCCCCATGGGCTGCCCCGTCGGCCACCTCTCTGCCCTCCCTCGCAGCTTCAGCGTCAGCTCTACCACATCATCCTCGGCTGAGGATTATAAGGACCTCATACAGGCTGCTTATGTAAGGACTTATGGCAGGCGAGTTGATTTTGATGTACCGAGAAAACAGCCGGCGCCGGCGAGAGTGCCTCGGAGTCGCAGCGTGGGAATCGGAAGGATCGATGAAGACAAACCTTGTGACTTCGGAGATGATATCTCGGTGAAGCCTAATTTATATCCAAGAAGCAAAAGCTACGCAGTCCGCAGAAGATCAGGAGTGGTTTAACATTCAAGCAGAACTATCGTAGGCTGAAATGAAAATATCTGTTTTTCATTCTTTTGAAGAATTATATAGGGATTATTGGTTCTTCTTTTCAAATACAGAGAGTGTCCTGGCTTGACATCTCTGAGGTTAATTTGAGGTATGTGAAGGCATGATCTCGACAGACATGTTTAAAATTAATCAGTGCGCTTTTCTTTTTTTCTACAGAAAGATAAGAATTTGTACCCTTTACAATAAGTAAGTTTTAATAATTTGTGTGGCTTTTGTCCGTTAGGATCTAGGATTTACGAATATTTGAAGCTTGGACCTGAATGAAATTAATAGATCAACTACAAAATGAAATTTTTTTTATCTATGTATAGTGCCTCGTTTCAGGTTCTGCATGCTCTTAAACTCTGGTTTTGGCCGTTAATACACCGAGAACCATTAGAAAGCAAAACAAAATACAATAGTAAGAAACGCTCGAAAATTACGCATCTCTTCGACAGAACATAAAATATAGCTTTACTAACGGAGAAGTGTGTAAACTTGTTCGATTGATCCAACACTAGATGTCTGCTTTCTAGTGACAGAACCTGGCCATAATGGAGGAAACTATAGTTTATCCCTACTATATATATAGTATATAAATTCAATAAAATATTATCTTAAACTTTAGAGATAAAGAGAGATTTAGACCCTTTTGAAACAAGATTTGACGTTGGTTTAGTGTGGAGACCAAAAAACACATCGTTTTGAGATTTGAAGTTGCAAAGAACAAGTGTAAAAGTTAAATGTCGGCACGCCAAAAAGCAGGAGTCAGAAAGTATGAGTATGGTTTGACTAGGACTGACTGAGAAACGTCCTCATATCCTCCCTCTTCTCATCATTTATCACTTATTACTTCAATACTGCAGCTACCAAATCACATAGGAGGGGTTCAATTCTACATATTTCCTTTTGGGTTTCCAATGTTAATTTTTTACGCGTTGCCAAATTCAGAAATTTCTCTCAACTAATTGGGGGCATGCTTTATCTCCCCGTTTCGGCTACCTCGAGTATTCCATCACATCTAATGCTGCCCATTCTACGAAGATTCCTGCTAAAGGACAACAATACTAATTTCACCAATTTTGAATTTTACAATCTAAGATCTCCATCCTGTGTTCGTAATTGCAAGGTTAATTTTGAGTGCTGAATGCTGATGATAGTACTTCAACTATATCACTACTACTTTTTCTTTAAATGCAGGACTGGAAAAGTAAATTTTAAGAAAAATCTTCTTCCGCTTCCCATCATTTCCAGGACAAATATGGCTTTATTCAAGTCGTAACACAAGAATTACTTTTTTCGAAGTAACTTCAGACACAAGCGTAATTTAGAACCCTGCCCAAATAATGACATTCTTGCGATCAAGCTCCCAATTTTGGAGCCCGCGCGCATACAAATGATATATCCATCATCATACGAATGGAATACAAAATGCCTATGGTACTATGATACAGACACATCAAGTTACAACTTTTGGAGTTGCAAACGAACACCTCCATACCAAGTTATCCCATAGCAGAACAGAACACCTAACGACTTCTGCAGCCAATGCTCAGAAAATCAACAACCTCGTTGGTCACGCCACCTGAGATAAACTAATCCGGCACGATAGTGATTGTATGCTCCTGCCACCACCAATACATGGAAGAGTTGGTGGCTGTGGCCAGCAATGTCGAATTTACCGGGCATCCATCTTTCAGGAATCCGGGTGGCATAAACAAGAGCCCCAACTCCATAGCATAGACCCATCAGAATCTCATACCCAGTTGTGTGAAATACCTCAGCTTCGCCCCAGAACAAATAAAGCTTGTGCAGAATTGGTCCTAGGCCACACAGACCCATGGAACAGAAAAGGGTAGCTCGGAAGGTGCGGAATTGTGGCTTCTGAAAGAACGGAAGGAGGGAAAAGAGGAACGTGGCAACGCCTAACGCAGATATAAATCCCAAGTAGAGGTTGCAGAAGAAGGGATAACACATGAAAGAGTAATACACTGGAGGGAAGAAGGAGGTACATATAAGGGATGCAATTCCAGCGTAATCAAGCCTGAGCATGATGTATGATAGACGCTCCGAGTGGCAAGACACGAGGTGGCACACACTGCTAACTAGCAAGCAAAACATGGCTCCTCCTAAGAAGGCAAAAAATGGCAACCTTGTAATAGGTCTTACCATCAATGGTGCTATTATGTTGGCCAAGTCCTCCTTTACACTATGCTGCACACAATTAACATTGATATTAGCGTGAGATGAGAATTAATACGAGAATGAAGATATGATGGGCTTCCAAAAGCACTTACCAGAACACAAACATCAGTGTAATTGCCACTGGAAAATCGTTCGGGCAAACAATTATAAAGAAGTTCCTTTACATGCCAACTCGAAATTGATGAAAGCATATCCATTGAGGGCAGTGTCGTTCGGAAATCCTCCCTGAGTCTGAGCAGATCAGGCATAGAAGGGAGGCATGTCAAGAGTTCTGCTTGCAATTTGTGCATGTCGGCCTTTGGAACTTTCATTGCGGTGTATATAGTCAATGACAGAAATAGGAAGAACCCGATCAAATGCCTGCAAGAAATAACAAACTGTGACTGGAAAACGAGAGAATTTGGGACAAACGATATTATACATTTTTTCCTTCTTAGACTCTTAGTTAATGTCATCGGATTCAGCTCAAGCCAAAAAAAAGTCATTTGATTCATCTGAGCCTTGCAAAAAGGACAACGAGAGACGAAGAAAGAGCAAAGATCTTTAAGTCACAATACAGAATCCCAGGTCTATCATATTTACTTAGAGGAAAACGACGACATATAAGTGTAATAACCAAGTTCTACAAAAGGTGTTTCTTTCAATCTCTTCTCAAAAATCATCACCAAGTGGAGGTCACATATATAATCTTCCCTCTCATTGTGAAAATATCGAAGATTCTGTCTGAAGCCATGACGCTTCGTTGTAGTGAGGTGTACACAACAATCATAACCTGCCTTAATTTAGCTACTTCATCGCTAACTGAGGTAGTAAATTGTTATAGAATAGAACAGTTATTTTATTAATTGAAGTGCATGCCAAAAGTGTGGCACTTGGCGAGCTTGTACTAAGATTTACAACATATATATATATATAGGGTCGATATATACTAGGACTAGCAGCAAGGAATTCTTTGGATTGAATTATATATGTTCCTTATCAAACAAGAAGGGACAAACTTTAAAACACTAAACAAGTAGTTGCTTATAAGAGTCTTACGTCCAAACATTTAGAGTTTCGTTATGAATGGAGAATATGCTGAGCAAAACCTGCTTCATGGGCCACTCAGATCGATAGTGACCAACAATGAACTCATTGTCTTTCAAATAACCAGGCAAGGAATGATACTCAACAAGTTGGTACTTCACTTTCTTCCACAATCTTTTCCCTCTCCCTTCCGTCACTGAACAAGCCCGCTGGTTCTCCATTGATCCAGAAGACACTACCGAATCCTTATCAATAGAATTTTGACCACTCATCCCCTAACAATATTATATTAAAAAAAATCAGTAAAACAACTTCTATAGCGATAAAATAATCAAACACTGCTCTGTTTGATGACTGAAAAGATGTTGGGGTCAATGTATCCAATCTTATACGAGAGACAATCAAATATAGAAAATTATGCATTAAAAATATCCAATGCTCAGATGGAAAAACTCCATATATGCAAGAAAACAATTGAATCACAAAGATCCGAAGAATAAGGATACAGGATTGAAGAAGAGAAGAGAAGAGCACCTGAAATTGAAGAACCGGTGGCTGAGAACGAAGTGTAGACGGAGATTCTAGTTGTAATGCATGAGTATAAATAATGAGTGTGGAGGCGAAGAAAATCAGAGACTAAAAGCGTTGTCAGGAAGGGGGGAAGAGGGGGAAAGACAAAATGAGGCGCAGAAAGGGGGTAAAATGCGAGGAATTCTAACTAGGCTGAAGGGGAATGATGACAAATCCCCAGTTGATATGGTTGGAGACGAGTTAGACGCAAGAGGAATTTTGACGATGGAAATCGAAGAGAGGCAGAAGATTCTTCGAGTAGATGCGAAGATGCCAAGGACGATCGGTTGTTGCTTACGATGGTTTATGTTTCAGAGAATTTGGCACATTTTGGAGGCCACCTCTCCCAGGGCCATCGCCAACCTTTGCGGAAATATACAACAAATACAAGTCACATATCCATGTCTTAAAAACAAAAATTAATGTAACTTGTGAATTGTTCACTTATTTCTCGACTGAGTGTCATTATAAAATTATTACTTGGTAATTGCTTCTTTTAAAAAAAAAATTAGAATTTTGAAGGCCCTAAAAAATGTCTATTATTTTATTTTATTTTATTTTATTTTAAGGATACAAGACAAGTTGCGTCTCCCAAGTCCCAACGGGTCATTTTCTGCCTTTTGAAATAAATGACATTGCTTTTGCCCTTTGTCTTTGTCCGCAAACTTTTCTAACGCTGATGTCATTTGCATATAAGCAACCGAATAAACTGGCCGATGCCCGATTTCCAGGAGGTCATTTTATTGGACTCAAAATTTGTACGTTGAAAAAGAAAAAACAATGTCATAGAAAATTATTATGTAATAAAAAAAATCAAACAAATGTTCTTAAATACTAATATAATAAATATTATGCATAGAAAATGATGGAGTCCATGAGTGGGTTCAAAACTAAAAAGAACACTATTTCAGAAAATTCACTTCACACAATAAGAGACTTATTAACTAAAAGTAAAACCACAACTATAAAAAAATGGAAAGCCAAGAAAAGTCTCCAAAGACTTGAAGTCTTACTCACAGCCGAAGGAGGAAAGCAAGGCCAATAATTCAGAATTTAGAGGTCAACATAATATTAAACCTTTTTTCTTTTCATCTTCTTCTAAAAAGTGTTTTAAGTGTCAAGGTTTTGGACACATGAAAGAAGGTGATAAGTGGAAATCAGCCTTTAAAATAAAATTTGGACTTTATGAATAGTTAGTTATGTCTTTTGAATTAACTAATGCACCTAGCAGCTTCATGAGTCTCATGAATCATGTCTTTTGTTCCTTCATAGGAAAGTTTATAGTGGTTTACTTTGATACCATTTTAGTGAATAGTAAGAGTCTAGATGAGCAAGTTTTGCATTTGCATGAAGTTTTCATTGTCTTGAGGAAAAATAGAATTTTTGCAAATCTAGAAAAATATTCTTTTTGCTTGGATTCTGTGGTTTTTATTGGCTTTATTGTAAGAGCATAAGGAATTCGAGTAGATGAAAAAAAGGTTAAAGCAATCAAAGATTGGCCAACCCCGAAGAATGCAAATGAAGTCCAAAGCTTCCATGGTTTAGCTTGACTTTATAGAAGGTTTGTTAAGGATGTCTCTTCCGTAGCAACACTTTTAAATGACTTAGTTAAAAAGAATGTGACATTTAAATGGGATGAAGTTCATGATAGAACATTTGACACTTTAAAGCACAAACTCACAAATGCACTACTTTTAGTACTACTTGATTTTAGTAAAGTCTTTGAAATTGAATGTGATACATCCGGGGTAGGAATTATGGCTGTTTTAATGCAAGATAAGCGTCCCATAACTTACTTTAGTGAAAAGCCTAGTAGATCAACTTTAAACTACTCTACATATAAAAAAGAACTCTACGCAATGAATAGAGCTTTAGAAACATGAGAGTTTAAAGGTATTTAAAGCCACAAGGTAAGTTGAAAAAAAACATTCTCGGTGGATGTAATTCATTGATACTTTTCCATACATTCTTAAGCATAAGCAAGGTAAAGAAAGTATTGTGGCTGTTGCATTATCACGCAGGTATTCTCTTTTTACTTTTTTACATGTTAAAGTATTTAGTTTTGAGCTGATTAAGGGATTGTGTGATAATATTTTAGATTTTTCAGAAACTTGAAAATCATGTGAAAAGCATGGATTTCAAGATTTTCACAAATTCAATGGGTTTCTTTTTAAGAAAGATAAACTCTATATTTCTAATTGTTCTTTGAGTGAATTGCTTGCTAAAAAAACTCATTGTGATAAGTTAATGGGGCATTTTGGAATTCATAAAACTTTAGAACTTTTTCATGAACATTTTTATTGGCCTTCTATGAGGCGTCATGTTACTCATGTGTGTGATAGATACATTACTTGCAAACATGCTAAATCTAAAGTTAATACTCATGATTTGTATGCCCATCTACTTGTTCCCTAACATCCTTGGACTGACATTTTTATGAATTTTGTGTTGAGATTGCCATGTTCTCAAAGTAGTAAAGATACTGTTTTTGTAGTTGTTGATAAATTTAGTAAGATGACACACTTTATAGCTTATTTTAAAACTAATGATGCTATTCACATTATTGATTTATTCTTCAAAGAAGTTATTAGATTGCATGGGATATCTAGGACTATTGTGAGTGATAAAGATGTTAAGTTTCTAAGTCATTTTTGGCAAATGTTGTAGAATAAATTAGGGACTAAATTATTATTTTCTACCACTGTACATCTACAAACTGATGGATAAACTAAGGTAGAAAATAAAACACCCATTACTTTATTGCGTGCAATTATTCGAAAGAACTTGAAAAACTAGAAAAATTGTTTGGCTCATATAGAAATTGCATATCATAGGGATGTGCATTCAACTATATCTTATTCTCCTTTTGAAATTATTTATGGGTTTAATCCTATAACGCCTCTTGATATGTTACCTTTGTCATATAATGAAAAAGCTAATTTTCATGACAAAAAAAAGGTTGAATTTGTGCAGGAGTTACATGTAAGAGTTCGAGCCAACATTGAATAGAAAAATGAACAGTATGCAAGGCAAGCCAACAAGGGTTGCAAAAGAGTTGTATTTGAACCCGGTGATTCAATTTGAGAACTCTTAAGGAAAGAAAGGTTTTCAAAACAATGGAAATCAAAGTTACAGCCATGTGGAGATGGACCTCTTCAAGTGCTTGAGATAATCAATAATAATGCTTACCAACTTCATTTGCCAAGCTTCTATAGCAATCAAGTGAGTGCTACCTTCAATGTTTTAGATCTATCCTTATACAATACTGCAGATTCGAGGATGAATTCTCCTAAGAAGGGAGGGAATAATGGAGTCTGTGATTCAAGAGTGAAATAACACTGTCCCAAAAAATCCACTTCAGGTAATAGAAGACTTACTAACTAGAGGCGGAACTGGAGCTATGAAAGAAGCTCGACAAGTCTTGATTAGAAGTTTATAAGATGATGAGTTCAAAATATTTGAAAAAAAGGCATTATTTCTTTTGGGTTAGAATAGAACTGTTATATTGATCTAAACCTAATTGAAACCCAAGCCACCTGGGATTAGTTTAAGATAATATTCGATTTTATTTTAATTTTTTAGATTTAATTATTTTATTTATCTTATTCTTTTTTAGTTTATTTGATTTAGATTAGGTTAAATGATTTGTAGTTTCCTATTTACTTTCAAAGGGACCAATCATAGACTTAGATTTAATTTAATTTAGTTTAAATTTTATTAGATAAATCTTATCTTTATCTAATTAAGTTAGAAGTTATAGTAGGAATTAACATTTTATTTATCTATTTAAGACCATCAATTGTAACATTTTTAGATAGATCAATTAAATTAATTTTCTTAATTAATGAGGTATCGCTAGTTCTTCGTGTTCTTTTTAATAATAAACCCAACTTATCAAGAGTTTAATTTACTCTTATAGTATTTCCTATAGCTAGAGTTATCAGAAACATGTTCTTATTGGATTCTAATTTAATCAATTTGTTTGAGTCAACTTTTTGTATTAGTGTCCTCTATTTTTTCTAGGTTCCTGATCTAGATTACTTGTGTTATCCACATCTGAAAATTAATTTATTTTTTATATGTATCTACTCATTCTCGTGGACTGAGCCAGCGTCTCCCCTGCAATGAAAGCTCCTGCCCTCCTACTACCTTTATTTTTTTATTTTTACTAATTAGATTTAGAAATAAAAAATAATTTTTTATAATCATGCAACTATAAAATTGTATTATTTTTATTTTTTATTCAATTTATATATTATAAAAACATCTTTACAATCATATAATTATACAATATGAGCAAAAAAATATAAAATAAGATAAAATTGCACAAATATAAGATTGTATAATTCCCGAAAAAACTTATTGTATTATCTATGATTTTTAAATTAAAAATAATAATAATAATAAAATTTGATGAAGAATGGGTAGTTTAAAAAATTATAATTTTAAATAAAATTATCTTATTAGAATATTTTAGATTTAATTAGATTTTATAATATCTTTTATGATTATTATGCTTTATATTATCTTTTATTTATTTTCTATTTTTATGATTTTTTTTATGTTTAGGCTAGGATGTTTTAGTATTTAAAAAAATTTTAAATAAATGAGATTCTTGCAATCTCTTTAGATTTAAAATATTCTATTGAGCCAATAGGTATTATTGTAATTTAAATTTCAAATAGATGTGTGAGAGAGGGAGAGAGAGGCCATAGACACTGAAATATTGCGATAGAATGATAATGTTGCATGAGAAAGGGTGAGGCAAGCGAGAGGAAATATTGAAATGGGAGAAAATTATGAGATGTATCAAGTTAGGTAATTAATTAATTTTTTTCATGAAAAGACATGGGGACGGGATGGTCCAAGGTAAATGAATCAACTCGTCCAATCCACAACCTGGACCAGCCCAATAATTTTAATACCGATTTGGTTTAGGCTGGTTGGACTAATTGGGTTGACAAGAGTTATACTCACCCCTAATAAAAAAGTATTATTGTAATTTGAATTTCAAATCTAATTAATAAATTGAATAGTATTGACAACCATTCCCTGAAGAGCTTAAGCTTATCGTGTAGAGATGCTATTATGAAATCTTCTTCTTTTGAGCCTTAGTCCATCTTCTTTTTATATAAAATTTTTTTAATTATTTATTTTATAAAAAAATTTTACTCAGAATTTAAGTACGTCAAAAATATATATGTTGTATCTTTTATATATATATGGATGATTCATTTTATAAAAATATGCAAGTACGTAAAATTTTTTTAATTATTTATTTTATAAAAAATTTTTAATCAGAACTTAAGAACGTCAAATGTGTGTGTATATATATATATATATATATATATATTTGAAGCATAGATCTTAATCATTGGTCCAGTATAAATGGATTTGTCATGCAGACACCATATGGAACTGGTTCAGATCATTTTATGATTTAAGAATTTATTAAGTCTGTATACATGTGTATAGATATTAAACAATAATTTAACAAATTTAAGTTAATGTACTCATGTTAAGGGAAATTAGTCCTTATTATTAGTGATTGATACTTCCAATCTAAAGTGAAAAAAGAAAAAAATCATATTTTACAATTTATAAATGTATAATTTGCTATAATTCGTTAAGAATGTATTAATTTTATAATTATAAAATTTATTAGGAATATTTTGTGAGTAACAGAGGATCTCACTCTTTATGTAAATGAGTAGGAATTCAATTCCTAGTCTATGTGCAATAAATAAATTTAATTGGAAGAAACCTCCCTTTTACTCTTCATATCCCAATGAATATTTTTTTTTTTGGTAGGCAAAAGGGGCTAAACGCCCCAGAAAATAAAACTAGATAAGAGAGATACAACGAGATCTACTCACACCAGAGAGATCAGCTAAAAATAAAAATTGTAAATCAGAAGGCATATTATCTAAAAAACTCAACTCGCAACGAGTAGAAACTGCATAATTAGCGAGCCAATCAGCGCAGAAATTTGCCTCCCTGTATATGTGCATGAATTGAAGGCTCCATGCTTGCTTCATCCAAGCTCGAATCCGAGTCACAAGATGAGACTCTCGAGCAGCATTACCACTTTTGGTAAGCACAGAAACCACTGCAGAAGTATCACATTCCACAATGAACTGTTTAAATCCCCTAGACCATCCAAACTCCAGACCCGTGAGAATTCCCCACAATTCAGCTTCAAAAGAATTACACCTCCCAATAAAATAAGAGAAACCACCCAACCATTGTCCATCTGAACCTCTACAAATTCCTCCACATCCAGCCACTCTATTAATCCCTTTTACCGCCCCATCTATATTAATTTTAACCCAGCCATCTCCAGGAGGCTGCCATCGAACATCAATTGACAATTGATGGAACTGCATACCTGGCATCTCATTATCTTCCCCTATAATTGTATTTTTTATTTCAGCCATATAATTTTTGACAAGTAGAACAGGATCTACAGGTTTTATGAAATCTTCATCATGCACTTGTTTATTTCTCCAATGCCAAAGATAGCAACAAACAACAAAGAAAGTGTGCCTCCAAGTCAATCCAATCGTGTTGCCCAGCTCCAAAGTCATATTATTTCGTAACCAAACATCCCAAGGAGCAGCAAAGAAAACTGCTTCATGGGCGTCGTCCACAAGCATACGCCAAACCGAAGAAGCATACAAACAATCACGTAAAATATGGATTATTGTTTCAGCAGATTCTGCACACACAGGGCAGCTATTGGAGTTACCGCTCCACTTGCTTCGCCAATCATTTGTTGGCAGTCTATAATGAGCCACACGCCACATAAACATCTTAATCCTATAAGGACCCTTCCAATCCCAAATAAACGACCACCGCTCATCTGCTACTACATTATCAAAGTGCATCAAATTCCAATAAGCAGACTGGACTGAGAACCCATAGCTGTGAGAAGTTTTCCAAAGTAATTTATCTGGTCCATCAAAACGGCCTGGGGGCAAAGTTCCTCTAAGAAATTCCATGCAATTATCATCTAAAAATTGCTGCACCAATTCATACTGCCATTGTCCATTATAATCAACAAATTCCCTTACCTTCATATGCAACAAGGAGAGAGGTAAATTAATTAAAGTGTGGCTTGAAAGCTCCTCAAAAGGAAGGAGCCACCTATCAGACCAAAAATGGATTTTTTCCCCATCACCCAACTCCCATCTTAAATTACTCACAACAAATGGCCAAACACTGCTTAAAGATCTCCAAAGTCGAGAATCAGAAGTACGACTGACCACCCTTTTATGAATATCTTCATTTCTTGCATATTTAGCCTTCAACACCTTCACCCAAAGTGCATCCGGATTAGATAAGACCTGCCAAGCAATTTTACAGAGAAAAGCTTCATTCATTACCCTCAAATTTCTTAGGCCTAATCCACCAAATTCTTTTGGTTTACAAATATTTTCCCACGACACCAAATGCGCATTCCTATTATTTTCCGTGTCACCCCACAAAAAACTCCTTTGACATCGCTCAATCTCATCACAAATATGTAAAGGCAACTTAGTATGTTGCATGTGATAAACAGGCATTGCAGAAATTACCGATTGTGCCAAAGTTAATCGTCCAGCAAAGGACAAGCATTTAGTTTTCCACCCATCTAGACGAGAATGCACTCTAGTAATAACATCAGCAAATAAATTTTTTGTCACTCGCCCATGTTGCATAAAAGCACCCAAATATCTGCCAAGACTATGCACTCTCTTAAATCCACAGTAATTCACAATAGAATCAGCTACATCACCTATCACATTTTTAGAAAAATAAATCGAAGTTTTGGAAGCACTAACCTTTTGCCCAGACATATCTCCAAAAATATTAAGACAATTAGTTACATGAGTAATCTGCTCCAAATTGGCCTCAGCAAACAATAACAAATCATCGGCAAACATAAGGTGGGATATTTTAGGCCCATTTTTACCAGCTGCCATAGGCTTCCACTTCTTATCAAGAACCGCCTGAGCAATAATATGAGAAAGTTTTTCCATGCAGAGGACAAAGATATAAGGAGATAAAGGATCTCCTTGTCGGACCCCTCGACTGGGTTTAAAAGATTCAGATCGGGAGCCATTCCAAAGCACCTTTACACTAGCAGAGGAGATTTGAGCCATGATGATTTGAATAATAGGCAAAGGCAAATTAATTTCTTGAAGAGTTTTTTCAATGAACTCCCAACTTAAACGGTCATATGCCTTTTCCAAATCCACTTTAACAGCCATAAAAGCTCGCTTGCCTTTCATTTTTTGCATTGAATGCACCATTTCTTGAGCAATAACAATATTGTCTTGTATATGCCGTTTTGGAACAAAACTAACTTGAGAAGGCGAAATTAATTGTTCCAGTAACGGTTTCAATCGATTCACAATTACTTTGCTTAATCCTTTATAGAGAACACTGCACAGAGAGATTGGTCTAAATTGAGCAACAATTTCAGGGCGAGGAATTTTAGGAATAAGGACCAGCAAAGTATTATTAATGTGCTTAATATGGTGAGGACAAATCCAACACAAACGAATAGCATCTATCACCTGCTTGCCCACAAGATCCCAATTTTTTTTGAAAAAATAGGCAGGGAACCCATCTTCTCCAGGAGCCTTAAAAGCACCCATATGAAAAAAAACATTTTTAATCTCCAAATTGGTTAAAGGCATAGCAAGATTTTGAACAACCACAGCATCCAAATAAGGCCAACAAAAAGAAGTATCAACCCACAAACGGTTATAAACTTCTTCCTTAAAAAGCAAATGAAAGAAATTACAAACCATTTTCTTCAGTCTCCCCTCATCAGTCACCCACACATTCTGATCATTCTTTAATTGAATGATTCTATTTTTCCGGCGTCGAATAATTGTCTGGGTATGATAAAATTTCGTATTTCGATCCCCATCTTTAATCCATTGAGTCCTAGATTTTTGGAACCAAAGGATTTCCTCTTGCCGAAGGGTTTGGTTTAGCTCCTCCTGCAAATTCTTCTCTTGTTGCAATAAACGATCATCATTAGTATGAAGTAATCGCCCCTGTATGTAATCAAGGCGACCCAATAAAGCTATTTTCCTTCTTTTAATATCGCCAAAGACAATACGGTTCCAATCCTGGAGAGCTGGAATTAATGCATGAAGCATAGAATAAATTTCATGATTTTTATTCCACACTCCATATAAAAATTCCTGAAAATTCTCATGTTCTTGCCAAGCTGCATTAAAGCGAAAAGGTCTATCTTGCCAACAAACAGATTTATTTTGAGTTAACAGCAATAGAGGACTATGATCAGAATTAATCCTTGGAAGCACTTTAACAACCGCTTCGTCAAAAAGAACTCTCCAAGCAGCATTTGCACAAACTCTGTCTAGCCTCTTAAAAACTCGGTCTAAAAGTAACCATTTCGGTCCTTGCCAAGTAAACATAGACCCTACACCACCTAAATCCAACATATTACAATCTCGTAAGACATTGGCAAAACGAAGACATCTAGGTAAATCCACTCTCGCACCCCCTTGCTTTTCATTGGGAGAAGTAATTTCATTAAAGTCCCCTGCCATCAACCAAGGGCCATCAATATCATGACTTAAACAACGAAGTTTACCCCAAAGATGTTCTCTTTGCTCTTCTCTGGGGCTAGCATAAATTGCTGTACAGACAAATCTATCTTTTCCAGGAACAGTAATTTGTAAATGAATAAACTGAGCATCTTTTTCAAGCAAAACTATATCCCAATCCCCTGACTTCCACAAAATCCAGATACAGCCAGAAAAACCAACAGCATCCTCAATAATATAATTTTTGAATCCAAATTGGCGAATTACTCGGATGGCACGATTACCACTAATACGAGGTTCAAGTAGCACCGCAACTTGAATATTATACTTATGTAAAAACAATCGAAGAGTACTACCTACATTCTTTTTAGCAGCCCCTCTACAATTCCAAAAGATAAAATTCATGAACACATACCATTGGTGCAGGCTTCCAAGCCACCTGCAGGCCTCATATCTGAATCCATACACTTGTCAGGCACCACTTCCACCTCCAAATCCATATCATGCTGGACTGCTTCTTTCGGTACAGTCTCCCCAGGGTCTGGAGGAAGTAAAGGATCAACAAACGGATCTAAGGAATCTGCAACCAGCCCACCATCAGGAGCCGTTATTGGAAGACGAGATTGAGGTTGTTGGGCTGTAAAGCGGCCCACTTCGTTACCAATTGACTGTCGGCTTGAATCTCCATGTGAGAAAGATTTCCTTCCCCTTAAACGTCCACGCCCACGAGAACCACGTCCTGCAGCCTCAAAGATGGCCTCATCCACCGAACTTATTGTCATATTATCAACGAGATTGTCATGGCTGTACAAATCATTATCATTGATATTTTGCCATGCTATCTCATATTTATTGCCTCTACCAATTAAAAGTGATTTCCCTTTACCTGCCCTTTTTTCCCTCCTTTCAACTTCACTCACTTCTGTCATTAAATTCTGGGATTCATCCCTAGCCACAACCGCTTGTCTCTCTCTCCAATCAGCCCTCACATTTTCATTACTTACTGCATCCAATTGTAACGGTTCATCATTTGACTTCCTTCCATCTCCCAAATTTTCGCTGTTTCCCTTCCCCTGCGTTCCGGCCATCACAGTAGAACTCCGCCTCCCTCTTCTTGGACGAGTTACAAGCATCCAAGGTCCAAGACCTCCCTCCTCCCCAACATTCTTCACGGTGCCACCATTAGAGTCATTAGATCTAGCATCACCTGGCAGGGTGTGCGTTGCATGGCTCGAACATCCTTCTTGCCCATGACCATATTTCCCACATTTAAAACAGACAAGATGCAATCCTTCATACTCAACCTTCTTTAGCTTTCCTTCTAATTTATATTCTCCCTTGAGGGGTTCAGCCAGATCAAGTTCTACACAAATTCGTGCAAACCTGCCACGGGCTAATGCTGAAGTCGTTTTATCAACCTTAATTAATTTACCAAGCCAATTGCCAATTTCCTTAAACAAAGATGAAGTAAAATATTCCATGGGAATATCAGGCAACCTTACCCATGCTGCAATCTTAGAAATACTGGCACTTTGAGGATCAAAATCAGGTTCCCACAATCGCACAGACAGATAATGATCAAAGAAAACCCAAGGGCCTCCATTGATTGCAAAAGACATATCTTCCATATCAGTAAATTGAACCAAGAAGAAATCATTCCCTATATCTGCGACCTTCACCTCACCTTTCTTTTTCCATAAAGTTTCCAGCTTTCTCTTCATAAAGCCAAAACTCACCTTTTTCCCTAGCAGTTTCACAATAAGTGTTTGCTTCCAAGGGCGTCTCAGTTTCCTCTTGGCCTCCTCAGTGAAAACAAAGTTGGCACAACCATTCTCCTCAATCACTCTCAAAATGGCATTACCCTGATCAACCATGTCATCGTTAATATCCTCAGACAAAGAATCAATATCCTCATCGCTAGATTCTTCCATATGAAATTCACCATTATGCTGCATCAGCATGTCTCTAAAACTCTTCTTCTCCCCAGCAGTTACCTCCTCCATCCAAGGCTCCACCCGAGGAACCACAGAACTTCCTTCCTGAAAAGTTCCTTGCCCTGCCTTAATTTTTTTAATGCTCCGCCGGAGGAGATCAGCCTCCTCCGTTGAAGGTTCCTCATTCCGATCAGACAAACGAGAGCGCATTCCCCTTTCTGTCCTAAACCTATATTTATTTATGTTATTGTGAGAGACAATTCAATCTATAACAAAAATAAAATGAAATTGAAGGCACGGTTAGGTGGTTAGAAATTCAAACTATAAAATACTTGAACTTTTCAAAATTCAAGTCAAGCCATTCTAGTACAAAGTCAGATATGCCCGGATACAAAAAGAAATTAATAAAAATTCTCAAAATTTCACTTCACTTAATAACAAAAAAATATAATTACCTTTTATGTATTTAAAATTATGAATACTCAATCATTATAGATTTCTTTTATGGAACACTAAGTTAAAAAATCAACCTAAATTTTTAAATAAAAACTAAAATAATAAAAAAAAATTCATGATAATCATTATAAAATATATAAAATATTATACAATCAATCAATATTTACAATTAAAAAACTAAAATGAAAATATTATTTATAATTTTATATATATTGGGTGTGGTCAAGAAGGATGATGAGTACAAACTAAAATGGCTGTTGCCTCTCACAAAAATTAAAAAAAAAAAAAAGGCTGTTGTCTTTCATGAGTGGGGCTACGCATTATAATATAGAAGCTCTTGTTGCAAATGATGTTTTGGGTTTAGAGGTACCCCAGTGCATGTAATCGGGCTCAGCCCTTTCTTTTCTCAACCCAAAATAAACATATGACAGTTGTCTTTTGTACAAAAGTAAAGGTGGTTGTTGTCTTATCCTTCAGCAAAACATAGGGGAATAAAAACTTAGATATTTAAGCTTATATAATTAATATATTTTAATTTAATTAAATTAGGACAAGCAATTTTTTATGTATCATTTATTTATAATTAAATTTTATTATATATTGTTAATTTACTTTTAAGTTTAAGATTGATTTAATTTGATATAAGTTTATTAAGTATATAAATTTGAATGCTTAAAAATAAGTTTAGTAGGCTTTTGAGTTGATCAAGCTAAGTATGATATTACTTAAAATTTGTAAGAGCTTTCAATGATATATATATATTGCATGTGATTCGAAATTTACCTCAACTTAACTGGAGGATTTATTAGTTATAATTCCTTATCAGTAAAATCAAACGCAAGGACAAAAGTCTATCCTTTGTCTCATATTAAAATAATACTAATAATCTATCTTTGGCCCATTCTTATTGCCCATAATGCTTTTCCAATTGTAGAACTTCCTCTTCTCATTCATCTTATATTGTTTTTATTTTATTAATTCGCCAACTTCAAATTCTAAAATGCTAAATGTTGTTTTTGTTTGCTAATAAATATCATCAATAACAATAAAATTGACAAAAAAAAACGATTGAATAATATGACAAGCCACTTGTTATTATCAACTTCTTCAATTAAAATATAATAATATTTAACATTATTTTAATTTCTTAATTGGTCAGGTTATTATGATTATCAAACATAAAAAAAATCTAATTAAATTTAAAGAACAATTAAATCTTTTGTTCAAAGTTTTTTAAGAAATTCTTTTGGTTAATATTAGTGCAAAAAAAATCTTTTGGCCAATAAGAACATTTAAATTTAATTTAAATTAAACTTTCTTGAAATAACAGTTCGCGAATCACAAAGGTACATGCTCTCGTAGTCACTAACATCGTCAGCGTACTATTTCTCTGGCTCAAAATGAACGTACTATTTAGTCCTTCCTATTGTCTCTCTCTTTGACGAAGCAGGTCAGGATTGCACTCATTGTTGTCATAAGTATATATCTATGTAATAAATTTATAAGTACATTGTACAATGTGTAGTAAATTAATTTGATATATTTGATTTGTAAAGAATATTATAATTTGAGATATTTAACTTATTATATATTTTAACTGTATTTCTTTTTGAATTTCAAAATTAATGGATCTCCTTAAATGATTTTATCATAAATACATTGTCTCGAGCAATATATATTCGTACGGATTTCTAGTTGTAATGCACGCGGTAATATCGCCCATCATCTTCTTCATCATTCCCCGTACGCTCCAATCCTTCTCTTCCTATACCTTCCCTACCAAAATCAACGATTTTATCACATATAATATAATAAATAAGACGGGGGTATTTCTAGATTACCGGTCGCTCTCGGTCACATCCGCCAGAGACACCCCTTGATTCTTGGCGTGCGTCAGTGAACGTGGAAGAGCGTCAGATTGATTCACAAAGAAACTCCCTGCTTCTTCTGTTCTGCATTAGTTTTGATGGCCTTCCCTCCTTTCTTTATCACCTCTCAACTCTATTAAGCGCCTCTCAAACGTCATCTTTTTGAAATCCAACGAAACTTTCCCTTCGCTTGTTTCAACAAGGTTCATCCCTTCCTGTTTAATACATACACCCCCCCCCCCGGGGCTGCTTGTTGATAATTTCTTGTTTGGGTGAAGTCCGGTGACATGGGAAATTGCCAGGCGGCGGAGGCGGCCACCGTTATAATCCAGCACCCGGAGAACAACAAGATCGACAGGATTTACTGGTCCGTTAGCGCTCAGCAAGTGATGAACTCCAATCCGGGTCACTATGTTGCTCTCATCGTTAACTCCCCAACTCTCAAGTCCCATGACGGCACGCCATTGAAGCATCTCAAGCTTCTACGACCCGACGATACTTTGCTTATCGGCCATGTTTATCGCTTGATCAGTTTTGAAGGTTCCTGCCTCTTACTTCGTTCATTTTCATTCTATTTCTCACCGTTTCTGTTTTTTCATCAACGTTTTATTTATGAGAGGCCACAGATGTTTTGAAGGAATTTGCTGCCAAGAAATGTGTGAAACTCGGGAAACTGCTGAAGGAGAGAGGTGGTATTGAGATTCAGATGAAGAACAGAGATTCCAGAGCTTCAAATCCCAGTCCCGTGAAGGTAAATAGCATAGAATGCTGCCTCCATGTTTTCGAATTACATCAACTCGAAGCTATTCTGTTTTTAATATTCAGACCTACATCGTTAAGGATAGTTTAGTTGGGTGGGGTTAGGATGTAGCTATTCTGCTTTGATTTTTATTTCTGATAGGTAGACACACAGGAACAGGAAAACAGAGGGGAAGGGGAAGGGGAAGGGGAAGGGGAAGGTGAAGGGCACTTCTTCCTTGATCAGTCATAATGCACGAAGACAGGTTAACTATTTTTTTTTTTGGTTGGATCTGTCTGCTTTGCTTGGGTTAGCTTATAGATGATCTTATCTTCTGCACTCAGAAGCATCCGATCTCTATTTTTAGTAAATTCAAAATTTCTGGAGTGGTCTTTCACTTCGTTTAGCTGTGCTTGGTCGAGCATTTCATGAAATACTAATGAAGAAGTCAGTAAATTTGGAATGTGGAAGAGAATTATAGCATCGCTAATTTTCTTTTTGCTTGGGAACCGAAACATTAATGTGAGTGCATATAATGATTAGAAATTTTTGCTAACATTTATGTGGTACCTGTGTCTCCGATAGTAGATTCCCATGAGCTGATCATGGGTTCATGGGATGGCAACAAGGATGGATGTTTCTTTCCGTGTGAGAATTCTGCCGGAAGATTACTGCTTTTCTAGTCAGCTTCAAATCTTTACAGATGTCATTCTATTATCACCAGGCAATATTATAAGTTGGTAACTTTAGTCATATTCCACTAATAATATGAGGAATCATACCGTCAATAAACTCCATCAAACCTTATTTTTTTAAATAAATTATTTATTAAGAGATCATTTTTTATAATTTTTTTTAATGCTCTTTTTTATTTTTCTCTATATCTTTTTATAGAAGTCAAAACCATTTGATCAACTTTTTTTAGTGGTTCATTTTGCTGTCTTTTTTATACATACCCAAACTACTTTAAACGATTTCCCACTATTTTCTCTTCGATAGGTGCTATCCGACTTCTTCCCTTTGTATATAATCATTTTGTATCTTACCTAATTTTACATTACTACACATCTATCTTAATATTCTCATCATCTTAACTACTCTCATCTTATACTGTTATTGTCCTTTTAAATCTGAATTTTAAAAGGATAATAACAGTATATATAGTAGTAAATGTAGTAATACAAAATTATTATTATATAGTATCGTTAGTCTTATAGTTGTTTAATAAAAATTCTCAGGTACCTTATGGTTACAAATAACTTCTAATACTTTTTTTCACTTTAACCACCCATTTGTATCTTATGCATAATATCCCATTAATTTTACCATGACTATGTAAAATTGACTCTAAATATATGAACTTTACATGGTTTATTCTTTAATTTTTCGCTCTAAATTATATAAGATGGTCTAACAGTGGAATCAAAAAGAAACAAAAAAGATGGTTTATTGGTTTATCCAAAGAGAAAATAACAAGTCCTTAAAATTTCGGGACAGAGATGTTTTACCCATGAGGATGGTCTTGGCTGACTGAACCAACCACACGTTGCTTTCGTATTATGACTCAATATGAATTGTCATTTTCTGTGACCCTCTCATGGCGTGTGTGCCCATCCAATACCTAATTTGCCTTTATTATTCTTGTGTGAGTGTCAGGTCGAACAGGAAGTTCACCGAATGGCAAGCAATGGCAGTACCAGCAGAAGCAAAGCTGTGGGAAGGCATTTTGGTGGTGGTGGTGGGATGTGGAGGCCAGCCTTACACAGTATTGCAGAACTTGGAAATTGAGCTCACTATTCTATACCCCCATATCACCCCTCCTCCCTCCCATAAATAACACAAACACCAGTGGGCAACCCTTCCATTCACTCTTTCCCTTACTTCGTGTGTATTTCCTCTTTCCTTGTAATCAATCTACTAGACCTATGGACATTTGTACATTTCGAACTACTTTCTTAGGAGCCATTCACTACATCGTGTAATGTGTAACTGCCCATCGGCTGTGAATTATCATACCATTTCGTTGGATTGGAATTGTGGCTTTTGCTTCGCATTAAGATGTTGGATATGTCCCAACTGCCCACAAGAGCATTTTGTGGTTTTTCGTCAGCTCATTTGTCCACAAAACTTGCAGGGTGCAGAAGATGTTGTGGTCCTACACTCTTTCGTGTATTTTCACAACAACATTTTGGTTTGCTTCCAAGTATTGCCTCAGGCATTAATGCCCACATCACCGGGACCTGCATATCGTTGCCTCTGTCTAGTGATGAGACGCCCCATCGTCTACACAAGTCACGATATGTGGTTTTTAAAATCTTTTGGTAAAAATGGGAGTGGAAGAAAAAGAAAAGTTCAATTGTAACTAAACATTACCAATCCTTAATTGGTGTTTTCTTCTTGACGAACGAGGAAAAGTTAGATGGGAAAGTTGCGTTACATACTTTTTCTGTCCATTAATGATGAGGACCAGAAAGTCGTGCTATATATTGAAAGCGTCTCTTCTCTTCTTTGGCGAGTTATGAGGTCTGTTGGGAAAAAAAAGTGAGTTAGGAGGAGATTTATTCGGTTCACTTAAGCCCCTTTCCCTCTCTCATTCTACAATTTTTGATAACCCCATGTGAGATAGGAACCGCACTGGCTGCTCACCTCAACATCTAATCTAGTCTGTCCCAATTAAAATTAAAAGTGAATGATGTAGATTTAATTTTGATTTATTAGATATAAAATCTAAAATAAAAAAAATTATAACTGTTACTTTTTAAAAAATAATATTATCATTTCAAAAAATTAAAATAAAAAACTTTAAATCTACACCACCAAAATTAAAGTTAGATGGTCTAGATAAAGAAGTTATTGAAAAAATAACAACAATTACTTACTGTAGTTTAAGCTTAAAATAGAAATACAGTGGCTGTCTACCAAAAAAAAAAAAACTACAGCGGCTGTGCAACCGAGCGAGGAGGATGGAATTGAATTATGCTGTGCACACTCGGCAACGAAGCAAACAATCTGGAGTCCTGAATAAAAACAAAGACATATCCGACAAGTCTTGGGTAGTGCTGGCTCCACTAGGCACCCGTCAAAATATTTACTAGATAATTTGTATGTAATTTTAACCTTGTTTTGCTTTTGTTCTCAGTTGAATCATAAGTCAATGATGCAATCACTTTACCCCCTGCTTTTCCTACATTCCTGCCTCTTTCATCGACAGTTTGATTGAAGATCTTTGTTCTAAATATTGTCTAGCTGTTGTGTCTCCACATGCCTCAGGCACCTTGTTGCTTGGAATATGGCCTACAGCTGTTAGAAAACAAGTGCTTCTGGGTTTCCCATTTTCTTTCATTTCTTATTGTTAAATTATATATGGTTTAACTGTTGACCATCATTATTACTGTCATATTGTGTAAAAGCCTTACTTCATAAACATCATAAACATCATATATATATATATGTGTGTGTGTGTGTGTCTGAGCAACAAAAATATTAACAGTGGTTTCATGGCTGTGTTGCCTCCCCCTCTTGTCTCAATCTTAGGTGCAGATTCATCAATTGATGAGGATCGAGTGGTGGTGGAGCTCCATGCTTTTAGAGGAGGCGTTGGCTGATTCTTTTGTGTTTTTTCTTTTCTTTCGGGCTCTGTCTTTCTTCGTTTTGTGATTTTGCTTTTCCTGATATACTTTGTTGTGGTGTTGTTTTGCTGTCTGGACTTATTTTTCGATTGGAGTGAATTTTCACTGTTGGCGCCGAAAAAAATATATCTGAGGAACAAAAAGTCTTTCTTATGCAAAGGATGGAGAGAAAAGGGAAGGCTTGGGTCTCAGACATGTTGGTCCAACCCAAGCCCACCATCAAGGTTTTGTCCTCTCGTCATTGGACTGAATTCTCCACTTTGGGCTCCGGTACTACGTATTCTTTCTTGTTCCTTTCCTTACGTTGGGGTGGGTGGATAATTGTTTTGGTGTTGATCTACCTCATCATTCTTCACAAAATTGACCAATTTGGTGACATACACAAGGCCAAGGGGTTTCATAATTTTGTCGGTTGATTGGCTTTAGTTGTTGTTATCCCCAGAAGGGTCACACCATGGAACGCAACCATTCAGCTGACTGAATTGTTATTACTTGTCGCTGTCATTTTCATTTTTCCCCTTCATCACTTTACTTCTTAAAACTCCTTACCTGCTGCATTAATACGATTATAATTTATAAATATCTCACACTGCAAAACTTTAACGGAAACGGTACTCTAAAACTCGGGAATACCATTTTATATCCCAAAATTTCCCTAACCTTTAGAATAGAAAACAGAAGATTCGTGGTCATGCTTTTAAGGGACCATAGCCTATAGCACTTCTGTTCTGGAGATGAATTTTTCATTCGTCATTTCGTTGCTGACAAGTGGATAGTTCTTAACATCGTTGATTCTCGTCCTTCAACTCAAATGCATAATCCTTCTACATACTTTTGAAGACCCTCTCTCTACATTTGACAGATGACTGTATTATGAGGTAATTAGAAAGTCATAACAGAAATAACAACGGATCAAACATGTTAGTTAAAACTTAAAAACTATAATTATTAATTTCATGTTAAATTAAAAATTATAATGTACATCAAAATGTAAATGAATAAATTTACTTTTTAAAACTCAAAAAAATTAAAGATAATTTTATCAAATTTGCTGGAAAATAATACTCCCTCTAGTCCTTAATATAAGATCTTTTTAATCAAATTACGCAGATTAAGAATTATAATTAAAACTAATTAACTATCCTGATTTTTTTGAAAATTTCAATTTTTTTTTTAAATTACCCTTATTTAATATCTTTCTTTTTATTTTTACATATATTAAATATAAATATTTTTTTAAAAATATATAATAAATATTATCTCATATATTATAAAAAATTTTATATTTATAATCAGTATAAAGAATAAAAAATTATGCGACCAGTGATGATAGTACTATTTTTAGGTGAATAGAGATTAAAGGGGGCACAGACCGGGCGTGTGAGGACATTCATTGTTTTTTGGCCAGATTTTTGTTTGTTTTAATTTAAATCTGATACAGAAACAGAAAGTGGAAGATGCTCCGCATTTGAATCAATGAATGACGTGTAACTGGAAAGCCGTTTGGGTAACGCGTCGTAGCGAATGAGAAAGTCAAAGATGAAAGACACTTTGCAAAAAAGAAAGCCGCTGGAAAGTGGAAATATTTCAAAAAGCAAAGAGGCAGGGTAACTCATCCAAAAGCAGGCATCTTCAGCATCGTTGCAGGAACGAGAAATTACTCCACGAAACTTCCTTTCAGCCTCCAGGTTCTCCCTTTACCTCTCCTTATAAAAGACTCCCACGAATCTCTCAATTTCGGTCTTTGTCAAATCTTTGATTCCAATTGCAGGTTGCACATTAACATGAGTTACTACGATCAGCACCAGCATCAGCCTCCAGTTGGGGTTCCTCCTCCGCAGGGTAAGTCGTTTGCGCTTGATTCCCCCAGGACCATCGAATTTTATTTTCAAGACTATACTTCTTTTTATCAATTTCGTGAGTGTGAGAGCCATTGTTGAAATTATTGTTGTGAATCATGAGCAGGGTATCCTCCAAAGGATGCTTATCCCCCACCAGGCTACCCAGTACAAGGATATCCTCCACCAGGCTATCCCCAGCAAGGGTATGCTCCTCCACAGTACGCCCAAGCTCCTCCTCCTAGGCAAGAGGTCGGTTTTCTTGAAGGATGGTATGCCCTTCTCTTTCTCACGCATGTTGATCATAGATTTGCGGAAATTCTAGGAGGATAATTGAGCCGAACCTGATGTTGTTTGATTGTTCATGTTCTTGATTTAGTTCTTGGTTCTTTAGCTCAGATTATAAAATATCAAAGTTATACCTTTTTTTTTCTATCTGTCGAAACTCATATGGCGGCTATACTCTAGGGGCTTCGCCGAAGACTTTCTTTTTCTTCAGCAGCTATGGTAGTAAGGCCCTGTTTCGTTTTGTTCTTATAAGTTATTATCATACTTTGTAAGATGGTTTCCCCGAAAAAAGAATATAAACTGTCTAACATCACGAAAGAAAGAACAAAATCTGTTCGAGTAGAAGTATTTCCGAAATACTCTTGGAAACATAAACGCACAGAGATTGTAAATCAAAATACGAGTGTTGTTGTCTGAAAGTATGATGTCCCGGTCTCCCTGTTGTTGTATTACTGTCACTGCCTCTCTTTGTTACCAAATCAAATTGCATATAAATCAGCCTTTAAAGTCTAAACTTACTGGTTTGTATGTGTCTTGCAGTTTAGCGGCACTCTGCTGCTGTTGCCTTCTGGATGCTTGCTTTTGAAGAGAGGCCTCTGCTCAGCTCATTCACGGTCATTCCAAGAGGCAGCATCATTGTCATCGTCTTTCTAGTGTTCTGTAATTCTATAGTGGGATTTCTTTTGTTAGCTTTGATCTTAGACCACAACTTGTTTGAGAAGTGTAATAGCATGATTCAGTTATTTTCAAGATTCCATTATTGTTTGAATTGACATTTTTGAGTTGTTGCCCTTCCTTTCTCTCTCCTTTCCTTTTCGGCCACCAAAATTTCTTTTTCCCAAATTTCACGTTAAAGATGTTGATAAATTCTTGGGTTAATGTTTGGCTTCTGATCTTTTTGAATTTGATGATATCTGGAGAAACCAAACTCAAAGCAGGTCTCAGAAGAGCTTTATCCAGCAGTTGCATCTTCAACTTGTTCGGTACTAGCCGAAGTTATGCATTCAACGCCTCCCACATGACTTGAATCGCCGTATTCTCCAAAACGAAATCTGCATCCGATTGAAAAAAATGTGAGATGTATTACGTAATCGCAAGACAGGAGAAGAGATGTCCGATATAACTGCTTCACTGAAAAGAAAGGAAGGAAGCAAAAAGAAAAAAAAAAGCACCCATTGCGAAGTGTCGTGAGTATCATAGCTAATTGAACCATTGGAAATGATTGGATATCTATATTCCCAATACCAGAGTGGGAATGCTTACCTGCTACCTAAGCTGTGATTCGTGGACGTCATAGCTGAATGCATTGATATCACAGTGATGAAAAATAAATGGCGATCTTGCCAAGATTAAGGATATTCTCCTCAGTCTTTCTATTGGTTAATTTGAATTTGACTTGTAAACAACCAAATGGAGCTTTTCCATTAACATTGCTTTTTAAAAGTCCAAACAAACGTCTCTGAGTAATCTAGACTCAGAATGGCAGATAGTGGAATATGTGGCGGTATAACGGAGAACAAAATTTTATCTCCATCGAGATTTGAGCAATCCCACTTGTTCAAACTGATCTTGTTTGGGAAGTGGTAAATTAATATTTATTTTTGAGCAATAGTATCATCCCAAGAAAAAGTAGAAAGAGCAATAATAGCTAGCTATCCTATCACATAGCACTTCAACCTGTGGCTTCTTTTTAAGATCCCCTCTGCCGCTCACCTTCGAGTTATTGCTATCATGTCCCAAGTGGAAGGAGTGGAGGTGTGCCCCACCTCTATCATTCTGGTGGAGCTAGTAGGAAAATATCAGTCTTAAACGCGCTTACTGAGATTGTCGTTTACCTCGTTTCATTTCCTTTAAGAAAAAGACTTGATGGAGACATGGTAGCCCAGTGGCTTTAACCCAAGGGTGAAACTGAAAGGCATCGAGATAAGAATAAGATGCCCGATCCAGACAAAATAGGCACGCGGGGACTACAAGAAGTTACGCCCCTCCTCGGTCTTTATTTCCCCTCACACGTTACCTTTAAGTGGTGTCCACTGTCCTCCTCACAATCACATACGAACAAACTGCTATACCTTTCCAGATTCCCATTACGTATGTTTTGTTTATAAATATTATTACTACTATAACATTATTACATAATATACCCGTGTCACTCCAGCAACACCGTTTCGCCGCGTAATTGAGTTTCCTATCTAATGTACGGCAATGTCGCCAAGAATATATATATATATATATAAGGGAATTCTATTATTTTCGGCTTTCTAAACGAAACATGGTAAAAATGAAATTACCAGTATATACACGGAAAAAAGATTTTAATTTTGATTTAGACAACTCTTTCAGATCGACTTGCTTTCTTTCTTTCTTTGTCCTTTTTTTTTAAGGAACTTTTCATTTAATTTATTTTTCAAAGAAAGTGAAAATGCGGGCAGCTTTCTAATCTGGTCAGGTGTCTTTTTTAGCCACATTTTTATTTTTATTTTTTTAAAAAAATTAAATTGCTTGGAAAGGCTATGCTGGAACGGACGCAGCTTAGCTGATGCGTCAATCTGGTCAGCCATGCGCAATTGTGCATGTGAAGCTTCAGGAAATTATTTCATCATTTAGGGCCGGTTTGATTGATGTTTTGAAACAGTTTTTTTATTTTTAAAAATAAAAAATTCAGAAAAGGTAAATTTGTTTTTTATAAACTATTTTAAAAAATAAAAAAATAAAAAAATAGAAAAATCAGAACATTCTTTAGATGTTTTGTAATTTTTGTTCTGGAAAATACAAGAAAAGCTGAAAAACACCAACCTCATTAATAGTAAAATTATAAATTATGAATAACTTATCTATCATGCACTAGTTATGATTTTGAGAATAAATATTTAAATAGATTTTTTTATTTTCTTATTTTTAAAACTTATTCTCGAAAATAATTTTATAAAACTATTTTGAGAAGAATAAAATAAAAAATATTGTCAAACAGACCTTAAGTCACTGCGTATTTTCATTTCTTCAGCGTTGCTATTTCATTCCTCAAAGACTTACACCTTCCTTTTCTCATCTTCTTCAACGTTTCATTGGCAACTTCATCTTCTTCTCTTCACATTTCTTCCTTGCCTTTTGTTTCTTTTCTCCTCTCAACTCAAAGTTCTTTTACCTGTTTCTACTTACACTATTTTCTTTTTTAACGAATGAGTGGATTGAACTTGTATGCTAATGGTCAAGTTCAAACATGTTATCAATCAAATTCCAAGCCGATCTTAGTGCCTATTTGGTTTATATTTATGAAAAAGAAATCATAGTTTTTAATCATGATTTTCTAAGAAGATGTGTTTGATCAAATACAAACTATTTTTTTTAAAAATGAAAAGTAGGTTAAACTATAATTTTGGAAAAGGAGAGGAAAATTACTTTTCTTTTAACAAAATGTTGATTTTGAAAAATGAGAAGTAAATTTATTTTATATTATACATTTAAAAGTACTTTTAACTCTTATCATCCAAAAAGATTTTTTGTCAAACTTACTTTTACAAAAAAAAATTCAAACATAACAACTTACAACAAACTTACTTTATCTAAACTTCATTTTTATAAACTTTATTTATCTTAACTTAATTTTATAAAATTAAGAACCAAACGGTAGTACTTACACTTTATTTAGGGTATACTTTTCCTATAACATTTGTAATCAAATTGTATGGAATAAGTATATTTAAGTTGATATTATATGTAACTAATTCTATTGTTTGATTATGCAATTAATTACTTTACTTTAATTAGCTATACTTTTTTTAATTCTTTTTTGCCATAGTTTTTTTTATTCATATGTACATATAATTAAATATGTTAAGTGATATGCCCATTTTATACATGTAAAATACCCACATTTAAGCTTTAAATTATATTTAAATATGTTTACATTGATATTTTAACATTATTTTACATATTTTGATATTTTATGGCATTATAGGTTCATTTGGAAATATTCGGAGCAAAAACGTTACAAATCGTTTATGCAAAAAAGTTTTGACATTTTTTGGTATTTTGATCATAACTCTCAGAATTAAACTCCAATTGAGGTGATTTAAGATGAGTTGGAAAGTTAAGACATAGAGCTACAACTTTCATGTTTTGAGCTTTCCTAAATTCTAACGTTATCATGGTAAAAATTGAACTCAAAGTATCAATACGAGCTGATGACTTTCTAAAGCTGAACGAAGCACTGTCTGTACCACAGAAGCACCTGGCATCAAGTCAAACTCATCCGGCGCCAGGTCAACACGTTTTTAACGTTGTTCAAGCTTTTAGAAGCATCCATGTCGTATTGGATGATTATATGGCCACTCGGTGCTGGGTCAAGCATCAGAGGTCTATAAAAACATGTTTTTAACATATTTTTATGATATTTTGGATTTTTATGAGCTTTTAAACTTTCTCTATATAAGGATATACGGTAGAAATACAAATGGGAGATTCAGAAATGCACTCAAAGGTCAAAGAACACGATTTAAAACGTATCTGGGAGTAACTAGAATTATCTTAGAGAGAGAGAGCAAGGAGATTTGGGGAGTATTAGCAATAGATTCATTCTTCTCTAATATAACTCTGGTTTCTTATTATTTTTACTATGATTTGGGATTTTAGTTTTGATTTGATTTCTAATTCTATGAGTAGCTAAATTTCCCAGTAAGGGATAGGGATATAACATGACTGGGATGGATTAGAATTGTTTCTCTAGTTAAGACTCTGTTGATTTGTTCTTCAAATTATATTCAATTTATCTTTTTATTATATTTACCTCTTTTATTCATTCATGTGGATTTTGTGCCTGATTACCATAGAATCTAATTAATGAGTAAATTTGATGGATTGAGAAGTGAAAAGTAAACCTAAATATAGAGAGATAAACATGAATAACTAATTTAGAGATATAATTAGGAATTTGTGGTGATATAAGTTGTAGTTTTCAAGGTTTAATTAGGAATTTTAGTTGCGTCAGAGTGAATTGAATCATAATTAAATAAAGAATAATTGGCCAAGAGGTAATTATGACACTTTAAGAACAATGATCACTATAAATATGCAGAGTCTAACTGAGGAATAGAATCTAGTTATCTTATAAGGTGAATCCTGATCCCTTAACGCTTCTATAACTGAATTAAAACTCAGACTTTGTTTTGTTTCCTATTTCTTTTCTTTTTAATTTGAATTCTTAATTTGATTATCACTTACTTTTGAGATTAAAAGTTTGGACTGATAAATTTACTATCTCCCTTATGTTCGACCTCTGGAATACTCTAGAGATTTTTTATTACTGCGATCGACCCTATATAGTTACAGGATCCTAATCATTAAAGACATTGATTGTTTAGTTAATTGATATTTTTATTCAGGTTAATATATTATTTTGATAATAGAATGTAATAATATAATAAATAAACTACATTATGGGTTCTTTTGGGTTTGGCAATGTGAGACATTTGAGTTTGAGAGTAAAATTAATAAGGATTCATTTAGATATTATATGAATGAAAATAATGAATTAAAGTTAACCTAATTATATAAAATTTTAATTAAGGAAGTCTGTTTAATAATAACTGACTTCCCAAAATCTAAAATTTTCCATAACAATTAGTGCACATTAAACCGACTGCCTACTATTTTAATAAAACAAATCTGGTAAAATCTTTATACCATACAGCATATCAGTAAATTTGTGATGTTTCAATTTGCACAAAAAGCCATTATTTTCTACATAATTTTTATAACAAAACTAAACATGCAAGATATTCCATATAATAATAAAATCAAATTTCAGCATAATAGAAATTGATTTTAGAAACTCAATTCTCCATCGTTAAACGCCCTCAAATTGAATTCACCAACGAATAATAAAAAAAATGATAATTATAGTGAACTCTAAAATGACAAATAGTCTTTCATAAGAGTCGTAATTTTTAAAACAAACAAAAAATATATTCTTAAAAATTGAGAACTCTCTTATAAAATATTAGTCTTAATTTTCAACATCTCGTCTTTTTCACCTTTTTAATTTAGTGAGAACCAGATTCACTGATTCTCGTATAATTGCTTATATCGAATATTCTTAAATTATATGGATAATAATGTTTTAAACTGAAGTATTTAATTTAATTAGAATTATAATTAAATTTAAATAAATATCAATCATGCCAGCTGAAGGGGGGTCTCACTCTTCTTCTATATCCTGCGTGCCTCCCCTGAAATGAAACTGAATGGTGGAGTAGAAGAAGCAGAGTGAAATGGCTACCGGATGTTCAAAGCCACCGGTGTCGCTGCAAAGCCAAAGAGAAACTTGGCTTTCACGTGGCCTTAAATTTCAGGCCTCCCATGTTGGTCCCTGCAGAGTAAAATCCTCCTGTGGTTCTCTTTGGAGGTTGGAAACCACAAGGAAAGCGGCAGAATTTGTGGTGAGATCAGGATGCCACGGAAGCAGAGGAGACGGCGATGGCACCACCGAGGAAGACCAAGAGTTTGTCAAGGTTCTGCGAGAGGCTCAGCCTTATATTTCTGTGCATAGAGACAGCATATTCGTCCTCGTCATTTCTGCTGAAATCGTTGCCAGCCCTCACTTGGACGCCATTCTCAAGGTACGTACCTCTCTCTCTCTCTCACGCACACTTGTCCCTTGACTTAGCTCAATGTTCTTAGAGCCAAACTGAATATTCGTTTCGACTTCCGCTTCAGTTTAGGCCAGAATGTTTTGCTTTGATCGATGAGACGTCCCCACCGGCACAGTTCTTTGTTTTTTTTTTTTGGTTTTAGCGGTGCGATGTGTCATTGTCAGCACTGTCATGCTTGATAGTCCCTGGTGGATCGGTAAGGCGGCCTTGGGGAGAAATCTGTAAACCTCCTGAATGGGCATAATTGAGAAATAACAAAGAGTGGGAGAGGTGGGATGAAATGAAATACTAGTAATCCAACACTAGATTTTGGACCCACCTGTGTCTCCTATTTTAACTATTTTATACGCTCGTCCTCTCAACAGGCCTCAATCTGGTTTTTGTTTTTACTTGAACATATATATGTTTATATATATGTTTGGGTATTTTCCTTATCTCGAGAGATAAACGTCTACTGTCTTACGAGTACCAAAATCATCTGTTACAGCATATTCTGCATACCCAAGGAGTGCTGATTAACTTGATATTTCCCTACTGGAAAACTATAACCATTATTTGGTTTTTACTGCGAAAAGATCTAGTTTAGGGATTATTACAAGTCGTTTTTCTTATTTTGGTCACCTTAGGACTCCTGATTAGCATCATTATAATATTCATATAAAATTTAAAATTTATTATTATGGCTTATGAACAACATGAATTATTTCTCACACTTCAAATAACAAGTGAGATTGCATCTAATTGTTTATGGTGGGTTTTCAACCACCATCCTAAGCGGCCCGTGATTACTTGGTGTTTGATCCTTGTTCTTCACAAATATATAGTAGAGAAAGAGGGGCTACTACTTCTGAACCCCTCCCCACGGTTTTCATTTTTTATTTATTTTTTCTTAATAAAACACAACCTTTTCGACAGGCTCCGTGCGGTTGCTAGTTCCTGGTTCTCATGTTTTTTTTTTTATCTTTTATTGCCTGTGAATCTGATTCGTACGTATTTTTTTCGCATTTTGATGGAGGGAACACAGATAGGATTCACGTGTCTAGACTCCGCACAACGACATCTCGTTTGGATGAATCAATTTTATCCTTAACCCAGAGCCAGGGAAAAATAAGAGAAGTCTTTCTTTCACTCTGTTTTACGGCAGAGATCTATAATTCATTTTAATTTTTTTTTTCAAGGATTGACACCTTTTTTGAAATTGATAGTAACATGTTATCACTTTCCAAAAAAAAAAAAAATAGTAAATACAAAATGTGAAAAGCTAATTGCACAATTAATTCTACATTCAAATTCTCACTTAGTGTACTTTTCAAGTAATTTTCCAGAAAACATACTTCTCTGTAAGATTTCCTAAGAAATTCAACTATATTTTGCTTGTTTATTTTTAATTTCTCAAGAAGTTCAAATTATTCTTTTTATATAAATATATGATGCTTTAATGTTAAATACACAAATACCTTTTTATTAAAAAAATAAATCATTTTTATTACTTTGGATATATAACTGCATTAAATACTCATTATGAGAGTTTTACTGTTCTTACGGATTCACCCAATTCAACCCAGATTAATCAGACTCTAAAATAACTACCTAATACAGATTAATCCAAAATATATCCTTTTATTAAGAAAATTAATTAAGGAATTAAGAATCATTTTGGATAAACATTATAAAACTAAAGAAAATTTTATTTCCCGAGTTAACCTAATTATCCGGGAAGTTTAAGTTTTTATTGAACCAAGTAAAAGCAATTGTTAAGTTGAACTTCCTTCTTATCAAGTGACTACTAATAGAGTAACTTTGACTTGGTTTGATTTTGGAGGGGGAATGAGAAATTGGATGAGTATTAACAATAACAATCTCTCTATATAGCTTTTCTTTTTTCAAAAAAAAAAAAAAGGTGGGCCAACCTTGTATACAGGTATGGCAGATTGTAGTTGCACTACTGAAAGCCACAGATGTTGTATCCACATCATGAGCTGTAGGGTTTTGCATTGGTTAAAATTGAGTTTGGGTAGAAGTAAGAGGAATTAAGTTTTTTATTAACTGGGTAGTCTATCGAAAAAAAAAAACTGGGTTATAATTGTAATCCAGTTTACATTTTGGTGATTGTGTTTGGGAACATTGAAGAAAATTGGTGATTGGGCCTGAAACGCGGAAACAAACAAGCCCAGGCTGTTCAAGTTTATGATGCGCATTGTGTTCGTGCGAGCGTAGATACGGATGAAAACATGATTCAAGGAAAAAATGTTTAATCTGGACATCTATATAATTTTTAAAAAATGGCGCTCTTCAATATTTCATAAATCAAATACTGTGACTCGACTCACTGTCAGTAAACTCCGTGTTTTACATGGTAAACTAAAACTTAAAAGTGCATTAAATAATTTATAAGGTCTGGGTCCCATCACAGCAGCCATGGCGGCTTCTCGCCCCTTGACATGTTTAGGTTCGCTTATTAAAGCTCCTAGCCCCGCATCGCGCCATTTCGTTGCTCCTTGATAGCGGCCTCAATGACGAGCTTTTCCGTTCCTCTTCATAATCCTCCCCAATTTTCAGATTTCCACTTCCATGCTGACCTGTGCTGCCCTCACAATTTCTACCGGCAACTGAATGTAAAATTTCTTTCCCCTAAACCCTTAGCTGTAACCGCCGATGCGAGAGCAAAGCGTAATAAGGGAATCTCAACCAAATGCAATGTGTTCAGGGAAGAGGTGGGAGGGAGCGTGGAAGAGGAAAGCTATAGCTCAGTGGAAGATAAGCAATTTGTGCGCTGGTTTCGCGAGGCCTGGCCTTACTTGTGGGCCCATAGGGGCGGCACCTTTGTCGTGGTTATTTCCGGTGAAATTGTTGCTAGTCCTTTCTTAGATCCCATTCTCAAGGCAGGTCCTTCTTTTACGACAAAATTTGAACTCTGTTCTTTTAGAACTTTCGAAATGATATAATCTAAAACATTTGTTCCATTTAAAATATTGTCTATATCCTTCAATTCAGTGGCCTATTTTAACACGTTTCTGCTTGCAGGATATAGCTTTCCTTCATCACCTGGGAATTCGGTTTGTTCTTGTTCCGGGGACCCATGTTCAAATAGACAAGCTTTTGACTGAGAGAGGTTGGTCTCTATCGTTGCTTAAGCTTTCCTGCTTCTTCTTGAGTATCAGTTGCAGGGAGATAAATATATTATGAACTTCCGCTGAAGATCTAGTTTCCTTCGCCGCGTTAAAAACTTAAAATCAATCTTTCATTTATTGTGTTATTTTTTAATCGTTGTTTATTGAGGGATCATCTTATGAACTTGAATATACGAACCATGATAATGACACAATATTAACTAAATATAAAATGATATTTTGTCCATAATTTCATGTTTAATTGCTTAAAATACTGCTATAATTAATGATTTATAACTCCGAACCAGATTGATTTGAGTTGCGTGATTAATAAGTATGATTATAGGAGTAAACCCAATAAAATGGCCAAAATATTTGCTTTATCTGCAGTAATTATTTTGTCATTATTAAGGTTCTTAGTAGATCTGAGTCTATAAGAGCATCACTCTTGCTTATTATCTTTGCATGTTACTTGCAAATCCCTTTTCCCCTCTCCCAAAAAGAGAAAAAAAAAAACAGAGAGAGAGAGAGAGAGAGAGAGAGAGAGAGAGAGAGGAGTTCTTATTGTGAATGATCAGCTGCCTTGTTATTGTAGGAAGCCAACCTAATTATGTTGGTCGATATAGGATTACCGATAAAGCATCTCTTGCTGCTGCAATGGAAGCAGCTGGGGGAATAAGATTGATGATAGAAGCAAAACTATCTCCTGGACCTTCCATATGCAATATTCGTCGACATGGTGACAATAGCCGTTGGCATGAAGTTGGTGTTAGTGTTGCCAGTGGTAACTTTCTCGCAGCTAAGGTTTGAATTCTATTATTCACTGTTAAAGCATTGATTCATTTCAACTGCCATTTTCTTTTGTTTAGATAAAATGACATTTGAAGATGTGCCTCTTTTTTCTGTTTGTATCACTATAAGAGTAAGAATTTTTAATTTTTTGCTTGGCAGAGAAGAGGGGTTGTTGATGGAATTGATTATGGGTCAACTGGAGAAGTTAAGAAAGTAGATGTTTCTCGCATGCGTGAGAGGCTTGATGGTGGCTGTATCGTTCTTTTAAGTAACCTCGGTTATTCTAGCTCTGGGGAAGTATTAAATTGCAAGTATGTTTTAGAGCTTCCAGTAATAGCTTTCTACAACTTTTTTTATGTGACGGCATGCTAAGATATGCTGTGTTGTGCTATCAATTGTCAAAATTTTGTTATATAATTTTTTCCCCAAATGTCACATTGTAACCCTTAAATTTGCATCTTTTTTTTTTAAACCATCCAGTATTGAGTTCTATCAACTAATTTGGATACATGCTAGGTTGGGCCCTTATTGGGGGAGGCTCTTTCAACGCAAGTTTTTCTATTTGTAAGACTTGAATTTAAGACCTTATTTAATTGGTGTTAAGTCCTTTTTCACTCAATTCATCTACTGTTAGTATAAATTCGTATCTTCAATCAAGTACTAACTCCACATCCTGCTTTTTGTTTACAGGATATGCTCTTGTAATACATGTTATTTGGTATTTATGTGTGAATGGGTAACTGGTACTTATGCTGCATGAATCACCTGCTTCTGTGTCTTGTATGGAATATGAATACATATGCATGAGAGTTTCCAGTCTTAAATTTTAGTTCCCTTTTTCCCTACAGTTAAAGAGTGTTGTGACAGATGCTTCTACATACTGATGATTTTTTCCCTCCAGCACCTACGAAGTTGCAACAGCTTGTGCATTAGCTATTGGAGCAGACAAGCTTATTTGCATCATAGATGGTCTGATACTTGATGAGAATGGACACCTTATTCGTTACTTGCCTCTTCAAGAAGCAGATTTGTTAATTCGTAAACGGGCTGAGCAAAGTGAAATAGCTGCTAACTATGTGAAAGCTGTTGGTGAGGATGGTTTCACCTCTCATGGTTATAACAATTATAATGGGACAGCTCATTCCCCACAAAATGGAGATGCTTTTACCAGAACCCATAATACAACCTTTCATAATGGTGTTGGTTTTGACAATGGGAATGGCCTATGGTCTGGTGAACAAGGTTTTGCTATTGGAGGTCAGGAGCGGCTAAGTAGAATGAATGGGTACCTTTCAGAATTGGCTGCAGCAGCCTTCGTTTGCAGAGTGAGTACATTATGGTCCTTTTCCAATATGGGATCCCTGAACTTTGCATCTTCCTTTTGCTTAAACTGTTACCTTCCGTCACTATCTAAATATATATATATATATAATTGTATCTAATTGTAATTCAGCTATATCACATGTTAGGGAAAAAACTGCCAATAGATTGCATGACATAAGAATATGTTGTACGATATTCTTTGTGTTTCCAGGATTATAACCAAAAAGTCCAGTAAAGAGTGTCAACTTCTATATGAGAAATTGCTATAGCTGTGTATATGAGCAGTTGTGAAAATGCCAGCACTTGCCAAATCAAGACCACTTGAGACTACCCAGATGTTGCTATCATGTTTTTCATATATTTCTGCTACTACAATACATAGTAATAAAATGTGGTTTTCCTTGACATTTTAGTTTCTTTAAGAAATCACTGTCTTAAAATATGGTGATGCTGTTTAAAATTGCGGTTCATGTGTCTCAACTTTGTTGCTAATAGTGCCATCTAACTTTGGTCAGGGAGGTGTTCAAAGAGTTCACTTGTTGGATGGTACTATTAGTGGAGTTTTGTTGTTGGAATTGTTTAAGAGAGATGGGATGGGAACAATGGTGGCCAGGTATGCATCTGGATGACCCTTGTGGCGTTAATTTTACCCAGATTGTGTAAGAATATTATCTGACTCTAAGCTGTGTGCATTCATTTCTCTCCACCTTATATGAAAATATTGATCACAAACAAAGTTGAATAGTAAATATGCTGCCACATTTTCGTCCCTTTCTAATATGCTGCCATGTTTCATTCTTCTGCTATAAGGCAGAAGAGGTTGTGCTATCAGCTTTGTTTTTCTTTCCTTTGGAAATTTTTATCTCATGAAGTCATCAATTTCGCAAGCTCATTGTCAATGCAGTGATCTATATGAAGGCACCCGGATGGCTCAGGCTGCAGATGTTCCTGGAATAAAACAACTTCTTCAGCCTTTGGAGGCAGCTGGTATACTGGTTAAGAGGAATGATGATGAGGTTTTGTTAGCTTCTGTTTAATATTCTTCGTATCTATATTTGCATCTGGATCCCCTACTCATTGAGGGGAGAGGAGCAGGCTGCACGTCCTGCCAAACTATGACATTTTGCAAAATGAAGATTGGAGTTCATCTCAGTCATTCAAACCAATTAAATCCTAGCTGTTCTTCACATTTTCTCTTGTTCTTCTTCTCCTTCACAGTTTGAAGCTGCTCAGTCTTCAGTTTAAAGAACAATAAAAAACTCCTTAGTCTTCTTCCAATCAACTTGCTGGGGTTTCAATCATGGGTGCCAATAATCATCTGCTTTCGGATGGGGTCTTCACAGTTTGGGAACATGGGTTTTATTTCTCTCTCGACATGATTAACTTCCTAAACCTTGGCTTCCTCTGGGTTCTTACAAAAGGAAGGACTGCTTCTCTACTACTCGCTGTAGCTTCAAAAGTCCCATTTAAATCTAGGCATGAATAGTTGAAAGTATATACCAGTTGGAGTGTTGGACCAAAGCAATGCCTCTAAGTTTCTTAATCTGTATGATTGGGGTTGCTAGGCTACAGAGGAGAAATCAACCCCTTACATCAATATGCCCATACCTTGTCATGAATCTTTATTAATTCTGATCCAAGAACCCTGCTCTAAGTCTCCCTCCAACCAAAGAACTAAGAGCTGATGATAGAAACCCAAGACAGGAAGCTTCAACTTTGCACCCAATCACATCTATACAAAGCTCACAATCTGTAAAATTTAATACAAGGAAAAATAAGACATTGGGCATGCATTAAACTGTAGAAGAAACATTGAAGAGAGGTGGAAGATAGGAAGGCCGAAAGAGAAAAATGACGTTTAACACAAGTTACCTAGGTTCCTGAACAAAATGGTGTAGTTCAATTAGGATGAGCAGCCTGCTCATCTCTCTTCGATGAGTATGAAATCCGGATGTCATATTAGATGCCATAGCTTATAGACAGTAAACTCATCGTGTAACCTCTAAAATTTTACCATTTGCTGTTTATAGTTGAAGCAATCATTGGATTCCTTCATTGTTGTTGAAAGAGAGGGTCAAATAATTGCTTGCGCTGCACTCTTTCCTTTCTTTGAGGAGAGGTGTGGAGAGGTTGCTGCCATTGCAGTATCACCTGACTGTCGAGGCCAAGGCCAGGGTGACAAATTGCTTGGTATGCTATTGCTTATATGGATTTACATTTCTTGTCCTCAATAGTTAACCACTTTTAATTTACAGAATGTATTGAAATGTTGTGGGTATTTGTCAACCCTGACTCTGAATCAGATTAAGAGAATAGAACAACCTGAAATCATTTTTATGGCAAAAGATTTTGCACAAGGTAGAGTAAGTAGAGGTGTTGAGTTAATGGAGACATTCCCTTTATCAAGTTTGTACATCCTCCATTTCAAATTAACATTTATTGCTACAAATTTCCTGCATTTTGATTTGATCATAGTGTGCATTATTAATGATTATAGGACTAGTTCACGTTTTTTATCGTTGCCTTAGAGTCCCATTTCATATTTCTACTATATTAATTACTTTTCATCACATTTTAGCCCAGGTAAGTAAAATTAAGAAATGTGCACTGATGTGACATTCATATGCCCCTTCTCGATGATGCCTTGGAAGGGTATTCAAGAATAAGATCATATGACACTAAATTCCTCTCTCTCTCTCTCTCTCTCTCTCTGTGGTTTTACTTTATTTTGACATGTGAAATTGTTATCCCTTAACTATATGGTTTTGGCTCTGAAGACATTGATGATTCAGACAGTGTAGTGTGCTTTGATCTATGAATTCTATTGTAGAAACAAGCACTTTGAAATCATTCCTGCAATTAGAAGCTATTTTAAAATTATTTTTGATTGTATTTTCAGCTGTTAGAAATGTGTATTTGCAACCAATAGCTAAAGCCTAAATTCCTCTCTGGTGCATAAGGGCGCACGCATGCGCGCACGCACACACATATATTCATCCATATAATTTCTTAAACGATGGTGCTTCTTTCCTAGGGGAAGTGTTATCCAGTAGCTGTTTTATTGTAGTCTTTTGGTTTTGATTCTGTGTAGCTGCTTGTCATATATTTTTCCTTCTGTGTTAGTTTAATTGTGTGACCAAATATGTGCAGACTATATTGAGAAGAAGGCTTCATCTCGTGGCTTGAATATGCTTTTCCTGCTTACGACTCGTACGGCAGATTGGTATGTAACTGTCCCAAATGCATTTTATATGAATACAGTGGATGATTGCAGCATATATCAGTTTGTTTTCCTTTTTGATCTTGAATTTTGCTTATTGGTCATAAACCGTTTTTTTGGGTTCAGAATTGTATGCCTTCTCTGTTACGTTAAGGATCATTTTGAAACCCCGTAGGTCATGAAAGATTGTGTGAAGACTTGTAGATATTTTTATTATAATTTCTTGCAAGTTATGGTCATCAGTTGTCAGTCTTATATACACTAGATACAAAAATGTGCATTGGGTGCGGGGGATAACAAAGTTGATAGGTTCATACACTTGTCATTTGCATGTGAATTTTACACTTCCAAGCATATTACTCAGTCCCAAAAAAAAAAAGAGCATGTATGTTAGTAGCTCCACTTGGGCTTGTTTCAAGAAAAGGGCTTCCAACTTATGCTTGACAGGTTTGTGAGACGCGGATTTTCAGAATGTTCAATTGATTATATACCGGAGCAGAGGAGGGGCAAAATCAATCTGTCCCGTAATTCGAAGTATTATATGAAGAGGCTTCTACCCGACAGAAGTGGAATTACGGTTGGTAGGAAATTTGTACAGGATTAGTTTTTTTTTTTTTTTTGGGTTGGTTAGGCAAGGGGCTAGGTCAGGCCAAAATTTAAAAGAGAAAAGAAAAAAGAAAAGAAAAACAAGGGCAAGCGGCTCGGCAATCTTGTAGGCAATAATCTTTCACTTGTTCTACCAAAAAATTAAAATCTTGTAGTTGTCCCATCAGTAGCTACAACCGGTTTGTTTATCCCACATGTTTCATTTACTCTGGTATCGTTGAACGTCCTTTTAAATTACTTCAGATTTGGATTTTCCCCTCTTACCCTCATGTCAACGAATGAAAGATTACTTTATAAAAAGGAATTTCGAGGTTCTGTGTCTTTGCCATTCATTGGGGACAAGCTCTTAGGAAGTGCATTATTTATTCACAAGATGGGATATTTATGACTGATCGTTAATCATATTTCAATTTTCTCACCACTGCTAAACTAAACATATTAGCAAGGTCGTTTATAGAAGCTGCTTCATAGGTAGTTCAGTAACCGATGACAGTCAGCTATCAACATTTATAATTATGAATGAGTGTTTTGTTTTCACCCCAGCGTTACATATGCAAATCTGGTAATTAGGATCTACGAACATTCTTATGACTCTGCTTTAATTTTGTCCAAGTCTTTCCCTTGACATATCCCCACGCTGATCAGATAGCAATGACATGGGGATTCTCTACCGTCCTTGGACACAATTTTGGCAGGATTGGGCACTCTTTAAGCTAGTCGCTTCTTAATTGTGGTTCGTCAATCCTGTCTTGCTGGTACCCTATAATGAATGAAGCACATGTTTACCGAATCTTCGTCCAGCAGGTTGTTCTCGTTATCTCTCAGTACCCCAAAAAACTAGAAAGCCCTTCAAGGGATTACAAACCATACGGTGACCATCAGCCTTTTAGAATGATAATTTGACAGAAATTTATTGGGTGCAAATAGTGAACAACCAGATTAATGAGCCCCATCAATTCCAAGCATCAGCTAATTGGACATTTTCAGACTTCAGTCTCATTAGATCTGTAAAACAAGCAAGACATTTCCTATTGTTCCGGCAAACCAGATGATGGTGCACCATGCATATGTAAGTCTCGTGAAACGACCTCTGTAAAAAACACAGTACAATGACATGTGCCCTCAGACATCAGGTAAGAATTATAAATCGTCGTAGCAGAGGCTGATTGCTCAACGGAGCTCACAGCAGCTCGTGAACAAATTCAGCTATTTATGCTTCTAGCTCGATGCCATTATTCCATTAGAGTCTCCAGGAAAGGGATACAAGGTAGATCATAGATGGGTAAATTATGAGTCCCACTCAGTAATCATACATAGACGAAAGTGGATAGTTCTCTTATCCATATTACAATGGAAGATCAATCTCATTCACTTTCAATCAAGGATTCACCCAAAACCACTTGTTTTTTTTAAGAAAGAAGTTTACGGGAAAAGTGAATGACCTTTGCATCTTCACAGAATCCAAGAAGAGAAACTCCAAAAAAAAAATCAATCTTCTGCAGACTTGGGCAGGTCCTTCCATTTAAAGTTGATGACTTAACCTGCAACCAAAAGTAACGGTTCACAGAGCTATCATAGGAACTTTAAAATATGCACATGCAATTTCTACCAGATACGACTTTACAATGTTTTCACACTTACAGACCTTCCCGCTTACAAAAGCCACACATCTTTCTGTAAGTTTTGCGGTAATAGATTTCTTTTTCAAATATGCTGGTTCTCCCAGACAACGGATTGCTCCTTTTTACTTGGCGAGGAAAGCAAAATTAACCACCTTTAATGACTGGAAGATGTTTTTACACTTAAACCATGAACCTGTAAAACTAGCGAACACACTGACTTTGTACTGTTCAAAAGTGGACAGGACTACAGGAAGCACCATTAGTCGAGATTATAAAGAAGACTATTTTGATGATAGGTAAAGGTAATTTACAGACAATAGGGGACACGAGCAATCACAAATTAAATTTACAGATGGAAAAATCTTGGTAAAAAGATAAAAAGCCAACTTGAAGCTTTCATGGCTAATATATACCATTTCAAATCTTACAGCATAGAAAATTCAATAAAGTTAAAATCTATGTCATTCAGATTGCAATGATACAAATGGTGAGCAAAGTTCAAACCTTCGGCAATGGTGTGTGGCGCTTCTTAACCTGCATCAAGTTCATAGCAAATAAAAATAAAAAAAGGTATCATATAACAGACTTATCAAACAAAACAATGTTTTTTCAGCCTAATGCTTGAAACAACATGAACGGACTAACAACTAAATTCTAATGACAACAGTATAACTTAGCCCATTCTTATTTTAACTGCATGATAATCATCTAGAAACTAAAGGCACCAAATGTTCTAAATTATATTGCCAATGGTTAAAAAGTAAAAATCAAAATCTTAGATGCAAAGTTGACACCTCGCTTCAATGGAATATAACTTTTAGTTAATATCCCCATATGATCATGAGCAAAAAGAAGATATATTGTTCACCGGACAATAATGCTATCATTGTTCATAAAAATAACAAGCAAGAACGATATCAAGGGGCATCCTGGAATAATAAACACAACAATCTTATCAGTTACCCAATAATTGACTAGCAAGACTTACAACATAATCCCAACCATGTCTCTCTGCAAATGCCTTTGCTGCTTCTTCATTGTCAAAACTCAAGCGGAATCACCAACATTGGCATAAGGGTCGCCAGTGGATGTCCAGCCCATCAGTGGATTTTCCCACATATAAAGGCATTAGTTAACAATAACAAATTGTTGACACATGGAAAGGGACTGCAAAATTACAATCGATTCAAATAAAAAATCAGTTAATAAGTTTACATTCAGGGTATTATGTTGAATTTGAACAATTCAGCGACTCAAATTATAGAAGGATGTCCAGAGTCAAAACTGAATTGTAATTACTTTGACATCAATATTTCTGCTCCTGAAAATTGTTGTCTAGGAAATGCCAATGATATCATAAGTTCCAACTGTATGATTGAATTTCAATCAGAAAAGTAGTGTTAGCAAACAATAGATATCAAAAGCAAATACTAAAATGTCCCACCTACCTGCTACCAAAGTCCAAACTTATCAGATAATATATCATGACAAAAAGGTACTTCAGGAAAAGAATCCAAATTTTCCCACTGAAACCAATGAGCGAGACAAGATACAAGAAAAAAGGTGAAAGAAACACATGACAAAAATGTATATATATACTTTTGTGTTGACAAAAAGTTGATCTTCCATCTCCCAACCTTGCCAGATCCTTGCTGAGTTGCAGTTCTAGCAGGTGAGTAAATTACAACCTGCATCACATTTTTTTCACATTGTAAGAAGAAGATACATAGCTAACAGAGTTAGTAGTTGGCAAGGAAGACGACGTCAAGAGGGACATGACATCTAATGATGCCTCAGTAATTGTAAACCTTAAGCTGGTACTGCGGATGTATGTCTACACAGTACCCTTCATTGCGGCATTCATGCAACATTATGATTGCACGCACCAGTGCACAGACTAAAGCACATAAGCTGTAGCTAACAGTAAGTTTCAATTTGTTATGATTTCACGAAAATCCTTATGAAGATGTAAACATTCCCGACAGCCCAAGTACTCAGAACAGCTTAAGAAACACTATAAGGAATTCCGTTACAATGCATTATGATCCCAGCTTAGTATCATATACGAGAGCTATGAATGCCTAGATTTAGTTATCAAACTAAAATGATATCAAATTAAAAAGAGGATATGCTTTCTACAATATACGATTCATATGAACAAGCTTGATAGATTTGATTAGATAAAGATGAGATTTTATGATATTGTATTTCAAATGAGAAATCACGAGAGATATGAGGCAAGATATTAGGATTAAGATTTGGGTAGGTTTGCGCGGTCTCTACACTGCTATGAGCAAGTATATATGCGTGTAACGTCTTTATGAAATATACATAATATTCCCTTCACAAAATCATTCTGTTTTTATCATGGTATCAGAGCCGAAAGCCTGGGCTTGGCTGTATTTGCTGTGAGTAAGGTGCTGTAAGTAAGGAAGATGACGAAGGACACAGTTGAACCTTCTGGTGCACAAGGTGGGAACGTCAATACACTCTCACCATACTTCTTACATGCCTTAGACAACCCGGGGAAAATTTCTGTGAGTGAACTTCTGCGAGACAACAATTATGGGGAATGGGTTACTGACATGAGTAACGCCCTGCATGCAGAAAAATAAGATAGGTTTTGTAGAAGGAAGCCTTCCTATGCCTTCTTGCAATTCATCAAATTTGTCACATTGGATGCAATGCAATGCCATGGTAAAAGGATGGTTGAAAAGTGCCATGGACAAGGAGATTAGGAGCAACATGAGGTACGCGAGCACTACTCGAGAAATATGGTCAAACCTTGAGGAACAGTTTGGCAAAGGAAGTGCACCCAAGGCTTATGAATTGAGGAAGGCTATAGCGATGCTCAAAAAAGAAAGACTCTCGGTGCCGACTTACTATACCGGATTGAAAGGTTTTGGGACGAAATTCAATCAACCTCTCCTTGGCCAAAGTGCACCTGTGGCGGCTGCAAATGCGAAGTACAGAAGAAGTTGACCAAAATGAAGGTACGAGAGATGTTATATGATTTTCTGATGGGACTTGACGAGGTATTTGGGACCATCAAAACCCAAATACTTAGCACTAAGTCGGTAATCAGTTTGGGAGCCGCATACCATCTTGTTGCAAAAGATAAGCAACAAAGAAACATCTCGACGATAAGCAAGGCAACAGGAGAGACCACAGCATTCTAGGTGCAAGGACACAGGGCAGAAAGTAAGGAAGGGCGCAGAGAAAAGCCTTGATGCAATCACTGCAACAAGCTAGACACACGGAAGACCGATGTTACGAAATCATCGGATATCTTTCAGACTGGAAGAGGGCGACTCGAGAGAAGAGAAAGCCAGGACCAAGAGCTACTAGTGTGGGTACAGATGATAGCCTGATCCCAGGCCTTTCCATGCAGCAGTATGAGTGATTGATGGAGCAATTGAAGCAAGATACGGAAGGTTAGAGTTGAGCTCAGCAACCAACGCCCCCTGTTGTAAATATGGTAGGTATTTTCGATTTTAACAGGCCTTGGATTATCGATTCAGGTGCTGGTGAGCATATATCACTTGTGACAAAAATGAATTATTATATGAAAGGCAGGTCAAACAAGAGCCAGTGAAAATCCCAAATGAAGAAAATATACCAGTCAACAGCATAGGAAGAGTTCGACTTCCAAACAACATTGATCTAAATAATGTCTTGTATATTCTTGATTTTGACTGTAATTTGATTTATGTTAGAAGACTAACAAAAGACCTCGCATGTGCTGCAATCTTCGTTGCTAATCTTTGTATTATACAGGACTTGCCTACAAGGAACCTGATTGGAGTAGGTAAAGCCCAAGGTGGACTCTATATTCTTGAACCACTTAAATTTGGAGGCTTTGCAATGATGGTGAATATATCAGGAAGCTGAGAGTTATGGCATCTTAGGCTTGGGGACACATTTGAAGCAATAATAAAGGGAACTGATGACTCCCCATATATTTAAGATTAATTGTGATATTTTTTGGTACATTTGGAGAGTCATTGGTGTAATTTAGATATTAACTTTTCACTTATTTATAAGAAATTGGATTAAGTGATTGAATTGGAATTTACTGAAAATATTAAGAAAAATGAGTTAAAAATAATTTAATCCAATCATATGAGTTTTTCATTAGTATTTGTGATTATTTGCAGGTAAAGAGAAGCATTTGAGGTAGAAGAGAGCAGAAACTTATAAGAGTAAGGGAAATTGAGTAAATAGTCGCAATTAGATAATGTCATGTTCCAAGGTCATTTATGCGCTATAGTTGTGGAATTGACGCTGCAGCATTGATATTTCTACATATAAGTATTTCCATACTACAGCAGCGGAGTTTGACGCTGCAGTATCAGTATTTTTGAAGAAAAAGAGCATTTCTGCACTACAGCAGTGGAGATTGATACTGCAATATAAGCAAAACACACATTATCATTAAATGTGTAAAAAGAGAGCATGGAAGAGTATTAGAGGGGAGTCTTCAATATTTTTTTTTGGCATTCCAGATGAACCTGAAGCATTGTAGGGCAAAAAGAGGAGATTTTGGAGAGCTTGGGATGTATTAGATTAGCGGGAGATCAAGGATTTCCAACCAAGATCCTTCCGATAATTTTTTCTTCTCCTTTTTCTCTCTATTTTGATCTATATATCTTTGTGTTTAGTGTTGAATCTTGTCATATGTAGCTAAACTTTCATAACCTAGAGTTACTATGACCTTAGTTGTGGATTAGAGTTTGTATTTATTATTTGATTTTGTTTAATTGATACTTTGTTTATTTAATCTTATATTTGATTGCTTGCTTGATGCTTCGCCAATATTAAGTGAGGAAATTAGGGGTTTAGGGTTTACCTTGGAAAAGAAAATTTTAAATGGATCTTAAATTAAGTAATGTGAGATTAGATTATGAATCTAATTTGCAACTAGGATAGAAATATACCTAAGAGTCTCATATAATCACTTAGTGTTATATTTTGCATGTACCTTAACTAATTGTGTAAGGGATTATATAATTAAGTTAGAATAGAGTTATAAGTGATTTGGAAGACACTTATAATTAATTAAACTCTAGACTAACAAAGATAAAATTAAGTATAATTAAATTGGTAAATGCAAACCTACGAAATAACTAAGGGAGTAGTAGCTACGGGGTGCCTTTGGATATTCAGAGTTAATTTGATGTGTGCTTCTAAAGTTTTGTATAATTACTTTCATTTAACTTTGTTCATTTTAATTTGTAAATTTTATTAACTACTTAAGTTAAAGGAAAATGAATCATTGAATGCCCATTTTTACTGGTTAAACTCTCTGTGGGAACAATACTTAATTTGCCATTATATTATTACTTGAGTGACCCATGTACTTGTGGTTGGTAAAATTTTTGTCCATATCAAGTTTTTGGCACTGTTGCCAGGGCCTTGAGTGCCAGAACCATCTGGTTGGAATTGATTGAGTACTATTACCTTAAATTTGAACATTGTATATATTTGTTCTTGTTTGTTTGTGTTTTCTTATTGTTTGTTACCTTAACTTATGTTTAATAGAATGGTGTAGTGGAGAGAAAACATAAGTATATTCTTGAGACTGCACAAGCTTTGCATTTTCATGTAGGTTTGCCCATTGATTTTTGGGGAGAATATATACTTATAAGGGGACACATTATCAACAAATTGCCTTCCAAAGCAATCAAAGGCAAGGTTAGTGGCAACAGGTTTCACACATATAAAAGGGATAGATTTCCATGACATAGTTGCACCAATGGCTAAACTGGTAACTGTAAAGTGTTTGTTGGCAGTAGCTGCAAAGAATATGTGGCAAATACACCAACTCGATGTGAATAGTGCGTTCTTGCATTGAGAACTAAGTGAGAAGGTTTACATGAAAATAGCTCAAGGTTTTGGTAAACCTGAAGACACAAGGGTGTGTAGATTGAAGAAGTCGTTGTATGGCTTGAAACAGGCCTCTAGAAACTGGTACAAAAAGTTTATGAAGTCTCTATGTGATATTGGTTTCAGGCAATACAGGGCAAACCACTCATTATTCATATGCGACACAGGAAGCATTTTTGTGGTTGGATTAATTTATGTAGATGATGTGATATTGATTGGCAATGATAGCTAAGAGATATATTGAGTAAAGCAATATTTGAATGATAAATTTAGCATCAAGGATTTGCGATTATTAAAATATTTCCTCGGCATCAAAGTAGCCGAAACGAATAAAGGAATGGTATTGAGTCAAAGGAAATGGGCATTAAACATCTTGAAAGAAACATGAATGAAGGTGAGTAGGCCACCTTCATTTCCAATGGAGCAAAACTGTGATTTAAAAGCACAAAATAATAGTCCAGAAATCAATGAAAGCAAAAATAGGAGGTTAGTAGGATGATTGCTGTATTTGATAGTAACGTGACCTGACATAGTGTATGATGTCAGCTCTTTAAGTCAGTTCATCTCAGAACCAAAACAAGTACACATGAATGCACTTGAATGAGTGTTGCGGTACCTAAAAGCTACACTAGGACAAGGCATACTTCTTGAAAGGATGGAAGCCTCAAACTGAAAGTGTATAATGACGTTGATTGGGGTGGTTGTCATTTTACAAGAAGGTCATGCATAGGATACTTGATAATGCTAAAAAGCTCTCTGTTAATCATACCAAATTACATCATTTCAACGCATTTTCCTTGAGTTACGCATTCATATATGTACATACTTGAGATAGAAAAATGTGTAATGTAATCCTAATAATACATGGTAGTATGTTTTTGTCTTATTATGCATTATTTTATTCCCATGAAAGATCATAAATCCTCATCTTTATTGCAGACCTCATGGGGAGAGCAGTGGAGTAGCCAAGCACCTTTGGTAGAGTTGGAGATCAGCAAAGAAGGGAGTAGGCTTCTGGAGAAGTCCACGCCACGGCTTGGTGGAATGAGGCCGCGGCTTCATAGCAGACAGTGAAGAAAATGTTCAGGTCCGAGCTCACAATGCCACGGCTACATGGAATGAAGCCGTGGCCCCATGACACACAGTAAGCTAAACAGGACTGCCGGATGACACGAGGCAGCGGCATGGATCTTCTAGCCGCGGTGAGAATCCTGCATCAACAAAACGCAGAGCTTCATTTGAATGAAGTATTTGAAGGGGTTTAAGGAGATATTCAGCAGACACCGAGCGAGGGCATGAAGGGACATCCAGAACTCAGCTTGGGGAGCTTGGGTGTGCTAGGGTTTGGCTTCTTGAAGGAGATTGAAGCTAGGGTTTGAAGTCTTGAAGAGATTTCAGCTTCCCTCTTTGGTTTTCTTGCATTTCCTTCTTTCTTGTCTCACTTGTGTTCAATAATGATGTTGATTGAGATATATGTTGTCATGATTTTATTGAACATGAGTGGCTAGTGCTCCATTTCTAGGATTATTCTGAACCCTTGTATGGATTAAATACTCATTTCTCCATTATAATTGTGATTAATGCAATCTTTATGTTGATTTGACTCTATTCTTAATGCCTCTTATTGTTTGGCCATCAATAAGATTGTTCGGTTTATTTAAGTTATGCTTGAGAAAGTTAGCTTATATAGAGAATTTGAGTTGGGTCATGTGAGAATTCGAATCTTGCTTTGTTGAGTGACGAGTTGTGTTAGTGGGGTAGAGATATACTCACCAACCTCATATAGTTACTTAGGATTTGAATTGAATTTGAGAGTTTAATTAACTAATTAAGATATTACTGAATTAATTGAACTAAACAGCTATTTGGAGATTCGAGAGAGCATATATAGCTCAATTGGTATCCTGACTAACATGTTCTTGCATTAAGAGCAATTGTAAAAGGAGTGTAAGTGGGTATTTATGAAATACAAGAGAAATGAATAATCCTAGGTCTTTTTGAATTCTTCAAGTCCTAGTTGTCCTTGTTGCTAATTTTATACGCTTGTCTTGAATAGTTGAAGTTAATTGAATAGTGAACCTTTGATTTACGTTATTCGAATTAATCGAAAATGCAATGTCCAATGTTTGACCATTTTTTAATCTAAGTCCCTGTGGAAACGATACTCACTCATTACTTTACTATTACCTCGGCCCGTATGCTTGCGGTATAGCCAGGTGGTGAACACTCTCCCATTTCATAGAGGTCAAAGAAGCAAACAGTGGTCACAAAATCATTGGTAGAGGCAAAGCACAGGGTCACGGCAACCACCATGAGTGAAGTCTTATGGTTATGGTTGCTACTCACTAAGCTCAAGATGTCACAACAACATGCCACGGAGCTATTTTAAACCAAGTAGCACTACACATAGCTAAGAACCCAGTTTTTCATGAAAGAACCAAATATGTTGAAATGGATTGTTACTTTGCATGAGAAAGAGTGCAATCCAAAGAAACATCACCAATCAAAGTGTGGTTGAAAGATTAGGTTGCAGATGTATTCACTAAAGCTTTAGGATAAGACATGTTTCAAATGTTAAGGGGCAAGTTGGGCATTATTAATTTACATGCACCAACTTGAGGGGGAGTTATAAATTTGATTAGATAAAGATAAGATTTTATGATATTGTATTTTAAATGAGAAATCATGAGAGACATGAGACAAGATGTTAGGATTAAGATTTAGGTAAGTTTGCGCAGTCTCTACACTACTATGAGCAAGTATATATACGTGCAACGTCTTTATGAAATATATACAATATTCTTTTCACAAAATCATTCTATTTTTATCAAAATAAAATCCAAAAATAAGTCAAAGGGATATAAAGCAGAATACCCTCCTATGAAGGTGTTCTTCAAGCGTTCCAAAACCATTCCAATCTCGCTCGAGTTGGCCTCCACCAAGGTGTCTGAAGAGAATGGTCAACATAGAGGGGGCCAATACGTTGTGTAGAGAACGACCATGGCTTGCTACATGTTGGAGTGTGTTTGCCATAATCAAGAAGCCACTATCTCTAGGCAAATCATGCTTGAGCCTGGATCATCGAATACAATTCTATAAGCTATCAATTGAACCCCAACATGCTAGTGGAAGTTTAAGATTGGGTAAATTTACGGCACCTGGGTGTACCATTTTCTATTCTATAGATTATTATTATTATTATTAAATTAAGAGTGTTCCTAGTAAGCACTAATCTCCTCCCAAGAGTACTAGGGAGGTTTGGTTCATGGCTTTAGAATCCCTTAACTAATTGATTGCTTAAGAATAGATCCCTTAACATTTATGCTAATATGATTCAATTCTATTATAGAATTTATCATAACAGATAATCGATGTAACACCACCCAACCCCTATTGTCAGAACCAAAAGTGTGTAGCATAACAAACATGGGCCCAGAGTAGACTGAAAAATGTTCAAATGTTACATGGCAAGGAGGGCTAGAAGGTCTTAATTGAGACAGACTCGAAGGCTAGTGTGAACCTCATTGAAGGAACGTACCCAAGTCCACGTCCAGTGAGAGAGCTTATTTTATATATCCAAGAGGTCCTGTGCTGGGATTGAGAGATTAAAATTTACTATGAATACAGATAGTCTTTTTTTTTTCTATTTTACCCAAAAACCAAATAGTCCTTTTTTTTGCCAGAGAATATAGATAGTCCAATCAAATGTATGTGCAAATTAGTTAGCCCATTTTTAGATATATTGTACCTTTATGTTCTGTTATGTTAGAGGGAGAATCCACAAGACCTAGTGCATCTCATGGAATCACAAGTTTGTAATGCTTCTTTCTTATTCACAAAATGAGTAACTAAGTCTAATAGGACCTTGAGTCTCCCAGTAACAAAATATTCATTTTGGGCCAAACACCAATTACCATAATTATTCGAGGGGAAATTACATTTGGAGACCAAAATTTGCAATTAATGTCAATAACAGATCCATAAATTGTAAATTGCCAATAAGAGATTGAAGGTCCTAAACTGATCAGAGTTTAATGGCTAATTTACTGAAATACCCTCATTAAAATAAAACAACCCCATGCCTGTGTTCACAAAATTGCTCTGATCATTTCCTAACTTTCTCATTTCCGACAAACTAGTTTCTTAGAAGCATGAAGCGGTGGCTATAGCATGAAGCAGTGGCTATGTTTTGTTGCTCCGTCACTCTCTGTTTGCTGATTCCATTGCCCATTACATCACCTCATATCGTCTCTCTCCATTGATTCTTGTATGTTGCTTTAATCATCTTAGGTATTGAATTTTCTATATCTTCTTTTTCTTCCTATATTTTGGTCTCTTTGTTGATTCCTGTTTGTCGCTTTAATCATTTTAGGTATTGATTTTTCTGTGTTTTCCTCTTCTTCCAGTATGTTTGTAAATGTCATCCCTTTCATCTTCTTCTTCTTCAACTTGTATTTTGGTTTCAATTTATTTTGCTAATTTTTGAATTGTCTTTTCCTCCTGTATTTTAATATCGATTATTTATGTTTAGTTTTATATGATTCATTTATTTTACTCTAATTTTGCTATGTTGCATAGATTCCTTAAGTAATAATTTCACTTTAAATAAGTAGTAAACACTAGGAGATGAAGTAGTAAAAATTGGTGCTAAATAGTAATAGAGAAATATACTGAGGTAAGTATATTTTTCATTACAAAGCAAACATTAAATATCATTTAATCTGACTATCAATTTTCTGATGTTGTTCAGGCACAATTTTGACAATTTTGAGCTGACTCAGTTTGGTGGCCAGTGAATCATCTTAACAACAATGTTTATAATCAAGTCAATGCTAGTATATCAAGTGATGGGAGAGGCAAGCTCTCCAGGTAAATGTGAAAAACAATGGTGTTAAGGATATTGATGATTTGGATTATAATGTAATGAATACTGATGTAGGATAGTAGTATTAGGGATCTTGATTTTTTTGCTATTAATGTAATGGATACTTATATAGTATACTAGTGTTAGGGATAATTATGTTTTAGATACTTGCATATCATTTTCAATTTTATACTGTCATTTCAATAATTTCACATTATTCCTAACAAACTTGACATTAGAATTTTAAATTTTGTATATATGACCATTCCTGATATATATGGTCTTATTGCAAAGCATTTTAGGGTACATGGCATAACTACATATGGGTAGAAGAGTCTTTTTCTATATAAATTACATAGCACGTATGGAAAGCTTATATTTTTGTGTATGTAATAATACTACACCATGTGGATGTGATATGAATGAAAATTAAATGTATGTATAAGTTATATTTGATTGGACTTTATTAAACTTCTGAAATCTCAGTATGCTTTATTTGTGGTAAATTCATGAAGTAGTAGATAAACTATTCAGTGTAAAATGAGGATACTTCAGTGTCAAATGATTGAACATCAGTAGTAAATCAAGGGAGTCGAGTGTAAAATACTGGAACTGAGTTGAGGAATCACTTACTAACATAATTTGTTTAGTGTAAAACGGGAGCATTTCAAAGTCAAACCATCGAACATGAGTAGTAAATCAAGGGAGTCGAGTGTAAAATACATGAACAGAGTTAATGAATTATTTACTGAACATAATTTGTTCGGTGTAAAACCCGGGCACTTTAGTGTCAAACCATCGAACATGAGTAGTAAATCAAGGAAGTTGAGTGTAAAATACTGAAATTGAGTTGATGAATTGCTTATTAAACATAACTTGTTCAATGTAAAACAAGGGTACTATAGTGTCAAACGATTGAACATGAGTAGTAAATCGAGGGAGTTGAATGTAAAATATTGGAACTGAATTGATGAATTACTTACCGAACATAATTTGTTCAATGTAAAATGAAAGCACTTCAGTGTCAAAAAATCGAACATGAGTAGTAAATCAAGGGAATCAAGTGTAAACCATCGAACATATTTAGTAAAAAACTCATCAGGTCAGGTCCAGTATTTTACTCTCGACTCCTTTGATTTACTACTAATGTTCAAAAGTTTAACAATGAAATACCCTCGTTTTACAATGAATAAATTATGTTTAGTAAATAATTCATCAACTCAATTTCACTATTTTACACTCGACTCCCTTGATTTACTACTCATATTTGATGGTTTGACACTGGAGTGCCCCTATTTTACACTGAACAAATTATGTTCAGTAAATAAGTTATCAACTCAGTTCCAATATTTTACGCTCAACTTCTTTGATTTACTACTTATGTTTCATGGTTTAACACTAAAGTACCCCCGTTTTACACTGAATAAAATATGTTTAGTAAATAATTCATCAACTCAATTCAAGTATTTTACACTCAATTCCTTTAATTGACCACTCATACTCGATGATTTGACACTGAAGTGCCTCCATTTTACACTAAATAAACCATGTTCAGTAAATAATTCATTAACTCAATTTCAGTAGTTTACACTTAACTCCCTTGATTTACTATTAATGTTTGATGGTTTGACACTAGAGTACCCCCATTTTACATTAAACAAATTATATTCAGTAAATAATTTATTAACTCAATTTCACTATTTTACACTCGACTCCTTTGATTTACTACTCATATTCGATGGTTTGACACTAAAGTGCCCCGGTTTTACACTGAACAAATTATGTTCAGTAAATAATTCATCAACTCAATTCATGTATTTTACACTTGACTCCATTGATTTACTACTTATGTTTGATGGTTTGACATTGAAATGCCCAAGTTTTACACTGAACAAATTATGTTCAGTAAATAATTCATCAACTCAGTTCATGTATTTTACACTTAACTCCATTGATTTACTACTCATGCTCGATGATTTGACTCTAAAGTGCCTCCATTTTACACTGAACAAATTATATTAGTAAGTGATTCATAAACTCAATTCCAGTATTTTACACTCGACTCCCTTGATTTACTGTTGATGTTTAATCGTTTGATACTGAAGTATCCCCATTTTACACTAAATAATTTATCTACTACTTCATGAATTTACCATAAATAAAGCTTACTGAGATTTCAAAAGTTCAATAGAGTCCAGTCAAATATAACTTACACATATATTTAATTTTCATTCATATCACACATACATGGCGTAGTATCATTACATTCACAAAAATATAAGCTGTTCGTACGTGCTATGCAATTTATATTAAAAAAGACCCTTTTACCCATATGTAGTTATTCCATGTACCCTAAAATGATTTGCAATAAGCCCATTAATATCAAGAATGGTCATATACACAAAAGTTAAAATTCTAGTGTCAAGTTTGTTAGGAATAATGTGAAATTATTGAAATAACAATGTAAAATTGAAAATGATATATAAGTACCCAAAGCATAATTATCCCTAACACTAGTATATTACATAAGTATCCATTACATTAATAGCAAAAAAATCAAGATCCCTAATACTACAATCCTACATCAGTATCCATTACATTATAATCCAAAATATCAATGTCCTTAACGCCATTGCTTTTCACATTTTTCTGGACAGCTTGCCTCTCCCATAACTTGATATACTAGCATTGACTTGATCATGAACTTTGTTGTTAAGATGATTCACTGGCCACCAAACTGAGTCAGCTCAAAATTGTCAAAATTGTGCCTGAACAACATCAGAAAATTGATAGTCAGATTAAATGATATTTAATGTTTGCTTTGTAATGAAAAATATACTTACCTCAGTATATTTCTCTATTACTATTTAGCACCAACTTTTACTACTACATCTCCTAGTGTTTACTACTTATTTAAAGTGAAATTATTACTTAAGGAATCTATGCAACACAGCAAAATTAGAGTAAAATAAATGAATCATATAAAACTAAATATAAATAATTGATACTAAAATACAGGAAGAAAAAACAATTCAAAAATTAGCAAAATAAATTGAAACCAAAATACAAGTTGAAGAAGAAGAAGATGAAAGGGATGACATTTACAAACATATCGGAAGAAGAGGAAAACATAGAAAAATCAATACCTAAAATGATTAAAGCGACAAACGAGAATCAACAAAGAGACCAAAATATAGGAAGAAAAGGAAGATATAGAAAATTCAATATCTAAAATGATTAAAGCAACATACAAGAATCAGTGGAGAGAGACGATATGAGGTGATGCAATGGGCAATGGAATCAGTGAACAGAGAGTGACGGAACAACGGAACATAGCCACTGCTTCATGCTTCTACGAAACTAGTTTGTCAAAGATGAGAAAGTTAGGGAATGATCAGAGCAATTTTGTGAACAAAAGCATGGGGTTATTTTATTTTAATGAGAATATTTCAGTAAGTTAGCCATTAAACTTTGATCAATTTAGGACATTCAATCTCCTATTAGCATTTTACAATTTATGGATCTGTTATTGACATTAATTACAAATTTTGGTCTCCAAATGTCATTTCCTCATTATTCAATCATGAAAAATGGAGTTTTTTAAATACATATGAAAGTGTTAAATTCTTATATTTTCTAAGGCAAATAAAATCAATTCCAGATTGAAAAGTCAAACGAAATGGCGATATATAATTAAAATGGAATTAAATAATGGTAATTCTTCCCCCATATTGTCTCTGTATATTCATCTCAGGAAAATTGGCCCAAAAATAATCTCAAGAAGCAAGTAACATAAAAAAAAAAAGGAAATTGAGCAAAATGCTGTAGGCAAAAAAACTTTTTACCAAAATGTTACACTTTCAAAAATATATACCAAAATACTATAAAAAATGCAAACCAAAATACATAAATTAGATTTTTAAATGCTTCAATTTTCTTTTAGGATTAAAAAGAAATTGGAGTGGGACACTTTGTTTTCTCTTTCCCTCCAATATGTTGTCTGCAAATTAAAAATTTGTCAGAGTAAAATAATCCGAGCCGTGCACAAGGACACTGTCTTTGAGAGTTATTCCGCCACAAGACGGCACTCCCTAGGATTGAACGGATTCTTCTGCAGAGTCGCAGGCAAACAGAACAACAGAAAAAACACAGATGAAGAAAGGAGGAAGAGAGAACAGCTCGAATGATGTCCGCAGCTGTGGTGTGTTGAATCCAGTGATCGACCTTGGTATTTATAGGTACCAGAGCGACAGGACGTTGAACGACACTTAATGACGTTAATGAGGATGTTTCTGAACGTTGGGCGGTTTCTGACATAAGAATTAACAAAAATTAAACTATAGAAAACGGATCAGTAAGGTCAAGGAAACGGATGATCAACGTTCAGAAACATTAATAGTATGAACCTCATAACCGAAGCCTTAAAACCATGAATCTTCTGGAAAGCTAAAAATAATTTCTGGCAACGGCAAAAAAGTGTCCAACCCCGGGTATATTTTCGCGCGCAGGGGGGAAATCGACGGATTTCAACTGAGTTGGCCCAGTTTTGTCTAGTTTTTGTGCGCGCGAGCCCATTCTCTTCCTAGGCCCATTTTTCTCCTCCATAATCACATGTTAATATTTATACTCTTTGGTCTTCATTTGTTTGAGCAATGTGGGACCTCTTTTTCTCTCTTTTCCTTTTGACACACACACACATGTATTTTCCAACACAATATATGGAGCACAAATACGCCTATCCATGGTCCCTCAACCCTAATTTATTTTTTCCCCATCCCGACTCACTTTCCCCTCATTTGGACACCCCCCCTCCCCCTTTTTTTTATTTGTGTATAACGTCTCCCTTGCTTTTACTCTTACAAATAAATAAATATTATTTATATTTATTTTAAAACAATTATATATTTTATAATTTTATAATAATAATAATAATCATAAATTATATATATATGTTTATATATAATTTTTATATTTTCATAATCGATATAGATAAATAATATATATAATTATAACTACCTTTATTAATAATAGATTTATATATGGAAAAAGACTTAGATCCTTAATATTGTATACTTATTATACTATAATAAAATTGAATCATATGACAATAGGTTTTTTTTTTTTTGAGCAAGTCCAAGTTTAGAAACCTTGGAAATTAAGAAATCCACAATCAAAAGTATAAGAGTACATGTTGTTTTTGTCATTCCCTCTACACGTGGTTAGAACCCTAACAAAGCAACTAAGTTTCCAATCAAAACTCCATCTAATTTTTGCTAACCAATCTAGCGATTGAAGGGATTCTTGATCAATCCAACTTAAGATAACCTCCCAATCTTTATTTTGTAGTTGTCTAATATCATCGATCATCCAACTATATTGGTAGCCTTGGAGTTACTAAAAAAAAAAAAGAAAAACCTATTATGATATAATTCAATTGGATTATAGTATAATAAGTAGGAAAAATTAATCTTTTAGTCCCCGAACTTTGCATTGATTTGGAAATTGGTTCCTAAACTAATTTTTTTGGATAATACTCCATAATCTATTTAACGGTAGCATGGTTAGTCTTTCAACTATCAAATTATTTATAAATTAGTTCCTATGAGTGCTACGCAGCAAAATTGAGATGAAATTATATTGACGTGACAAATGAAGTTAGTGATATTATAGACACGTGGGCAATAAATGCTGACTAGAATTAATGAGAGACTGATTTTAGTCCTTATATTTCATTATAATTTGTAATTTAATCCTTAAACATGATCATTTTTCTTAAAGTTATTCTCAAACTTTAATTTCATTTAAGTATTTATTTTTCAACTATTTAGACATTAGCTATCTCATCCATAAATGTGATAGGTGGTAATGAAAACACGAAGACAAAAATAATGTGCTTAAATAGGTGTACATTGAAGAATAATGATAAGAAATTTTGCTCAAGAGTGAAAATTTTCATTTTTTGTAAGTTCCTATTTTAAAGTTAGACATTCAATGAGAGCTTTAAACTTAGACTTTTAAATGCCAGGTGGTTCATCATGGAGATGATGCCACTTTTTTTTTCCTCCTAGAGCACTTGGTTTCAATTTGGAGAAGTATTATTTAAAATCCAAAGACATTATTTATATAAGTGATTTTAATATTTTAGAATTGCATTTTACTTATTTCAGTACTATTTGAAACCCAAGTTTGCAACTTGAATATTTAAACTGGAAGTAAGGATTAATCGAAAATAATGATCTTTACTTCTTAGAAAAATTTCTTACTATTATTTTTTACTACTCACTTATTCGAACTCATTGTCTTTATCTTCATGTTTTCCTTACCACTTGTCACAGTTATGGATGAATGACTAATATTTAAAGAGTTGAACGATGAATACTTAAATAGAATCAAAGTTTGTGGATAAATTTAAAAAAAATAATAAAGTTTAAAGATTAAATTACAAATTGTGGTTACATGTAGGGATTAAAATTAGTTACTCTTTAATCCTAATTAGCATCCTTGTCCACATATCTGTCATATCAGCAACTTTATCTGCTATGTTAACAATTCTGTTTGCTACATCAGCACTATTTCACCTCAATCTTATCACGTGACTTGGGGATCAATTTACAAATGATCAGATAATTGAAAGACTAACTATACCACCATTAAATAGATTAAAGAGTGTTATAAAAAAAATTAGTTTAGAAATGGATTTCAAAATAGATGCAATGTTTCTGGACCAAAATATTAATTTATACAATTTGAAGTTTTTAAGTTGTTTTCCATAAATAAATCTATTATTAATGAATGGAGCTATAATTATATATTGCTTATATATATATATATTTATAATTTATGATTAGTATTATAATTATAAAATTATAAAATATATAATTTTTTTAAAATATAAATAATATATATTTATTTGTAAGAGGAAAACGGAAGGGGACGTTATAAGAAAAGAAAAAAAAGGGAGTTTGTTCAAAAAAAAAAAAAAGAAAAAAAAAGGGAGGGGGGGTGTTCGGACGAGGGGAAAGTGAGGGGGAATGGGGAAAAGAATAAATAAGGGGTGGGGGTGCTGGGGGAGTAGCGGCACGTCTTTGCCAGATTGCCAGATCCTTGTACGGGATAGAGAGAGAAAAAACGGAGTGCAACGCCCCAATTTCTTTTTAACTCAAAAAATAGAAATTGTAATATTTAAAAATCTTATTTGCGTATTTTGATTTGCAATTTTTTTTAATAATTTAGTATATATTTTTTAAATTGTGGCATTTTGGTAAAAATATTTTTTTCTGTAGTATTTTACTTAATTTGTAAATAATAATAATAATGAAGATGAAAGAAGGGAGACTCTGCTGCCCATTCCAAAATTCTGGTTTTTTTTTTTAGTTTTCTTTTGGGGTAAAAACTTAAAAAAACACAGATTTTCTCGGTTTTTGTTTTTATTTTTATTTTTCTTTCTTCTTGAGTTCTTCGCAAAACTTTGGATTGGTTCGATTTCCCTGCCTTTATACTTGAACCCTTTCCGATTTTCGTCGGCTTCGCGATGCTTTGATGCGGTACACCTATTTCCTCGATCGCTTCTCTATGTTTCGTTTCCCTCTTCTCGAAGAAAGTTGTGCATTGTAGGTGATACTAGCTTATTCAGATACGTTCGGTGCTTATTTGCTACAATTTTCCGCTCAAATTTTGATAATTGTGTCTGTATGAGGCTTGGAGGTAAAAGGAAGTTTCTTTTCATTGTCGTTTTGTTTTTTTAATGCAAATTGTAACGAATCTATGAATTTCAAACTGAGAAAATTAAGTCCTCTCTATTTTCAACTAGGAATGTTGCATCATACTCAGATTATTCCTTTCGATTTTTATGAATCGTGGTTAGCTTTCAAAATGTTTGTATCAGAAGCTAAGATAGGTAGTATAACTTTTTCCGTGTGCTTTTGCAGTAGTGTGTTGCAATCAGAAAGCCGAATTGCATAGGCATTGCGATAAAGGACTGATATATTACTCTTAACCGGAAAGGTTGGTTGTTGGACTTTGTGAAGTAGATCTTTTGTTGACCATTTATCATTTGTTTGGGATCAAAGGAGGAGGGAAAGAAAGTAAGGGGAATGAAATCGAGGAAGTAGATAATCATTTTTATCTTCTCTTGTTTGGATGGCATATAACGAGGGAAATGAAAATCAAAAGAAAATTTTAAGTTCTATATAAATGAGGGATGGCTTACGTTTTTATTTCTTTTTTTGAATCATAAATTCTTGAAGGCTTGCATTTATCTTCATTTTCATTTGGTTTGTAGATTATCAAAATCTTAATATTGGATGAATCAAAGGTCTGAATCAAAAGTCAGATGCTTCTTGCTTGTGGATAAACATGCAGAAGACAGAACTCAATTTCCAAGCCTTTCTCTAGAATAGAAGCAAAGATTAGACTGTTGTAAGAGGGTTCTGAACTACTTTTAATGGGAGCTCCAAAGCAAAAATGGACTGCTGAAGAAGAAGCGGCACTGAAAGCTGGAGTAATCAAACATGGGGCAGGAAAGTGGCGCACTATACTTACAGACCCGGAATTCAGTGCTATTTTGCGCATGCGTTCAAATGTAGATCTAAAGGTATGTCAATAGCTTAGCCTACTGTGGGTAGTATAACAGCACGGAAATTATATTATGTCAGCTTAGAAATGTAGAATTGTACTTTCCAAGTGACCATTCTTTTATTGCAAAGTTTGCAGAGTTATGATAGATCTTGATATATTTTGAACTTTGAGCAGGATAAATGGAGGAATATAAATGTGACCGCAATATGGGGATCCAGACAAAAGGCAAAACTTGCACTTAAAAGGAACCTACCAAACCCCAAAAATGATAACAACCATATGGCCTTGAGTACCGTTGTTCAACATGGTGAAGAAGTTCTTGAGACTAAGCCTCTAGCAGTTGCTGGTGGTGTGTTGCAGTCTGCTAATTCAAAAGAACAAATACCCAGGTTACATCATTTCCTGTTAATTTGTCTTCTGTTCATTATCTAAAGAAAGAGAAAGGATATTGTGGTGATGGTTGGATGGTTTTATATTCTGCTTGTCTAGCATATGGACAAACATTATGAAACTATTGCTGATGCTTCCCTTTCAAGTGATTAATTCTGAACCAAATTGCTACCAAAATTTGCAATTTTTATGTACCATGGGGTTTTGACATTCTGATTCTTTGTTATTCTTGGTTTTTCATGATCATGTATTAATCCATGATTTACTTTGCCCTAAACATAAAAAAAAAAAACTATATTACCTAACCTGAAGGAGCTATGTCTTAGACTGGGTCAAGTATGCGCTTTTTTGATGTTTCTGACAAGTCATAACTTGAACCATGCTATTTTCATGGTTGCTCACTACCTCCAACTGGATTATATGGACTCATACTCATGCTTTTTCCCCCCTTCATATTAGGTAATTTTCTAATTTCTACATATACTCCTGGTATGTTTGCATAACCAAATGCCATTGTACATTAGTGTTAAAACTTTATTGGTGGAAATAATTTGTACTTGCTTATATCTATGATCCTCAGTGTGGAGATGTCTAAATATTGCAAAAATGCCTTGATATCAGTAAAAGCACAATATGCAGTTGCGATTGCTTTGACGTATTTGTCATAAATATTTCACCCATGTCATAAATTACTTCTATAGACTACTTTGAAATTTTACCCCATCTAATTTAATTGGCCATAAAAGGCTTGTCTGGAAAAATGAGTGACCTGACTTTTGCTTAACATAAATGTTAGTTAGGTAACAATACTCTTTATAAATAATGGCAGATTGGATAATCTTATATTAGAGGCTATTGTCAATTTGAAGGAGCCAAAGGGTACTGACAGGGCTGCTATTGCTGCTTACATTGAGGTATTTATACGTCACATTTTTTTCTAATGATTTTAGAATCTAAGGGGTCGCTTGGTTCGATTAATTTTCTGGGAAGTTAACTTGCCAGAAAATTCATTTATGATTTGCTTATTTAACTTTTTTTGGGGGAGTTAAAATTATTTTTTAATGTTAAAGACATAAACACTTTTTTATTAATTAGGAATTAGGTAGAGATTTTACTCAAGAAGTTGCTTCCCTTGTTATCTAGGACGTTGGGCTTCCAACTTTTTGAGAATTTATATTTTTTATGAACCAAGCAATAACAATTGATCTATTTTCTGGAAAGTTTACCTGTTTAGGTAAATTAAACCGTGATTTTTAATCATCATTTTTCCTTTTTTTTATCTAAACAAATTTATGGTAAACTTCTCAACTTTTATCCAAACTTCATTTTTGTAAATTGTGGTTATTCTAACAGATCTTTTACAAAAAGGTAATCCAAACGGACACTACCTTGTCCTCATTACTTCTCCCATACCAAGCAACCCTAAACATCTCAAAACAGAAATCAATGGTGATCAAAATGTTATGTTTGTAAATTAAAATGCAATAAAGATTACTTCAAATCCTTCTTTGGCAGACATCTTCGTTATCTAGTTCTTTTGAGCTGATAAATTGGTTGAATTGTGACATCTAGAAATAGACAGTAAATATCTTTATTCTGAGAGAACAAAACTTGTTTTTCCTTTAATATATATATATATATATATATTATTGCTTGATCTATTACCAGGCTGTGACAAAGTAGGTGTACCTATTTAGCTGTTGGCTTTATGACAGCTTAAGAAATCTGAAATTGCCTGCATTTTCTGCTAAGTTATGACATGTAACTTCTTTCTGCAGCATGTGAAAAAAGCTTGGCTTTTTTATTATTTATTTATTTATTGGGATATTTGATTGGTCAAGCCTTAACATTTGCTTTTTCCTCATGTATTATGTGCTGGTTATCTTTTACTGTAGCATCACCGATCACAAACCATGGTGTTGTTCAATCATTATTTTATGTTTTATTTGTCTATCTTTATCAGGTAGTATGATTTTATTTTTACTTTTGGTGGACACTGCAGCTCAAAATCTTGTATTTGTTTATGTGCATACGTATGCATTGTCTCTTTGAAAGTGGCTTTATCAATTTTCATCTCTTTAGGAGCATTACTGTTCTCCACCGAACCTCAGAAAGTTATTGTCAACAAAACTGAAGCATATGGTGGCTAGTGGCAAATTGACTAAGGTAATTTTGCTGTCAGTTAATGCTATATTTAATCATTTCGATCTCAGCTTATTGAAAATAAAGTAGCCCTAGAAGTAAAATCCTTGCCCGCAAACCTCTAATGCATGAAGTTTATCTGAATGATGGTTAGAGCCTCAAAGATCATAACGAAAGATGGTTCAATTATGACACATATTCCTCATAACATGTCTGATGTTGCTTATTGTTATCAACCAAAAATGCTATGCTAAGAGGAACTAACTTTATATATATGTGTGTTCAACTTATCTTGACAGGTAAAACACAAGTACAGGATTACACCAAATTCCGCAATCTCTGAGAAAAGAAGATACTCTAACTTGTTACTCCAGGAAGGAAGGCCCAAAGATCCTCCAAAAGCAGAGAAGCCCAATGTCAACATCCTTTCAAAATCCCAGATTGATGCAGAACTATCAAAAATGAAGGGTGTGACAGCCCAAGAAGCAGCTGCAGCTGCTGCGACAGCAGTTGCAGAGGCAGAAGCTGCAATTGCTGAGGCAGAGGCAGCAGCTAGGGAGGCAGAAGCTGCAGAAGCAGAAGCTGAGGCTGCGCAAGTGTTTGCAAAAGCAGCAATGAAAGCACTAAAATGCAGAACACTGCAAATTTGGTAGCTTCCTAACTTAAAAACCCAAGCTAATGAGGCCTATAGATACGCCATTCATAGATTTATCTTAAAGCTCCCTTTCCCTTTTAGAATGCTTTATCTCATGTTAACTACTCAAATAATGTGGTACCGGTGCTCCACCCTCTTTACTCTTTAGTTAGTTACTTCTTGGAAACTTGAAAGACTGAAGTAGTAAATATTGTAAATTTTTCTTTAAATTATTTTCACCCCACTTCCAGGAGTTTGACCGGTTTTTGTGCAAAAGATCATCCTGCAAACCAGTTTTAATTTGCCCATCATTTGACCCAGCTCATCTATGAAACTTTGACAATTCTACCATGCTGCTCCATTCTCTAATTTCCCAAAGCCCAGCATCCTATTGCTCATGAATTACAGGCTGCATAAAATTCTTTTCTTCTGTACTAGTTCATTTCCAATGCCATCCAACATTAACCCCATTTTTCTCAGTAGAGACCTCCGGCGGTCTTTGTAACAACCCTCTTCTTTTATGAATTCTCTGTGAACCGTTAATTTGTGACGCAGTATTCCAATTTTGTTTTCTAATCCTGTTTAATGGTTGAAAATACTTTGCAGATTGTGTGAACTTCGTGCAGCATCGTCACCAGCTTTCCTCTATTACGTCTCCTGCCTGTATTTTGTAACTGTACATGTTACAGAATACAGACATGTAAATTTACAATATGCGGGATTGATGGATGAAACATTTTGTTAGGACTTTTGAGGTCGGTATGAACTATATAGTCTGTGCCCTTTTACTTATGTTTAAAGGGAGAGTTCAAGGCATCGAGTACAAAGTAAAAGTGGAACTGTGTAAGTATGAAAAAGGTGTCGTCATTTTGTGTGATGGGCATAGCCGCTTGAGTGCAACATGATGGGTTCAACATCGATTAATGAACTCATTTAATTCTTTAAATGACATGGAAGACGGAACTAGGAAACTATAGAGTCTCTACTTCCGTGTATAGAACGAGTTTTCTAATATAATTCACAAAATGATTCACTCAAAAAGTGAACCTTGGCATGAAAATAGTCAAGTTTCCAACTGACAAAAGTTGATATTATGTTTGAAAGCATCTGAGGAAAACAACGAGAATAAATAAATTAGCAAGTGAAACATGAAAGCAGGGAGTATCTTCTCATCCCTTCGATTTGGAATGACTGATAAGCCAATAAAAAACGGTGTCTCGAATGGTTGCATGAGATCATGAAGCACCAAACGTCCCTGTCAGTGATTGACATGACAACCCTGCAACAATAGAAGGGAACGCGTTTGAATGGGGTACGATTGTCTTTAGATTTGGCTCCTCCCCATTCCATCGCCCACTCTGTTTTAGTGATGAACATCCGATCTTTGCTATGCTGCTTCTTCCCCATCGCGCCGCCTCCGAGATAGCTTCAGAAGAATAGGGTTTATTCACTGCTCTGATGGAGTTGCTTCGTAGTTTGCAGAAAAACAAATAAAGATAAATCTAGCGAATTCGGCTTCTCTTCTCTGTATGCGTGACCTTCAGAACAAGGCAGTTCGATAATTCTTCGGGTTTTGGCTCTCACAACCGCTCTGTAATTAGTAATTACGAATACTGATTATCTTTCATTCGCCTTTCACCTCCGTGCCCGAGCAGCTGCTGATATGGCAATTTTCGTTTTCTTTTAAATTCGAAACTCCCTTCCGTGCTTTTTTACTTATCCATTCATTTAAGACAGTGGATTATATATATATTTTTTTGGGAAAATTAACCTTTTGTTTCTGAATTTTGCATCAATTTTGAAATCAGCCCCTGAACTAATTTTTTTTAGATAATGTTCCCTAAACTATTTAACTGTGGTATAGTTAGTTTCTCAACTTTGCATCGATTTTGAAATCAGTCCCTGAATTAATTTTTTTTAGATAATGCTCCCTAAACTATTTAACTGTGTTAATCCCTCAACTATCATATTATTTGTAAATTAGTCTCTATGAGTGTCACGTGGCAAGATTGATATGAAACAGTGCTGATGTAACAAATAGAGTTGTTGATGTGGCAGATGGAGTTGCTGATGTGGCAGACACGTAGGTAAGAGGTGTTGACTTGGATTAAAGAGTAGCTGATTTTAATCCTTATATTTTACCATAATTTATGATTTAATCCTTAAACTTTATTATTTTTCTTCTATTCATTCTCAAACTTTATGTCTATTTAAATAGTCATCATTCAACTATTTAGGAACCATTTAATCCTAATCAACATTCCTTATAATTAAAACATATTTCAATTTGTCAAACTTATTTTTACAAATAGAATATCCAAACACATCATCTTCTAACAAACTTACTTTTATCCAAACTTTATTTTTACAAATGAAATTTGTAAAAGTAAGTTAGAATAAATGAAATTTGTTCTAACTTACTTTTATTCTGGTAAAATAATAAAGTTTAAGGATTAAATTATAAATTATGGTAAAATATAAGGGCTAAAATCAGCTACTCTTTAATCCAAGTCAGCACCTCTTACCTACGTGTCTGCCACATCAGTAACTCCGTCTTCCACATCAGCAACTCTATTTGTTACATCAGCACTGTTTCATATCAATCTTGCCACGTGATACTCATAGAGACTAATTTACAAATAATATGATAGTTGAGGGACTAACTATGCCACGGTTAAATAGTTTAAGGAGCATTATCTAAAAAAAATTAGTTCAGGGACTGATTTCAAAATCGATGCAAAGTTGAGGGACTAACTATGCCACAGTTAAATAGTTTAGGGAGTATTATCTAAAAAAAATTAGTTCAGGGACTGATTTCAAAATTGATGCAAAGTTTAGGGCCTAAATGGTTTATTTTCTCATATTTTTTTGTAGAAACCCTCTCTCAACGGTATTCGAATCTTCTTGGTTTGTCACGAGGAATTAGTCCCTTTTGACTAGACTCAATTTCCGTTGGTAGTAGATTATATATATATATATATATTTTTTTTTTTTGAATAAATGATGGGCTGGGTGTAAATGTACGGCCCATTCAAGCCAAGGCTTGGATTGGCCCATGTCTAGTGCCGATATTACAAGGATTGGGCTTTGCTTTGTTTGAGTAGAACAGAACCCGATTCATGCTCAAGAAGTAAAAACACAAAGTTAGCCCTAACCTGTTCATAAAACCAAAAAAAAAAAAGGTAGTTAGCCCTAACCTCTCTTAAGCCCTCGATATAAATTCACAAACCCTAAATTGTTTCGTATCGCTGACCCTAGCAGAAGCAGGAAGAAAGAAAGCCGCAGGGAGAGACCCTGCTTCCCCGGAGAGCGAAGATGAAGTACAATCCTCGGGTCTCCAGCTCTCGTCGCAAGAGCCGCAAGGCGCACTTCACGGCGCCCTCCAGCGTTCGGCGTATTCTGATGAGTGCGCCTCTCTCGAATGACCTTCGCTCCAAATACAACGTGCGGTCCATGCCGGTTCGCAAGGACGATGAGGTGCAAGTTGTTCGGGGCACCTACAAGGGACGGGAAGGCAAAGTTGTTCAGGTCTACCGCCGCAAATGGGTCATTCACATCGAGCGGATTACCCGTGAGAAGGTAAATGGTTCAACCGTGAATGTTGGGATTAACCCTTCTAAAGTTGTCATCACGAAGCTGAAGTTGGATAAGGACCGCAAGTCTTTGCTTGATCGCAAGGCCAAGGGACGTGCGGCGGCCGACAAGGTCAAGGGCACCAAGTTCACTGCTGAGGACATTATGCAAAATGTTGATTAGTTGGTGAAACCTTCTTATTTTTAGATCTCTTTTCCTATTTAATGCATTAGGTTGTTTTATCGATAATATGTTGTTGCGGTTCTTGTGATTTTCGTTATGAACAATTCGAGTATTAGAGGACCTGATTTTGTCTTGCTTCAAAGAAATGTTTTGATGCTACTCCTAAAAATATTGTGTACCTGGTTATTCATTTCACTCATTGTATTTTGGTCGCATGTTATTGTATCGTGGTATAAATATAATAATTGGTTCTTATATTTTGTGATATTCCAATCGTAGGGAGGCATGTTATAATGAGAAAAAATTTATTGTTGTAGCTCAAATATATGGTCGAGATTTCACTCTGTGGTGCGATGCTAGATTGAGTCATTAATTTCCTTCCGTGACATTGTGCTCCATGTAATCTTTCTTTAACCTATCTAGTATCCGTTTATAAAATCTAGCGCAGTGCTGGTGATATTTGACTTGGTCAACTGTGATCGGTATTTGGTGGTTTTGTGTCTCTATCTTGATGTTCTCCTTAGGCTTAGCAAGTTTCACTGATTTGCCATTCAATTAGTTGGTATTTTAGTCAGGCTTGCATTGTTTAAATACGTTGCTTAGGTGGACCTTAGAGTCTCTCATCAGTTATCTGCTCCTTCTTTCTGGTATCTAATGTCCTTACACCCAAAAAAATGAAAGTTGTGGGGTCTTTTTTTTTTGGCAATAAATTGTAGGGTTTCAGCTGATTTTAGACGTTTGTGGTTGAAACTGGAGTTGCATAAATTTAGATTTTTTTATTTGTTTTTATGACTATCTGAATGGAGATTGGACTGAGCAAAAGTAGGATGATCTTCAATGAATTAATTCAAATTCAATAGCAAGAAAGAACAAATCCGCTCCTGTGGGTGATGGGCGTTTATATTGCAACTTAGTTAGCAATATCACTGTTTAGTTGATGTATAGATCCGCAATGTACTTGGAGCAGGCCGATTGCTTCGAGTCACGTGTGATTCAAATTGTGCTTAGAAGCTTCTATTGTATGTTCCTAAAGGTGCGATTGGATTAGATTTTACATCATTGATTAAGAGAATAATTGATTTTGCATAATTAATTTTAGTTAGAATTTATTTTGTCAGAAGTGATTTACTCCATTCGTGAAATTTTATGTATATTAAAAAAAGAAAATAATATCCTTAATTTTTTTTTAAAAAGTTTGAGTATATCTATTTTACTCTTATTAATTTTTTTTATAATTTTAACATAATTTATAAAGCTATATATTAATAAGGGGTGAAAGTAACAAATAAAAATATATTACCTTATATTATGAGAAAAGAAATCATGTTTGTTATCTTATGGAGTATGTTTGGATGTTTTTAACTTAAAAGTAATTTTAATAAAATAAAATATATTTAGATAATTTTAATTAAAAATACTTTTAAATAGATAATAATTAAAAATGTCTAAAATGTGATTATTTCTTAAATAATCATATCTATTTTTAAAAATTTTTATTTATAATTCTTTAATTACAATTTTAATGGAATTTAAATTCAAAGTAAAATATTTTTAATGGACAAAAATTGATAATTATAAATAATACTTTTGCACTTCTCCCAAATCAATTTAAAGTTAATTTTTATTTGGTTGTCTCAAATAAGTATTTATGTGTTGAAATAAGCAACTATATATAACTATATCATGAATCCAAATACACTTTAAAACTCTAACTGGGGCCATCCTTTGCAAATGATGACACGTCAGGTCTGTTCTTGTTAAAAGATAGTAGTACTTTGCTTTTGTCATTTGGTGATGGAGATATTGAAGCCCTTTACTTAAGAGATCAAAGAGTTGCAGGAAGTGGCGTCGTAGAGGATCTGCTTCGAGTGTAGCAGTTTCCGTGTTAGGCGCTAGGCGGATCTGGATTTGCTGTAGGGCATTACATAATTCGACCACAAAATTTCCTTTAAAATTAGGGCATCGGATTATGCCAGCCATGGTTGTGGGGGAATACGTGAAACAAATTTCTGATACATAGTTGAAGAAAACTCTAATGCATGTACTAATGGATAGGCGTAAATCGCGAATGTGGTCAATTATTGCCTGATTAGTGGTCAATGCAAAAAAAAAAAGAAGAAGTCATGTTTAATTTGGTATTCAAGACCATACAAACGTATAACTGTAGTTGGGCATGACTTAGATCGTTTGGGAAAAATTGCTCACCTCAAAGCTGAGTTGAAACGAATTACTTGGGTACCATGAAATATAAGGTCAATAGTAATTGTACCATTTGGTTGTTTTAATTGTCAGAAATTTTCATTAAAATTCATTCAGTCTTTTTAGAATGACACAATAGTTAAATGCTAGACATTTTAAATAAATAGTAATAGTTTTGGGCATTTAGGTCTTTAAATTTAAAATTATATATTAGTAATATAAAGTATTAAAAATTTATGAAAAAAAATAATAAAATATTTACTTGTTATGTATATCAATATAAAGTAGGTTGGAGTTGTACTTTTCATAAGATAAATAGTGCGATTTCTTCTCAGACTGTGTCTTTTTTTTTTTCTCTTTAGTGTAGATCTCAGTTTTTTTAAGTGAGAAGAACTAATGACAAGATTCATTTTAAATTTAATATTTTTTAGAACTAAGTAAAACATCCGCATAATACCTCTGTAAGAATGCACGGGAAGAAAAAATCCAGTTAGTAAAACATAAAAGATCTTTTCATTTTAAATTAAATTAATAAAAAATGAAGTGTTTTCGTTAGTCAATAAAAATAGAAGTGAAAATAGTAGTGAAAGAGTAGTGAGACCCAATATTATCGGATATATCCCAGGGGGAGAGGGAAGTGAGTCGTAAGCACGTGGTCATCACTGATTAAATTTATTATTTTTTTTAAAGGAAAAGTTACTCTGTTTAAATGATTAGATGTTGCTAACTGCTCAAGTCTTATTGGATGCTAAACAGTAAATTATAGGATTTCATTATTTCCCGCGAGCTCTATCGCAAAGAAAACAACACACAGCAAAGAAAAAAAAAATTCAAAAAGGGAAAGTAGAAAGAAAGAAAGCTCATAATCGTGAATCTTTCTAGAACTGTGAGACATTAGGGATTAGGGACCAAACCTCACTGGTGGACACACAGCAGTTTTGGTCACTAGTCAACATCATCATCCTCAGATCCAAATTGCTCTTTCCATCTGATAAATATCTTATTCATGATCCCCCATTCTTCCCTCTGACTTGGTGGCAAATGGATTCACCTTAGTTGGGTGGTTTTACCAGCAACATCCCCCGCGAGAGAATTCCATGTCCGAGTGTTGTTCTTTTCGGAGTTCGGCTGATACATGGTGATGTTTCTACTCTAGCTACGCCTTGCTTTCTGGGTTCTGACTTCTGATAATTCTGTTGCTTTTATCATGCATCTATTAGGTTTTGTCTTTTCTTCTTTCTCTTTCTTGAGAGTCTGCAGATGGATTTCCGTTGCTTCACTCGGAAGCGATGTCTATTGTGGGGCTAAGGCATTTTATGGTCTTGTGGGAATGTCGAGACGATCTAACACTTGGGTTTGAACTCTTATGCCTATGTTTTTTTGGGAAAAATCGTCTTGTCCCATGTTGTAACGAATCAGTCATTAGTCTGATTTTTCGTTGTGCATAATTCTTTTTCATTTCCTGAAAATTCATATGATGAATTGATGGTAGTTATTGTTTAGATACGAATTATGGTAATGCCATTTCACGTTTGGTTGAATGTTAAGAATGGAAATACAAATAGATGAATGAACACCACCCCCCCCCCCCCCAAAAAAAAAAAAATAACACACACACACACACACAATAAATAAATAAATAAAATAATGAAAATTTACAAATGAATAATTGTAAAAACAAAAAAAATACAACGTGTGTGTGTGTGTGTGTGTGTGTGTTTGTATTCTTAATTTTAGTATTGGAAAGGGGATGTTTCTCCGCGGTGATACCAAAGGGGCCTTTAGTGCTCTAAATACTTCCAAGGTTCTGGCCAACATGCAAGAGTAAGAGAGGATGTAAGATAATTAATTGAGCATTGTGCTTCGAGCAGTTTAGTTTCTCAATCACAATGCGAATATAAATTATGTAACCAAGAAAGGGCTGTCAGCAGTTTCAGTACTTTATAGTTCATTTCCCTCAACTGATTTATCATATTGACTGGATACTCTTCCCTACGACGTGGATTAGAAACTGGCCACTGATAATTAGTTGGGTTTTTGGTCATAGGTTGTAATTTGCTAATTCTAAACATTATCTTGAAGATA